>OY756423.1:9687223-10887223 GCA_963576905.1 Mystacides longicornis
TGTAAAATTTTTCATAGATTTGGCATCGCAGTAACTTTAATAACTTTAATATTATATTTTATTTTATGTCTTATGCATTTTTCAACTTTTTAATAGTTATTCTGTTATTCGGAGCGGAGAGGAATCCAATAAATCACACATCGAAAGAATCTGTTTATCCAATCTCGAGTTATAAGTGTTCGTACTAACCCGACTTTCTTAAATTGTAGATTATGGAGCTCTGATGCTATCTTCGTTTAGTATAAACGCACCTTTAGACGAATTTAAAATCGCACAGTTCATAAAAATACTCAGATTGGAATGGTTGGGCCCCGTCAGCCGAATGAGTGATGATAGTAACCCAAAGAAAGGTTCTAAACACCTTTCCGGTTCGTCGTAGGAGTAAAGCCAGCTGGCAGACCCATGCTGAGATAGCTTAACGCCAAGGCGGAATACATTTTTATAACGTACCTACTTACTTTCCCGACAGAGGTTGTCCTGTGTTCCTAGCTATGAATATTGAAATCGAATTTGTATGGTGATGAACTAATTATCATTTGACCAATGTAATTCCGACCGATACGTCTGTTTTTAAACCATATTCCATCCGCATTCTTTCAATCGCACCAACTATCTAACAATTTACAGTTTCTGTCAAAATTTCAAAATCGGAATAAAAATTAAAAGTATGGTAAAAAGAACTAATAAGGTTGCCTACGTAGAGTTTTCTTTTTTCTTCAAAGATTATATCACGTCAAAAAATAAAGCTTATCGCCGACCCCCGATGTGACTACGGAGCGCCCACTCAAACCATTCATCATGTCATTAATGAGTGCCCACACCACAAGTTCGATGGTAGGTACAATGGAGGAGCTTTTTAATCCCGTGACGACCGAAGCCAAAAACTGGCTAAGGGATATCTCTAATATAAATTAAAGTCGGGTTAGTGCGAACACTTATAACTCGAGATTGGCTCAACAGATTCTTCCGATGTGTTGGATTGTCTTCCGATTGGATTCTTTTCCACTCCGGATAACCGAATAACTAATAAAAAGTTGAAAAATGGATATGAAATAATATAAAATATGATGTTAAATAGTATGGAACGAATGTCATGCGACGCCATCTTTGAAAAAATCTAATAACAAAATTATCGTCTTCTGCACCTGCGCCCTCTCATTCTCGCATACGTAATAATTGCCACTCTTACAATAGCCCATTTCACTTCCTGCACCGAAACTTTAGAAATTTTTCATACAAAGTCAACCAAATTGCGCGCATATAATTATATTCTCGCGTTGATCCCGTCTGAGTTTTGAATAGGAATGAAACATGGACGTTATATAATTAATATTATTTTTATGTTATTATTTAATTAGTTTATTTTTGGAGGCGCAGTGCACCTAGAACGGGCCGCCTCCTTGCTAGGACCAAAGGGTCCACAGGACAACGTCTGTCGGTAAAGCTAGTATAAGATAAAAGGCTATTGCCATTGATTGAATAAATAAACATCAGAGCGATCGAAATGACGAACTGGAGGAGAGCGACAGAGGACAGAGAGCATTGGAAACGATTTTTTGAGAAGTCCAAGACTCATAACGGGCTGTAGCGCCCCTAATGATAAAACTTAGACAAGCAGTTTTCAGTGAGTAATTATTGAATTTTTAATAAACCAAGCTCAAAAATTCATGTTAAAATGGATAGAACTAACGAGAAAAATAAACTGCCTACACTTAATATTTTCATTGTCAAGAAACTATTCAAATATATTCTGTCAGTCAGATTCCACGAACCGCTGCATGGTTCAATGTCAAATCGGTCAATCTTGACAACCATGGGAAGAATCATTTTATATAGGTATAAAAAAACAATAATTATTATAAAATAATGTAATAATCAGAATTATGTAAACCAAATTATGTCTTCTTGTATTTTATATTTTTTTATATTGATGGTGAATAAATATTAGATAATATTATTATTTAGTATGGTTTGTTGAACATTTTATCTGACGTGTGAAATCGCGTGCGATTTATTGTTTTAAATTATAAATACATAGGTAACTAATTAGAAATGAACTAAAATTTATTTAGAAGTTGTCGTACTAAAATCAGCTGATGCTGCTGTTTTCAACCTTTGGTTCGAGTGCGATTTCAAATGTTCTATTGCACTTGGATAAAAATAACCCATCTCCGTTCAGAAGATTTATTAGGTATCTCCTAAGTCAGTGTTCCGCAAAGCGTGTGTAAAGCGTGTGTAAATATTTTAACGTCTGTGGGCAAAATTGAAAGCTTTCTCAATTTATTGATCAATTATTAGGTTAAGTATATCGATATTATGAGCAGGAAAATTAAGAGAATTTAGAATTAATATAAAATGAATGTTGTTTTGAAAGCGTTCAAGTATTACGTAATACAATATGGTGGGGGGAGGGGGGTAAAATAAAAAAAAGCGTTTTTCAATGGTGTGCCTCGAGAATTTCTAGATTTAGTAGGTGTACCTTGAACGCAAAATGTTTACATGACTATAGGTAGTTACTTGATTGCATTAGCTATCGAAAAGCGATTGCAGATGGTCATATTATGTACTATGTAAGTGAAACCCACTCAGGGACATAGGGAGGCAACAAGAGCTCTCCATTGCGCTCGATCTTGCGCAATCCTTATGAGCAATGTTCAGTTTGGATACCATTTTATTTTTAAACTATTTTTATGTAGGTATGTAGTGCATGTGATACGTACATGAAATCTTATAATATAAAAGAAAGTCGGGCTATTGCGAACCCTTATAACTCGAGATCGGCTGAATAGATTCTTCCGATGTTTAATTTATTGGATTCTTTTCCGCTCCAAATAACAGAATAGGTACTTATTAAAAATTCGAAATAATATAAAATATACCTAATATTAAAATTAAGATGAAACGAATTTACTGAAAACAGCGCCATCCGTGGAAAAATCCATAACAACACAATGTTCATTTACTTGACGATCATTGAGTTTCAAAAACATTAGATTTTTTATAGAATTTCTTTCAAGCTTTTAGAAATATATTTTTAACATTCAAAAATATTTCAATCGTAAGTATTTTTGTGTAAAAATTACAAAATTTGAAATCGATATTCATAGTACCCAAGGACTACGGAACGTCTGTCGGGATAGCTATAGTTTAATATGAATTCCTATGAAATTTTCAAAACGTTATTATTCCTTCCTTGTAAAACGTAATTAGGTAGGTACCTACCGACAGAGCATTCTATTCTTTCTATATACTCGTATAACTTTAAACCCATTCATGGATGAATTTTTTTATTTTATTCGTCATTAAACGGTTTCTTACCACTGTAGCATTCAGAGAAGATTTGTATAAAAGTCAATCGGACCCTTTGTTTTCACACATGAACGATAATTTTTACACCGAAGGTTTTAAATCTGCATCTCGAGATTATTCTAATTAAACTTTCAACTATTATCGCCACAGCCCTTGAATTAGGTGTACAAATAAAACAAAAGCCCAAGTGAGGTTAAATAATTATATTAAACAATAATAAAGTAAGTCACTCAAATATTGGAGGTTAAATACTTAATTTATTATTCCTTTATCTTGTCAAATAAACGTTTATTTCAACTTTAATTGAGATGTAAAATTATTTCGGGAAGCTTAAAATAAACTAATTTGCATGCTAATCAGTGATCACTCATTGTTTTCTTCATAATTACTTGTTTGAAAAATAGTTAATTGATATCATTCATTGTTCACTTGAACATTTCCTTAATATGGGTGCTTAATTTATTTAGGTATTTTTTAAATCCTTTTTGCACGGATTATATGTGAATAAGCAAGAGATTTAGTATACGAGTAGGTACAAAAGAGTGGGAGCGTATTGGTCGCATCATTGCCGAAACTTCTTTTACATCGAAATCCAACTTTACGACATACCTATATATACCTACTATATACACAAACACGAATTTACTAAACACAAAAAACAAAAAAAAAACACATAGTAGGTAAAGTACCCACCTACCTACCTCAGAGAAAACGTGTATTTTATATACTAGGGTACCTACATATTTGTCATTTTCAAGGTAGATATGTGGTACCTATATGGGGTATCCATTATGGGGTGGATTTCCAATATTAAGTAGGTACCTAAATAGTATATAGGTAGGTACTTACTCAATATCTGTCAAAGTCGAAACTTTGAAATAGACTAATTTTGGTTGAGTTCTACTTATTTTTCAACCTTCTCCCGTCCTTTTCTGAGAGGCTACTCTCGAAATTTTATTACCAATTTTCCAATGTCGACCTTTTACATTTATACTAAACGTAAGTATACCTACCTACTTGTATAAATCCTTATTCATACCATTTTTTCGTACCTACAGCAATACAGGATTCAATTTTTCATTGAATAAAAATTATTATTATTATTAAAAGAGGCCTATTAGGTATTATCCTTTGTAACCAAAATCTATAATGGCATATCCTACATAGTTATTAAGATAATAATTGGATCGAAATCGTCATCTAGGTAAATGCATAGTATGGCCCCATAACATAATAGGTATAGGGGAGAGGCGTACAAAATGGCATAGGCGGGTAAAATGGCACACTTATTTTTCTCCAAAACCACAGACATACTAGTTCTCACAATAGCCGATAAAGGACCGCTCACTAACAGGTCCTAACCTGTGTTGACGTCAGTCGCGTCCGTTGAGCCGTGTGGTGTAGACACGTCTTTCTTTGATTTTTGCAGTCGCGAGTTTTACTCGGATAGATTTTGTTTCGTATAAAAGTAAGTATTTTTTACGTTCTTTTGTTTGTATTTAGCGTTCATTTATTGAAATTTTATTAAATAACTTCGAGAATGTTTAGATATCTCAAAATTCTGATTGCATTTTTATTTATTGTTTTCTAATGTTCGAGGTTATGAAGTGGACAAAATGGCATACACCTTGTTCGGGTAAAATAGCATACTATGTCATTTGACCCACCTTCTTTTTATTTTCCCAGATAATTGAACATCATGCCTCGCAACTATTCTAGAAAAACAGACCGACAGTGTTGGGATAAAATCTCTATGGAAAAGGCTATTGAAGCTGTGAAGACCAATAAAATGGGCTGGCTATTGGCTTCAAAGATTTTTAACGTCCCACAATCGACTCTTAGAAGACATGCACTGGAACAAAATAAAGTCTTAGCTCCAACTACAAAAGGTATGGGTAGATACAGGAGTGTCTTCACATATGAAATGGAACGACAACTGGTGGAACACATTAAATTACTAGAAACGAGATTGTTTGGATTTACAAGGCGGGAAGTTTTGGAATTGGCCTACCAGTTTGCAGATGTCAATAATATTCCTCATAGCTTCAACAATGAAAAAAAGATAGCAGGCAAGGAATGGTTGGCTGGATTTCGACGTAGACACCCGGACATATCCTTGAGAAAACCTGAAGCGACTTCAGCTGCAAGAGCCCAAGCCTTCAACAAGCCACAAGTAGCACTGTTTTTTAACACTTACCAAGACATTATTCAGAGTAATAAAATTTCTCCGCATAGGCTCTACAACGTCGATGAGTCAGCTTTATCAACAGTCCAGAGACCCCAAAAGGTCTTTGCTACTACTGGGCGTAAGCAGGTTGGGGCTTTGACTAGTGCTGAAAAGGGATCTCATGTGACAATCGTTTGTTGCATGAGTGCAAATGGCCATTTTATCCCGCCGTGTTTAATTTATCCTAGAAAAATCATGAAGAAGGAGTTGATAGACGAAGCTCCAATCGGTAGTTTGGGTATTGCGCAAGAATCTGGTTGGATGACAACAGCTGTATTTTATAAATGGTTGGTGCACTTTCAGACGCATGTAAAAGCGAGCCTTGATGACAAAGTGCTTTTGGTAGTTGATGGACATATCAGTCATAAAGGTATTGAAAGCTTGACATTTGCAAAAGAGCATGGAATCATTATGGTGTGCTTGCCACCTCACTGCACGCATCGCATGCAACCATTAGATGTATCTTTCTATGGTCCACTGAAGACTTATTTTAATCAAGAAGTGAGCACTTGGTTAAAGATCCATCCAGGCAGAGTTGTTACTCACTTTCAAATAGGTGCAATACTCAACAAAGCTTATGGCAAAGCAGCAACGGTCCAAACTGCAGTCAATGGATTTCAAAAAACTGGTCTCTGGCCTGTTGATCCAAACATATTTCCAAATTATTTGTTTGAGCCTGCTGAGACGACAAACATCCCCATGCAACTAGATAGGGTAGAGCCTGAAGAGGATTCAACGGCAGCAGAAAACCTATGTATACCCTCAGCAGGTCCATCACAAGTAGAAGCAGGCAATTCCACATCCCTGATAATTGCAAGCACATCAGCCGCAGACAACCCACGTCCACTCTCAGTAATCCTATCTGGAGACACAAATACTGAAATACCTACATCATCTAAATTGTTACGCCAAGATAATATGAATATCAATATTCCAGTCAGCGTGCTATCTCCAGTGCCGAAAGGGATATATGTGTCTGGACAAGGTATGAGAAAACCACGTAAGAAACCAACAGTATTGTTGTTAACCTCAACGCCAAATATAGAAGAGGCAAAAATAAAATCCGCTCCTCCACCTGTTCCAAAGAAAAAAGCGAGAAAGGTAACAAAAGCTTTGGATTTTAGTTCCGAAAGCGAAAATGATTTATCATCATTACAATCTAACACCGAAACCGGGAATGATGATGAAGATTGTCCTTGCATTTATTGCAATGACCTCTACTCCAGGTCCAAGCCAAGAGAGGTCTGGCTAATGTGCTTGAGCTGTAAAAAATGGGCTCATGCATCATGTGCAGGTGTTCCGAAAAAGACAAAACGTTTTACCTGTGAACTCTGCATGTAACTGATTGATTTTCGTTACAAATTAGGTATGTCATTTTGTCCACATCACGTGTGTCATTTTACCCACCTAGGGCGGACAAAACGGTTTTTGTTCATGTTTTAAAAAATGTTTTGTAATTCTATGGTTATTATATTAAGCTGATTGATCTCTATAATTCTAACTAGGTAATGAACCAAAGAATACATAGTTACATAAAGTGTTCAATATTATTAATAAATAAAGATTTGATGACTGATTTTATAACTAGTATGTCATTTTGTACGCCTCTCCCCTACCTAGTCCTCCAAAACTATGCCCCCAGAACATAATAGGTATACCTAGTCCTCCAAAACTATGCCCCCATAACATAATAGATATACCTAGTCCTCCAAAACTATGGCCCCAGAACATAATAGGTATACCTAGTCCTCCAAAACTATGCCCCCATAACATAATAGATATACCTAGTACCTACTCCAAAACTATGCCCCCATAACATAATAGATATACCTAGTCCTCCAAAACTATGGCCCCAGAACATAATAGGTATACCTAGTCCTCCAAAACTATGGCCCCAGAACATAATAGGTATACCTAGTACCTACTCCAAAACTATGCCCCCATAACATAATAGATATACCTAGTCCTCCAAAACTATGCCCCCATAACATAATAGATATACCTAGTCCTCCAAAACTATGGCCCCAGAACATAATGATAATCTGCATAATAATTTAGAAATGTTTGTCTGCTTTCTATCGTAGGTATATGTGAACATCACGCTCAAAATACAAATGCTACGTCAGATATGAATCTGCGCAGAGCGGTGCAATTTGCTTGAGAACGTTGTAAGATACAATTGGCTACGTTAACTTTAATATATTTAGAACTATTTAAAAAACTTTATTTTTTTATAATCTTCATAAAAAAATTTCAAAAAAGACAGAAAGCCATCTTTTGGAAACAAAATTACTCATGTAAACGTTGAATAGAATCTTGGTATTACGGTATGAAAATGTAATTAAATAATTGGAGATTGATTCGTTATACATATAAATGTTATTCAAATCTTATTATTCTCAATAAATAAAGATTTAATGAAAAAAATTGGATAAATATATCCTCCATTTTGAAATTTGACACATTTAAAAAAATTTATGGCCGCCTTTTGTGTGAAACTGTCGTAGCCATTAGAGGAGTAATAAATATGTAGGTAGCTACCTGATAAAATCATATTAAATGTTGGTAAATAATAAAGAAACATTAAATTAAATTAATAATACATTTATATATATTAATCGTTAAAATGATTTTTGAAATTTAAATGAGTATAAAAATTCTTAAGTAGATTTAGTCGATAAAACAGAACTCTGAAAGAAAGCGAATCTGACAGGAACTAATGACATTCCTATTTATCAAAATCATAATGGATTTGTCAGGTATATGTGCATGTTTATTATAGTAAAAAATATATTTGTTTTATCCACATCATAATAAATAAGAAATACTGTATGATATTCATATCTGAACTAATCACATAAAACAGATTGTTGTGGACAGAATCATCGAATAGGTATCACTTTATTTGAAGATCATTTCATTAGCTATTATAATAACAAAATTATCTAAATTCTCAATTAATAGGTATGAAGATAAATTAAAAACAGTGTTAAATATATATTAATATTTTATTGCGTTAATATAACAATCTTCACGTATGTTTCATAATACGACAAGAAGCATTATATTAAAAAAGTATGGTATGGAATTATTGCTGTAGTAGATTCTTCCGTCAACAACATATTCTCTTTACACATCTCAAACATGATCCTGTAGAATAAAGAATCCTTGAAAGACCAAAACTGCAATCGTTGGATGTAGTCTGTGAAGCAGGTTTTGACGCAAAAAAACCCAAAGGTGTCTCAGTCACAGCACAATTTGATGACAGATAAAACCAACCAAAGTTTGTGACACTGAAAATGAATAAATTTATCATCAGTCAATAAATATTTGCGTTTATTTTTCTTTACTAACCCCTTTGGACTAATGGTTGAATTTAAAATCAAATCTTATAGTTTAGCATAAATCATATTGCTTATATATTTTGAAAAAGAGTATGAAAGTCTTGGCCACGGTAGTGAAAGTTCCATACATTCCATACATTAATATTTGACAGATACTTTTGACACTTCATGGTCCTTGAGCCAGAACTTTTTTTGCGGAAATTATTGGAACTACAACCGCGCAGCCGCCAGACAGCTGTTATTGAGTTGATAAGAAGTTTTTGATTGTTGCTAAGATATTGTTGATTGAGTTGATAAGAAGTTGTTGATTGTTGCTAAGATATTGTTGATTGAGTTGCTAAGAAGTTGTTGATTGTGTTGCTAAGAAGTTGTTGATTTTGTTGCTAAGAAGTTGTTGATTGTGTTGCTAAGAAGTTGTTAATTTTGTTGCGCGAGTTCATATTTTTTTCACCATGTGTCAGTTTCTTTATATTTCGAAGCTTGATATTAAGTTTCGTGAATTCATTTTACATAAATATATATTTTTTTGTATCGTTGTGTGATATTTGGACGCTTTATTCCCTGTTTTTATTGGTGTTGCGATATACGGTCGCTTTGTTTAGTTTTCGTCAGTGCAGCGATGTTTGAACGATTTGTCTCGTAATTTAATGCCAAAAATGTGGTCCAATATTGGAAGGTCTAAGTGAAGAACAAATCTCAAGAAATAGGAGGATTTGTGATATATTTTTCTTAAGTAGTCTTCACTTTGTAAAAAAAAAACAAATAAATGTAGATATATGTATTTTATTGGATTGTTTCATTAATGCATAATAACATCTTAAAATTTAATTCCTTTTCATAAATACCTATATATTGAAAAATATTCATCAAGACACTGACATAATATTCAATTTTGTCCATAACTTATGAATATTTTTATAGTTTCTTAATGTGACTTATCCTATTTCTAAAATTGATATATTTTTGTTTTAATTTAATATTTTAATCTTGAATGTGTAAAAACAAGTTTAAAATGTTACGTTAAAATAAAAATATTTTTGCTGATGAAATAGAGATGGTCATTTTTGAAATTATTTATATTCGTAAGTTAAGGACAAAATTGAATATTGCGGGGTATAAGAGTTGAAAGCGCGCATGCGCGTAATTTTAGTACGAAGAACAAAATATGGCGTTGTAATCTTAAGTATTCCCAGTCTACAAAAAAACCCTCGAGTTGCCACTCTATTTTAAGTAGTATTATTATACTCTATGGTCTTGGCTCATTTGTTTTCAATTCCGTTACCATTACAAAGTGATTCATGCATTCTTAAAAAATAAAATACTAAGCGATGGAAAGAATGTTACAGAATAGGTCATAATTTTTTTATGGTTCTGAGTCAGTACTTAAAAATTACAAAGAAGTGATTATATAATAAATCTTAAACAACATTAGGTACCTACTGAAAATATCTATTGAGCAGCAAATAACTTTTATTTTAAAATTGGAAGCATTCCTTCACTCTCTTATTTTTTTTTTTGACAGATCAATATTGAGTGACAAGTGACATTGACAATAAATTCTACTAATCTATGTATTAGTAAATCTATGTTGGCGCACTATAATCTAATTAAAATAAATCAAAATAAATAGAAAATATGTATTGCAGAATAAAATGTTGTCTATAATTAGCAAATTTACTACGTCATTATTAATTAATTATGAAATATAATTAATTATATGAATAAAAAACACATATTTTCAATATAATCAGTTTTATAAATATTTATAACATAATGAATTATTTCTGTACTGTAAAGTGCAAAGTAGTATGCACTGTCTTCATAGTCTGTGGTCTACATTATATTATATCTATGGTTATAAAAAATGTTTCCGTATGAACTGTCAAATTTTATACGCAATTATAATATACTAGCTATGTAGATTTTACGCAACTTTCTTGATTTTTTCTTTCACAAGAACCTTCTACTGATAAAAGCCAACACGACAAAAAAAGAATTGGTGAAATCGGTTCAGCCGTTTAGGCGTGATGCTCCCATATACGGTAAAAGGCAAATAAAAAACATTTCTGAATTATTATGTAGATAAAATGCAATTTACGATGTAAAAACTTAATTAATTTTAGCTAATAAGTTATTGAATTATGTTAAGTTATCGTTGATTCGGGTGAAGGATGACGTTCGATGAGACATAGGTAAGCTTGAAATCAAAACATTTCCTCTTTAATTGCTTTACTTTTTAAAAAATCCAATAGATGGCGGTGTAGTAGGAAGTACATAACATGTGATGTATGTTTGCGTATTGTATAGATACGTCGAAAGAATTGACCCATTTAAACCAATTTTTCAGTAATAATCAAAGATGGCGGTAATAATATTTTTGTTTGTGATGATATGACTTTTGTATAATTTTTAATTTTTAGTAATATTATAGCGAATTAGTTTCGTACAAATCAAATGTATTATTGTGAGAGTAGTTTGTCGAAAATAGCCATCAGAACTGATTCATTCCTTGGAAAAACACAAGTCAATAAGAGTTTGATGGATGTATGTACTGAGATTGAAATTAATTTATATTGGAATTCTATTCTTCAGGTATGTAACCTATATTATAATTCTATTCTTCAGGTATAAATAACTATCATACAGATTCAAACTTACTTCTTAATATCATTATCAACGTTTATTTAAAAATTTTGATTTATTTTAGAATTTATTATTCAGTACATTTAATTTTACTTCTCACTCCTAAAATATGTTCTTTTAATTAAACTCATGTTATATCCATTACTTTATTTAAAAAGTGTAATCTCATTATTTGTTTTAAAATTTTGCATAAGAAAATTTTGAGATACCTACCTATCTAACCTTGGATAGTCCCATCCTAATATTGGTTTATTATTTTAGACTACGGTGGGACAGACATGAGCAGAGAATGCCATCATTGCGAGCACCAAAGAGAATTATGGGTGGACATCCAGCCGAATTGGAAGACCTAGGCTGCGATGAGAGAATGAGGTCAGGAGGGATGCCGAGAAACTTCTTCAACCACGAAATCTGGACAGAAGCGGAGACAGAGTTGTCCCGAGTATTGGAAGCTATGGCTCGAATTAGGCTGTAGCGCCATCGGAAGAAGAAATATTTATTTGATATTCACTTTATTTCACTTTGATTATTTTAATTGGATAATAATCTTAACTAGATGTTATTTTTTTAATTTCAGAATTATTATTATAGTAAACGTTTTTTTTTTGTTGAAGTTTCTATAACATGGAAAAGTGTCATATTATTACAGACTGATATATTTAGTATTACATTATTTATTTTATTTTCAATTTTAAAATGCCATTTTTTTTTTCAATTTGACCGTCTTTCTTCTCTTGCTATTTCAAATGGATTTGTGTGATCACTTCACGTTAACAACAACCCTTATTTAGGTGGTCAAATTGAAATCCTTGAGTATTCGACACATTCAACAATCTGCTAAGATGCTGATAGAGAGAATGAACGAGGAAAGAATGACAAGAAGGATATATAAATCAGAAAGAATAGGTGCACGCAGACGAGGTCGACCTCGAATGACATGGTCCGATTCTATCGGTTCAGTCTTAGAGGAGGGCCAAGTCAGGAGCAAAAGAAATAGTAGAGCATGTATGCGGAATGTTATGCGTTTGGAAGAAGCGAAGGATGTGTGTTTGGATAGGAAAGAATGGAAATCCGTACTCTCTGCCTACCCCCTTCGGAAAACGGCGTGATGGGTAAAAAAAACTTAGTATGACGTATATAAGCACATATGAGAGATGAGAGTTCTAATTCTCTAGAAGTACCTAAATATTGAATTTTATACTCAAAATTAACATGTATTAAAAAGTTTTACCCTGTAAAATTGAAGTAAAGATCAACTGCAAAATACCTTAGTTATTTATTATAAAAGTGTGTTTCTTTACCAATTGTATTGATTGTTTTATTAATGTACGTAAAATTAATTTTTGAAATCCAAACTCCCTTTACGCCCCACTTAGGGGCATAGGGATTTAAAAAAAATAATAAATTGGTGGGATTATTGCCATAGCAATTTGAAATTTTTATTATTACCCTATTCCTGTTTTATTTGTAATAAGCAATCTACAATGATTTTTCTATTTACACGAATGCTGGGTGTGAGGTGCAGGTTCGAATCCTTGGCCACAAAATTCTTTACTATGCTTAAATTAACACCTATTTCTGATAAGAAATTTCTGGTTCCAATTCCCAGATGGGTCAGAATCTTTATAGGAGTTTTTGATGCAATATTTTCTTGCTGGCTATACTGATGATTTTTCACACAAAAGATTTTCAGGTACAAAATAACTGGCTCGGGTAGAGGTCTTAACACTAAATTAAAATAATTATGTACCTACCTGTTGATATTCAGAATAAATAAAGCTTTGTGAGTACATAATTATGTTTTTGCAGAAGAATAACTTCACTATTTACAGAAATCAAGTTTTCTATCTAATGTATTTGATGGAGAAGGTATAGAAATAGATAAAAATGCTATGTTTATGACTCACCTTTGCTGCCTTCACAGCAATTCTACATTTATTAAATTTCTCATACTATCTATTATATCTACCTATTTACCAATTCAAATCCTCTGACTTTTTATATATAATACAAACACAGTCAATCCATGCTCCCTTTTTTGACCCCACTTAGGGACATTCTCTATAGGCACCTACCTTATTTTATTAATCCATAAATCAAGTTCTAAAATTCATATTTTTCTCAGCAAACTTCATCAACAATTTTATGGACGGGTAAAAAGGCTAGTATCATAAAGAAAAAATAACAACTAATGACTCTAAAAATTCATTACTAATGTTCGATTTTTAAATGGAACAAACCACTACGGGCTTACGACCGTCTTCTACTGTTATTTCGAAGGCTGGCTTAGTGTGATCACTTTACGTTAACAACGTTCGCCATTAGGTGGTAATGTTTGTCTCCGAAACTCCTAATCATGAGAATTCTCAACATGTTCAACATGTCGAAAAATCTCATGTATGCAACAAGTAGAAATTTAATAAAAAATGAAAAATAGAGATAAAAGTTGGAAATTATTGAGAACAATCTAGTATCATATATTATAGTCCTCCCGCAATTGACGCCATCTCTCTCATCTAGCCATCCAGCCGAAATCATCGCATGCCACAACATCGTCACTCCATGCACTTCCATTGTTGTCCTCTGCTGTTAATTTCTCCACTTTTAGTGACTCTTACCACTTCCTCTGTAGGGTTATTCTCGTAGCGGTGTTAATACGCTCCTACCTTGATTGACAATATTAAAATGGCGGATTGGTATTCACAAAACAAGATATCTAGCAGATATCTTAAAAATTCGTTATGTTTGAAATATAAGTATGAAATTCTATGTAATCGGCATTCCCGTAACTATCTTACAAACGTCAAATTCAAGGGCGACCTGATTGCGATCATGTCTTAATCTTATCGTTAAGTGATTTTTAAATGCGATTGATTACGGGAATAAGGCTCCTGATTCTGCTCCTGCCCCTAAGTTGAGATCCCCAATATAGCACTCTCCATGATAACCTTTTTGAGGATCTACGTCTAGGGCATCCTTAATGTTATTGGAATTATGTACGCTTGTATAGGTCACTATTGTTGTAACTTGTTAAGTAGTGCAATTGCCGAATTAAGATAAATGTTTTTTTTTATATAGAGTTATCTAAATACCTATTTAAAAAGACTTGTATCGATTAATGCATATTATGTTGATAAATAATTATAACCTACCCACCCTATACATCTACGTAAGTAGCTATAGGTATAGGTACATTGAATACATTATCATAATCCAATATGTTCACACCTATAAATTGGCTTAAAACCAGTCGGAAAAAGTTTACCAAAATTAATAATTAGATTAAATTTATAATATAGACACAGAGGTATAAATAGGTAGGTACATATTAATCTCATTAAATAAAAATATATAGGTAAGTACCTACTTGATCAAAAGTTTACCATAATTATGCATATAATTATCTAATTTTAAACTATAGGTATTATACAATACCTACTTATATTATGTCATTTTATTTGGTAGCTGAAATCGTCAACTTGTGGTTCCCGTAAATATTTTTATTTTATAGAATTACTTATAACATTAACATCGATCAGTTTTCGCCTTTTCGCTGATATCATTCATAATCTAACAAAATTAACACGAAATATATATCTACCTATGTATATTCATTATCAAAATTAATTATAAAAAAAATGCACATAAATTAAGAAATAATAGATATCCCATTCCTTCGATTCTTTATTCCTTAGGAGAGAGATGCGAATTAAAAGCACAGTTTGCCAGTTTTGCAGGGCTAGAAATGTTTCATTTTCTTATTCTTTTTACATACCTTTTACTGTAATATTTCTAATTTTTAATGACGCTGATACTGTATAGTTTTCCGCTGATTTTCTTTGCCATACGATAATAATAAAAAAATAAATGTGGCGAAGCTGTTCAGAAGCCGATTTTCGTCATCAGCAGCGTCGTGGATTTGATGCCGGGGTTAACAATTTTCTTATCTTTCACAACACAAGCTTTTCTGTCCGATGTCAAAAGTGTACCTACTATTTGTGCTCACTTTGTAGAAGAGCTCAGATTATTTCTTTCAAAACCATACACTAGTTTTCGAGTGATTCGCACCCAGGGTCATTGTATTAACATAAACGGCATAATAATACTCATATTTTTTAAGAGAATATAAAAAATTAAAAATATCTTCAAATATAGAGAAGAAAAGTTAGCTGATGACTGCTGACTGAATGATAAAACATGTCCAAAAGCAGGCGATGTGAGCTGCGAAGCGAAGGGTCTCTCCAACTCAAGAGAAAAGATAAACCCAATAATAACACGTCTAGAACTCTTGTAACTGGCAATAGTCTGCCCATA
Source organism: Mystacides longicornis (assembly GCA_963576905.1). NCBI lineage: Eukaryota > Metazoa > Arthropoda > Insecta > Trichoptera > Leptoceridae > Mystacides > Mystacides longicornis. The sequence continues at coordinate 9,703,061 of OY756423.1, forward strand.
CCCTACTGGGTCATTGCATTATCTGTCGGTTACATAAGGAAAGTGAACGGGTGTGTAACATTCAAATGTACCTACATACAATGTGTTTGTTAGGTATATTATACATATTTGCCTTCCAATGTCCAATAAATGATGTAGGTAGTTTTGTCCACAATTTTACCTTTATTTGTTAGTTTTACTTTTTTTTAATAGAAAAAGAAAATGAGAAACTATAATGTGGTATGCCCATGTATGTTTTATATATCGAAATGATTCTATTTTCGTAGAGAATGTAGAAAAATAATGTTTTAAAACATTTAAACCAAAATTATGTACAAGGCCGTGGCCTCTCCCGAAGTGAAGATATTTCTTTAGTAAATAAGAAAAAGTTAGCGTTCATTTTTACATCCCACAAGTCATCAACATCATCTACGCCCTCTGCGATTCAGCGTCTTTTGAATTTCTAAGAATACCACACTGAAGCATGTCATCCACTTGCTCAAACTGTGAACAATGAACATGTCAAGCCCACATAAATTCCGTAACACTTTGGAATATGCCCCTTAAACCATTACAAAAAAAAAAATCGAATTTTCATATCTTATTTCTACATTTCGTTAGTATATTAATTGTTGTAAGTAATGATTGTTTTCCTCAAACAAGTACTTATTGAAGATGAGAATTACCCAAAAAACAAACAAGGAACTGATATTACCTACGATTAAAGGATTAAGTACAATTTTTACAGACATTTTTTGGTTGAAAAAATCTTCCAGCAGGTAGTAGGTATTGACATCAGGAAACCATAAATAATACAACGCACATAACATGAAATGACATAAAGATTATCTTAATCCTCGTAGCAAGGTCTCTAACATTTTCGGCAATATTCTTTTTTATGTGAGAATTACGAACATGAAAAATCAATAAAATATTGCCCAAATAGGTATAGAGGAAGAGTTGTTGACGCATATTATGATCCATTAGGCACGTACTTTTTTATTTTATAAATTGTTATTGAAGGTTGAAGACCTATTATGTAGGTATACTTAACACCATTTACCTATACCTACCGGTAAATTGTGTGGCAAAACATTTTTTTTTCGTAAAGCCACACTTTTTACTATCCAAGCGTCAACTACTCTACCAGTCATTGATCCTAATGTCTCTTCAAATGATATAAGGCGTATTTTTAAGAATATATAGTAATACGAGTATAGGTAGCTATAGGGTAAGTTCGGGTAGCCCCGGACACTTAAATGAATCGAAAATAAAAATACAAATTACCAATATCCTAACTTTATTTTGGCCTTAAAATATTATAAAAAACTTCTGTTAGGTACTATATTTAATTAATATGTATTATTCATACAATATATTTTTAATAAATATTTTGATATTAATATGACATGTAAGACATTGCTTGCAGCAATAAGTCCGCCTTTTGGAAGTTTTTCAAAATTATTGTATTATACATTGTATTTTTTTATATCCAAAAAAGATTTATTTATTTATTTATTACATTTACTTTTTGACAATAAAAAATATGGCAGGTAGCACCGGACATAGGAATTATTTGTGCCCCAATAGTTTTTTTTTTGCCTTAATCACGTCACAATGATAGTAGACATCCGAAGGATCAATATAAACTAAATCTTCATGGACACAGTCCTTGCTCTCTTGACACTGAATCGAGTCTTCTTCAAACGTTTCTCCATGCACATGTTACAATGCATTCAGGTTTTTTTTTCAGATTTTTGTTATATTTTTCTTTCTAGTTTTTGATTGTCTCTCCTCCACGTCTTTTTTATTTGGAGAAGGTGTCAAGAATTTTACTTGTCTGGGTTTTCCGACCCCGTGTTACCATGCGCTTTTTTATGCATTAGGAAATGTTGCCAGTTGTTTTAAAACGTCCATTGACCTCTACCTATCTTCTGATTTCCTTACTGATAGTTTGCCCGGTTTGCCGTCTTTCACACATTTATATTATTTTCACACAGTATTTCTTCCCTTAAATTTCGGCATTTCCGAGTATTTCTGCAAGGAGAGTAGAAGAGTTTCAGTATTAAAAAAAGCTACAATCAAACAATCTACCCGAACTTCCCCTATTGTTTTTTATAATGGTTCTTCGATGGACGGTTTAAGTCACTATTTTCAGAATAATATTATTATGATGTTTCGAAAGCTAAAAGGTGGTAAAATAAAATGCCGAATATGATTATCAAGGGAGAAATCGATAGTTGTTATGGGAGAAGTTCTGGATGTAGAAAGACCGTAGAAAAAAAAGATTGAAGGGGTATGAACTCTAGTAGATAGGGCGAGAATCGGCGAGTGCAAAACATTTTTTGCAGGTCTGTTATATTTTTTCTCATATGTAGTCAAAGATGTTAACACAATTATATTTTTGATTTCAAAGACGCTTTATTTTATAAATCTCTTGCCTGTTTTCAAGCCCCAATCGATTTTCAGGTCGTAAAATACCGCTGAGGCTGGCAACCGTTTCGATGTATTTTGACTACTTCAATTAATAATTAATTAGAACCGGTGTAATATGGGTAATTGATGGGAACATTCCCAATAGTAAGTAATGCTTATGTTTCAATAAATCTGTCAACCCATTTGACTTTACCTCTTAATTTATGAGAGTTGGAAGTAAATAAGTGTTCCCAATTCCCACAGTCTCCCCTACCTACCTATCTAATTAAAACTAAGTAACGGCTGTATCATGGCTTATTAAACTAAATATCACCTATCTACTAAAATAAACACATTTATGCTCGTTGGGTACCTAATTGCCTTTTCTTTGCCACGCATAATAGTGCACTACGCTCAACTTGGCATAAGCAAACTTCATCTTCCGGTACTGGTTAATCAATTTACACAACACAACACCAAAAACATAGTCAGCAAGAACGAAAGAAGGAAACAATTTGTCCAAATTCGTTCTACCGGTGCAGTAACATTACGGAAATATGGGCAATGCGCATATACAATGGTCTTATACTACACGCCAATCAATAAGGCGTTCCTCTACAGGCAAGGTGTGTGTAGGTACTTACCTACCTACCTGCTTATTATCTACTATATAAATGAAAGTCGGGTTAGTGCGAACACTTATAACTCGAGATTGGCTCAACAGATTCTTCTGATGTTTGATTTATTGGATTCTTCTCCACTCCGGATAACAGAATAACTAATAAAAAGTTAAAAAAATGGTTAAGAAGTGATGTAAAATACAACTTTTAAGTTTGTATGGCAAGGTTACCTGGAACGCGCTGACGACATCGCGGGTACTTCCCTCTCATTCTCGCATACGCTCTTACAGTAGCCCATCCCACTTACTCCTCGGTATTCGGACGTTATCATAAAACGTTAACAATATTGTCGGCAGTGTTGCTAACTTGCCGACTTTGTCGCCAGATCTAGCGACTTTTGGACATGGAAAACGACTTTTCATTTTCATTAATGACAAAATATTCTAGCGACTTTTCTAGCGCCTTTTAGGTCCATGGTGCTTTTCGGTTTCGGTTGTAGTATTTTGATAGAAGCCAAAGTGAGCGATATAAAAAAACGCGGAAACGAAAAAACATAAACTAAAAATGAATAATATGCTTTTATAAGTGATCCAATGCCACAACCTTCTTCTTCTGCTTCCAATGTACCCCAGACTTCTAGAAAAATGGATTTATAATGTCATATTAATTTTAATGACTTTCTAATTTTTAAGTAGTAGGTACTTACCTATATCTTTTTATTTTTAACAGGAGCACTATTTCTTACTATCACTACAAAAATATCGCCTAAATATTTTCTTTGCTCCCCCCGACCAATTTTAGCGACGTCTGAAATTTCAGAAATATTTTAATGTTATTATTTTATTAGCTTAACTCAATCGAATTAATTTTGTGTTGTTTTACGGGGGCGCAGTGCACATTGTGTACATATTAACGGGCCACTTCGGCTGGACCGATTTTTATGCTTTTTGATTTGTTGTATTCGTCTCCGTCGGCTGGACCGATTTTAATGGTTTTTGATTTGTTGTATTCGTCTCCGTCGGCTGGACCGATTTTAATGGTTTTTGATTTGTTGTATTCGTCTCCGTCGGCTGGACCGATTTTCATGGTTTTTGATTTGTTGTATTCGCGTCTGTCGGCTGGACCGATTTTCATGGTTTTTGATTTGTTGTATTCGTCTCCGTCCCGAATAGGCTACTAGCTATTAAAAACATGAAAAATTGATAAGGAATAAAAATATTAAGAAAATAAAATACCCATACATTTTGTATGGAACGGTTATTCCTTTCTGTGATAAATTTCTTGACAGCGCAAATTTATTTACGTAGGTAAGCAACCATTAAGTTTCGAAACAAACATAGGTACCTCTATCAAGATAGGTACACAATATTCGATAATTGCGTATTAAAACAATATGATATGATCAAGAAAATATTTTTTTAAAAACTTTATCACTTCAGTATGGCAATAATTTGCCTAATTTCACTGATTAAATTTTAGGTAAGGAAACTAACAAGAGGTTAGCTCGAGTATACACGAATACTTATAGTTTGATAATTCTTAAAAATGCGGACAACTATTTGCTACGATGATCGTCAATTATTGACGTATCGCATGAAAGAACGTTATATATTATGTATTCTAAAAGTATCGAGAAAAAAGCCTACAAAGATTTTTAGAGATTTCTTTGCGGTCCATTTAAAATTCCACGAAATCTTATATATAAAAATGGAGAGCTATTTCGCGTGGTCATCGGATGGCGCCTTAACGGTTGGACCGATTCCGCTAATTATTTTTTTGTCGTGTAGGCTTTTATCAGGAGAGTGTTCTTTTAGAAGAAAAAAAATAAGAAAAATACATGAAAAATTAGATAGGTAATTTAAGAAAACTAACTAAAATGGAGAGCTATTTCCCGATGTCAACGCATCGCGCCTAAACGGCTATACTGATTTCACTAATTATTTTTTTGTCGTGTAGGCTCTTATCAGAAAAATATTGATTTATAAGAAAAAAATAAGAAAAGTGCATGGACAATTAGAAAATTAAAGAAAACTATAACAAATGCAGCGTGGTATGCAGGTTTTGCTAATGCCAGTAAATAGTCATTCATATTGAATAACTAAAAAAACGAATTTGAGCTCTGTTGCAAAAACCATAAAACCCATATTATTTATTTCGATACAAAGTTCGACGGGTCAGCTAGTTGTTTATAAATTAAGAGAAAGTAAACAATAAAAATACCAAAGTTTGTGAAACACGATGCAAATAAAAGTGCAAACTATAATTACAACTGTCAAAAAACTATAGGTAGTCCGACACTCATTCAACCGTCACTAACTATTTTGTGAGCAACGCAAACCCGAGTAAGAAAAGCGTTGCGACATGAGATCACAATACAGTATATTTCTGTACCATGAAGTGAAGTAGTAAGTTAGACCTCACTGACCCTCGTCAAGACAATACTGACAGACCATTAGAGCTAAATAGGTACCCATTTAACGTGTATTGTTTTTATAGAGTGATTAGAATAACATAAGATTTGGTTGACCCAAATAATTAAGTAACTAGGTACCTGCCTACCTACCTATTTTTAAAAGTTTTTCTTCCTTTTAAGTAATTTTGTAATTGTTAAATATTATTGGGTGACACATTATTTTTATTCTTTTTCTGTGAATCTATTTTCTGGCATCGTTTCAGCCTCTTAGGAGGTTGACTGCCAACTATCTCCATCGCTTTGGAGGTCTTCTTCCTTCAGGTTTGCCTTGAAGAGCGACATGGGGAGTTCTGTCATCTGACATTCTTTTCACGTGTTCATTCCAGTGTCGCCTTCCCCATTTGACGATATCCTCCGTATTGCACATGCTGTGGATAGTATACGTACCTAAGTTGTTCCTTATGCGGTCACGCAATCTCAGTGTCTTCATTTCGAACCTTCTCAGTTGAGACTTTGTTCTGGCCTTTATTTTGTAGGTGGCTATTTGGCATCCTTATTATATAAGATAATATAATATTATTATTTAGTAGGTGTTGGTCGTAGGGTTTTATACCTATCTACGAACCTTTACTATATCTAATCACGTATGCTTATTTCTCTTATTTTTTCTGATATTTTCATAACTTATGTTTCTCAAAACTTCTTTCCCATATAAATAGGTAAGTAATATAATTAGGGGTAGGGGAGACCAGCCTAAGTTGGCGATGTTAAGGGATTTGTAAGATATCACCTTTAATGGAATATTTATTTAAATAAAAAAGTTTGCTATATTATAGATAATACATTTGCCTACAATAATACAAGCATTAATTTTTACTAAAACATAAGGATTTATAGAAAAATTGTATTTAGAAAACATCCTCAAATTCGTCATCTTACCCGTATGCCGGGTAAGATGACTATATGCATAGGGAAAGTTGACGAATTGCATCATAGTATGGGTTCTGTCTTACAACTCTAGATTAAATTAAAAAGATAAAGGAATAAAACATTTTTATTGTATTTAAAAACGAATTGATACATAATATCAAACATATGTACCTAAATCATTTAAAAAAATCAACATGAAATAAGAAAAAAATAAAATAGAAATTAACACATTAAAATGAAAAACCAACTTAAAAATAAAAATTTAACGTTTATTCACATGAATCACACTTAAATTCCCCTTCTCCTTCGTAGTTACTGCACTTTTCGTGCCACCAGGATTTGCAAATCTTGCACTGTAACCATCTTCAGCTGGAGGTTCTTCATAAACCTCCATACATAGTGGACATCGAATTACAATGTTTTCCATGACTGTTAATGAGCAGTTACAACATGTATATTGATCAACCTTAACAATAAAAAAGTTCACAATAAAAGATGACAACCAAAAATATAATTTGCATTATGTAGGGTAAGATGACGAATTCGTCAACTTACCCGCGTCATCTTTCCCGTGAGTGATATTTTAAAAAGAGATACAAATATAATTCATAAATATAATATTAATGATTTAAATTTATTTACATGATATAGTAAAATACACCTTTATATCAAATATGTAATCAGTTTTTATCTTAAATATACGGATATTCTTTAAAACAGTGTTTTGAAACACTGTTTTTTTACATCAAGGACACAAAAAACAGCAAAGCGCAGTTCACGTGCAAACACTTTGCCGACACGAGACAGGCTGATTTGATCCGTAGTCAGTATACTATTCTTGATTCTTTTCATCGTATAGTGTGTTCTCACTCATACATTTCACAGAAAAAAACAGCATTCGTCATCTTAGGCACTTCGCCAACTTAGGCTGGTCTCCCCTACGTAAATTTCGTATTTACGAAATAGATGCGATAAATGCGAAATTTGTCAATATATTCCATAAATGCGATGTTTTAATTTTTAGTAAATTTCAGTGAAATATCGATAATCATTATATTTTAAAGGTAAACGATCAAGTAACTCATCAAAACGAACGCTTTATCCTTGTGAAAATAATTGAAACTGAAAAATCAGTTAGTAAAAGTCGCCGATGTAACTAAATTGTATTAATTGAAAACGTATATTTTATTAGATACATGTTGATATTTTATAAAGGTTTTCTACAATTTTTAACTTTTTATTAAATAGGTATTTAAAATACTAAAAGGTGTTTTATTATAGACATTTTATGTTTTATGCGAATAAATGCGAAATTTCGCTTTTATATATTTTTTAAATGCGATATTACAATTTTTTATTTGCGAAAATTACGTACCTACCTCTAAATATAATATTATGTAGGTACCTACCTACGGTATCTTATTAAATGTTCAGAGAAGTAGGTAGCTACAATAAAATCGGTTCTTCTAATTAAATTGTATCGGACAAACAAGGTTGATGCATACCTACCTATACTTTCGTTCGTGTCGTTCAACTAGTAGGTAAGTAGGTACCTACCTACCTGCTTACTCTGAGATCGTATTCGGAAATAAATAAGTGGATGTTGACATTGCAATAAAGACAAATGGCTTGGCCAGTTTGCCAAGTGAGAAGAGGTAAATTGATAAGAAAAATAACAAGGTATGTTAGGCTAGTCCGACTCGCGGGCATCCCCATTGCATAGGGGAGACCGGGGTCGGTTGTCACAGCGGCCGTTACAGAAAACTTAACCGAATTAGTTGATCGACGTTCAATGAAATTTTATAACAAGTGTAGAAAGCATTGATCATAGCATTAATGTTTGTAAAGATAAGGAATGCTCATTAGACTTGGTGAAGACTGCACCGTGTGAATTTAAGTTTAAGATCATAACAAACGTAGAAGAACTAAAAAACAGCTAGGTATATGAAACGGATCAAGTTTAAGCCTTCTGTGGATGGAATCACGATTGATTTGATGAGAGATTCATTAGAGGTAGTTGGTAGCTTTCTCGTAGAAACTTTGAATCAATCAATGAGGTGTGGAGTTTTCCCAAAAAATTGGAAAATTTTAAGGGTAACTCCGATTCCCAAGATACCTAGAAACAAAACACTATTCATTTTATATAAATCGACTTGCAAAGCCTCGAATATGTGGTTGAATCTTGCCAAAGAAAAAAATGTGACAACCAACCCCGGTCTCCCCTACCTCAGGCAAAATGTTATGAAACGTAGCAGATAAGGAGAGTATGAAAAGCATTTAGCATGTGATGACTAGAGACCGGATTATATGCATTTGCATATTTTGGCTATTTTTCAGGACATTGCATATTTCGACTGAATTTTAATATAGAAGATATAACCTTACCTACTACTGAACATTTGGAACAGTACCTACTTGACTGTTAACGTGTTCTAGAACAAAAATGATAGCATCTAGTTTAAAATGTATAGTAAATAAAGAAATTTGTTTTAATTTAATGTAGGCTGTTTTTTTTAAATAATATTACCTACTCGTAAACGAGCGGATGACCTTGTGTAACAATCTACATAATTCAGAAATGTTTGTGTGCTTTCTATCGTATATGTGAACATCACGCTCAAAATACAAATGCTACGTCAGATATGAATCTGCGCAGAGCGGTGCAATTTGCTTGAGAAGGTTCTTAAATACAATTTGCTGCATTAACTTTAATATATTTAGAGCTATTTAAAAAACTCTATTTTTTTAGGATCTTCATACAAATTTCTCAAAAAGACAGTAAGCCATCTTTTGGAAACAAAATTACTCATGTAAACGTTGAATGAAATCTTGGTATTACGGTATGAAAATGTAATAAAATAATCGTAGATTGATTTGTTATACATATAAATGTTATTCAAATCTTATTATTCTCAATAAATAAAGATTTAATGAAAAAAATTGCAAAATGATTCCTCCATTTTGAAGTTTGACAGATAGCGCAAATCACCCTATATGGGTGGAGAGCCTAATTAATTATCACACATTATGGAATGTAGCTAAGATTCAAACCACAGAGCTATCTCTCTCTCTCTCTATGAAAACTTGCAAATTATGTCGGTAGGTTCGTATAATATTATGAGGTCGGTGAAACAAAAATTTTAAAAGTGTCATTCTTCTTTTCCTGAGCTTATGTCAGTTATAGAGGTCTGTTAAGCAATGGGAAGCTAGACTAGAACCTGTTTAATTACCTACCGATCAAGCCTGACAATCGGAATCAAAAACGTAAAGCAAGACGGGTATAAGCTAGTAGATTATAAAAGCGTTATTTTGTGGTATTTATTTAAATTTGATGTTGCATATTTTGGTATTTTTTGGCGATTTTGGTGCATATCTCGAGCATATTTGCAAGCATATTTCAATCATTTTAAGTTGCATATAATCCGGGCTCTAGTGATGACCATATAAAAGAATCCAACCCTAAATATTTTGTTATCTCTTTGCTTACAGGTGATCCTTAGTGTCACATGTTTGGTGAATATTCAAGGAGTCCCCGTGTCTGAGCCGTCAGCTGAAAAAGATGAAGGAATTGCAAGAAATTTACAACCTCCTTCAATCCAAGAACAGAAACCTGTAGATTATTCCAGTTATTTTCCCATAAACTATGATGTGGTTGAACCTCAAGAAACAGAAGAGACTTCAGTTGTTGGAGTACCATCAAGTATGCTGCAACCTCCAAGCGTAGACGCTGCCGAACTGTACTCAACTATGGAAGATCATGAATTGAATAAAGAACTTCCCACTCATCAATTCCTACCATTACCAATTAAATCAATAGCATTCTTCCAACCGCAACAACCTAACCCAACAAATCAAGTTCCCTCGACTCTTCACGATGGAAGTTACTATCCAATAAATCCTTTATCAAAACAATTAGATTTGCCCTTGCCACACGCACCAAGACAAACATTTGCTCCACCACGTGAACCAGCAGGAGAATTGCAACTGCCAATTTACCAACCATTCTTACAGTTCAGACCACATCCACAAAAGACAACTGAAGAAAACCAACCTGAACTACCCACAGAATTACAACTACCATATCTTTCCAAACCACAACCGTTCTATGTATCTAAAGATGAACTTGTAAAGCCAAACAAACAAGCAACCAAAACATTCCCAAAGAAGTATAATTCAAACATCCACGAACCCCAATACAAGAAGCCAGGAAAAAAGATTTCTGTTATCGAAGTCGGAGAAGATTACGATTTAAACACACAAATAAGTGAAATGAAACCTGAAAGATTTGTAAGCGAACCACAACAAAGGGAAACTTTAGATTTAGAAGATTATCTCCAAGAGAAAAAAATTGACTCAAAGAGGGCCAAGTTTGAAGAAGTACAAAAGAAAATTTTGCAGAAAAAAGACGCAGAGGAAGAGCAAGTAAGTATTTACATAGATATCTACCTAATTCAAAAAAATATCTTCTTGATCTTGTACACAGTCTTTTCTCAATGCCTAATAATTTAGAGATGTCATTGTGTAAGCTTTTGTCATCTTTGAATTTTGTGGGCTAGATATGCCAAGATGAAATATGATTGTGTGACTTCTTCTCAGCTTGGAACCGTTCATTCCTGAATGTAAACTCCTGTCTGTCTGGTGCCTTCTGCAAACCTTGCCAAACCATGTCTCCTTCAGAGTTGGGACATGTAGGCTTTTTCTCGTTGACTTGTTATGAATATTGGAAACTTTATATTATAATGTAACTAACAAGTTTATTATTTTTTACAGCAAAAAATGATTGATGCCACACGTGCCAGGGCCGCGATGTCTGACAATGAGCCTATCACTTCAGAAACTGGATTCAACTCATTCGGAGTTGGTATGCTAAAATTACAATTGTATTAATACATAATAAGAAATGGACATATTGTGACTAGCCTTATGTTTAGAGCACACCAAACTACTGAAAGAAATGGGAGGATTTTGTAGGCATTTAGCTATTTGATTTCTTGTGGGTCGTTAAGAATATGCCCAGTCTGTTTTGCATCATTGGTAAGCAATCTCAAAGGAGATGCAAGCACTTTCCGAATCCTGGATTTCAATGGTGGATATGTGCTTGTTTAGCCTACAGTGCTCCGGTAGGGTTCCTATGATGATGCAGAGCTTTTTTCCGCTGAGGGACAGTTGTAGGTTCCTTGCAGACTTCATAATATGGGCCTTACCTTGGGTTTCATCCCAGAGTCTCAGGGAACGTTAATTGTGTATGCCCACTAGTGTTTTGTGTTTGATGCTTTAAGGAATGCCACAGAGTGCATTAGATCCTCTTAGTACCGTCTGTCCCGAGTTTATCGGCCTTTTCATTGTCTTCGATGCCCTCGTGACCCGAAACCCAACGCACAAATTACCCTATTTCTGTTGTTGAAGTTTATATTATGTATATGGTTATTGTATTATTGTTGTGTATTTTAGGAAGCAGTTTTGTAGCATCTCCCCATCATGTTTCCCAAAATCCAGTTTCACAAATTGGGTTGAGTGCTAATCATCACGGGTCTGGCGATGACAGAACAGAATTTCAAATGCATGGACAACACGGACCACACAGTTATAAATTTGGATATGATACTGGCAAAGGGTGAAAAATAACTCTAAATAATTCATATAAATATTCATACTTATTTTAGGAAAACGTTAGCATCTCTCACTCACACGGGTAAAACATTTTATCCATCACCTGGTAAATAGATTATGCCACCAAAATGATTCAGTGTGGCTGTTAGCTCTTAGCAAAACAACATTTCCAACTAAATCATCTGGATGATTTACTCTTCATATTGCATAAAATTTAAAGGTTCATATACAAAAACCTCAAGGATTCTTTTAGCGGAAAAAAAAACAAGTTTGGGTGTTATAGGAGAGGTATTAGACACATTTAAAACATGCCTCAACTGTCTATCAGCTATCTAACTATTTGGCATCCTTATTATATGTCTCAGCACTTAGTTATGGTAGATATGATAGGCATTCTGCACAGAATCATACATAGCTATAGAGTAAGCTGTTGCATGTTATTATTACAGAGTGCTAGCCTTATGACTTCACTAAAATCCAACTACCATACTTTTGGACTTCTTAATTAAAATCCAATTTACGATTTCAGGAAAAGCCGTCAATTCCGTTATGAGGAACGTGATAATGATGGGTATGTAAAAGGTCATTATGGTTTCTATGATAAATACGGCAAATTACAAGTCATCAACTACGATGCCCATCCCCATCATGGATTCCACGCTGAAGGCTCCTTTGGAAAAGTGTAATCACCTAACTTAGTTTAAAACTCAAGCACGAACATTTGAAATGAAGTGTATATGTGATAATTTAGTGAATAAGCATAATTTTATAAAATGAAAAAAACATGTATTGTAAGATTATATGAAGAAGAAATTCTGTAAGAGATTAAAACATTACAAAAATAAAACTTATTTGTTTGAATTCAAATTTTCATTAACAGAGGCCAGAAACCCCCAAGGAGAACTAAATATTTTTTAAGTAGGTACCTCAAAGGTGTAGATCCTTAAAAAAACACTCTCACAGTACATGAAATTAAAAGAATGTGGAAGTGGACATTTGTCCATTGGAAAAGATCATACCTACTCAAACTTTAATTTATATTTAGGTCTAGATATACAGACCACCAACTTTAAATTACCACCTATGTTTGATTTAGAATTTGAAGATGGTAATGACTGTCAATTATTTGGGAGTATTGAGGACTAACAAATGAACCTAATAGATACAATTGAAGATATATTATTATACTTTTGTAATATAACATTAACAATAAAATTCATCATATAAAAATAGTAATTTGTAACAAAATAATTATGTATATAAATGAGTAAAATCTCAAGTTTATAGTCTTGAAAAGAGTGTAAAAAGTACCTACTTAGTTATTAAAATTTTAAATGAATGAAAAATTCTTAGGTTTCTTTTCTTCTTCCAAATATTCATAGAACCATTTCTCTATATCACCAAGCAAGCTGGAAGCACCAATACGGAACCATTCCGGTATCAACCATTTATCTCCGAGTTCTGTTTTTACTAGAATAAGCCAGTTGATGGCGTCTTTACATGTCTTGATTCCACCAGCTGGTTTCAATCCAACCTGAAGATAAATTTAACAATTTCAAAAGCTATCTTTTATAAGTAGGTACTAATAAAATATTTTAGATAGGAAAGGAGCATTTTTTATGTATTAAACTTGATAGAGAATCCTAAACACTACAGTCAAAAGACATGAGACTCTAGATAATCAAGCTTAGTGCATGTAAATGGAAAATATGAAAATGAATGCGAATGGTTTTAAGTCGGGCAACCTTTGGGAAGATAAGTCATTTTTGAGTATATAATATACTCAAAAATGGCAAAGCCTCCATGAGCTTTAAGTGCAAGATGTGCATTATACCAGGTGCAATGTATGGACTAGAACCACTGATAACCAAGGATAGCATTGAAAAAATAAGGTTTACACAATGATCCATGGAAAGAGATGGTGGATGATATGGCAGAAATCAAGTCAAAGGTGATGGTAGTGGGTTATATGGGGTGGGGTGGTTATATGACTAGATTATGAAAGAAAAGTGGTAGAAGAGACTCAAAATTTGGGAACCAAGAACGACTACCAGGAGCAAAGGGAGACCACCACTACAGTGGACAAAATAAACTAGTGAAGCACCAAAGGTAGAGCACCATGGAAGGAGAGACAAAGCCTTTGTCCAGGAGTGGATCGAAATAGGCTGATGAGAATAATTGGTAATAACTAAGCAATGCGAACCAGCTTTTAATTATTTTCACAATTTACGGCATTAGACATTCGGCAAAATTTAACTCACAAATTATCAGGAGTATAAAATCATATCCCTTGACATCTTGGCTGAATGCAATTCTATATAAAATTATGGATCAAATATCAATGAAAACAATACAACAGTTGTTAATAAAAATCATTCAAAGAACACGAAATATCTGTAAGCACATCTCTCTGCAGGATATTTTAAATTAATTATTGTTTCTACACATACCATTCTACCAGTTTTGGAATAATACTCCCGGATAGCTCTGCACATGACCAGTCCCACAGGCAGGGTGGCGTTTATATCCTCTTTTCCTGTGGATGTTTTTATAAAATCACAGCCTGCGTACATTGCTATCATGGAAACAATATAAATCTGAAATTCAAATAATTTAGACATACTAGTAAAGAAATCAGAATAGTAACTTAACTATACAAAGGTATCAGTATAACTGGCAAAACTTATTATCTAAGACAACTTTTCCCAGGTAAGTAGTCCCTTCAAATCTAAGACAGGATGCCAAATCTAAGACAGGATGCCAACTTTGAATTGAGGTTTCAAGTGAAAAACACATCCAGATTTTTATTTTTGAAATGAATCTGGGCTCCCAAATACACAAACTTTTGACGCCTTTCACAAAAAGCAAAGCTGGTGTTGTGAAAGAAAATGGTCGGTAGCGGGGTTCCAACCTACGTCAGCCACTGAATCACTATGCTACCAACCACTTAATCTTGATGATCGAACCTCTTGATAAGAAAACTAAGCTACAGGGATAGGTTTATATGATATATGTTAATATTCCCTAGAACTACAAAGAGGTAGACATTCTCTACCATATGCTAATGGATAATGGTTTGAAATACAGAATCATAAATGAATGTAAGTTATTACATTTGTCATTGTCACCAGTTCCCCGACAGCCAAGATGACCTTCATATGACTGTTTTGGCAAGCATTCTTCATTTCGACCAATTCATCATAAAGTTTCTTCCAGTTGCCTTCTAGAGCAAGACTCCGGTCAATGACGACATCTATTTCAGTAGCGCCATTCTCCACAGCATATTTTATTTCTTCTAATCTAGTGTTTAGACCATATTGGCCGGTTGGGAAACCAGTTGCAACTGTAAACAAATACAAATGATTAGCTAATGTGAAGAAAATAAAACTGTCATGTATAATATATTGTATAATATAAACCTGCAGCTAGTTGTATAGGTTTATTCAAAGTTTTAAGAATTTTCGCCGCATCAGCAACTCTAGATGGATAAACACAAACGGCTGCAGTGGTAAATGGCTCAAAACTTTCCTGAACAAAACCCAGTTTTTTATAATATTTGGATGGTAGTGGATTAGCTGCCTGAAAATTAAAAAAAAATGTGATTGAGTTTTAAATCAATAAAGGTTCTGAAGCCTGACAAAATGTGTAACAGCCTTACATACCTTTAAACATAATCTCCTAACATTTGTTTTGGTATCATCTCCTGCCAACGTAGTAAGATCTATACATGTTAGTGCTTTTAACAGCCATGCTGCTTTATTCACTTCTTCAATCACAAAATTCGTCTGTAAAATGAGTCTGACTTCATCGATTACGTTTATAAGATTAATATTTGGTAGATTGCTGGGATCAAATTCTTGGTAGCTAGTCATCATATTCACAAAACTTTTTAATATGTAACTTAAATAAAAAATTATGAAACAAATAGCTTAGTACTATGTTTAGCGTAAGATAAATGATATTGATGTAAGTACTTCGAAATCATTTGACTATTTTTAATAACTTATCAAAAAAAGTTTAAAGCTGATAAGATCACAACACAAGAAAAATAAGACAAAAAATATAAATAATTGTTAGATAGACAAAAAAACCTATTCAATAAAGAGACGAAACAAATTTTTCAAGTCAACCATATTATCATTTTTACATATTCACTAACAAGTGTCAATGTCAGTCTTTGGTGACCACAGATATAAAAACATTATGGAAAAAAAATCGATAACAATATCTATGCGTTGTCATTGTCAATCTAGCGCGATTTTGTTATTTTAGGTTATGTAGCACTTACCACCAGACTAACCTGGAATTTTGGTCAGCTGCCAATTATTAAAAGTGTTTGTAGTGGCATGGTTTTGAAATTTGATTTAGACCAAAACAAAATATGACTGGGGGTGGTTATTGTGCTATTAAAGAAGAATTTATCATTAAAAATCGAGAGGTAAGTAACAAAAAATGTGATAATGAATTACCAATAGAAAAAAATACTGAAGAATGGAACGATGATCCGAAAAATTCTGAAGGCGAAAAAGATAAAACTCATAAAAAGAAGGCGAAAGGTCAGAATAAAGGCCGTCCTAAGCCAACACGTCCACCAAATGAAACTAAGCCTTGCTCATCGATAATGAACGTTGGGGTAGGGAGTACAGCTCCTAAATGTCAATATGAAAAGTGTAGATTTATGCACAACCCTCTGGAATACTTAAAAAACAAGGATCCTGACATTTCGGTTGACAGTGGGAAGTGTTTCGTTTTTGAGACAAAAGGAGAGTGTCCGTGGGGTATAGCATGTCGTTTTGGATCTAGTCACTTAACTGAAGAAGGCCACAATATAATCGACAATGAAAAAAAGGGTTCAAAATTACCAAATCCTTATAAACACGTCTCATCTGAAGTTTTGCAAAGACTTCGCAAAAGAAAGTATGAATTTTCCACCATTGAAGATTACGTAAATCAGATAAAGAAAAGAAAAATTGCATCGGATGAATGCGTGAAAGATACTGATGAACAGAACAAAGAAGTACAGGGAAACGGAGATGGATCAATAGAAGCAGAAACTTTACAACCAAAAGAAGAAAACTTAATTGGATCTGTAACAGATGAGGATATAATTAAACTACGACCAGAAGAAAAGAAAATAATTGACTGGAAGAACAAACTTTACCTTGCGCCGTTAACAACCCTAGGCAACTTGCCGTTTCGGAGAATTTGTAAAGAATTTGGCGCTGACATAACATGTGGTGAAATGGCTTTGTGCGATGCTTTGTTGAAAGGGGTTGTACAAGAGTGGGCTTTGGTCAAAAGACACGAGTCTGAAAATTTATTTGGGGTTCAGATTTGCGGAAATAATCCTTTCATTATCTCAAAAGCTGCTGTTTTGTTGGAAAAAGAAGTTAACATTGACTTCATTGATCTTAATTTGGGTTGTCCCATTGACCTTGTTTACAAGAAAGGTGCCGGCTGTGGTTTAATGTTGAGAACAAATAATTTAGAAACATCAATCAAATGCACTGCAGAATTACTGTCAATCCCATTCACTGTCAAGACTCGTACTGGAGTTTACCAAGGAACAAACATCGCTCATCAGTTTGCTCCCAAATTTCACAAATGGGGTGCATCTATGATAACAGTCCATGGAAGATCAAGAGAACAAAGGTACACCAAGAGTGCTAATTGGGAATATATAAATGAGTGTGCCGCACTGGCTAGTCCGTGTCCTGTCTTTGGTAATGGAGACATCATGTCTTATGAAGATTATAAAACAGCGTTTGAAACTGCACCCAATATATCAGGTGTAATGTTAGGAAGAGGCCCATTAATAAAACCATGGGTTTTTACCGAAATTAAAGAACAAAAAATATGGGACATAAGAAGCTCTGAAAGATTTGACATTCTGAAAAAGTTTACAAACTATGGGTTGGACCACTGGGGTTCAGATTCACAAGGGGTTGAAAATACAAGAAGATTCTTGCTAGAATGGTTATCCTTTTTATATCGGTACGTGCCGGTGGGAATCTTAGAGAGGCCTCCGCAACGTATAAACGAGAGACCGCCTTACTACATGGGAAGAGATGATCTTGAAACATTAATGGCGTCGTCTTTTTGTGAAGATTGGATTAAAATCAGTGAAATGCTACTGGGTCCTGTTCCAAACGACTTTGTTTTCTTACCTAAACATAAAGCGAACTCCTATAACAATTGATGTAAATCAAATAAATGTTTGTTTATGAATTATCTTGTTTTCTTATAATTAATTTCCTTTTTATTGAGTGTCCAATCACTCTTCAAACCAAGATTCAAAACCAGGTTCTCACTGTCAGAAGGCAACAGGAGTATAAAATGCTTTGAATGTACCTATCTCATCGCTGAAATTTTCTTTCTTCATAAAACAACTGTGTCAGTTTGCCACCATGTTGACTATCTGAAGGCGTAAGGCAGCTCTCCAATTGATGCAAATCCAGGATCTGGATTCTGGAGAATCATGAAATTTTCTTCCTTACTCACTACCTCAGAAAATAAGCCATGGAAGTACCAACTTAAATAAAACAAAACTTTGCAGTATTACAACAATATTATTTTGATCCGGAATATATTTCTATGGAATTGGTATTATCATTCAACTCCCAGATACAAAATAGACATATAATTAACAACTCCCCTTCTCGGAATTGAAGACTAGGATAAATAAAATAAGAGTCAATTTGGAACCTTGAATTCTTTATTCAATCAAATACATTTTGATTGCGGTGACTAATACCTGCTGAACTGAATTGATGATAATATTTCTAAAAAATGAATAAAAAAATAAACTCAAAAATATAAACAATAACAAAATATTTTTGATAAGTATATAGGTATAAGACATGAATTTATAAAATAAAATTTCTCTACAAAAAATAAGTTCAATCAAAACAAAAATAATATATATTGGAATACCAGAAAGATGGATATTCATTTTTAATTTTATTAAGTAATCACTACAGTAGGTAGGTTATAAAATTTTCTGTAGACCTATTTTTAATTAAGACAGCCAACGTTAATTAAGTCGTATTTGTTTCTCTTGTATAAAATGGAGAGCTGCTTTGTGAAAATAATACAACTGACACAGGTATTTAATTTGTATAAATGACTCGATGTATTAAGTACATAAAAGTTAACAGTTGACCACAGATTAAGTAACTATAATTGGATTACTTACAAAAAAAAGTACACAATTTTATGAAAAAAAAAGATTAAAGTATGTGATATTACAACATTTCTACATTTTAAACTAACATTGCAACTATTACAATGACACAATCCATATTTTTGTGTGCGATTGTCGACACTATGCTGAATTCAGTCAATCTTTCATGTAAGACGAAGTTGATTGTCAATAGTTATAAACTTTAATGACTTTATTAAAAAAAAAATATGATTTAATTATGTAAAAGACTGTCTGCATAACTTCACTGTAAAACACAAAAGTGTAGGGGTATTAAACTCACTAATATGTCGTCACACATAATAAAAAACAGATGCAGAATAAACTATGATAGGTAAATTTCAACGTAAACATTTATTTCCAAGTTTTCTTTAGAACGAATAAGAAATTCTATTATTCCTAATAATGTTTTCATGAATATTGATTTTTTGTTATTTTAAAACATAGAAGTTAAAAGATGTTAGTTTAGTTAGCCTTTGAGTTTCGACACCCTGGATTTAGACAATGTATCTACAACTACGAAATGACCCTACTAAACAAGGCACACTAAAAAATAAATAAATAAATTCCTACTTTATATTACAACTTTAAATATTATCACAGTGATCTTTTAATCACAATTTTCGGTCAAGTACTTCGTTTATCATTTGCTTTTGTCCCATTTGTTCCAATATTCTTGAGTTTGCATCTCTATAATTCTAGACACACATCTGTCTGACGCAAATATCTCTTCTTCACCCGTTATTAAACTCGATGAAGCATTTTCCTTAAAAAATATAAATAATAGGATTAAAAATAAAACCAGAAAACAATTAATTTATACCGAATTCCGTAGATTAGTAGTATAGACGCTAACTTCTGAGTCAAAATTAATGCAAGTTTTGAATCATAAGAATATTGTGGGTGTGAGAATGGTACGGATAAAAATATTACAATTAGAATATTTTTTACCACCCCTTTTAAGCTTTCTACCAAATAAGCTATTAAGGTTACTCACAGAATTTTTACTGATGCCCAAGTCATCCATTAACATTCTAACATTGACTTCTTCACTTCCTTCTTCTGTATCCTTTAAAAAGAGTTGATCAATAGGAACATCTGCTGTCATCACCAACTAAAATTGTAAAAATCATAGATAAATACACTAATAAAAAATATTTAATAAAATAAATTTTTATTCAAAAATATATAAAATCAACATTAATATGTGGTGGAGCACATAACTTTTCATTAAACAAGCAACATTATGTATATCAAGTGCTACAGTCTTATCCTCGTGGAAGTTTCGCATCAGTTCTTCAGCGTCTAGAAAAAGACGCTGAAGAACTGACTTGACTTAATATGCACTTGATATTAAATTTTAAGTTAAGTACAGGATGTCGAAATAAGGAATAGTGCAATTGTTAGATAGCGTTGGAATTGTAACGGAAGGGCGGAGAGGTGTTGGAGGGGAAGATAGCAGCGACCTTAGAATATTTTTGGAGTTTTAAGTTACAATAAAGCTGTACTCATTGACAAATAGTGCTATTTGCATACCAGCATCTTATTTTAACTGTGATTCAATAGTGACTGAGGTATTGTAATGTCAAAACAAAAAGTTAAACTGAAGAGCACATCATCAGTCTACATCTCAGGGACAAGTATAAAATAAAATAAGGTTACAATCATGGAAAACAAAATTATTTTAATACATAAAATAAGATAGTAGTAAAAAGCTCACCCTAGTTCTATTGTCATATAAATTATCAATGAGTGTAATGAATCGGCGGCCTGATGTACTCCTTATCTTGATCTGAGGTATGTCTCTGATGATTATTGTGTGGAAAGTTCTCGCCAGCATTAGGTAATCACTGGAGCCAAGAGGCTGGAAGGCAAAGCAGAAGAATTATTCC
Source organism: Mystacides longicornis (assembly GCA_963576905.1). Taxonomy (NCBI): domain Eukaryota; kingdom Metazoa; phylum Arthropoda; class Insecta; order Trichoptera; family Leptoceridae; genus Mystacides; species Mystacides longicornis. Next base: position 9,724,121 of record OY756423.1, read on the forward strand.
ATCAAACATAACAAATAACACGTATGATATTAAACTCGATGAAGCATTTTCCTTAAAAATATTAATAATATGATTAAAAATAAAACCAAACTTGGTAGATTAGTGGTATAGGCGCTAACTTCTGAGCCAAAATTAATGCAAGTTTTAAATCATAATAATATTGTGGTTGCGAGAATGGTACCCTTTTTAAGCTTTCTACCAACAAATAACACGTATCCAGCACAAAAAATTTAGTTTTACAACAAAAGAGTATAGAATCTCTGATTATGCAGGACCTATGAAAATTTCGGTTTCCCATCACAGGGTAGGCAGAAAGTAAGGACTTCCACTCTTTTCTATATTTCTTTCAATTCATCCAACAACATAATATTCCGCATAAATTCTGAATCCGTGGTTACTGATAGGCTGTTGATAGATTTTACTCTATGTGTAAAATTGTCACCATCAGTTAGTTCAACAATACAATTATTTAATGTAAACAAAAAGGAAAACATCCAGAGAAGAAAGGTAATTTGACATATTCAGCCAAAGTACTTTACATTTCATATACTCCTGAATTGGCCCTACTTTAAGACTGTTTATGATCAGTCAATGTCGTTCTAGCTTGGCCACGTCTACATGCAACCACAACCGAAAATACACATTTCTAACAGAATTAATAGTATGTAAATAAAAACCGAAATGAAAAGGTGATGGGACATTAACTCTAAACTAAATAATATTTTTGATATTTCTGATGGGTTATTTTTATAAAAACAATTTCAAATTTAAAATAGTTTCCTAAATATGAATAAATTGTCATACTAACTCTTTCACAAAGCTCGGCAAAAGTGCAGTCTAAAATTTGTCCACATGATTTTTTAAAATTAACATTTCTACCCATAATATTAATGACTCTAGGACGGATCACATCGTTTTCTTTTGATATCAGATATTTAAAAATATTATCAACTGGAGTTTCTTGGGTATCTTTAGATTTTCTGAAAACACACACAACTTGAGAATAGCTAGTTTCAATTAATAGTACCATTTCTAATAAATAAATGAAAGTCGGGTTAGTGCGAACACTTATAACTCGAGATCGGCTCAAGAGATTCTTCCGATGTGTAATTTATTGGATTCTTCTCCACTCCGGATAACAGAATAACTAATAAAAAGCTGAATAATAAAGATATAAAATATACATTTAAAGTTAGTATGGAAAGGATTTTCAGACCGAACTGCCACCGCCATCTATTGGGGAAATTAGCGAGATGTCTGGTAGAAATATTATTGATATTTTGGTAGAAAGATTCAATAGATTTATGTTTCGACAGATGGCGGTAATGATTTATTTTTTAATGATTTATTTAGAAAATTTTCATACAAAGTCAACAATATTATCGGGCACATTTGTGTTGGTACCTACTTCACAGGCAAGGTAGGGTGTGTGCGCAAGCGTATTATTCTTACGTTGTTCCTGCCAGTGCTTTGAATAGGAATGAAATATGGATGGTTTCAGAAATATTTTAATGTTATTATTTTATTAGATTATGTAACTCAATCGAATTAATTTTGTATTGTTTCATGGGGGTGCAGTGCACATTATGTAGATATTAACGGGCTAAATTCTAGAACCACAGGACAACGTCTGTCGGGAAAGCTAGTTTCTAATAAATAAACATAGCTTACATGTAGTAATTGCCTGTTGAATTACTATCAGCAGTTTTGCGTCGGTAATCAATACCAGTATTCAGAGACATAATTTCACAGTGATCCTTCAATGTTTGTATAAATGGAACAAAATTAGATCGCTGTAAGCCATTTTTATACAAATCATCTGGTGACCTGTTGCTTGTGGCTACGACTACACATCCGTTATCAAACAACTCCGTAAACAATCTTTTCAAAATCATTGCATCTCCTATGTCGGTTACCTGAAAATGTTAATATTTATTAGCCAAATATTTTAAGGTATAAAATAATGCATTACAATAAATGGATATTAAAGTTACCTGAAATTCGTCAAAACAAAGTAAAAAGCATTCACTCAAGATTGACTGAGCGACTGGAGGAATAGGATCAAACTTTGAAGGTCTCTTGGAATCCTCTTCTAAGCTTGCCTTTTTCTTTAATTTATGAATCCTTGCATGAATATCTAACATAAAGGCATTGAAATGTACCCTCTTTTTTTCTCCAGTCTAAAACAATATTAAATGATAAAGGTCTGCACTTAATGCCCTTGAGATATAAATAATTGGAACTAGATTGTTTTCAATTTAATACCTCAACACAATCATAGAAAAGATCCATAAGCATTGTTTTTCCACCACCCACTGCTCCGTAAATATATAAGCCATTTGGTCCCCTTAATTTCTGTTTTTCATTGAAGAAACTAAAAAAACTTTTGGTTGGTTTGGGTACTGTGTAATTTTTCAAGTCATCATAAACTTTTTGTAGCAATTCAATTACTTTTTTCTGGTGATCATCGGGGAATATTAAACCACTTTCTACACGTTTTTTATACACATCTAAAGGCCGAGAAGGATTTTGACTTTTATTTTGCAATGCTACTGAGCTATAACTTGAAGAAACAACAATTTTATTGATTGTATTTTTCAGCAGGCTTAATGATGTTTGCCTGGTCAAAATACAAAATATTCCAGCCATGACATACGTATCTATGTAACTTAACACACTGTCACCGATTTAATAAACACATATTATATAATATTTTAAAACAGAAATATTCACAAACAAACCATTCTGACGTCTTTCGACATTCACCCGTTTACGTATTGGAGGAATTTCAATGCTGTCATTAAAATGCTTTTTGGATCGGTGACAGCTGATTTTAGTGTTTACACACGTAAAAATAAAGCTATAAGTACATACCAATATTATAATGAGTAGGTAAATAGTTTTTTTGCCTTGATAAATTAAAATTACCTAAACTAATGTCATCTTAATGCTATAAACAATAACATAAATAGTGTTATTTTAAAATTACAATTATTTTTGGTAATTTCAATTATTTTTAGTTTGTCCCAAATAAAGAAGTGCCGTGGAAAGCCCCCAGCTAAATCTTGGTGGCAGTCATATCAAGTTAATCGAATCCTTTATTGCAAAATTATAGAGTATTCATGCATTGGCATAACATTGTTGTTTTTACTATCAAACCTGATGATTAAGTGTGCATACTTATCTTGTTTTTCAGCTCGCGACCGCAACCGCACCAACTCCCTCCACCCCTCCTATTAAAATATCCCATCGTAATAATAATCAATCAGTAGTTAATATCTTACATTGATCTCTTTATTACCAATTAATTATTATTATGCAACCAATTGACCTTTAATTACAAATGGTTTCACCCATAGACATTTCACCCCTATTTCTACAGATGGCCAATATGGCAATATATTATTACCTACTATTAAATCCCATCAAGCAGGCAGCTTAGAACTGATGTGCTTAATATCCCACTACAAACTGTCAAGTCCATTCTTAAATAAATTGGTGTTCTCCGCAACAACTAGCTCGGCAGGCTACCTGTTCCACTCATCCACAACTCTATTTCCAAAGAAATCTTTTCAAGGGTTTTGAGTAAATCTGTCCTTTAACAATTTCAGACTGTGTCCCCTCAAATGTTCATTATAGCTTCTGTGGAAGACGGTTTTCAACTCTGAGCAGTCATAGTGATCATTCAAGATTTTACAGGCTTTGATCAGATCCTCTCTCCTTGAGAGTGGTTAGACCTAGTGCCTCAAGGCGATCCTCGTATGACATGTCACCAAGTCCCGCTCCAATCTTAGTAAAGCATCTCTGTACTTTCTCCAAAACCTGTATATCCTTATTAAAAATGATTATTTTCGATCTACAAAATAGAGTAGACCCATGCCCATAAGGTATGTATTGTAATACTAACACTCATAGTAGTAGATCAGAGTTTCCGAAACATTATTTTCTGTGTAGTTTATGTACTCATTGTCTTGTTTTTTTGGTTTTTGTAGACCCCCTGTGACCTGCAACTAATTTCAACCGTAGGCAGTGTGCTACCTTTGGAAAAATTTTAACCCAAACTATAGAAAATAAGATGAGCAAATAAAATGTCATTCCAATAATTTTTTATTTATCCTAAAAGTTTTAAGTTCCCTAAAAAAGATCATGTTGAGTAAAGATACCACCTGGATATTTTCAGGTTTTGTCCGGCCACCCGGATGCATGTTGCAAACCCCAGACAGGTGACAACACTGACCGTATTGAAGTAATATGTGAAAATTGAATATATGCCAATTTTGAAACATTTATAAAATTAAAATAAACCTTATTAAAATTTAGTAAGTTTCTCGATCAGCTATCTGATACTTTTTCAGCGAAAAATAAGTTCATAGTCTGTAGGTACTTATGACAAAGTTCTTGCCACAAGTCATTGACCCCTATTTTCATTTCATAGACCCCGAATTTTTATTTTCGATGTCATTTACCTCTTGCTACTTTAGGAATCTCTGGAGAAGACCCTAGACACTTTTAAACATCAAACATTTAATGATGCTGATCCTGTGAATATTCTAACTCAATTTTTTATTTAAAAAAAATTCTTTATGTGATTACATTACAACCTCCATAATCTGCAATCATCTTTTGTCTTCTAGCCCCATGGCTACCATTCTTACAAACTAACAATATTTCTATTATCAAAAAGTAAGATTTTTTCTAACTATTGTTGATGTTGGCATCGTTGCGTACACAGCATGGGAATGTATGGAATGAGTTTCACCCCCAGTTAATCTTTTAAAATTGTTCTGTTATTATTATTACTTAAACTAAAATCACCCTCATCAAACCACTTTAGATGAGGAAGATGCAGGCTTGGCTGTGCTGTATTTTGAGAGGTTTTCACAGCCAAATGGCTTGATAGTATTAAACTTAACAATGGACAAGCCAATTAAAAATGAGTGACCGCACCAAGCGTCGCTCCCAACATAGAGATGATAACTTCATTTTTGTCAGTGTTTTTTGTATGATACAGATACTGGGAATCCGCTGGTATTATAGTCTCCAAAGCGGAGGTATTCAGAAGGTGGGACTGCCATAGCATAGACACGCTTCTTACCAGCTCTCTCTTGTGCTGGTCTGGCCATGTCACCCATATGAGCGATAATAGACTTCCAAAAAATCTGCTTTATGTCAAACTTTCAAAAGGAGACTGGAAGGATAGAGGACCGCGCAAGAGATTTAAGTATCATCTGCATACGGCATAGAAGAATGCTGGTCGGCAGTCTGACTGGGGGAGTGGCCCTGCAAACAGGGATTCATAGATTCTATCAATGGGCAAAATTGTCATCATCACTGGCGCTACAGCTAACTGCGAACCTCGGCCTCCTCCAGAATTCGTCACCATTCCCTTCTGTCTATCACCCGCACTCTCCAGTTTGTCACACCAACATCCATTGAAGTTTGGGTCTGCCCACCTTGCATCTCCCATCTGGTCGTGTATTAAGAATTTTCTTTGGTATTCGTTCATTCTCCATGCGCTGGATATGTCCCAAATACTCAAGCGGTACACCTTAACACATTTTATTATATAAGTTGGGGCAAAATTGTGGCAATGCTAAAATAAAAATGGTCATCTGCGGGCTGATCAGATCGAGCCAATGTATAGTAGAAGTTTTCTAATTATTTGTTGCAAGTTTGGAGATAAATGAAAAACCAAGATAGTAATGAGGAAATATATTTATTTCTAATATAACTTAAATGTACTTACCTACTTACTTATTAAAAAATAATATTAAAAAAAATTAATCATAAATGTGGCTGAAATAATCTTGGTAGACTTGGATGTAGGTTTCTTTTTCGCTGGGAGTCATCTTAGCTATGACGCTGTCATCCACACTGGTTATTGGTATTGACTTCCCATTCACCATAACTGAAGGAGCATTATCATCAGATTCAGAATCATTGCTGTCCATTTCGGCTGTTGATAAGAAAATTAATAGAATTTTATTATGTATTAAAAAACACATTTTATAACATAACAGAGGTATTAACACTTTCACTGACATCTAAAAACAAATATAATATTAGTTTAAAATACAGTATTCGAGGAAACATTTTTTTTGCAAATGGTTATGTTCGTCATACAAATTTCTTGTTATGAGATTCACAGATTCCAATGCAATTATTATGGCAATTGTTCTAGATCAATGAATTTAGGTTAATGTTAGATATACATTGAAGTGCCAAAGAGAAACTAGGTATTTAGAAATTTATATGTAAGAGTAATCAGAGTCAGTCATGTGAGTAATTTGATTATTTTTATTCCCATTACGTTTCAAAGACAATTATTTGAATAGTATTTTCACTTTAAAAAGTTATCTTAGTTACTCACCAATAGTTGTGATTTCTTCTTTCTGTTTAAACGGATCATTTGCCTCATCTTCACTAGAATCCGAACTTTCTTGTCCAGTTCCTTTCAAAGCGTTAGCGGCGTTATTACCTAAGATTACAAATGTTGTGTCATTGTTTTATTTATTTAAGTACAAAACCGTTGACTACCCATAAATAATTACATATCTTTTTTCAAACTTCATATTCATCCTAGCTAATAAAAGCTTTTTTCATATGAAATACTTATCAGTAGATGGCTCTCATTTTAAAGCCAACAAAAACGAAAATTAAAATAAGTATAAATAATATGTCTACAAGACCGGATTGTGAATCTAAACCATCCTCTGATAACCATTAAAACACCCAGTTTTTCAAATTAAAATCTGTTCAGTTATGAGGAAGGAGTATGATAATGACTGATATGAACAGAAGAAATATGTAGATAGATAAGATATACTTAGAATATATTTTCGGTAATTTATACAAACCAGAATTCTGTTTTTCATGTGCAAGCAAAACGGACATGATGTCATCTGTTTTATCTTTAGGATTTGCTTTTTGGCTGGTGGCTGTTGAGGCTGCTTTTTCGAGAATATTTTCCGATGATACAGTATTGTCATTCTAAAAGAAAACAAGATTGTAAAATCAGCTTTTTTACAATTGATGATTGTAATATTTTGGATGTAATGTAAGAAGAAATTACCTGTGGTTCAGAGCTAACAATAGTACTTTCAATCATCCAAACTGGCCTCTCCTTACGTTGCTGTTGTGAATCTTGTCCGGCGTTTGCACTCGATGTGCTTGAAATATTGACGTCCACTCTTGTTTCTTCAGGTGCAAATCCGCTTTTTCTAGTGGCTTCACCCGACCATACCTCACTACCAGGAGGCGGCTTGATACCAGCTTGTTTATTCAGTATTCTAGAACAGAAATGATTTGGATAATTTTGACAGCTGGCAGACAGTGTCTACAGAGAACAGGTTGCAAGATCTACTCAAAGTTTTTGACAATAATAAAGTAACATACCCTCTAATTGTGTTGATATCAACTGGTTCAGGTTCCAATATTTCGGGCGCTAATTTGATACCTTCAACTTCCCGTAGTAGTATGTATAGAGGTTCCAATTGTTCATTAAACTTTGCCAGCAATAATCTAGAATCCTTTTTAGGCAACGCTGATTGATCTTCTTCAACAACAGAGTTACAGAATGTGCAGCGGAACTCTTGACTCATAAAATCAAATAACTGATCGGCCTGCGAAGTACGGTTAAAATGAGTTATTAAATCACCTAGAAGGCTGTATATTTGTTCGTAATAGCTCTTATATTATGGAGTACAGATAAACTTTGTTCAGCATTCGTTAAGAAAGAGAGCATAGAAACAAAGATGAAAATTTAAAGAATGAATGATAAAAGAACACTAAACTTAAATAAGATTTAACCCATTGTCGCCCACAGCTGTGTTCACTAAACCAATTTTTATGTATTTAAATTAAACTCAAATAAAATTTATTAAACACAAAATTTACAGTGCAAATGATAAAAAAAAATTAAAATTATATCCTATGTTAAAAAAGCATTCCCAGACAGCAAAAAAATGCTTGTATAAGGGAATTGGCTTTTTTATGTTGTTGCATTTATTATCATTAATTCAATATTCCTAAGTCACTCACTGATGAATGGAGAGCTAATAAATAAAAAAAAATCAATATTATATGTGAATAAGTATTAATAATAACTGTTAACATAATAATATATGTAATAAAATTATAAATATGGTATGGTGTACACTCGTGTAAAATGGGTTGGAATTAGTTTATGAAAAGATGTTATATAACAAGCACAACATGTTATATAAAATGAACAAAAATTCTCACCTCTAAATCTGTGAAAGTTTTACAACAAGTTGGACATTTAAAGCTGGCACGGCTTGTCGCGTCTCGTTCTTCTGTCTCCATCCTCTTTCTCATGAGATCTAATTTATATTTCACTACGTTTACAAATGTTTTATAGTTTATAAAATAGTAATTAACCTTCTGGGCCTTTCCATCCGGGCCTACAACACAACATCAGGGTTGATCAATACTATAAGTAGACATTTAAATTATTTTTTTTTTTATAAAATGAATCTGTGCTCACTCAAAGTGAACACAAATACACTCCTTGACTCTTTCACAGTAAGCTACTCAAAGCTTGAGTCGTGAAAGAGGAAGATGGTCGGCACCTGGGATCGAACCACGACGTCCGCAGTACGAAAGCCGGCGTTGTAACCGCTGGGTCGCCAACCACTTCAATGATGAATTATGATGAATATATCTTTATACCTGTTTCCATTTTTAATCTCACTTGTATGAATTTGTCATTTTTCAATGTGGCTATTCGTGCTCTCAACATTTTCCTCTCAAATTTCAACAATTCGCAGATGTCATCCTCTTTCATGCCTGAAGATAGCAATAAATAAAGTTTCTTTTATAAAGTTGTATGTATTTAAAAAATACCTGTTATCAAGCGTACAAACTTACAAGGGTTTCTGACGAGCATATCAACTATGAGAGCATCTTCTATACAATAGAAGCCTCGAACTACCAGTCTAGCAAGTTGTTTCAAACTACTGGGTACTTCTGTGACTATCCTTTCCTCCGTCATTGTGCTATTAATGCAAACCTGTAAAAATCAATAATTTCAAAATATGACACATCCATCATACCTACCAATATCTATATAGTAATTTGATAACTAACACATTAAATGTTTGTGGGACAGTCCTATGTCCAGTAGGCCTAGACAAATTGCATTTGGCGATCGACTACAAATGAATTTTTCGACAATGTAGAGTAGGAAGAAAATTAACTGTCCACTTTTTATATTGTTATATATGTGTCTTTGTTTGGTTTGAATAATTGTTGATATGTTCCAGTGGACAGTTAATTTTTTCGCTCTATACATTGGCGAAATCTTCGTTTGTAGTCGCCAATTTGAATTTGTCTACGGGGGCAAGAGTGTGAAAAACTCCCCAAAGAGGGATAAACTGAAATAGTCAATGGCATGGAATGTAGAAAACTTCGGGAAATTACTACAATTTGAAGCCCACAATGGTGTCTTTAGTAAGTCAGATTGAGACCTATAAGAACACCTCCAGGAACCGATATGAAATCCGGATGAATGACAAATTTCGAACATGTGAAATACTCAACAAGGGTTTATATACGTATATAGAAATAAAAAACAACTGTTTGTAAAATATGAAATATATTATTATAAAAATGACCTTAAATCCACACAAAGTATAATAGTTTATGAGAACATAATGTTACAATACATAATATAATATTAGACAGAGGAATTATTATTTAAATAAGTACTTGAAAATATACACGACATTCATCACTAATATAGTAATATTATTATACATAAGATAGAAACAAGTTACATAAGTAATCAATGATAAATCACAACATACAAAGTACCCATCATACAATCCAATCCTCAAAATATTCATAAATCCACCGTACACAACTGTGTTCGTTGGCCGGGAATGGGTTAACATACAAATAAAAATAAGGAACTCAACAGTGGTAAGTACGTAAAGTCTAATTGACTCAAACTATCTAGTAACTAAGCGAATAAAATAAACAGTACGGCAGGTGTCTTTTTCACATGGTCAAAAACTTATATGTATCATAAATGCTAACATTAGAATATCACCCAGTAAACATCATCTAGATATGTCCAAATATTGCCATTTTGTGCAATCAGTTCTATCAAGACGGGACGCGAGCAGTTTTATTAAGTATTAACTAAAAGTAGCGATTTGTCAGATATTACAAAGAAATATTTTGGTAGACTAGTTGTCTACAATATGGTAGCTGATTAACAATTGAAAAGTCCCACGTTCAATTATGTTCGGACGAGATTTTTTTCAATTTCTTACAACCGTTTTCCCGTTGGACAGGACGAGAAAAAATTACCTCAGGCAACACGAAGTTTCACTTGCTATATTGCTAATAGTTCATTTCAAGATAGGAACTGTAACATTCACTGTCAACTTTACATCGAAATAATATGCATTCGTCTTTTTGATAAAAGCACTTTTGTTGATTATTTTGTTGACACTATTTGTAGGCTGTATTTTAAGATTGAGTTTTTTTTTGCTTGCTATTAAATACTCTTTTCTATTACATATTTCTGGCATTTATTTAACAAACTCGGTAATTTATATGGCAATGAAAGTGTAAAAGCAATAACAGTTAAAAATATGTAAAATAATGGTTAAGACTGTAGTTATGTAGTTTTGTTGCCTCTCTCTATCACCAAGGAAAAATGCATTTAAAAAGCATGCGATCATCACATAAAAAGGTTGAATCAATATTGATAAAATTAATTAATGGTAAAACAGCTTTTCTCGTTTGGTCTCTATCCGAATATTCTGATCCGTAAATATAAATTGCTGACAATCCGGCACATCACTAGTTTAGAAATGTGGAAAAGTATATAAAAAAAAACAATTTCTTCACAATTATTGTGAGTAATAAGCTTATATTAAATATTGCATTTCACATTTCTTCTGAAAGAGGGACCTTTGGTTTAAGCTGCGTATAAAACATACAATATCATATAATTAATATCGACACCAATAATATGCCGTTGAGGTAAGAATTCGATTGAAAATGTCTCACTTAAAGTAACTAAACTTGAAATAAAATAAGTTATACCAGTCTGTTAATTGGAATGATCCGTTCGTAAAATTATTATGAAATTAGTAAAAAATGTCTTCATTACTTATTCTCTTTTGAACATATAAAAAGTGGCATACAATGAGTTTCCTCATTTGTAATAATGTTTAACTTAATTGTTTAACTTTTCCAATTCAAAGATAATTTTGATATGTCCACTACAAAATACATGACACAACCAAAACATTGAGCTTTTCTTATGAATGACTTTTGACAAGAATGTTAATAATATTTCATAGATAAAAAGACATCAAGATTACAATAATTAATATTTTAAATGGCTGCTCCGAAATCACAAATAGTAGAAATAAATAAAAATCAAAACTTAACAAAAAATGTTTTGTTCTTTTGGAATCAACATATTACTATTATGAGTTCTTATAGGTAAATATCAATACAATGAACTCAATTAGAGATTCTTAATTCATTTTCGTGTAGAAGAATAAAATACACTTAAAGTAGGTACTCAATAATAAATAATATCAAATAAATAACACTTTAAAACCTAGTTTAGCGCTATCTGTTCAAATTAGGCACTGTGAACCTACAGAATGGCAAGCTACGCAAATAAATTAACTGAAAGGCTATTCTTCGAGTTTGATTATTTCATGAAACCATCAAAGTAATAAATAAACACAGAAATACAATAACACAAAACACTGTGAAGTTAACATCAAGTTTTAAAATTTGTACAATTTCTTTATAATGTAGAAAAATACACTTTTATGTTATTGTACATTGACGAGGGCACCAAGGAGACATCTTTATATTTATCTAAACATGTTGGAGTAAGTCACTTGGCTTCTTTCCAGTTCGTATTGAATCTTATCTAAGGCATGCTGGATTTCCCTGAAATTGGGTCTGTTGGATGGCTGGTGATTCCAACACTGCCTCATCAATTCGTAAACACACCTCGGAGTGTTGTCCGGGCAGGCCAGCATGTTGCCGTCTTTCAAAAACCTAACTACCTCCTCGTGCGTCATTCCAAAATATGGCTGAAGGGCAAAGGAAAATATCTCCCACAAACACACCCCGTACGCCCACACGTCCGATTCCAAAGTATACTTATTATATAATATACTCTCCAGTGGCATCCATCGCACCGGAATGGCATCATGCTCGTCTCCCTTGTAGTAGTCCTGTAAGTATATTTTATGGGATAAACCAAAGTCAGCTATCTTCACTACCATGTCATCATTTATCAAACAATTTCTGGTGGCAAGATCCCTATGCACAAACTTTCGGTCAGAAAGATACACCATGCCACAAGCTATTTGTCTGGCAACATGTAACAAGTCCGTGTGTAGCAACTGGGCTCCCTTAAGTAGTTTTGTGTCTTCTCTGGGTTCAATTGCCGGTACGCTGTATCCATCAGCGGTGCTACTAGCTCTGAGAAATTCATTCAAATCGCCCCGCCCCATGTATTCGAAAAGGAGACACATTGGTTTGCCGATTGCACAAACTCCCAGCAATTTAACAATGTTGGGATGATCAAATTCTGCGAGTAGACACGCTTCTCTTTCAAAATCAACTTGTAAATCTTGCGAAGCTTCGTCTTTCAACATTTTTACAGCCACCATGGTAAATTCTTCTTCAGGATTGAGCCCGGGAGCTTTAGCTTGAAACACTCTTCCAAACGCTCCTTGTCCTAAGTCCCGGATGTATATAATGTTATTCCTGGGGAATTCTAGCTTCTCGAGTTTTGGATTTAGCTGTGCCCCCGTGCTGTGGTATGCCAGGTTATTTGGCAGTTTATCCAAATCAATTCCAACATCATGTCTGTTGGCACCAGCAGAATGACCAGATCTACTTTTGAAAATGTAATGGCACAGCAATGCTAACAATAATATAAAGAGAAGTGCTCCCAGACCCGCGAAAGATGCAATCAGAATAAATATTGGTGTGAAGAACGGTTCCATTTCTATTTTATTACCATTCCCATTACGGTTACCTAGCGATGTATTGTCACAGTAAGGGATGTTGCATCTCTGCCATCTCACTGTTTCATTTATTGTATAACACCACGGACGATCCATTTCTCCTGCAGCATTACGACAATAGTTGACAGAATTATTCACTTCCGGGAAAAACAGTGGCGGTCGAACATGTGCATGGGGTGTTTGCTCATCCCATCTTTGGCATGGTATACCCTTTTCAGTAACGTTCACTTTTCCCTGATAGTATCGTCCATTACCTTTTACACAATCAGTCGTAACTTCTTCCCATTTCATATCCACTAATCCCACATAGGAGCAAGTTCTGGACCGGCCCCTAGTGGAATACTTAGGTAACTTTTCACAATCCGGTAAAACAAAGTGTCCTTTAGATTTGAAGAATACTCCGAGCTGCTTATTATCCTCCACCATGGCCCAGTCATTGTAGCAAAATTGCATTTTGACAGCGATGCAATCCTCATAGCAGAGCGGCAGAGATATCGCAAAGCCATTTTTGATGTCACATTGAGGAAAAGCGTAATTGCATAGCAGTTTTTCCGCCACATTTCGACATGGTTCTTTGAGTCCGGATATCATCTCATCCCAGAGTCCCACGACAATTTTTTCGTTGGTCCATCCACCATTATAATCGTAGTAATAAGATCCGGCATGATTCAAATGTGCTCTACAAATATTTCCATTGTAAGGAGCACAGTATCCTTTGGGCGGTGGCAAAATGGAATCTTCATCAGCCGATATCGGAAAGAATAAACACGCAGAAACGAACACAAACAACATATTTATAAAATAAGTTTTGATCTTTGCCATAATTCACATGTTTTCACCGAATATCCATACAATATAAATGAGCCATGGTGCATTCAACACCGCACGACACAACCAAATTATTCTGTAAGTAAACTGTCAGCCATTTAACTCCATTGCAATATTGATTATTCTCGACAAAAATCAACACTTTCTAAACAGTGGCGCATACCAATTTTGTGGTCGAATAAGGAAAGAACACAAAACCGTCACTTTTTTATGAGTTACACAAACCTAATAACATATTTTTTATAATATATAAAATATTATTTTACCTTAAAAATGAAATCTTAATTAAATTACTATTTTTAGAAAACTACATTAAGTAATTATTCAAGCCTATTCTTGTTCCTCAACACACAATAAAATAGCTCCAGGGTGCTCACCTTCATAAATACAGTTGAGAAATAACATTTTATTTTCGTCTAAATCGTACGCATACTGATTATTTTACGGGCCCTAATTGAGAGTAAAAATAATGAAAAATTAAATTAAATATTCATTGAATGATAATGTTACGTCCCTGGGTATTATTGCAACGAATCAGTGATACCAATATAGAGAAACAAAATAGTCACACTACTTATAGAAGTATAGTTTGAATTGGGTTGTTGTGCGTTATTGTTTTGAAGGTATGGGGAATGTTATTGTCAATTTTATTATTACCTGAGGATGGCTGCTATAGATAAAGTGCGTGTAATTGTTGTTGGAGATTCAGGTACATGTTCACTTGCTTATTACGTTAAATAAGACAATTTCAGTCGGTTTCACCGGTTTTTTTCTAAGAAGACATCCACAATATGATGACCCGATTAACCTCGTTGACAGTTGTTCACTTTAGCCAACATGATAATATTGTTATTAGTATAGTCTTCAAGGAAATGTGGGGTGGTGGATAATATTTGAACTACAATAATTAATGTATACATTTTGTGGTGATGGTAGAGAGTCTAGCGCTGTAGTCTATTTTTTGTGTAACATTTCGCGGTTTTTTGAAAATGTCAAAATAAATTACCGGTAATTATTTACTTCGCGGGCTTCTTCGATTTTTGACCAAACCCTTCTAAATGAATATGTTTCAACCTAACAGAGTGTAGTGTTATCATTCGGGCGGGTGTCCAAAGAGATATGGGAGGTTCCACCCCCCTTAAAAACTACGTTCCAACCTTAACCTAACCTGTTCAAATCGTTGTGTTATCATTCGAGGATGTTATCAAATCCCCTAATCTATCCACATTGACTAACTAAATGACAATGACCAACAATATCTTCATTTTTCAGACAAAAACACCAATTTTAGAATCAAAAAATAGAATGTCACTCCATGAAAGAAAAGTTTGTATGAGAAAATAGGCAACTTTTAAAATTGATTTTGACATAAAATTGGTCGATAAAATACTTCAAATGTTATCAAATCAATCCATAACATGCTTATTTACCAATCTGCATATAAATTTGATATGTGTTTCATATAAAAAATCCTGAAAAATCGAAGAAGCCCGCGAAGTAAATAATTACCTCAAACAGAACTCACAAGCATATTATTATTATAAATTAAACATTAGTTAATTACCTTTGCTATAAATAATAATTAATTGCATTGTGGCCATTTGTTGTAGGTGTTGGGAAAACATCTTTAACACATCTCATAGCTCAAAACGAAGCATTGTCATCACCTAGTTGGACTATAGGATGTTCAGTTGATGTAAAATTGCACAAATATAAAGAAGGTACTCAACAACAAAACACCTTTTTTGTTGAGTTGTGGGATGTGGGTGGATTTAATAATCATAGAAACGCTAGAGGAGTATTTTATCAACCTACTCATGGTGAGCTTATAAAATTTAGTGCTTTTTTTTACTGCAGGGGCAATGGAATCTTTTGACACATTGAAGATTCCCATGATTTGGGATTTCAATCACCACAATTTATTCACTTTCATTCTAGTCACTATGCTAATATTTGCCCCCATACATCAAGGATGGTGTTAGGATTGCAACATGACTTAAATTCTTATCCTTCACTTGCACATTCATTAATTACTTAATTCTTTGAAAATAAATATCTTTTTCTTTATTTCTTTAAGGAATAATATTAGTGCATGATTTAACAAATCGCAAGAGTCAACTAAATTTACAAAAATGGTTGACAGAAGTACTGAATAGGGAAACCGGTGGTAAATCATCTAATGTAGATGTTGATCCTGAACAGTTTGTAGGAACAACACAGGTAATATTGCAAAATGTTATCAATTTCTAACATGTCTACACTCTGGTACCTACTTATGGTATATATTTTTTTTTTAAATTTATAGATTCCAATACTAGTAATAGGCACAAAATGGGATTTGGCTGAAGAGAAACAAAGACATAATCAGTATAAAAGAATGGCTGGTAGTATAGCTGAGCAGTGCGGAGCTGATGAAATATTTGTTAACTGCCATCAAATAAGGTAAAACAATGATCCATTTTAGAGGTTGTAATATGTATTATTTTCTGTCATAATCATTCCGATTGAGGAAGAGTTGCCATTAGTTAAAATATAAAAAAAAATATTGCCTTTTTTTAGTCAATCTGTTTCTGTCATTTTTATTCAACTGCACAGATAAATTTTATAGAGAAAATTATTGATATTTATTATCTATGCAGAATTTTGCTCAAAACCTAGAATCCTGACTGGCATTAAAAATGAAGTGCTTAAAATATTTCAACCTTGACAGTTTGTTTGGCAAAAAAGTTGTAATTTTTTAGTGGATTGTATTAAAATAATGTTCTTTATTGCTTTTTAAATAATTTCAACTAAATGTACTTATTCCCTTTTCCATAAAATAAATATAAATCATAATATCTAAATTTACTAACAAATAATATATCCATACATCAACACTACTTTTTGTGTAAATTGCATAATAAAAATATTTAAAGAGAAATTTATTGATATTTATGAGCTATGTAGATTGCCAGTGAAGCGATAAATTTCTCTTATCTATGAAAATAAAATAGGAAAAAAAACCATGTGTGAAATTGCAATGTAATCTATTGATTCATTCATCTGATTGAGGAATGTGTTAATTGTAAATCACATTCAGATATTTATTAATAGTTTGTTTTATTTATGTTAGGTCTTTAGCTCCCGGTACTTCAAGCGCTGTAAAGTTGACAAGATTTTTTGATAAGGTATATCTTTATTACCTTTCATTTTCATTCATAATGTATTTTATCCGTAGAATGGGATGTTTTCTGGGGAGCTTCCGACAAGACACACTAGGTGGCAGCACTTCTAACTAGGTCTAAATATTATGACAGCTGGTTATCAGTGTTGCCATCGTGGGCGATTTATCGCCATTTGGGCTACTCGGAACGAGAATCGGGGACCAAAAAATCTAAAAGGCGGGAGTTCACTAAAAAACAGTCATTTAGTATCCGGAAAGGTGAAACTTCGCTGAAAGAAAAGTAGCCCAATTGGCGACCTGTCGCCTTTTAGATTTTTTCGTCGCCAATTCTCGTTCCAAATCGCTCACGTTGGCAACACTGAATTTGACATTAGACCGGGTTAGCAAGGGCGCCTCTGGTGGAACAAAAAGGAAAAAAAACATCCCATTATTATGTAAGTAGGTACGACGTACTAAAAGTGGCTTTGGAACAAAAATGTCATTTTAATTTGCTACCTATGTTTATTCGAACTGTTCCTGTCCGTTTCCATTTTTGTTTTTGAAATTATTATGTTAAGCATGATGACAAATTACGAACTTTTAGTACATATATAATTCAATGTATTTATCAAGATTTCTAATTTTTGTTTTTAATATTTCAGATTATCGAGCGTCGTTACTACACCAAGGATAGTCCGTTTGCAGATAAAAGAAAAATCTCATCCCCGTACTCCACGCCTCCTTCAAGTATATTAAGTCCTAAATTTTATAGATCAGATTAGTATTGATCTGAATTATAATTTAAAATTTTTTATAATATTCCTATTTATATAATGTTATTTTCTTATTAAACGATTTATCAAAAAATATATTGAATAACGATACAAAAAAATGGATATTGATGAATTTAATTTTAGAAAAAAAGTTGACTCTGAAAACTGATAAGGGGTTGTTTAAGTAATGCAATTGGGGGGGGGGGGGTCTCTGCATGTTTTGGGGGGGGGGGGTCAATAATATAAAAAATTGCGTTATGTTATACTTGAACACCTACAAATAAGTACACAGTTTTAAGGTGAAACTTTTTGTCGAATTATAATACCTAATAATAATAATTTTTTTTATTCAAAGAAAAATAATACATTAAAAATAATACACAATTTAGTGACTCCCTCCACTAGGCAATGCCTGTCTTGGAGAGGAGGTTATTGATCAATAAAATAAAATACCTATACCAAAGAATAATACAATATACTTAATAAAAATTACAATTAATCAATGGAATTCAGCAAACAATGTGAAAATATTAACAATGATAACAAAAAAACACAATAAAAGTCAAAATGGAAAAAAACGGTTAAATAAAACACCTACAACCCAAATGAATTAATAGAAAACCTATTTATCTTAATTCAACCTATTTAACATGTTGACAATATCTACAATATATTTAGCAGTTCAAACTTTGTTATAATAACAACTTATATAGAAAATCTTCAACTTGTTCTGAAAGAATGGAAGTATGTTCTCTCTGCTTACTCCTTCTGCATAGTGGGTATAAAAAATTGGCTCCTTAAAACTATTCCTACAAAATGCAAGGATTTTTTGTTGTAACAGTGTGCCACAATGTCACAAATTATTTTAATTTGAAATCAAAAGTCTGAGCTGTTATTTTTATGCTCCCGCAAGAAAATAACTTGTGAAAGTGCAACTGTATTTCCTTTGAACTCATGGTAAGTGAATACACAAACCTACCAAAAAAGGAATTTTACTATAAACTTTTCTCTGCCAACCCGTTTTTAATCTGATACTTGTATATGTTGGTGGGAAATTTATGACACATTCGATGTAGCTTATTATTTAATTCCAAGGCTAGAAACACATTGTTGCATCGTGCCGTGTTGTGGTGTACCAGAAGCATGTAGAGCCACACCACAACTCTACAACCTTACTATATACATGAAACCGATAATGATTCTGGACCACAACACAACAAAAGAGGTGTATTTCTAGCTTAATGTAACTAGTTAGGCTCCACATTTCTTGACAGCCTAATTTATAGAATGCATTTTTTTGACTATGGATTTTTTCCTTGTATGTTTCAAAATGTTCTTTTGACATTTGATATACCTAACAATATTATTTTTTATTTTTGAATTTTTTTCACTAAATCAATGTTAAATTTAATAAACCAGATGTTGTGAATATTTTTCGCTGTCATGTCATTAAATTTTTTAAGAAGATTGAACACTTATGTAAAAAACATATTGGATGTTTCTATTAAATCAAGGAGTGCGTGGAATCGAAATGATGAAATTCCCATTAAATCCAATAAGATTTTGTTGGCAAACGCTTTTGACAGTAATTTTTATTCCAAATTGAAACAAATAAATCCAAAGCTGCCACCATTAGATGATATTGTTAATCCTAATTTGTATAATGAAATTGAAAAACCACCGTTGCCAAATATTTTATCGGTCCAGAACCCTTACACTTGGATAATAAACAGGTTTGATATGAAACTGTTGGAGTCTGTGTGGGATCCAACCTTTAACCATGAAGACTTCGTCAAAGGAGCTAAACAGGTAACTTAATGGCTTGTGAATTATATTCTCCTAAAATGTGTAGGAAGCACCTATGTATTTATTATGCAACGGTCTTTGTACCATAAAAGGTTATTGCATTTTCAAATAGGTACACTTTTTTCTGAGATATTTTAATTTAGATACCTTTATAAAAATTTCTAGAAAATACACATATTATGTAATAAAAATTTGTTTAAAAAATTTTTTATATTCCTCTTGTTATAATAATTAATCGAAATCAATAAGATGAAAAGAAACAGGAGCCGTTCAAATTTTTGACATTATTTTTTCAAATGCCACTTCTAGTACATATATATATATATATATATAAAACTCGATCGCAAACAAAATATGTTGAAAAAATGGATCACGTTCCAAGGGATATTTCAAATTCAAATATCCGTAAGACAATCCATACCCTTTTGACGTTTGAATAATTCAATGATAAAACCCTCTGAAATTTCTATTTATTTATACTATTTCTGTGTCTTCCCAAGATATGACTGGTTACTCTGGTAAATATATCTTCAGCCCATAGACTAATCCAACCCTTGTCAGCATCCATTAACCCATTTTTTTTTTATTAAAGGCCTAGTGGTCTGTTTTTCAAGAGGTGGGATTGGCCTCTTAGGAGGTTGACTTCCAAATAACTGTCTCTCTTCTGTGGTCTGTGAAAGTTTCTTCTATGGAGTAGCTTAATTCATTTACAATATGAGAAGTCTGGATGAATCTATTCCTTTTTCATCCACCTACCAAAATTCTTAAATTGTGTAACCTTCTGATATTTTAATTTTCCTTATATCTACAATGATTTTTTTGTTTTCTAGGCTATTGCTAGAGTTACCCAACTGGCTTCGGAAGGAAATACAACAGAACTTCATGGATTAATAAGTAGACGATTGTTAGCGGAATTAAAAGAGGAATTGGCGTTTCCAGAAACAGGACGGTTTTGGGCATATTTAGGATTGAATTCATCAAACCTTGTCGTTGCAAGACCACGGAGGCTGCTATTTCAAATATTTGATGGTAAATATTCTTTGATTTCATTATATAATGGAATGCTAAAGGTTGCATAAGGAGGCATTGTGCCGCAAATGAATCCACATAATAAATTTAGTTTTGTTATTATTTTTTTATATGATCGCATCACACATAGACTGTAGACTTAAATTTTAGTTTTAATTATTGCTGAATTTTGCAATTTTAGTAGTAAAATCTTCTTTTGAAGATAAGTGACCTAATCAAATATTATTTTAACTACACGAACATTATATAATTTTAAGGGCCATCTTAATACCTAGAATAAATGATTACTAAAATTCTAATTTTAATAAATTCTTCTATTATCTAAGGATTAAGTACTAAGTTGAGAGGTGTTATTCAAAATCATAAGACTGAAAATGTGATTTTTATCAGTTTATTAAAAAAAAAACAATAATTTAAGTTGCTTATACTGATGACGTCTTTGTTGATTACAGATAAAAGATTCAGTCACATTGACATGATGTTTGTTGCTATGAAGTGGCTCTCCCCGAATCGTAATGTCAATGGATTGATGTATCTGGAAATCTTTGCTAGATTCCGAAGAGAATACACTCTCCATTGTATATCTGATTGGACAATAGTTGTTCTTTTGATAACAAAATGCGATGTTATAAAAAGGTTTGTCCATTTTTTTTAAAACATTTTGCCAAGCTATCGCTATTCCTTAAATATTATTTTGAGTATTTTCCGTCATGATTTTAGAGTGCCCAGACTCTGACGTAGTCAACTTGAAGAGATGCGTCAGCTCCTTGATTTTCTTCCAACTTCCAAGTCTTCAGCCAGGCACCTCTAGCTTGCCAAAAGTCTCGCATTGCCTATAAATATTTAATGTAAGTGGTCATAAATTTGTTATTTTTTTATTCAATTGTATCATGATAAATGACTATTTTAACCAATAAAGTATTGTTTTTTTATAAATAATCAGATTAGTGATTACTTATAAAAAAATATAAATGTAATATTTACCGTTGGAGAGTTGTTGTTCCATGGTTTGGGATCTGGATTTTGAGCTCCGTCTGGGAAGTAGTTAGTTCCTCCAATAGCCACATTCATGATGATGTAGAACTAGAATATTTACAGAAAAATCAATATCAAACCCTTTCACTGCCATCTCAATAATGTATTTTATTAAAAAAATGCCAGAAATATTTTAGGGCGTTTAACAGTGCCTTTTGCAAAATCAAAAAGATGAAGAGAGTCAAAACAAAACTAAACATTCCACAATTACTTTTAGGAGTGAAAAAATGCTTCTCAAACATTCGCCACAATTTTAAAGTACTTGTATCGGGAAATAAAACTGTTACATCTCAAAAGATGAAAAAAGGCAATGAAGTTGTTTTTTTTCCTTTATCCTTCAAATGTATCATTTGAAGTGTTGATCATTGTATCCACATATTCAACAGGAAATGTATTATAATTTTAATATTATGTAAAAATATGAAATAAGGGATGAGATTACTTCTTGATCGAATGGTGCCATTTTGCTTCCGTATCTCCATGGGTTATCTATATTTGGGGCAACATTTCCAAAGTCTCCATGTTCCCAAAATCCTCCAGCAGGTGGTGCTATGGTTCCCAATTCAACACCGTCAACGCTGAATTTCAAATAATCTGAAAAAAAATCATACTTTTAGTTTTTTTGGACGGTCAGTACCTAATATTATATAAATTCTAGTTTGATTTTTTGAACTCTCACCTGGTGTCCATTCTAGTTGGTACTTTCTAAAGGATGTGTGGTATCCGCTTGCGTCGTTCCTGGTGAAGTGAGCGCGTTCCCATCCGTTGAGTGCAGGATATGGGCCGTAGTGCAGTGTTGAACCCGTTTGTTGTACCCCAATGTTGACTCCGTTTATTGTGAGGTCTCTGTTGCCTCGTGTCTCAGTCAGATCGATTTCGCCAGACGATGGCCATGTTCCGTAAGCATTGTGAGAGGGCATCATCCAGATTGCTGGATAAATGTATGAAATTTATATTATAATTTTTACCTTATAATCTTACATTACAATTAGTTAAGTTTGTCTGTAACTCTGTATTTTCTTGCAACAATTTAACCCCATACAAAATATTTTTCACACATATGACAAAACAAATCCATGAAATATTTTTCATACATAATATTTTTCGTCTCTATATCGATTTAAGTCACTGTGTATAATAATTAATTGTTCTCTTGGGAAATATTATATCATCAAAAGAGGTTCCTACATACAACATGGTACAGTAAAATTGGATCCTTTTAAGGGACGATTATCCTTTAAGGATCAAACGATAATATGACCCTTTTCTATGTATCATGTTGTCCGACAAGTTTTGCAACTATAGTGATAATATTATTGTTATGACTGAGTCCCTCAAGAAGATTTTGGGAAGTATGTGGTAGCAATATCTTTGAATTAGAACGACTTGTGAACATAATGTGGGAGAAAGTTCTTGATGTTCCCCTAGATGAAATTAACATCTTACCTAAATTTATTCTATGGGAAAAACTATAATAATACTGACCTGGCCAAATCCAATCTCCTGCTGGCATTTTGGCTGAAATTTCAAGTTTGCCATAACGGAATCTAAACGAGTTGACTGTTCGTAATCTGGCACTTTTGATTGGATTGAGAATGTTTTGAGCATTGCCAACTCTTAGACATCCATAAAATTGAGCATTGGTACATCTGTAAAACAAATATTTGTAAAAAGTACTATAAAGGATACCTACTTTAAGTTTTCTTAAATTTTCTAATGTTTCCCGTAACTTTCTTAATTTTTTCTTTCATAAAAAACCTTCTCCTGACAATAGCAAATACATCAAAAAAGAATTGGCAAAATCGGTCTAGCTGTGCAGGCCTGATGCGATGACCACGGAAAATATGGCTCCATTTTTATACATAGAGATGAAGTACTTTGGTAGGAAATTTATCATTAACGAGTTTGAAAAAATGTTGTCATGAATTTAGTATAAGTACAAGATAATTATAAGCAAAAAAATAATGATAGATGTCTTTAAACAATTTGCGTGTTGCGTACTGATTCTATGAGCACTCTAGCTACGTTGTAATTAGATTTAAAAAAAATTGTTCTTAATACAAAAATATCTTACTCATCAGCTGGGGCTCCGCCATTGATGTCCAAAAGTCCAGAATATAAATAGCTATCATCCCCACCCTCCGTGAGAAGTGTCGGCCTGATGTGCAGGGCTCCCTCTTTTGTGAAGCTGTTGGAACGATTGTTCAGGTACCATTGGAACTCCCAATTCTAAAACAAAACCCCTAATTTGTTAGTGAGACCTAGCTTATGTTATTATTAATTATCAAGCTGTGATTGTGATAGCTTAATCTGATAATTAATTATACTCATTTCTTGGTTAATCTTATTATGCTGGCATATCATGTTCATGTTATATAATTTTAAGACTTGTTTAAAGACAAATCATTATTTCAATGATGATGTTTCAGGAATCTATTTAAATAGGTATGTTGAATTAGTTTTCAAAGTTTTTATATTTGAAGAGTTAATAGTTAGTTGCTGTGTGTTATCTGCCCATTCAATATATTATATTAGGTAGATAAAGTTTACCTAATCACTAAGACATTTATACTCGACGGGTTATAAAAAAAGTCATTTTTATCCTCAGCTTTGAAACCGGGGGTCAATTCATGAACTCAACACTGAACAATTTTTTGGAAAAAGTGCAATTGAATCTAATTTTAATTCACTTGCTGAGTGTGAACATAATTAAGCTTTCTAAAATTAAAGAACCGAAGACTTTTATTTTTAACTAGGTAGATTAAAAAAAATATTTTTTTTCAATTTTTCTCTCAATTATTCTTCACTATCTCACCGTTTAAAATTTCATAAATATTTCAAAACCAAAATAAGTCAGTCCAGCTTTCAGGGAGATTAACAAGCAGCAATCTATTTCCGTAAGATTTTTGTATCTATCATCTATGCAGATTCTGCCTAGATGAACATGAAACGCCACTACACCTGCTATGTGACTGTGGACCACTGATGCAGACCAGAACCAAAATAATTGGATCTCACATCTCTCATCAAACTCAAATCAAAGAAACCAGCCCACAAAAGATCCTAAAATTCATCCGCGAGATCGGACTGTGGGGTGATCTCTAAAGCCACGGCTAGACTATGGGCCATGCTGGCCAAATAGAGGCTCTGGCCCATCATGGGCAAGTAGTGTGACCGCTCCACCAATGACCAATATCGCCAAATATTTGACATTGGCCGTAAAACTACGGCTACACTATGGGCCATGCTGGCCAAATAGAGGCGCTGGCCCATCATGGGCAAGTAGTGTGGCCGCTTCACCAAAGACCAATATCGCCCAATATTTGACATTGGAAGTTACTTGTATACTTGTCGATCGAGTCCGCAAGTATTCACCAATATTGGGCCAATGTTGACAGCTGTCATGTCTTCCATGTTGTTATTTTCAGAGTTTTGTTCATTATTTTTAAACAATTAGTAATTACAATCGATATCAATTCAAAAGACAACAATATAAATAAAACAGTATACGTAAAAAGACAGTAGGTTTAATATTGTGTTGCCAAATAGTGCGTCCATTGGTTTATGTTGACAAAATAATAAAATAAAACAAGATTTGTCACAGAAGAGCAAAATAACATATAATTTTTAAATAAATCACAAATTTGTTAGAGGCGCTGGCCCATCATGGGCAAGTAGTGTGGCCGCTTCACCAATGACCAATATCGCCCAATATTTGACTTGTATAGGTACTTGTCGATCGAGTTCGCAAGTATTCACCAATATTGGAACAATGTGACAGCTGTCATGTCTTCCATGTTGTTATTTTCATAGTGTTTTGTACATTTTTTTTATAATCCTGATAAAATAATGAAAGTTGACAATGATAATATCATATTATGCCATTAATTGCAGCGTCCTATACAGTGATACATGCGGCATCTGCTTTTCTGTTATTAAAAATAATGAAAAACGCAAACGGCAAAGACGGTGGTTGATGCTTTCTTTAAACCACTCGAGTATGTATGTAATGTACCCATGATTCTTGTTTTTTTTTATCAATATCTTTTATTTTCATTTATGTTATAGTCCAAATCAACCTGTAAGAGCTAAATATATACCTATTGCAAAACAATAAACATCAATAAAAATTGAAGGTTAGGTTTAATAAAATTATGAATGTTTTTATTATGTAGGTATATTTGTGAATTGGATATTATATTAAAATATCGTTTTTGCCCAGGTAGATAAACTCTCTTGAAATTCCCCACTCAGATAGGAGTATACAGCAAATAATTTGAGATTAGAATGTAAAATGATGAATAAAAGCAAGAATTAATCAATAAATCAGTGATAGAAACATTGTGTAACAATCTAGCCTCGTGCCAGCTGTCAGAGTTGGGCCAATAGTGTAGCCAGGTGTACAAGTATATTTGCCAAATGTTGCTACTTGCCAATGCTTGGCCAGTGCCACTATTTGGCCATCTTGGACCAGCATGGGCCATAGTGTAGCCGTAGCTTAACAGCAAATCTATTCACAATGAACTAAAACAGTTGACGTGAAGAAAGCACTAGAGGGTTTCAAAAAAAAAAAGAAAAGATTTTTGTATTTTTATTCTGTAATGGTATTTCATGCGCCAGGTTAATATGCAGTATCAATTTAAAATATGGTGTTAGTTTAAAAGGTGATGATTTGATAAAATATAAAAGCACTAAAATATGACTTACTCCACCTCCTGCCATAGTGTTCTCGTGTTGCCATCTCTGAAAGTCCATATTATCAAAGTTATCCTCAAAAATCAGATCTCCGGAGCAAATTTGACTAGGTGCATGACTACCACTGGCTGTAGTGGCGGTGGGGTTGCATTTCTCTCCCCTAAATGCTAAAGCATGCTGTACACACAGCACTGCCAAGATGTAAAATGCCCGCATTCTTTTCCTATAAAAATACCATGATGTAGTAAACATTTTTATACTTCATTGACACTAGTTTTTACCTTATCATTGTTGATTCATCAATGACGACACTTAATTGACATGTAACAATAGTTATAATAATACCGATGGTAATTAACCTAACAATATCAACATACTACTGTTCTAGCTGATACCTGTTTTGCTTTACATATTCAAAAGATTATTGTAATACGCTCTTACAATTTTTGACTCTTTCACAGTAGGTAAGCTACTTAAAGCTTGTGTTGTGAAAGAGGAAGATGATCGGCACCTGAGATCGAACCCACGACCTCCGATACGAAACCAACCACTTGTTTTTAAAAGTTAGCTATCTCGTTTTAACTTAAAACTTACTAGGTATGAAGATCCTGTAATTTGAGGTTAACTTTAAATATACCGTGTATAAAATGTGAGATCTTGTCCTGGAAAACAGTGCAAGAATCCATAAATATTTGGAACGTTTCGAATGATGTATTTCTAACATTACTACAATTGGACCGCATTATGCAAACAAGATCCAATCCACATATCAGTCGAATCGAGATATTGAAGGATAAAGCTTAAACTGGTCTGGTAGTCAAATTACAAGATTTTTATTTCGGTTAATTTTCTTATTTGCTAGATATAGGTTCATTTTTTACGTTTTCTTGTAATTAATTCACATTATGTGCACTTAAGTGATGAAAATCCAAGAAAATTGTCTGTGGATCTTTTTTGCATAAATATAATCTGTATTTACAAAAATTATGCAAAAAGGATCCACGACGATTGTTATGATCACAACTAGCTGAAGACAGTGATGACCCATATTCTGTAGCAAGTGTAGGGTAGTCATTTGAAAAAAAGTGACTATTAGGCGATACATTTTGTATGAAAAACGTCTATACGTATCGAATGCGAGAATCGCATATAGTTTTTCATACAAAATGTATCGCCTAATAGTCACTTTTTTCAAGTGACTACCCTACACTTGCTACAGAATAGGGGTCCAGAACAACAGATTATTAAGTTTGAAAGACCAAAAATGCTTATTCTATGTACCTACCTAATTGTACCTAAGAGCCAACTTGTCTAAACTTTATTGGGTAGAATGACTTAAATACATATCTTATGTCCAGGAAATATAATCTTAAATTGTTTTTCTTTTAATCAAGACAAGTTAGCTCTCAGGCACTGAATATACTTCCCTTGACTTTTCTTTTCAGCCTTCCCTCTCTATCGATATCAATCCGTGGCTTTATAACAATATCTCAAGCACACATGCCTATGTAGTATAATAATATGTGGAATTAAATTGAAAGTATTTTTAGTTGGCGTACTCTATTTATTTAGTAAGAAAAATATACAACTAAGATTAATATAAAAAATATTTAAATAAGTAGTTTTTACAATAATAATGAAATTAAACTTTAATGTTTTGGTAAAAAAATATTAAGCCCCTAAATGGGTAGGTAGGTATGTAATTTATTGAATTATTTCCTCATCTTCTATTTCAAAATCTGGTTCACCGGAAAATCCATCAACGTCATCAAAGATCACACTGCTACCTCTAAGGTGTTTATAAAAATCTTTGGCATCGTTTGGAATAAGATGCAACATGGATTTCAAGTCTTTTAATTTCGCCTCTGGAATTTGTTTTCCATTTGGCCATAGTTTTGTCAACATTGTTGATTTCAGCTCAGATGGACGACCGTGAATATTTTTTTTTATGTCTATTTCTTCGAAGTCTTCATCGAAGTTTTTCCGCATAAATAAAGAGTGTGGAAAATCTTTCCTGAGGCAAATTTCTTTTGTCGCCAGCCAAGACACGATGTTCCCATTTTTGGTTTTTTTTCGGTTTGTTACATTTTTTTCCAAGACAGCTGAAGATAAAAAAATATCCTGCTCCATTTTGTTTACTATTAGAGGGTTATTTTTTTTACAATTTTTCATGATGTGAATGTAATCGTCTACTGTGTATATTCTTTGTTGCATATTGAGAGCAAATTCTATTTTGCTAAAATCGGTATCATTTGGTAAAAAAGAATGTCCTGGTTCCAGATAACGAAAACTTATCTCGCGTAAACTTTCATGTTCAGCTAGGAACACTTTAAGCATCAAAACGATTTTGATGTTGCGGTTTTGCCCGCCGCAGCTGTCGCTCCAAAATATAAGTTTATCTGTGGATGGTTTTAAAAATTGTTTTAAGTGATTTATCAGACAAGATGCGACTTCTTGAGCTCCTCTTCCCGCTTCTCCTTCAACCCATATGTTACAATATCCTTTGTCACTGGAGCCAACATGAATCCCCAAGTTATACACCCACAATTGCCTTTTGTAGAACACAATATTTGTCGGAATGCGAGGTAAAGGCAATGTTTTTTCTAAATCGAAACATATTGTCTCAATTTTCGGATCAGTTCGAGCAGTCTTCATGTCTTCTTTCATTTTTTTGCGTAAACTCCCAGCAAATTTTAAATGCTTGTTATGAGCATTTTCAATTTCTGCCTTATCACACTCGGATGGCGAATTTTGTTTTGCGATGGAAAACGAATCACATCTATTACACGTGTCTTTCTTCAATCCTTTCGTCTTTATGTTAAATTTAGTCAAGAATATATTATAAAATTTTGAAAATGATACGCAGTTCCTATTATTTTTCTTAGCTTCCTCAACGTAAAGCTCGTATACTTTGTTAACTGTAGTTCCAGGTCTAAAAAATTCTGAAGAACAATTATTTCTGCTATAATGCGACACATATTTAGGAATACTTTTTATATGATTTATAACAAAAAGCTCATCTTCCGGCGGTAATTTATTCCATCCCGCTTGTTTTCCTCTCAAATCAACCAAATTATCTGATCTCATTTTTTTCAATGCAGTGTCAATTCGCTTCGGAGATGTCTGTATTGTATGAATAAACATATCTCTGCATACTTTGGTACCTCCCAAAACATATTCCCGAGAAAAACATCTAGGTTTGTTATTTGAAGATGAGGTAACGTAATGCCGTTTTATTGGTTGTTGTTTTACACACGCTGCAATGTACATTGTTTGTGCGAGGTAAGTTCCGAGTTGGTGAAATTTTTTGAATTCTGTTTCCCTGCTCTCTACTGATATTTGCTCATGGCACTTTAACTTACAATTACAATTAAAATTTTTAAATATTTTTGCTTCAACATGTTTTTTTTTCGAGTTGACATATGCTAAATTGTGATATTTATTCGATTTTCTTTGATTCCTTGAAAGTCCCCCATACTTTCGTTTCCGACCTCTTTTGCTCCGTCCCTTAGCTGATGAGTCTTCATTATCATTAGTTTCTGTATCAGAAGCTTCTGATTCCAAAGTGAAATTAGGGTCAACTATACTGTCATCACTGCTGAAATCTCCGTCACTTAAAATTGATGACCCATCGTTTGTTGTTTGCATAACATGTTGTATGATCTCTGGTTCTGAACATTCTTTTTCAGTGCTTTGCATTCCCTGCTGCACGATCAGCAATCTTGATGAATCGGACTCCGGTTGTAAACATTCTTCTTCAGGGCTTTGCATAACCTGCTGCATGATCAACAATCTTGATGAATCGGACTCCGGTTGTAAATATTCTTCTCCAGGACTTTGCATACCTTGCTGCACGATCAGCAATCTTGATGAATCGGACTCCGGTTGTAAACATTCTTCTTCAGGGCTTTGCATAACCTGCTGCATGATCAACAATCTTGATGAATCGGACTCCGGTTGTAAATATTCTTCTCCAGGACTTTGCATACCTTGCTGCACGATCAGCAATCTTGATGAATCGGACGCCGGTTGTAAACATTCTTCTTCAGGGCTTTGCATAACCTGCTGCATGATCAACAATCTTGATGAATCGGACTCCGGTTGTAAATATTCTTCTCCAGGACTTTGCATACCCCGCTGTATGATCAGCACTCCTGATGACTCGCAATCTGAAGTCTCTTGCAATATCTCTTGATCTTTTTGCTGTGTTTTTATAATGCAAGTATCTTCAGTTACTTCTGTCATGGAAGAGCAATCGACTGTAAAAATAAAAAAAAGAAATTTACAAAATGCAAAGGGATTCCCCAAGTCAGCGAAAAAGAAGAAGGCCACCGAAACGCTCAGGTGAGAGCTGGTCATTGAGACCTCAAGAGGCGAAAACCATCTAGAAAAAATAGGCCATAGCCTATAACAATAGGATGAAAAAGACATTGTTGAGGAATGAGATATTTAGTATTATTACCAAAAATCGCCTGTACAAATCTGAACTCACACACATGCAATGTATCAAAATTCCATGCTATGGAAATTTTATACATGTGTACAGACCCTAATATGTTCATTATGCACCAGAGTACAACACAGTGTAGAAAACTCATTCATTTAGTAATATGCAGTATTATGGTGTCTATATTTTTATTTTAAATATAGCACATTATCATAAAATTTGATGCAAAATAGATTAATATAGATTTGAAATTAATACGTACATAACATTGGGTTTCGTAATATTACGTACCCAAATGCACAACGTTAACTTAAATGCTTAATTTTTATTGGAAAAAAGAACAGCACTACTTACGGTTATCATTTGCCACAGTTCTGTTTTCATTTAAACTTAAAGCTAATTTCACCATCTTTTTAGTACGATTATTCATGTTTACTTTATCGTAACATAAAAAACGAAGGAAATTTCCTTTGTAGGTAATAAAATATGAGAATGAAGTTATTTGAACACTCGGTATAATGAATAAATACACACTGGACACAATAAACAATACTATTGTTAATAAATTGACTAAAGATCACGAGAGCACTCGTATATTATACTGCCATTGACACCTGTCAAAAACAAGGAAATTTTCGCGCGCAAAAGATGACGCAATCCATACCATAGAAAATATAAAATTTAAGGGGTGCAAGTTTAATAAATGAATATAATTATTTGAGGATATTCTATAAAATATAAGAGTTCATAATTCCTTTTAAAATTTAATGATACAACTTTATTATGCAAAGCTACTCATTAATAATAATATCAAAGCAATTTTGCAATAAAGATCCTTGAATTATTTGTAGCACGTATTTGCTGTATCGAATATTTTGCAAAAGGGATCCACGCTCTGTGGATCTTGTTCGCGGAATATTTCTGTAGTACGTGTTTACTGGATCAAATATTTTGCAACAGGGACCCATGCTCTGTGGATCTTATTTGCGAAATATTTTTGTAGTATGTATTTATTGTATCAAATATTTTGCAACGTGGATCCAGGCTCTGTGGATCTTATTTGCGAAATACTTTTGGATATTATTTACTGGATCGAATATTTTGCAATAGGGATCTATGCTTCGTGGATCTTGTTTGCGAAATATTTTTGTAGTACGTTTTTGCTGTATCAAATATTTTGCAACAGGGATCCATGTTCTGTGGATCTTATTTGCGAAATACTTTTGTATATTATTACTTGGATCAAATATTTTGCAATAGGGATTCATGCTCCCTGGATCTTTTTTGAGAAATATATAGATTACTTTTTTCTAAAATGTAATGTTATGCAAAATAGATCCAAGCTTCGTGATTCTTTTTTGTGAATTATTTTTAAGTAATTTAATATATAGTATTATTTTCATAAAAAAGTTCCAACCTTCGTGGATCGTTGTTGTAAAATAAATGTTGACTTTTTTGTGATAACTCCCTTATTATGCAAAATCATTCCAAACTGTTTGGTTCCATTTTGCAAATAAGTTATTTACCACAGATTATAATGCTGCATACAATGCAGTGAAAATATGAGGCTTGAATCTTTTTTGCAAAAAAAATTAAGTCTCTTTTTTAAATCTGGTCTCTTGGGACATGCTGTTTTTCCAGGATTATATTAAAGATAGCGAATTGAGATTTTTTTTTGTATATAATTCTCACAAATAAGAGTCGTTTGCCATATCTAACTCAAAAATGACCAACTTGTGGTTTGGATCTTGTTTGCAAAATGCGGTCCAATTATATATACAAATATCAGCGATGATTAAAATTGAATTTAAAGTCTGTTTATGCATAGTGTGATGAGATACAAAAATGAGTACATATCTGAACTATTATATTATATAGAAGAAGATAACACATACTCACTTTGACACTTTGTGAGTGATTCCCTGTGACTGAAGTAAACGCTATAGTCAAAATCACAATAGTCTTTGGAACATAATAGCTTTTATACAGTAAACACCTCAGCTAGATAGACCTAATCACTCACATCAATAGTGTTTATAAGATAAAAATTTGTTGTGGTTACATGATTATCATTAGCAGAGTCGAATCGGTTATTAAAAATTTAGGTTTGATAATTATCACCCCCAATGTTAGATTTTGTTGTACTTAGTTATGTTAATTTTTTATATAATAAGACCATGTTATTAAGCAGTATAAATATTTGGTGTTATATAAAATTTATCAAAAATGTATATGTGTACAACTCATTTTGACATTCTGGAGACAATCATAATCTAGCACCTAGGATTGAACCAATGACCTTCAGTACAAAGTAGTATGAAAGCCAGCATCGTAACAACTAGGCTACGTACCACTTTTTTATGTAGAGTATTAAGACTTGCGTGTTTTTAATGTTGCTGTGTGTTGATAAATAAATTGGTAGCCTATAGTACTTCCAGTGAGTAAATTCGCGTCTGGTATGATGGTCTCTTTCGCTCATGATAGTAAGGGACCATTCTATTTTTTGCTAACAACCACTGACGCACCAATCACAATGGACCGTCAATGGACGGTCTAGGAACAAGGGACAGGATGGAAGAAGGGGTATAGAGGGGGGGTCGCATGCACTTACTGGGTGGAAGCACTATAGCAGTTTAGTCGACAGCTTTTGTATTTATTTATTTTATATGGCCTGTTGGGCCTTTTAAAAAAAAATTTTCAAATGATTTCTCCTTCAATTCCTCAGAAAAACATATAGGAAATGAAGATCCTCTGAAACATTGATATGGAACGTATAAGTCAATCGCTTCGAGGAGGATGTCATGAAATTTAGAGACAATCGTGTTCACATTCTCGCTCCCAAGAAAGGTCCAGTCCGAGGCAAACAGATGTTCAATCGTACTAATATAGTCACACTTTTTAAAATTGTAGAAATACACTGGATCGCTCTGGGGCAATAATCCCTTCTTGAAGTTCTTCTGCATTCTCACCTGCCTCACCTTTAGAGCAACAAACTCCATCCGCGTTCCAAGTTACCCCGGGCAGATTGTAATCGCCCATAATAACCATCTTTGCACCTCGATACTTACCATTTAGAAACTCTAGAACCTCAGCGTGCGCTTTGTAGGTGGCAGCTTCGGATTGTGGAGGAATCTATACACACCCGAAAATAATCTTCTGTGTCTTTGATTGAATCATCACATTTACATCAAGCTTACTGGAAGTTTTGGGTTCGAATCCTGGTGTTGACCAGTTCTACTTTCACAATTCAAGCTTAGCTTTCTGTGAAAAATGACAAAAGTGTTTTGTTTTCACTTTGGGTGAGCCCAGATTCATTCATTCAATTTTTGCCCGATCAACTTGTTTCTTATATTAGTACCGATTATATTACTCTTTTCTTTTCTTCAATTTTGAAAGCGTTTTCTTTCTTTTTCTGGGCTTTGCGGCAGTTGAGATTGAATAATTTTGTACTTATTTCAATATTTTCATTTATCCACAGTATTTTTTATGTATTGATTATTATTCTAGTTCGGCTCATATATACACGTCAATACTAATCTTTGATTGATGCAAAATCTATTTGTTATTTTGATCTGTCATATTAGGGGGTACAGTGATAAACTGCTTACATTTGTTGTCATAATCAGGATTTAGATTACCCCACCAATTTAATGGACACCGGTTAGGTAACAGCTTATTAATCTACACAATTTTATTACTTGTTTTTGTTTAATTATTAATATATATTGTTTAGACTGTGGTTCTCAAACTTTTTCAGTCACAGAATACTTTTTATCAAAACAAATATGAAAAGAAATGACCTGAAATCCAGGTCATTTCTGTAATGCTGTTAGAAACGCACATTATCCTGTGCCCAGAAACACATATCTTTCACCTACTTTGGTTAGATGGCGCTAGACACATTTACCTACATATTTCTATTTTTTTTCTCCTTTTTGGGTGACTAAAAAAACATACGTTCTGTAATTAATAATTGTTTCGACATATTAGTTTCGTTTCTCAGTTTTTGTATGAATTGCTGGAGGATATTTTTGTACTCTGATTATATTATTTATAGCCTACTAAGTACTCTAATTATAATATTTACAGCCTAATCATTCTGTGAAAGATGCCAAAAGTTTATTTGTGATATCTTTGGGTTAGCACAGATTCATATAATTAATAAAAATAAATAAAATAATATGTAAGTAAGTAAGTTTTAGCTTCCCATTTTTTCTTTGGCAAACTATTTTAGAACCACTGGTTTAAGGATAATATTTATAAATCTTTGCGATTCCTAGTAGGTATTTTGATAAAAAAACAATTAAAACTTTACCTTTGAAGAGTCATTACGCCAGTTGAGTATGTGTGTTATATAAAATATTAAATACTAGTTATTAAGTACCTACCTAAAACTGAATATTATCATATCTTGATAAGACACCAAATCTTTGATACTAACATCACATCAATCATGTTCCATTTTCAAATTTAAATGGCTAATTTAAATTTGAGCCACTATGGGCTTATATGACTGTCTTTATCTTTATTTATCCCCCATAGGCCCCTTGCGGGGCACTCGGGTTCATTAAAATATTTTACAA
This sequence comes from Mystacides longicornis, assembly GCA_963576905.1. Taxonomy (NCBI): domain Eukaryota; kingdom Metazoa; phylum Arthropoda; class Insecta; order Trichoptera; family Leptoceridae; genus Mystacides; species Mystacides longicornis. The sequence goes on from OY756423.1 coordinate 9,759,499, forward strand.
ATCACAATATGTATATAAAACAGAAGTACATAATTATTCAAGATTATATGCAAAATTTGACAAAATATAAATGTTATTCAATGCCAAAGGGGTGAGGGTCCCATTGGCACCTCGTCAATGTACAGAGCTATAGACATTTCTTAAATTATATGACAGTGCAATATCATAGTTGCAGTAGTGACAAGAACAAAGTCGAGAAGAGTATTAGTTATGTTAATATGTTAGTCAAATAACACGACACCACATACATAAGAAATTAGGTTGCTAACATGTCATTAATGGAGTAGAATGCATTTTCGACAAGATACCTTTTAACCTCTCTCTGGAAATTTATAAAGTTAGATAATTTAAGATCAGAGGGGAGGCGGTTGTATAGCCTCACGCTCATGCAAACAAAGCTCTTTGACAGCTTCGCCAGCCTATGCTCAACAGGCCTTAGTAGAGTCTTATTGCGTGTATCGTGATTATGAAATCTTAAATTTTGAGGAGTATTTTCCAGATTTTTGTGAGCGTACTTAAGACATTCAAAAATAAATAGACTAGCTAGAGTTAAAATCCGCTGTTCTTTAAATACCTCTCTACATGAGTCTCTAGGACTCATACCTAATAGGGTTCTGACAGCTTGCTTTTGTAGAATAAAAACTCTTTTTACACAAGATCCCATGCCCCAGAACATCACTCCATAAAACATTATAGAATGGAAATACGCGTAATAGACTGATTTAGCTGTGGTTATTCCACATATGTCTTTGATTTTTTTGATAGCGTAAATTGCTGAGTTTAATCTAGAGCACAGCTGATCTATATGGGGGTTCCACTGTAGACCTTTGTCCACAGTAACACCCAAGATTTTACAGCTATCAGTTAATTCTATTCCCTTTTGCATTAGTGCAGACCGAACTGGATCAGCTCCATCCGATCTCCCAAGAGAAAAGTTAATGGCATTTGTTTTCGTCAGGTTTAGAACTAAGGAGTTATCACTAAACCACTCTTTTAAGACAGTAAATGTTTCTAAGGTATTATTAATAGTTATCAAGTTATGTTTATCACCTTTAAGAATTAGTGAGGTGTCGTCAGCAAACATTACGAGTTTAGAGTTATTGTTTATACAATATGAAAGATCGTTTATATAAATAAGAAACAGCAGTGGTCCAAGTATCGAGCCTTGTGGGACCCCACTACCTATCACCGCCGTTTCCGATCTTGCGTTACTGATTTCGACATACTGTTGGCGATTTCTAAGATAGGATTGAAAGAACCTGTTTTCAGTATCTCTTATTCCATAATATTCAAGTTTTTTTTACTAATATGTTGTGGTTTACGCAGTCAAAAGCTTTAGAGAGGTCACAGAATATCCCACAAACAGGTTCCTTATCATCCAGAGCTTCAAGAACAGATCTTAGTAAGGAGGCAATCCCATCAGATGTACTTTTACCTTTTTGAAAGCCAAATTGTTCACTACATATAATCTTGTTAGTATCTAAAAAGTCAGAGAGTTGGTTAGTAACAATTTTTTCAATTAGTTTACTAATTGCTGGAAGGATTGATATGGGTCGATAGTTATTAACGTCAAACTTGTCACCCTTCTTGAAAATAGGCAATACTCTGGCAATTTTTTGTGAATCAGGGAAGATACCTTTTTCAAAACAAGTATTGATTGTGTAAGCTAATATTGGAGCCAGACCATTTATGACGGTTTTGAGTAATTGTGTAGAAATGCGCCAAAAGTCTTCAGATTGTTTTGGTTTGATCAGTTTTGAAGTACGCAGGATTTCTTTTTCAGTTACTCTTTTGAATTTAAAGTTGCTAATCAGGTTGATATGTCGATTCAAATACGTTAGTGATTTTTCAATGGAGGAAGTGTTGTTTGTTAGTACAGACGCCACATTTACATAAAAGTTATTGAAGAAGTTAGCTGTATCTATATTAGTCATATTGATAGTCTCTGTTAGTGTTATTTGTTCACTGTTACTATCATATTCACTTACAGATCGTCCAGTCTCACTTTTTATTATTTTCCAGGTAGTTTTAATAGGGGTCTTAGATTCTAAGATTTGCTTGCTTAGATACATTCTTTTGGCCTCTTTACAGACCTTCTTAAACATAGAACTGTAGCTACTTATAAATTTTTTTATTGATTCTGAATTGGTGTGCTTTTTTATTTCATATAACTCAAATAATTTTTTCCTAGAGGCCTTTATTTGTTTGCTTTGATCTTAATTTTTTTTATTGGAAAATGATGTTCAATCTCTGTTAGAATTAGATTAAATAATTCCTTGAGTGGCCAGTTTGTGTTTTTGAGATTAAGGTCCTCATATAATAAGGATACTGAACTTCTAAACTTTTTAACGCTATCTTCATTATAAACTCTCTTATTGTCTTCTTCTGCTGTTTCGAAGGCTGGCTTAGTGGATCACTTTTACATTAACAACATTTATAATATGATGTAATTTAAAATTTCTGAACCCATCAGGAGTTCTTTAATATGTTAAAAGTTTTGTAAAACCCATGCATCAGTAGAATTTGAACCTTCACAACCTTGCCCAGCAGATGTTTCATCATTTCACTGAACAAGGTTAGCCACTCTTCGGAGTCTTCTTCTTTTTCGTCTTGCATCAGATCACAGATCTGTTTTTTTTTCAAGAAAGCTACTCCTGGTAGGCCTGTGTCCATCTCTTTAGTGGTCTTCCGGGAAGGCGACTCCTTTGTGGAGTGCTACAGTCGTAGTTTTGAATTCTACTAGGGGCATGGGATTTTCCTCTTGTTTAACATGGTTTAGTCAGATTTTATCAAAAAAAACAAGATGCTTTTTACTCTGTTATGTCCAGTACCATATTTAGCAAGTACAAGGTGATGTTATGCTGACACCAATCACCCCATACTTGCAGATTTTGCTCTTCTTAAATCTAAAAACACCTTGGATAGATGCATACTTTTGAGTAGATAATTTTTGTATGTTTGTCAGTCAAACTAATAGCTGCATACACACATAATGATTTATCTTTACGATTTGACTGATAATTGCTCAATCTTAACGATTGTTTTCTTCGCTAAGATTTGAAAAATGAGCGATTATCAGTTAAATCGTAAAGATAAATCGTTACGTGTGTATGCAGCTATTAATCTGAAATTCTTTGCTTGTTTAGTTTTTGCAACCACAATTTGAACATTTAAAATTGTTACTTTGTTGTTATTTCTCCGTGCATTTTTAAATAAAATATATTTTATAGTACTAAAATTAGTTCATTTCACTTTAATTTTTTACAATCAAAACAATTTTTTATAAGTTGAGCATTAGATGATTTGGGTTTTCTACATAAAACTTCCATTTGTTGGAAAAGTTAGCCATGGTTACCCCGTCAATGACACGGTGATCTGCAGACCAACTGATGCAAACAATATGCGCCTTAATCACGTTGAAATCTTTGTCAAACCTCGGTAGAACCTAGAATATTTTACAATAATTATTAGCACCAATGCTTGTCAATAATATGTGGATTTTGTCTGTATCTTATAACTTACCTGTATTTTGCCAAGAGCACCAATGGATACTTGCGGCGTCAGTATAACCGGCTTAGTGTAAGTGCCTCCAACCTTTGAATAACAAAATCATCTATTAAACACACCATCTTAATCTTTATTTTGCAGTTATTAAGAGTATTAAATAGTCAAAAATTTTTACTTTATTGGAGATTTAAGATTTTTTTGTACAATTTGCTATGTTGTGGTAGGTAAAGATAATTTATCTTTTCGACCATAACTACTTTGAAACTAAACAAAATTTAGTTTTGTCTCTGCCCATTACACTGTACCATATCATGACTGTGTCAGACGCTGTACTATGTCGCCTAAAACATATCAACGGCTATCGCCGAAAAACGGAAAAGCCGAAATAGAATATTGGACATTATTTAGGCAGTGACATTGGTGATGATGAAGAAAAAATTTTTTAGTATTTCAGATGACTGCGTTAGTTAAAATTACCGATGATATATGTAAGAGAGGCCATGGAAGGACGAATGCTGACTCATCTAACACTTCTTGATTTTAGCAATGCTTTTAACTCAGTAGACTTCGATCTACTTCTGGCATCTCTCAAAAACCTCAATCTTTCAGGCGACGCTGTTTTGTGGTTCCACTCTTTTCTCCATGGACGAATGCAAGCTGTGAGGTCTGAAGGTGGTTCTATCTCTGGCTGGGCGGAGTTAACAGCGGGTGTCCCTCAAGGAAGTATTCTCTCTCCTCTACTATTTTCAATCTTCATCAACCCCATATGCAGACTGATTCCATTTAAATATCACCTATATGCAGATGATATACAAATTTACACACATTTCAAAGTAGAGGACTTATCAAATACAATCAATAAGATTTCCGAATGCCTCCAGAATATCGCCTCGTGGGCTAAAGACCATGGTCTTATTCTCAACCCTAAAAAATCTCAAAGCATGCTTTTGGGTAGTCCTTATAACATAAATAGAATCAACCAAGACCCTATACCCCAAACTTTTCTTGGCACTGACGCAATCCCATATTCTAAGACTGCTAGAAATCTCGGGTTGATTTTTGATCAGACTCTCTCATGGAGATCGCATATTAATCACGTTCGACGAAAATTTTTTGCAGCAATGCATCTCCTAAAGAGGCAACAGAGATTTCTCCCTGTAAGCATTAAAACTTTACTGGTACAGTCTCTTCTTTTACCCACAATTGATTATGCGGATGTTGCCTACATTGATCTCAACGAAGACCTGGTCAACGTCCTAGAGAGGCTTCAAAATTTCGCAATTCGCTTTATCTTCGACCTTAGAAAGTTTGATCACATTTCTAATTACCGAAATAGTCTTGGGTGGCTTACAATACGTAAAAGACGTGAGCTCCACACAATATCTCTTGTTCACAAAGCTCTATATTCACAGTCTTCTCCATATTACTTAAAAGACAAATTCCAATACCTAGCAATTCATGGTCTTCCATTACGATCTAACAACGAGCGTCTTCTTGCCATACCTCCACACAGAACTTCATTCTATGACTATTCTTTCTCTGTCCACGGTGCTCGTTGTTGGAATAATCTCCCGTCCTCGGCTAGATTGGCCAATAATATAAATTGTTTTAAAAAAATGGTCAAGATACATTTGTTGTCTTCTGGTGCATCGTAGACTCTATTTCCCCTATCCTACCCCTTTTTCCCACTCCACCCTAAACTATCCCATTTGGTGTACTATATCTAAATAAAATTTTGTATGAATTTTTTTTTTTTTTGTTTTTTGTTGGTGTTTGTTGATTATATGTATTGTGTGTATGTATTTGTGTATATATTATGTATGTATCTATATTTTTATTTTTATCATATGTGGTTGGATGTTAGAGATTGCTACGGCTATAATCCCGCCATTGCCACTTGTCTATACACTATTTTTTGTACACTATTTTTAATATGCATAAAGTATAAAATAAATAAATAAATAAATGACTTAACCAAGTAACAAAGTTTTGTCACTGACAATTATTTGTTAATGCTCCGTGCATGCCATGCGACAGTGTTGGTCGGTGACATAATGGTCTAATGGAAATAGTGGCATACTTTTTCATACAAAGAATATTTTTTGACCAATATGTTCCAAGCACGTTCCTGATATTATGGTATGGTGTAATGGGGCCCAGACCGTTATCCGTAAATTTTATTATTCTCATTAGTATAAAATTTTGTTATGTCTCTAATGCATATTATAATACATGGCATACCTTTCTACAATTCAGGTTTTATCTATGTTTCAACTTGACAATTTTTTTTTTTAAATAATTGAATCTGTGTTCACTCAAAGTGAACACAAACACACTCTTTGACTCTTTCACAGTAAGCTACTTAAAGCTTGTGTCGTGAAAGAGGAAGATGGTCGACACCTGGGATCGAACCCACAACCTCCACACGTAATAGTGCGAAAACCCGCTTCGTAACCGCTAGTCTACCAAACAGTACCCACACTATGTAATTCTAATAATGGAAAAGAGGATGATATGTGTTCTATTTCTCTATTTGTAAAATACGAGCTTGGCACTTGTACAAATTTTAATTGACTCAAGCGCTTTTGTCTAACTTGTATAAACTTTGTTGAGACTAAAGCGTTCGAGATTCAATTAAATTTTGTGAAAGTCCAACTGGGGTGTTAAATTTATTAAAATGAACTTTCACTTCATAAATAGGTAGTTAAGTTATACAAAATGAGGACTTGCAATTTAATTTTTTGCAATAAAGCAGATATGAATAAAAAGCTTACAATCCCAACGTTGGATAAGGAGAAGGATCCTCCCAATAAATCGTCTGGTTTAAGAACACCCTTTGATCCCTCTTGCTGCAATCTGTTTAGTTCCATGGCTATTTCTAGGATACTCTTTGATTGAACATTCTGGAATATCATAAATGATTTTAGTTTATAGAAAAAACTGTTTCAACTATTGTTAAATAGTTTTTAATAGATTATTTCATTTCATTCATTCATTCTCCCTTTAAGGCCCCTCACACACCGCAAGCTAACCCGGAGGAGACAAATCCGAAGCGAACCCGACCCGCACGAAACCGACCCCCTAGTTCGATCGAAGCAATCAAACCAAAAAGCCGGCCCCACACAAATCAAGCCCGCCACGGATCCCCCCCAAACCAACCCGCAATGCGAGGGGCCTAAACCCCACATAGGAGCATCAAGAGCTTTCCATTGCGCTCGAAAGTGTCCGAGGCTTATGGTGCCTTTTCTGACCGGTTGGAGTTTAAGGACGTGAGGCGATCAATCTCACAATAGATTATTTATATTAATTTAATTTTGAACTCAAAAATTATTTATTCACAGCTAAATATTGAAAAAAATCCCTACTACTACTTCAATAAACCTTGTTCACATTATTCCAATATTTTGGTCAATAAGCAAGAAATGTAGTAACTAAACATGTGTGATCACCCAAAATTTTGTCGAGTAGATTAGTTGTCAGTTTAGTTGAGTCGATCCATTTTGTTTGATTTTTTTGGGCTTGTAGAGTGACTATTCCCACGATTTCGAATTTTTGGTATTTAGGAGAATGTTAAAACTTTGATGAAGTTTATTATAAACAAGAATTCAATATACTTAATCAAACATCTCACCTTGATATTGGGGACCACAAGCCCATTCGGAGTATCCATTGCCACTCCTATATTGTGAGAGGCTTTGTATATTATGTTCTCACAATTTTCATCCACACTGCTGTTTAAAATGGGATACTGTTGCAAAGCTAAAGATGCAGCCTTGATAAAGAAAGGCATAAACGTAAGACTAATCCCTGCATCTGCTGCAGATTTCTTGATGGATGATCTTATGTTCACTAGTTGTGTCACATCCACTTCGTCACTGTATACAAAATGAGGGATTTTCTGGAAATATGTTTTATGACATCTCATATTAATAATTACTTTTGGGTATCTTTGTAGAGTGAATTTTTAAATTTAGTGTATTTTTTCCCCGAGTGGCAACACTGAAATTTGATAGTTCTCACCTATTTTTATTCCGATTATTGAAAAAGGTGTGCTTTAAGAAAGTTCAACGTGTTATAATAATTGTGAAAACTTATTTAAAAAATGGGAAAAGGTACGTGGTCATAAAATTTGAAGAGACTGGGAAGATTATTCACATCAAGACTCCTTTGCCTCGAGATACGGGTTGGTTTCTTGAAAACATTTGGCATCATTCTTAATAATCAAATTTCTTGATGCAAAAAGTCATAGAAAATTTTATGGAAAGACTATTGGCCCGTTATCAGAGCCATGGGGGTCATTTGACGGATGTTTTATTCCATACTTAATCGGAACATGTCTTCTTTACCACCAATTATATCACAACTCTAGAAAAGTATGTGTTTTTATTTTAAAATAAAAAATTTGCACTCTCACTGAGTCACTCTATATAAAAATTCAAATTTTGTTGCATAAAAAGAACATAAATTATCTCACCAGTGATTCATTCATTGTTTTCACCATCGCTTTTGTGAATCCTGTAATTTTAACTACTTTATTTTCACCTAATGTTTGGTTGATATTTAAAGGTGCAGGCTGTTGTTTGATGATTGGTATTGGTGTTGGCTTATTTTGTTCCCTAGTCGGCGTCATTGTAACATTATTGGAATCATCCGCCGATATATTGAGGTATTTCAAGATATCGTCTTTTAAAACTCGCCCACCTCTTCCTGTGGATGGAACATCGGCTAAGTTGAGCTAAAACAATAATCCTTATTATAATTGGTTAAGTTCGTCCGTAAGTCGGTATTATCAATACACGTCTTTAACCCCTATGCAAAATATTTTTCATACATAATATTACAAAAACAATCCAACTAGGGGGAATATTAAAATAACACTCTTCTATACATAGTTGTCAGTATAGCCGGCGGAACTTAATGCTTGAAACATTCTCTACCTGTCAGCCGGTCCCGTCCAATCTGAGACAGGATTCTAACCCCGAGTAGAAATTTCAAGTGAAAAAACACAGAAAATTTCTGACCCAACCGGGAAACGAACCCGGGACCTCTTGATCTGAAGTCGGAGCCTTTGCCACTAGAAAAATTCAAAAAATTTATTTTTTCCTATGTAAAATACAAAAAATTATTTTGGATCATATATGGCACGCTATGCAGTTAAGAGTAATAAATACCGGAATAAATAATTTCAATAATAACATTGCAAATGGAAAACATTATTCTTCATGAAAGATTGTGAAGAAATTTCTGTCTTTATTTAGGCAAAGGTTTATTTTGCATTTTTTGCAGCTTATATAAGATCGCCCAGTACATCCTGGGTACTTGCACCTCTGGCGTTCTTGCCAAATTGGCAAATGGTCGGTTTTATCCAGCCTCACATCCACTTGTGGCATTTCTGTTTTGGAGCCTTGCCTTGATTTTTTTTCTGTAATCATATTTTCCACACCGAATTGGCTAGGTCGCCCTCTTTTATTTGCTAGGTTAGATTTCCCGGATTTTATCAAGGCATCGGCAACGGCCAACTTGAAATCAGCCAAGGGCATATAAAAATTATTTCTCTTGCGGAACAGCAACCAGCTGTTAACCGTTACCATATCGATCATGTGAAAAAATATTTTCAAATACCATTTTTTAGACCTAATTTTAATCCGGTAATAGCCCAACATAGAATCTAAGAGGTCTACGCCTCCCATGTATTTATTATATATTATTACAGCTTGAGGACATGGAATTTGTTTCCTCTTTTCTTTTCTTACGAATCTGCTAGCTTGTTGACTTGGTAATGATCCAACATATGTGGAAATCAGACTAACAGTTTTGTTATCAAACCAAGAAACCGCACTTAGTTCGATGCCATCCATAAAAGTTGTTTTTTCCACAATGGTACCTCGCGCCATTTGTTTCATCTCATTGTTACTCAGAATTACCTTTCCTGGAACTCTATTTCCTCGGACAGTTCCTAGAGACCATATTCCTCTTTTAGCAAGGTAAACAAGTAGTGGAAAACTTGTAAATCAATTGTCAAAAAAAAGTTTGTAATTTTGTGATGTCGGAATACTGGCCGCCAAACGAACCACGACATTGCTGCTGGAACCTAAGTTTGGAGCATTTTCTGGTAATTTCACAGAACTGTGAGCCCCACAATATAAGTCAAAATCAAAACTGAACCCAGATATTCCGCTTAGAACAAACATTTTATATCCCCACTTGTGGGGTTTTTTTGGATTATATTGAATAATCCGCGATGTTCTGGTTTTCGTAGGGGATGATTTGTTCATCGACCGCCATGAATTCTTCTTTGGGTACTGTGAGGCAACGATTACGGATCCCTGAAAGAATCTGTCTAATTTTATGAAGAGGGTCAAAATCTGAGGAACCTGCAGATGTCATTGCAGAATTGTCAGCAAAATGTATATATTTTTTTATTTCCTCCTATCGATTGCACGTCATGGTTTCTGCAATCAATGGATTTCCCAAATCAGGATTCCAATAATGACGTGTAGATGGTAACTGCACTATAGACATCATCATACAAATTCCAATAAATTGTTCCAGTTCATTTTTTGTCAAAAGGAGTGGTTTGTGAGGCCTTTGCTTTGTCGAGTATAATCTTGACTGTAAAACTATCTGTTCCAAGATGCTATCATCAAATAAATATTTGAAATATTGGACAGGATTATCTATATCATCAAAGTCTTTTGGAAACTCTCCATTTCCCAAAAATGTAACATCATCTGGTGATTTACACATATTTCGGCTCCTCCACACAAGTTTCTTGGTAGCAGAAGTTGAAGGAGCTTCTTGGACTACATTTTCTTCTCGGAACTGCTCTCTTCAATTTCAGGAATTGTTAAATTTTTGGGAGTACTCATTTGGGGGTTTTCCTCATTATCTGACATATTATCATCCTCGCTGTCAATACCATTATTTGGTATTTCTCTTACATATTTTGTAGTGTTGTAGAATTTACGAACATCCATATCTAAAAAAAATACACTTTAGTTAGCTTTATGCAATTTACAACATAGTTGACGATATGTGTAAAAATATTGACTAACTGCATGATGGATCAGATTTGGACCAAAAACATTTGATACAATATCATGTATAATTTTGAATAAAAGTGATAATTTATTACTTACCTAATAAATATAAGAGTAAACGATTATAATATATATTTTTTTAGCGTTGAAATTTGTTTAAAACTAAAGAAAATCATACCTTGAATAACACGTTTGTACAGTAATGAAAAAACTAACAGTTGGAAACAAGTTAGTGTTCACAAAATACAACTAGAGACATCTTGTAAACAGTTTGGTTGTTTGGTAACTAATAATGCAGAACATAGACAAAGCTTTAGAAATATTGCCAGGACCATGGAATATTTGAATAAAAATTTGTAGTTTTTGGCTAAAAATTATTTTGGATTATATATGGACCACTATGCGGTAAGGGGTTAAGTACCTTTTACTAATTTAAATATTTTACCGACATATTTTTTTGTATATTCCTATAATATTCACTTACAAATAAATTATAGGTTATGTTTAAACATTTTGACATTTATATGATTGAAATTCGGCCATAGAATAGTAAGCACTTGTAAGCACCATTTTGTGGATTACAGCACCCATTATATTATCTTATTATCTCTTGTTTTTTTACTCGTTTTGCGTAGATTTTTTTTCCATCTCGTTTTTAATGCCATGGCTGGTACAGTTCGTTATTAAATTCTTTTAAATAACCTCTATAAAGCATTTCATATGATACCTTTTTTTTTTTACCCATCACGCCGTTTCCCGAAGGGGGTAGGCAGAGAGTACGGATTTCCATTCTTTCCTATCCAAACAAACCTCTTTCGCTTCTTCCAAACGCATAACATTCCGCATACATGCTCTTCTGTTCCTTTTGCTCCTGACTTGGCCCTCCTCTAAGACTGAACCGATATGATCGGACCATGTCATTCGAGGTCGACCTCGTCTGCGTGCACCCATTCTTTCAGATTTGTATATCCTTTTTGTCATTCTCTCCTTGTTCATTCTCTCTACATGCCCAAACCACCTTAATTTATTAACTTTCATTCTAGTCACTACGCTAACATTCACACCACATTCCTTTCTAATATTCTCATTCCTCACCTTATCAATCAGTCTCTTTCCGCATATCCTACGCAGTGATCTCATTTCCACAGCATTCATTCCAATTGGATATGATACCACATTGAGTAGTATTTTTTTTTTAATATTTTGGCGGTTACAATACTTTACTTTATAAATGTAGAGTACTTATTAAATGTTGCCATACAAACAACTGCAGCGCCCTCAATTATTTTCTACTCTTTTTAGCCAGACTGTATTATACCTACATATTAACAAAATATGTGATAGTTCAAAAGTTTCTTCATACAGCTGTTACTGTGAAATAAAATGTTAAATTGTGAAATAAAATGTTAAATTGTCCGCAGACCCCAATAATATATGACTGATTTATAGGACCATCAAACAAAAAATTAATCTTTTCTATGGCTGCCAAGAGAGTATATTATGTGTCCTGTGATGGCTGTCGTCCAATAGGTTATGTTGACTAGTTTATCCATAATATTCAATAAAATTGATTTTATTTTATAAATATACATTAATTGACTTACTTTATTTTGCATTGCGATCCGTCTCACTGCTGGAGTTGCCAAAGCTTTATTTTTTTCATTTTGAATTTGATTTGCTGCGTTTTCTGAGGCCGTTTGTTCCGTAGATGATTCTGCAACAGTAAGAACCAATATTATATTGAATTGATTTGATGTCTTTGAACTGAACTAAGTTGAATACGAAATGTAAAAATTAGATTGGTTACCAAATTAAAAACGATTTTGAAATACTATCATAATATAAATAATGCAGTAGATATGTGTGGAAATATGTGGAACAGGGAAAGGAATGAAAATATTAGCAAGGGATGTGGTAAAGAAGGTGTTGTTACAAAGATGAAAGTTAAAAAGTTGAGATGGTTTTGCATATTGAAAGAATGGATGCAAATAGAATTACAAAAAGAATTTATAAGGCTGAAAGAAAAGGTTATAAGAAGGTGTGGTTAACCCAAAATGACTGGGATCGAATACATTGATTATGTCCTCGAGGAAGGTCAGGTCAGGAGTAAAATAAACTCTCTGCTCACCCCTTAAGGGACATGGCGTAAAGGAAAAAACATCATTACCTGAATTGTTGTTTGACGTTTGTGGTTCAGTCGTTGTTTCTTCCCCATCCTCTACGTCCACGTCTATGAGAGGTTTGCCAACCAGAGCAATGTCATCAACCTTGTGATATATTTTAGTGACTTTTCCATCATAGCGACTGGTTATTGTTACCGACGCTTTGTCACTTTGGACTTCACATATATTTTGGAATTGTTCTATTTTGTCACCTTCTTTTATAAACCTGTAATATTTATAAAGTTAAAATGCAAAATTTATTTTCTTTCACAATGTGTTAGTATTTATGCAAGCTATTTTTTGTGCCTACAATAATCTTTCACTATGCTCCAAATTAAATATATAAACGTCATATTGAAGATTAAGAATTGTGGATTCAGTATGAGCTAATCTAATTTGAGATATTATATTTTTGTCACACGGATGTAAGGTAACATTAAAGATTTTGCCAAGAAGTCAGAAGGTAGCAGCTAATCTGACTTTGTAGGGTAGTTAATATCAAGTCATTATTGGTCCTGCAATCCGGATTTAATATATACACTAGGGTGTCCCTTATTTTTCAAAGTTTTTATTTTAAAACGCATAGGTTCTAATTTTGTTAGTTTGACCCTAAAACAGCCCCAAATAAAATTTTATGTCAATACGAGCACTGCAACCCGTGCCGACTTGGGCTTGAATATTTCCATACATTTTCACTATTGGCGCCATACACGGTTCGCACACTCCCACTATATGTCGCTTATTTACGACGTATCGGCCAATTATTCAGTAACGACTATGGTTTTTTATTGCAAACATGGCAATGTAACTAAGAAGCACTAAAAATTATACTTTCTAAGAGGTAAATTTATAAATAAGGGTGTAAAAATAACCATCTAATCGTCGGACTCTTGCTTATTTTTCAATATTCTCTAATTTAAGTTGATTGTCAATGAAATTGAAATTTTCGTCTTTCGAGTGTTTATTATATTTTGGGCAGTAGCTAGAATACCCAATAAAGCTCGCCCATCCTTGTAACGAAGCTTGTAAATCTTTATCAAGCCTCAAGAGAGTTTAGAAGACGAGTCGAGAAATCACAGAATGTTAAAAAACTCCCGGGAGTAAAAATTTCAAAAGTATTTGGACAATTTAGCTGAAATCTCACACACTGATGCCCTCTGAAGAATCAAAATAGAAGAAGATACAATTTTATACGAAAACAGGGAACTGATATTTTTTTTTTTCCAGATTACCGGCGACTCATTCATTTGCGAACATATAGGGAACTGATATATCCCAGGCAAATTTTTACTCCCGGGAGTTTTTTAACATCCTGTGTTAAATTTTTTTATTTTATTGACGATCAACTTAAATAAGAGAATATTGAAAATAAGCAAGAGCCGGACGATTAGATGGCTATTTTTGCACCCTTATTTTTGTAAATTAACCTTTTAGAAAGTAAACTTTTTAGTTCCACTGACATGTTTGCAACAAAAAAACCATAGTCGTTAAGTAATAATTGGCCGATATGTCGTAAATAAGTGACAAATAGTGGGAGTGTGCAAACCGTGTATGGCGCCAGTAGTGAAAATGTATGGAAATATTCAAGCTCAAGTCGGCACGGGTTAATGTTATCGTAGAATGTTGAAATTTTGCACATAAGTAAGGCTTAATATAATAAAAAAATCGAGGGGGTATGCGTTTTAATATCTGCAAAAAAAAATTATTTGGTCATATAAGGGAAACCCTAATATACACTCATATAATAATACAATTAGATTGATTCAAATATGCCCCTTCTATATTTACACAACCTGCCACTGCTAAAACAGAAGTTCTTAGTTTTATAAGTAAATTCTTGAGTCCAATTTCATACCATTCTTTGACATTAACTTCTTTGATACCTTCGCCTATATCCGACAGAATATATGGAATTATTTTATTTAAAGCTGACGTCGTATGCAGACATTTATATCCTATCACATCTTTGCCATATTCACTTCTACTGATCTCCGCAAATCTGTTCTGAAATAATATGCAGAGATTTCATCATGTTTGTATCACAATTGTTTTTATATTCTATGTGGTGAATTCATTCATTTTTTAACACTTAGTAACAGTTTAAATTATTTCATTTATGTTTCTGGTAGTTAGTTTTTTTTATCAACTTTAGTTATTTTTCTTTAAAAGATAAGATAGTGACTCTGTGTATACACACTGTGTTATTCTGTAAAATGAACACTCGTAATGAAACAAGAAACTTCTAAAAAAACATTAATTATTACACAATAACTATGAAACTATTTTTAATACACTCGCAATGGCTTAATTTAGGTTTAAGCATGTTACAATTATTATTATAATTTAATATTAATTTCATAGTCAAATGATACGTACGAAATGATTTTTTCTATTTTTTATCAGAGTTCTGACACATCCAGCTGTCCATTTCGGAAACATTTTTTTTCACTTTCTGAGTCAAATGTTAAAACTGGGTATTAATTATTTTGTTATTTTTCAGCACATTACAAGGTTGGAGCACATGGCTGATATTTTAGACTAGTTGTTATCAAAATACAAATGTTGATATAATATTAGGTAATGCAATACTCACACATTGGGCATGTATGATGCACACACACACATACACAGATATGATAAATAACTTAGACTGATACTAACTCCGGGGTCAAACAGATGATAAATTATTCCATTTAGTATTATGTAAAATGACTCTTTTTATCAATCATCGCTTACATTTACTTAGTTACGACTTATCTCATTTTGAAAATCTGACCTATTAAAAACGGGTAATGTTGGCTTGGAAGAGAAAGGGAGATTATAATATTATTAACTCTCATTGTAGGGTAGATCAGTACTGTAAGTAAGTCAAGTACCTACCCGCACCTCCTCGACAAAGGTGTCCCATGAAAAATGATTCTATATTTGAGATTATGACCTCGGTGCATTGTGTTGACTCATGGGCTAACGTAGATTAATGGTTAGCAAGGTTAGAAACACGTAGAAAGCCGATTCAGACCCGCGCCGACCGGCGCAATGCACCTAATCAATCCTAGAAATGTCTGAAGTGAGGCCATTCTCCTGCAGTGGAACCACAGAAGAAGAAGAAATAATGGTGGCTTCAGTTTTTATCTTCATACTGATTAATAGATCTAAAAAGAGTTGCAGATTTTTTTAGCAGCTATTAAAGTTTTTGTTGTAATTGGCATGGCCTTAGGAGGGTAAATTTCTTGATATCAGAGCAGCAAGAAAAGGTTTTGTCATGAAGTTTCAGGAAAACTCATCTTAAGGTCGTCTGATAACAATCTTTTCCTTACTAATAATTATGTAGACTAGGTTCGGAAAGGTTAGTTGCACACATTTGGCTACAATGCCTCTCATCTTATAAAAAAAATATTTGTTCAGCGCCATCTATGAGAAAATGTTCCAACTACTTTCAACAAACTACATATTTATGGTGAGGTTTATATTCAGGGTGAACAAATAGGACAGGTTCATCTTTCCTACAGTTTTGGTCAGTACGAAGAACTCATTCTTCTAACTTCAAAATTGAAATAAAGTAATTTAATTTCCATCCAAGATTGCATTCTTCTAACTTCAAAATGAAATAAAGGAATATGACTTTCAAAGAATATGTAACAACTAATGACTAAAAATTCATTACTTATGTTTGATTTTTAAATGGAACACACCACTACGGGCTTACGACCGTCTTCTACTGTTATTTCGAAGGCTGGCTTAGTGTGATCACTTTACGTTAACAACGTTCGCCATTGGGTGGTAATGTTTGTCTCCAAAACTCCTAATCATGAGAATTCTCAACATGTTGAAAAATCTCATGTACCTATGCAACAAGTAATATGACTTTCATCCAAGATCGCATTCTTCTAACTTAAAATTAAAAAAAAAGGAATTCTGCTTCTTTTTCCTTGTTGGTACGCATTACCCCACAGATTTTTGTCCTTTAGTCTCTTAAACACCATATTATGTTGACAACCAGTTAACGGAAGAAT
The DNA here is from genome assembly GCA_963576905.1 of Mystacides longicornis. NCBI lineage: Eukaryota > Metazoa > Arthropoda > Insecta > Trichoptera > Leptoceridae > Mystacides > Mystacides longicornis. The sequence goes on from OY756423.1 coordinate 9,776,221, forward strand.
TAGGAAAAAATGGTTCTGCATAAAAGGTGCATAATTTGGTTATCAAATGAGGCAATTAAAAGAAAGAGCATTTAAATTTTGTATTTAATAAATATACGAAAAATCAATATTTAATTGTAGGTACCATAAAATGAGTGATACAAAATAACGGTACAATCACAGCAAATGACCACAATAATAAATACACAATACTAATCTTGCTGTAGGGGTGGACAGTTCGTTTTGACTGTGTTATAATCCAGTGTCTTTGTATCAGAAAAACTGGTATTGTTTGGGAAATTTCAGTGAGTAAATTCATTAAAATCTTTAAGGATGTCAGAAATTTTCAAAATTGCTATTCCTCAAGCCCCTGAAAAACAATGACATGTAATACAATTGAATTATAGATAAAATTTCGTTTTGAAAACATCAACAATAATTTTTTAATTCTTATATTTTGCATTAAATAACTAACTTTTTTATCATTCTTTAGAAAATTTACTGTAATTTTATTTCTACTGTTTTTGAATTCTTCATCTAAATATGTCTTGTTTTTCATTGTGTGCAGAATTTATTAAACAATTGTGTCATATTTTAGAACAGTTTTTGAATGTTTTGTCTGAATATGCCTTGTTCATTCAGGGACAAGTATATAATTAGGTATTTTACTGAGAATTTTGTTATTAAACTTTGACCTATAGTGGATAAATCTACTGGATTTGTCCACCTTGAACATTTAAAATAAATAATAAAGGTAAGTGTAAAGAGCTATAGCTAACATGTAATAATCATAATACATAATAATAATATTAATATAACAATAATAATAAATAGTAATAAATAACATTTATCACAGCAAACCAGCCTAAACAGCACTTCTCAATCATCTACGTAATACGTTATTATTATATATCGTTATATTACTGTAAGTCAATCCAACTAGCTGATGCATTCCGATTTAAAGTCAAATACATCCAATCGCAAACACACATGCAAAAAAATTTCACAGAAAAATGGCTGATTTTGATTTGATTTGTATTTTGCCAGCAATTTGAACATACATGGTTGTCCTTTCGAAATATAAAACAGCAGTGTTGGATTAATATTTCATTTAAAAAAAAAACGGTGAAAGATTCATTGTATAAAATTATATTATTATTTTGTATGAATCAAAAAAGTAGGTATTAGTTTTGTTTTCTTACGATTTGATGGTAGCCAAAATATATTAAGCTCTTATAAATGTTAAAGGTACTCAACTCATTGTGTGTCTTAATCCAAATATTTCCTCAGTAATCGTTGTTTCAAGTAAAATAGTAGATATCGTTACAAATTACTTTTTTTACAGTATAATTTCATAAGAAGTGAATCAAGATTTATAATATTACAATATGAAATAATTCTGAAATTGTTTTTTTTATTTAGGAACAGTAATCTATATACAGAAATTAACGATCCGTAACATAATATTATTAATTACACTTAACTTCTATTTTGTGTTTTTTGTATTTTTTTTGAAATAATGAATCTTCTTTTTTTTATTTAGAGAAAAAAAGCGAGATGGTGTGCACGTCACATTCATAAAATACATCAACAACTCACTAATTCTATAGCTTGCTAAATCTATCATTTTTAAATAATCATAATGATTGAGAAATAATATTATCCAAACAGTTTATGCAGCTATTTTTTTAAACGGGATTCATCTAAAACCACACACAATAATATAATATTCTAGACACCGAAGGAAGGAATATTAATATGCAAATTATACAACTTAACAATAAAGTTTGTCACATTCTAAAGCTTACTATTAAATATTCATAGATGCACATAAATATAATGGAAGTGTATCTTTATCAATGGTTGTTCAATACACCAACAGAATCTCCATATTTTGATAACTGTAAGTAATAATTTATTTTTAAATATGGAGACATAACTCATTATTTGTTAATTTTTTGTAGACAATCTCTATTCTTGATAGCTTATAATGGCAAGAGAGTCAATCCACAACAATTATCTGAACAGACAGATGACATTTCCTAACACATTCATTGCTAAGCTGAAATTACGTACTCTAGAGACAATAGTGGACAGATATTTTGATCAAAGTTCAGAAGGTGTCCTATTTGGGATATAATATGCTCAGAGCAGAGAAGTACGAGCTACTGCACTTGATTTTAATGGGCAAAATAAAAATGGCTTAGTAATATTAGAGATTGAACTGGAATTAGAACAATAATTGGAGCGCTTTGTGTAGCCGTCTAAAAAATGTACTCTGAGTGAAAATGAAGAAGAAAATGAAGTTGTGATCAAAATTCGCTACCTCAAGGTATAAATGCTTTTTTTACATAATCGTGTCACAAATAGTGGTTAGCTATTCAGCATGGCGGTACCGCTTGATTGGCAATGAAGGTATCAAAACAAAAACCATGTATTTGTACATAATAACTTAGGTGCATATTGTTGACCTATTGGGTTTATATGAAAGGACCTCTTTGCCAATCAACTAGGTGAGCATGCGATAAAGGCCTTCGCTTAGATATGGATGAACACGGTTGTTATCTTTTACTGTATTGTGTTGTTTGACTCTCTTCGCTACAACATCCCTGGTCTTTGATTTGGTTCTGTCCGTACGATACAAGATCCATCACTTTCTCTTTACAATCAATGTTTTTTAAGATTGTGGAAACGTCAGAGACAAGATTTACCACACATTCTGAGATATAAATTGTGTCACTTTATACTTGATAATTTTTTAATTGTGTGGAATAATTAGGTATATGGTAACACCGTACTGTTAAATTCAATATCATAAAATGTGGATATGTTTTAATATCGATATTTCAATATAAGTACATACATATTATCAATATTTTCTTGAATCTAAATCAATTTATGAGATATTATCGATACAAAAATATCCGTTTGAATAAACGAACATCAGCAAAACATTATGTTATTATGATTGAAATGTTCAGTCTTCATATTTAAGTATAAGCAAGGTGTTTTATTGTGACTAAATAATAATAATATTGTGAATTTTTCAAAATGATTTTACTACAAAGTGTTGTCAGTGATTTTTATTTCATTTTGACTATCTGAAAACTTCATTTCAGACTATTTTCAGCTAACAATAATAGAATAATTTGTATAACAATAATCAAAATTATGTACTTCTTCTCAAATTAAAAGTAAAATTTGTGAACATAATAATGTTTTATGTGTAGATAAGTTAGTGTTATGTAACAGAGCGTTAGTATGCAAGGGAAAGGCGAAATAGAATCCCTTTTCCATAATAGTAGCTAAAATCGAGGATCTTGACGCGGAAGTCTTTTAAAAAGCAGCAAATCAATTGACTTTATTCCAAGTAACAAGTATAAAATAACATAAACTTTATACAGTGTAAATAGTATGATACAATTCTAAAGAAAAATATAACATTTTCAGCTGTTGGGATGAGATTATGAATATTTTTTGTACATATGATTTTCTTTATTGCATATAATTAAATATAAATATTTTACTTGTATTATGTATGGAAGAGATATCAATTTTTAGTAATAAGAAGATTTTTATGAAAATATAATATCACTAAAATTATTTAATACATAAATAGGCACTGCAAATTTTATGATAATTGTATAAGCATAATAATCATAGTAGGTAGTTATGTAGATATTTAAAAAAAAAAATGTTTCGCACTTAGTATAGTTTTGGTGATTTGAAAATGTTTAACATGTATTTTGTAATTTTATCCTATCCGTTTTATATAATTGATTGCTAAAAATTATAAACAAAAAAACAATTGATACGCCAATAATTATTGTGAGTAGCAAAATTTTATGCTTAAAATGGCTGGATTTTGAGGATGATTATAAAGCCAAATTGTCAATTTGTAATCGTCATGAAAAAATGGTTTGAATCTTCACAGCAATTTTGCATAACAAAATAGGTTACTTTTAAAATTATTTATTTTCAAAAAACAACAGTATTTCTATGGGTTATAATGCATTTCGAACTTTTTTCTCTGTGGTTGTGTATTATTTTACCATATTCAAATAATTATGGTTGGTATTGGTTATGTGTTTGGCCCCACAATTAAATAATATGAATTTTTCTTTATCGCTTTGAAATAATTTCTAATTTTGTTGTATTGAAATTTCCGAAACCGAAAAAGTGGTATAAAAGTCACAGAACGGGAAAATGTGGAAAATGCCAATCGAAACATCACAAAAAAATTTATCATAGTTCACAAAACCGAGAAATGTGGTCAAATCGTCAATTAAAATTGAGAAAATTCAAGAATTAATTTTCACGTTACATTTGTTTGAATTTTATATTGTCTAAATAATAATAATTAACTCTATTAGCACTAAGTATATAAAAAGTTACGATGAAAAATATTTAGAATTACATTGTGATATTGTTTTTGTAATCTAATTATTTATTAAGGTTCAAATTTAGGATCCCGTCAGAGTGGTTTTAATTTTTTGTTTAAACCTACGTTAATAGCTACAAAGTCAACAACACATACCTAATGATTAAACTTAGATAATATTGTATTAATTTTATCATTTTATTTAAAGTTCTTACAAAGTGAACCACCCCCTGATTCATTGTTGAAAATTTATGGATACCAAAAAATTAATTTAGTCAATTTTCAAAAACAATTTAGGGAGTGATTCACTTTTGCATGACCTCGTGTTTTTATTATAATTAATTATCCATATTATATTTTAATGTACATAATGCGTTATGGAGACAAATCGCTTACAAAAATATAAAAATTACAATAATGATAAATTGTTATAATAATAATAATAATATGTATCTATAAAGATATTAGATTTATAATAATATGATACTAGAAAACATCGAGGTACATCCTACAAACACATGTTTGGCGTGCTTCACTGGTTACACCGATTAGGATCAAAGGACCAAGGGATCACACTATATTATATTTGGTGGCATTATCATTATCTATATCTATAGATCACAACATTTATAATAATAAATAGTTACTTATTTGATAATAATCATATTAATCGCAATGATAAAAAAAATATGTCTAGCAATGTTAAGTACTGAAATTAATATAGTAGGTACATATTCTAGTGTATTGATTCACATTCAACAAATATAATTTCCATTTACATAAAGGAATAATAAATATCTATCTACATATTTGTTATGTTAGCATGGTCAATTAACTATCTTGTTCAGGGGGGGCTTCATGACCGTCTATGCACTAGGGGGGACAGTGAAGTGAGAGGGAGTTCCTCCGTCTGTTGGCGCCGTCTTGGCAACAGGGGAGTCCCCCCCTCCTCTCGTCACAATTTTGAATCGTGTGGTTCTGCAAATTTGACTTCCCGATTTTTCCTAAACGACGTTGACTTCCTGAAGGACTTCTTAGGTGGCGACAGCAGAGGAGCTGTTGAAGTGAAGGGTAAACTGGAGGCGGAGGATTGCTGCGCCAGTGGGGGTTTGACAGTCATCACGGGACGACGTGTGGCGAATGGAGAATTCTGTGGGAATTGGCTTGCTACTGGTCTCCATAACTGTTGCTGCTGTGATGCCAAAGGATAGTATTCTGCAACAACAAGAATCTTTAATGATGTTGACTGAATGCAAGAATTTTTTTTAATTCACAGTTCGTATCAGACAGTTTTAATTGTTTCTTACAAACTTACTTATAGTCATTTAAATTTTAGTTTGTAAATTACATCTATGGGTAAAAGTAAAAAGTTAATTTAGGTACCTTTTGAAGATGATTTGTAATGTCAACTCTTTTAGTTAAAATATCAATCAGTAAATGAAAACTTTTTTTAGTTAAAATATCAATTAGGTAGTATCTTATTCCCAAAATATTATGTTTCCTGGATGTGCAAGAAATTGGAATGACCACCCAGAGCAGGAAAGAGAGGAATTTACAAATCTCGTCATCTAGCTCTGACAATTATCAGAGCTAGATGACGAGAGTGTGAGACAGAATGAGTTTGAACAGGTGAAGAGACCTTGATTACTTAATGAAAACATTAACATTTCTTAACTTACTTTCCATATTTTCCACTTTTCTATCTTTATTCTTCCAACCGGTTGATCTTATCTTTCCCCTCGCTCCGACATCAACAGCATCCGCGGACAGTGATCGAGGCAATGGCTTCACTATTTTTGCTTGATCAGCGGCTATCTCTGCATTCATGAGTTGCTGTTCATTCAAAGAATATAATTTGTGAGTTATGTCTTTACCTGAAACATGAAACATAGTTTTGATAAAGATTATAATATTACAAAGTTAGAATGAGTATTAGTAGACGATATAGTATTGGAAACATGATCAACAGACTTATAAAGTTATGACTTAAAATTTTGACATTTCTATTCTGGATGCCGCTTCCTTACCTTCCTTTCCTTACCGTTCATTGCGTGCTCATTAATTCAATATTTTTATACCTAGAGGTAACCTAATAATAATTTCATTTGTTCATTTGTCAAGATTTTGAAGTTAGATCAGGCACAGAAGATAAACGATTTGTATACCTATAAATACAGTTGTTACATATTCGATTTGTATCTAATTTGGATTTGACCAGCAGTTATTATTGGGCTGTGTGAATATTTTCGTAGATGATTTCTGTATAGAGGATTTTGAACAAATTTATAGGGATCTACAATATAATATTGATAATGTAGTACCTATAGCATTTCTCCTTCAGCAACATCTATCGAATTATTTTTCAATAATATCATGATGAAGACTCGTAATAAGTCATACGTAGCATAAATCTATGCTTATTGCTTACCTATGATACTATCAAGTACAATCTTCAACATTGGTCTGTGTCTCAGCACTCTTTCCAATCTCATCCTAGGCCAACAAAGATATGTGCAAGAGTCCTCGGCCATGATGGTCACTTGGAACACGTCGTCGGATTGTTCGTGATTTGCTTCCCACTCGGGTGAATCTATGAATTGGTGTGCGTGGATCATGTGCAGTTGTATCTGTTCGCAGGTTACTTTCATTCTGAAATTATAACAGTCAGTGGAATTATGTTTACAGTCAAATGGAATTCTGTCAAAAGTTAAATAGAATTATATTGAAATTCAAATGGAATTATGTTACAAGTCAAATGGAATTATGTTGAAAGTCAAATGGAATTATCTTGAAAGTCAAATGGAATTATGTTGAAAGTCAAATGGAATTATGTTGAAAGTCAAATGGAATTATGTTGAAAGTCGAATGGAATTATGTTAAAAGTCAAATGGAATTATGTTGAAAGTCAAATGGAATTATGTTGAAAGTCAAATGGAATTATGTTAAAAGTCAAATGGAATGATGTTGAAAGTCAAATGGAATTATGTTTAAAGTCAGACGGAACACTTAAATTACAATTGTTGAATGAGATCACAAGATTTTGGGTGGAGGGCCCAAAATAATAATAATATGGAAAATCTGATTGTGAAATCGCCTGCTGAGAAATAATAGTAGGTACTTAGTTCATTTTTTCTTTTTGAAATCTTCTAATTTTATCCTACATTAATGTTGCAATCAAATTACATAGGTCATAATGACCTAGATACTTCTAATGATGTGAATCTCTACTCTATCGCACACGCTACCCAGCAATATTCCAACATTGGTCAATAGGTACCTATTACTTAGTGCAGTGGTTAAATTTTAGGGCCACTTGAGTGACAAAAATCGCGATCCAACGGAAAATGAATTGCACTTTAGCGGGCTTTTTATGAATCCGGAGTTTGGTCACTATCAATATTTGGTTCGCAGCAGGCGAAATGTAGAAGGTATGTAACATGTTTTATGAGTCAAGTTTCTATTACTTAAGAACATTTCAATCAAATGGATCTTAATGATGCGGGTTCGAGTCCTGCAAGCAATGTGATGAGATGAGAATATTCGATATGTTGAAAAAAGAAGCTAAGTTACTTACTTTCCTTTGAGCAGTATTGATAGTCTTTCGTCTGCTGGAGTGACTCCTTCTACAGCATAAGGATCTCCAGGATTCAGTCTCATGACACGAGCTTCTCTCGCCAGCTCTTTGAAATGTTTCTTACTTACTTTAAGAGGCTTAAATAGGCGCAGGTAAAGTTCAGTCAGCTCTAACGATAATGCCGGAGGAAGAAATCTGGAAGATCATTTTATTATTAGTCTTCAATCTGATGACGAGCATGGAGCATGCTATTTATACTAGAACTAAAGCCCTCCATCACCAGTTTTTAGAGTTTCCGCCCTTTTTAACATGACTTTTTCATTATCTTGCACTCAAATTACTGTTTCTCTTTATAATTTATTCAAATGTCCAAAGAGTTTTAGAGACCCCTTTTTTATCAACTTGGGAGATGAGATTTACAACTTTCGTTTTTTTCAATTTTAAAAAATTAAAAAATTTAATTGTAATATTTTTTTTGTAAGCAACCATCTCCGCTAAGCTTATCGTTTTTATAAAAGATAAAAATGATGTTTCCTTCTTACAAAAAACTATTGTTTGGTACGGTTGAATCGAGCAATATTTTGTTTTTGATATAAATTTATCAAAAACGGATGTTTAGATTCGTATATTTGGGCGATAGATTTTTTTTTAATATTGGTAAAAGGCGTATACTGTATACGCGCTTACACTCCTTCGCAGGTTAAAACAACTGAACTATTTAAATTCGCGCTTTTGGGTAAATAATAATCAAAATATATGGACTCGTTCCGGTCTAAATGCTTTTCGCGGACACTCAAACTATTCATATTGTATTCAAATTCAAGCTACGAAATTTCATCGTATATATAAGACTTGACTGCTTTATAAACAGAACTATTGAAACCTTATACCTAATGTGAAACACGACGACTGGGTGGCATAGGAGCTACAACAGTAATCTGGGCTATTGTAAAATCTAATGCGAGGCTTACCTTATAATTAACAGTATAGTGTGAATAGAATTTCATCGTATATATAAGACTTGACTGCTTTATAAACAGAACTATTGAAACCTTATACCTAATGTGAAACACGACGACTGGGTGGCATAGGAGCTACAACAGTAATCTGGGCTATTGTAAAATCTAATGCGAGGCTTACCTTATAATTAACAGTATAGTGTGAATAGAATTTCATCGTATATATAAGACTTGACTGCTTTATAAACAGAACTATTGAAACCTTATACCTAATGTGAAACACGACGACTGGGTGGCATAGGAGCTACAACAGTAATCTGGGCTATTGTAAAATCTAATGCGAGGCTTACCTTATAATTAACAGTATAGTGTGAATAGAATTTCATCGTATATATAAGACTTGACTGCTTTATAAACAGAACTATTGAAACCTTATACCTAATGTGAAACACGACGACTGGGTGGCATAGGAGCTACAACAGTAATCTGGGCTATTGTAAAATCTAATGCGAGGCTTACCTTATAATTAACAGTACAGTGTGAATAGAATTTCATCGTATATATAAGACTTGACTGCTTTATAAACAGAACTATTGAAACCTTATACCTAATGTGAAACACGACGACTGGGTGGCATAGGAGCTACAACAGTAATCTGGGCTATTGTAAAATCTAATGCGAGGCTTACCTTATAATTAACAGTATAGTGTGAATAGAATTTCATCGTATATATAAGACTTGACTGCTTTATAAACAGAACTATTGAAACCTTATACCTAATGTGAAACACGACGACTGGGTGGCATAGGAGCTACAACAGTAATCTGGGCTATTGTAAAATCTAATGCGAGGCTTACCTTATAATTAACAGTATAGTGTGAATAGAATTTCATCGTATATATAAGACTTGACTGCTTTATAAACAGAACTATTGAAACCTTATACCTAATGTGAAACACGACGACTGGGTGGCATAGGAGCTACAACAGTAATCTGGGCTATTGTAAAATCTAATGCGAGGCTTACCTTATAATTAACAGTACAGTGTGAATAGAATTTCATCGTATATATAAGACTTGACTGCTTTATAAACAGAACTATTGAAACCTTATACCTAATGTGAAACACGACGACTGGGTGGCATAGGAGCTACAACAGTAATCTGGGCTATTGTAAAATCTAATGCGAGGCTTACCTTATAATTAACAGTACAGTGTAAATAGAATTTCATCGTATATATAAGACTTGACTGCTTTATAAACAGAACTATTGAAACCTTATACCTAATGTGAAACACGACGACTGGGTGGCATAGGAGCTACAACAGTAATCTGGGCTATTGTAAAATCTAATGCGAGGCTTACCTTATAATTAACAGTATAGTGTGAATAGAATTTCATCGTATATATAAGACTTGACTGCTTTATAAACAGAACTATTGAAACCTTATACCTAATGTGAAACACGACGACTGGGTGGCATAGGAGCTACAACAGTAATCTGGGCTATTGTAAAATCTAATGCGAGGCTTACCTTATAATTAACAGTACAGTGTGAATAGAATTTCATCGTATATATAAGACTTGACTGCTTTATAAACAGAACTATTGAAACCTTATACCTAATGTGAAACACGACGACTGGGTGGCATAGGAGCTACAACAGTAATCTGGGCTATTGTAAAATCTAATGCGAGGCTTACCTTATAATTAACAGTACAGTGTGAATAGAATTTCATCGTATATATAAGACTTGACTGCTTTATAAACAGAACTATTGAAACCTTATACCTAATGTGAAACACGACGACTGGGTGGCATAGGAGCTACAACAGTAATCTGGGCTATTGTAAAATCTAATGCGAGGCTTACCTTATAATTAACAGTATAGTGTGAATAGAATTTCATCGTATATATAAGACTTGACTGCTTTATAAACAGAACTATTGAAACCTTATACCTAATGTGAAACACGACGACTGGGTGGCATAGGAGCTACAACAGTAATCTGGGCTATTGTAAAATCTAATGCGAGGCTTACCTTATAATTAACAGTATAGTGTGAATAGAATTTCATCGTATATATAAGACTTGACTGCTTTATAAACAGAACTATTGAAACCTTATACCTAATGTGAAACACGACGACTGGGTGGCATAGGAGCTACAACAGTAATCTGGGCTATTGTAAAATCTAATGCGAGGCTTACCTTATAATTAACAGTACAGTGTGAATAGAATTGATGACGACGAGTGTAACATTCCAGGCTAACACATCCGGGGCACACAGTTCCATGGCAGCCCACGCCGCCAGCAGCAGGAAGCCGGCAGCCACCAAAGCCCGGAACAGGAGGATGCTCTGCTTGAAACTTTTGGGCACGAGGAATGCGGCTGCTAGGCACAAATTCGCTGCTTGAAACAAGTCTTGTTGGGCGTCAACCCATTTCGCACAAAACCAAAAGCCATATTCTGCACTAGTGTTGTTAACAGTCACTAACTCGTAATCACTTAAATTGTAACCCGTCACGTTAGTGTAGTTCAGATAGGAACCGTTCCAGAACACATCGTCACTGTTCCCCCAGTAGTTGGGGAAGTATTCACTAGTCGGAGTCGTGTTTGAGTAAGTGAAGTTGCTTGTATCACTCGTGGTGAAAGTGTCTTCTGTTGTTTTCAGTGGAGACGCTGTGGTGACCAGCGAATGGTTGTGCCCCATCGTTGAGTTTAGGGATTGAGGGGGCTCAGAGCCCCCAGATGGGGGCGCCTCCGCCCCCTTAACCTCAACTGAGGAATCGGGGCTGTCGTCTTTATAATCCAGCGGGGTTTGCGTGCTTACATTCAACGTTTGAAGAAAATGTTTTAGAGATGATCTTGATTTTATCATTAAAGTCTCCATCACAACATGGGTGCTTGGCGTCAAGTGTTATCGATCTGAAACAAACAAATGTTCAAATGTCATTTTCTCTGTTAAGTTCTCCTTTCAATAACGTGTTTGTAAAAGCTTGGATAAATCTCACGCTAACCTCACAAAAGTTTATGGGACTAGGACAAATACCTTACTCAAAACTTACAAAAACGTTGCAAATGCTTAGAGTGCCTAAACCTTATAAAAACTTCACCAAATCCTGGAGGTAACATTGCACAAACCTTCCAAAAGCCAAGAGTAAACTTTACATAAGTCTTAAAAATTTTAGAGTACCTACACATTACATAAACGTTGAAAAAGTTTAGAAAAAATTTAGACCAAAAAAATGAAAAAATAAAACCGAAATATTGGTGTTTTTTTTAATCATTTTCTAATAATCATGTGAGCTCAAAAGGGGAGGGAGGGGGTCTGAAAAAAGTCACGAAAAATCACGTAGGGAGGAGGGACCAATTAAGAATATCGCGTGCATTTTTGTCTGATGAATTCAAAGAAACACAGTTGCACTTTCACAAGTTTTAAAAATTGACGAAAACAAAAAAGGGAATAATTTGCATTTAGTATACAATACCAGTCGCGGTTGGTAGCCCAGTGGTTCAGTCGACGGCTTTCGTACGTACAACGTTTTGAAGGTCATGAATTCGAATTCCGGTGACAATAATTATTTCCACATTCACAACATAAGTCTTTGCTTAGTGTGAACGATGTCAAAAGTGTATGTGTTGACTTTGAGTGAAAACAAAAAACAGCGATATCCCCGTGATAAAAATTCAAACGAATTATCAGTATAAAAAACGAGAGCAATCCCTAGGAAGTTATTGTTTGTAATCAATGCACAGTTGAACAAAAAATATTGACTGGTTTTGAAAATAGTATTTTGCAAACAGTATTTGGTGATTTTCCCTTAGGATTTCTTTTTTTAAAGAAAATAAATTACGGATGCAGCTTCGTGGAAATGAATTATTTACATCGTAGATACAAATTATAAGTAGATAAAAAAATTAATAAATAATGCCGAGCCGAGCGAACCAACGTTTTATTCCTTTATTCTATTCGATTCCTGGTCGGGTCAAAATTTTGACATGGGGTTGATTGGGCTATCTTAGTTGGACGGGACCATAATGAACATGAAAAAATTGTCTCTGGTAATAAGTTCCACCAGCTTAAATTATATAGAAGTGTAAAAAAATTATTACAAAAATTAAAAACAAGTACGTACCTACCTACATATTTTCATGTTTTCAAAATGATACCTACAAATGCCTAAGAATAACCTATTTTATTTATAAACCAATGATTCGTCGGTGGCATGATATCGTCCAAGCCTGGATGCAACGCTATAAACAAATTTTAAAAAAATGTCCAAGAACTTGCTGTATCTTAAGAAAAATATTCACGGGAATAATAAATCATATTGATTCATTTAACGTTTTCGTTTGTTTTAGATGGGCGGGTGAAAATGCGAGTTCTCCTAGTTTGTACATCAAAATAAAACATCAGTGCAATAAAATTATATCGGTTATTTTTATAGTTGATATTCCGTTGCTATTTTTTTTATCCATACTATAAAGAAGCTAATTTTATATCGTGAATTTATAATAAAACCATAAATAGGCCTACATAATGTTGGCATTTAATTATATCAGAGTTGATATCTGTTTTGGTTATCACAGTATTATGAGGCAAAATAAAATAAATAAAATGCGATTCGACATTTCTGTTGAATCGCTCTCCCTTTTATGAAGTCGGACGGAGAACATTTTTACGACGGGTTTTATTGTCGATATTTGGGAATATGTATATCTGTGTATTTTTTGCTGTTCGGATGATTTAATAATGACACTACTGGGGGAAGTCTCTGAGTCTGGAGGGATTGACAATCAAATTATTTAGACAGAAGATTTTATTGTAATTAGTTTAGTTTTCTGCAAGAGCAATTAACTTAGAATATAAGATTTTAGTTTAGTAGGTCAGTTGTATATTTAGGGGTAGTAGGTACCATAAACATTTTGTAGGTCTTAGGAGTTTCTTAGTGAGTAGTTCTAGACAGAACGCATATAAGGCACCCTTGTGAGTCAGAAGAAGACAGGGGAAGAGACAGAAGAAGATTTTGGAATGGCAACATCAGAAAGATAGAGGAATAGCCTCCCTGGAAGATCAACAATTCAATGGAGGTTCAACTGGATCTCAGTTTTCTAAGAGTTAGGCCCTGTTATAGCTGGTTGCATGATCGCACCATAACTGCCATCGTATGATCGCGCGTCGCGTCCACTTTCCTTGACAACGCAAACAAATAAATGAATGTTATAGTAAGTAAGAACTTTTGGCAAGTAGGTGTCGTAATTATCGGTACAACAGAGCAATACAAGCGACGCGCGATCATTTCAAACAAGGCACCGATCGGACGATCGAATTTATGTCTGTCCGTCTGCCCAGTTAGGACACGTTTAGGTATACAATGTTCTAATATGTTTGAACACAGTAAGTATGATATTTTAATATGTTTGAGGTGGTTGATAGACTGTCGGTTACAACGCCGGCTTTCGTACTGTTTCGTGCGGACGTCGTGGTTCGATCCCATGCAGGTGCCGACCATCTTCCTCTTTCACGACACAAGCTTTAAGTAGCTTACTGTGAATGAGTCAAAGAGTGTATTTGTGTTTACTTTGAGTGAGCACAGATTCATTAAAAAAAAACAGGGCGTCCGCGTTCATGCGATCATCGCAATCGCACGATCATGCGACCAGTTAGGACAGGGCCTAATAATTAACATCTGAAATGCGAAGATGAAGATTTTTGATGAATAGGTAGGTAAGTAATGTTAATAATTCTGTTTTATGATATCTATACTAAAGATTTGATTTTTTGTTTGTATGTTTGCATTGAATAGGCTCCGAAATTACTGAACCGATTTGAAAGATTCTTCCACTTTTGGGAAGCTACACTATCCTCGGTGAACATAGGCTATATTGAATTTTCAAAAATATTTGGGATGCTTACTAAAACTCCAATAATGTAATTCAAGGTGTAAAAAATTACCAAAAATATTCTTTACATCGCGTGCGCTGTGAAAACTATTGATGATAGAATAAAATAATGTACTACGACTTTGTAGAAGACATCATTATGTACCTACAAAAAAAGTCGCGAAAGCATATGTCTAACTTTTATAGTTATAAAACAATAAGTGTTATTTTATTTAAAAAAAAATAATTGAAATGTGGCAGAGATATAGGGCCGAAGGCGTCACTAGAGTACATACGAGCCGGACTGGAGGGGACCATTAGAATGCTATTTTGATAAAGTTAGGGATCTATAAAGATCATAAGAAAACTGAATTGTTTTTTTATCTACCTATCTACCCGTGCGAAGCTGGGACAGACTTCTAGTTTTTCATATTTTTGTTATAATAAAATAAAAAGCTACACTTATTTTAAGCTTACGATCTATTTCAAACGATTTTATCTTATACTTGATGGTGTCAACATAAAAAAAAGTAAACATCAATTTCTCCTGTAAACTATTGAAACGTTATTCAACTGCTCCTGAAAGACGGGAAAACTATACTAATTATCTAAAAGTTATCGGAAAAACTACATATTTTTATAGTTAATAACCTTTCGCCCTTTTTCCATATAAAAGTTTTTCCATTTTCGGATAATCGGACAGTTGTCATTATATTTTTACCTAACACAAATTACGTAAAAGTTCAATCTGTAGATTTAATTAATGGTCAGTAGGTTACATAGGTATATCTTATTATTGGATGTTGACTACCACAAAAATTTCCGATCTATACAGTGGAACGCCATTAAATCATATCATAAAATCTTTATGTATGTTGCGGTTTATGGTGTATATAGGGATTCTTCTATTTGTGGCGTAAGTAAGTAAGTAGGTACTAAGTGTACCTACCTATAATAAGAGTGATCGTTTGGTTTTATTGATTGTCTTGATTGAGATTAGGTCTGTGGTATTATGTTTGACAAGGAACAGACATCGTGCTGATTATATCTCTGTGGGCAAAACTAGAAGGATATTCTCTTACAACAGGGGTAACTATTTATTTCTTGTGTGATATTATTACTTTTTTTACTGTAGTATAGTTTGCGCAATTTCAGGAATTTAACAATTTTGGCAAGAGAACAGGAAGAAAATTATTGGTCTTTTTTTGAAAAGATAGTCGACCCTGGAGACCCACAATGACTACAATGAGCATAGGTAGACCACCTCTTTGATGAAGAGGTAACCTCGTAAAGCACTCAGTTGTCAACTGGGTCCAGAGAGCCCAAGATAGAGTGGCGTGGAAGGAGAGGAAGAGGTCTTTGTCCAGGAGTGGACGGGAATAGATTGTGAAGAAGAACAACTTTGATGATTTTATTTGATCGTTTTTTTTTTTTTTTTTTTTATGACCTTCACTGTTAAGTGTTTTTGGTTAGAAACACTATGATACAAAATAAATAAAATAACAATAATAGAATTGTGCTTGAATAGTTGTCTCATTACTAATGTTCTACAGTTATATGATAGCATAGGTTATGGTTTTAAAAAATAAATACAAATCACTAAAGAGAACCATCAAGTTTACAATTAAATTTTTTTTTTCCTATAAAATAAATAATAAAAATGCAGATAATTATTAAATTATTTTTTTCCTATAAATTAAATAATAAAAATGCAGATAATTATAGGAAAAAAAAAATTAATTGTAAACTTGATGGTTCTCTTTAGTGATTTGTATTTATTTTTTAAAACCATAACCTATGCTATCATATAACTGTAGAACATTAGTAATGAGACAACTATTCAAGCACAATTCTATTATTGTTATTTTATTTATTTTGTGTTTGGTAAATATAAAAAAATCTTAGCCTACTCTCCAAAACAGTTTAATCTATAATAATAAAGGAAAGTGCCTGACTGACTGACTGACTGATTGACTGACTGATTGACTGACTGACTCATCAACGCACAGCCCAAACGGCTAATCGTAGAGAAGTGAAATTTGGAAATCAGGTAGGTCTCAATACAAAACCTTCCACTAAGAAAGGATTTTTGGAAATTCCACCCCTAAGGGGGTGAAAAATAGGGTTGAATGTTTTTCAAAGTATGCGAATATCTCGGAAACTAGACATGGTACGAACTTGAGATTTGGCATATGAATTCTTCTATAGAAATGAGTGTTAGCGTATTCGGCAATTTTTCCAAAATTTAACTAAAAGGGACGAAAAAGGGCACATATAAAAAGGGATGATTTTTAAGTGGCTCCTAAAAAGTTTAAAACTGGTTTTATCGAAATTTCAAAAAAATGATTTCTTCAGAAAGAGTTAAATTATACTATTTCGTTTTCAAAAGATATCAGTAATTAGAGGGGAGGGGGTGAGAGGCACTTTTCCAACGTGTATGTGTGTGTATCCGTCCCCTCTTTATAACTTTTGATTCGCTTGATACACATATCCTAAAATTTCGGAAAATATTTAATACTTTAAGCATACAAAATTTGTATACTCAGAATGTTGAATTTTTTTTTCAGTCAGGGGTAATCAACCTTTGAATTTTTATTTAATTTTTTCATATATCTCGAAAACCATAAAATCTAGAACCCTAAAAATGTGTATGTATATAGAAAAATACAATATCTAAAATATAGTTTAATGAAAAAGTTCCAGCATTTCTCAAACTTTTTTTATAAAGAAAAATATTTTTTTTATGACAATTTTACGAGTTTCAGTGCATATATTTCAGAATTTTATAAAAATATCGATAAACGACGAAACCCTCCAACTAGATAATTGATTTTTCTATAAAAAATATATACAACATAGCAGTACATCTCGAACTTTTCTTAACAACTTTTGTAAAAATTTAATTTATTGACGACATCGTTTCATACAATAAACATACATCATACACCGCGAGCTGGTCCGGTGCAGCGTGTATGAATATACGTAGTTAGTTACACCTAGCCAACCCAACCTACTTTCTCCAATACACGTGTCGAAACTATTGCGTAATCTATAATAATAATATAGTTTTGAACTAGCCGACCCGTCAAACTTCGTCCCGCCTTGGAATATAAATAATATGTTCGAGATTTTATGTATAACTTTAAGTTGATTTCAGTTTAAAGTTATTTAACACAGACGACGACGTGGTCCTTATATTATTTTTCAACTTAATATAATAACTGTAACCGCTGCATCTGTTATAAAACATATCATTATATTATTTACTATCAGCATTCCATGAATCGTATCATTCATCAAACAACTGATTCCTGTCAAACGCCTGATTTAATTTCAAAATTAGAAAAAATGTAATAATAATATGGAAGTTTTATTTTTATTCCGTGCAACTTTTTTCTTTCATAAGACCCTTCAGACAAAAGCAAACACGACAAAAAAATGGGCGATATAAGTTCAGCTGTTCTCGTAAGAAACACGTAGAATGCCGATTCTGACTAGCGCCAACCGGCGCAAAGAATGTTACTATGCATTTGAATGGGGAAACCCACAGAAAAAGCAGGAACCCGCTTTCCGACATGCCCATTTAAATGCATGGAAACCATAGACAACAATCTTTGAGCTGGTCGGCGCGGATCGTAATCGGCTTTCAACGTGTTCTTACCCATACGATGGCCGCGCAAATTAGCGTTCCATTTTTATATAAGAGATAATACACTTTCCGTGAATTCAGACAAACACTTTACGTGCCAACCTACTTCAATATATTTTTCGTACCATGCATCCTGTACAGCGATTCTGAATTGTTTTTTTTTATTTTTTTTTTTTTTTATAACCTTTTCGGCATCCATTAGGATGATATATGACGAAACGTTGTTTTATTAAACTTCCCTTACTTACGAAGACCAGCAAAGCTGCTGTTTTCTTCTATATAGTCTAATAGTCTATAACGAAATATTATAAAGAATTACTCTCCATAATTTACCTTATGCTTGATAATCAATTTTCTAAGTTGTAGAATTTATTTTGTGATTATAAGGTGTATTTCTTAAGTGATACTTTAATAAACAAATCAATGAGTTATCCAAACATGTCTCTTTTTACTATCCGGTATCCGGCAGGATATTATTTACGCCGCCGGATAGACCGGATATCGGATAGTTGCCGATATCCGTTTCATCTAATAAAAAATATAAACAGTGGACAGTTAATTTTCTCCCTACTCTACATTGTCGAAAATTCGTTTATAGTCGAACGCCAATTACTTATACCATTAGAATACTGAGGTTGACCACCTCACTTCCTTAAACCTCAACCGGTTAGAAAAGGCACAATGAGCCTCGGACGACTTCGAGCGCAATGGATAGTTCTTTATGCCTAACCTATTCTCCTGAGTGGGTCCAAGGCCTCCCGTATTATGGGGTGGTTTGGGGGGAACCGCCACGGGCTTGATTTGTGTGCGGCTGTCTTTTTGGCAATCGGGCTAGGGTTTGGCTTTGTGCGGATCGGGATTGCTGCGGTTTAGTTTCCTCCGGGCTGGCTTGCGGTGAGCGGGGGGGCTTAAAAGGGAGAATATTACGTTATTATAAAAATGGAGACCTACTTTACGTGGTCATCGCATCACGCCTGGAGGCCAAGTCGAAATATTAACGACAGCTCCAACGTTAACAATTTGTTGTTGAGATAACGTAAAAACTGTTGTTCAACGTGCGTTAAACAATGCTGTTCCAAATTCCGAGTCAAAAAAATAATTCTGTCAGTTATTCAAAATTAACGTTAACGTTACCTCAAAATATCAAAAAGAAAGCAAATGCAGTAACACGTGAGCGAAGCCACGGGTAACTAGCTAGTGTTTTATATATTGTAAAATTATATGCTACAAGAGAACTATCAAGTATATAACTTCAGTTGCAGACTATTGATATGTAATATAATACGATACGCTCTCTCATCGCTGTACCAAACGTTAGCTTTAGTTTCACCAAACCCTGTGAGCATGAAAGGCGTGTCCTTTCGAAACATGTCAGGGACAAAAAAAATTGTGGAAGAGATAAAAATCGTTTTTATTTAAATTTTATTTAAATTAATTCCACCAAGTATGCATGTTCAACAATTAGTTAAGAATGATTTTGATTTCTATACATTTTCGAATGTTTGGTTTTTGGTTATCGGCAAGTGTTCATTTTCAGCAAACAATATGCCTAATAAGGCGGAGCTATGTTTATTCAAAAGGATCTATACTTCCATCTTTTTGTTTTAAATTATTATCTATGACAAGAGGGAAACAAACAAATGTTTTATTATTTATAATTTCTAGAGATTTTTAAAAGTTATCTACCTACTTAAATTAAAATATCCCAGAAATAATATTATAAAAATAATATAAGTACGAAGATAGTACAACACATAAAAAAATGGCATAATATTATATTTGTAACATTATATGAAACAATATAGGTACCTATGACATGTTCAAATCTGAATAATAAACTGAGATATTTATTTTTTTATTGAAAGAAATTTCTTTACTAATGAATAAATTATATAGAAGTGTAAAAAAAGGAACTCGCCTAGTAGATTTCAGATTACAGATAAGAAGAAAGTTGCCTTTTCACTTCTTAACAAGTGTATGTGTGTGTGAAATAATATTTCAAGGTTTCATTAGGAGTCTCGGCATTTATTATAGTGAAGGTTCTATATTTAGCTTCGCCGAGTCGATACGCCGGGCCAGTAACAAGCCTGCCTATTGTGTTCGGTTTATTTTCAACGGATTTGCGTTTTCTTTATCTCAATCTCATTTTATTATTCCGTACATTTTGTATCGTTTTTCTTTTGTAAAACTATTTCTTACATAATGACGAGTCGAAAAAACTATTTATTTCCTTTTCATGATTTTTTTTTCGTTTACACAACTTAAGTGAATAATTTTATAAGTTTATTATCATTTACCCGAGTTGATAATGAAAGACTGACAAAAGTTCGAGGTATAGAATATGTCTTATTTAGGGTAGACGAGGCTTTGGAAAAGGCCAGGTTTTGTGGCTGAGAAAAGGGCCGTTGCTAGAAAATAATTGTATAGTGGAAATAAAATACGTACTAAACGCCAAAAACTTCATTTTGAGATAATCTAATAAAACTGATTTTTCCTCCATACAGACATAGTACTATGATGATTTTTGGATCTGTTTTTTTACACCTTTAGATCATCGATATGGACTTAGTGCAATATTTAGGCTATTGACAATGGTTTATAGAACATTTTCCTCATACTCAACTAATTTTTTTCATTTTTGGCGTTTAGTGCGTATTTTATTTCCACTATACAATTTTGCAGATGGCTTAGTTAGAGGACTGGTAAGAAGAATTTCAAAGCTAAAAGGTGCTAGATCGAGAACTAAAGATATGGATTTCTTTTGAATTATTATGTAACCTATACATATTATTTATGACCACCAAAGTCCTCGTGTTTGTTTATGAATACAAAGTCCTGAGGATTGACATTTATTGTGTTAGAAAAAACCTATCGCAAGAAAGAACTTAAAATTTGTGTCAGAATATAATATTGCAAGGAGGGCTACTTAACACTTGTGTCAGATGTTATTAAATGGAGGAATTTTTTGACACTCTTATAATGGTGCATTTATACCAAACGAACATATATAGATAGAGATCCAATGGCATAATAGAGAAAGACTATTATTATTTTCTTGATTGTTGATATCAACACCACATATATAAGAAGGCCTTAGCACTGGCGGCCATTTTTCCTCTAACGTCACACCCGACCCGTGCTATATGATAGATATCATAGAGTACAGGTAAGTACATACAGATATAAGGCATGTGCAAACTGGGCCTTACAATGTGACGTCACACTCTCAGCGCTAAGGCTTTCTTATATAGGTGGTGTTGGTTGATATGGTCACCAAGAAAATAACATCGAGAAAGAACAGTAATCGCCCATTAATTAGTTGTTGCTCGTTGTTGTTTCCATTGTGTCCAATATCAAAGCTCAAGAGCTCTGGGTTTATGATCGTTTGCTATAAACGCACCCTTAGAAGATTTTGCAATTGGGGCTTCTTGACACTTGTTATAGATGACAGGTCTAGCGTTGAATATTTTGATTGCAAAATGTATAGCTATAAGTGGTTGTATTCAAGGCAGTGAATATGAAGATTTATGAACCTAAGTAAGAAATATGCTTGCATATCGGAAAATGAAAATGAAACAACGCTCTAAGGTCAAAAATAAAACCAATTCCAATTTACAGGTAAGCGCGCAGCTAGGCTGTACAAGTAGGCCTCATTTTAATTGAACGACGCACAGACAGGTATTTAAAGAATCTACGCGGCCAAAATTATATTTATGATATATTAGGTTTTTGATGATGAAAATAAAATAAATAAGACATTTCAGTACATGCACATTTATCTATATCTATAAAACTGAATGTTTGTGTGTGTATGTCTTATAGATTCAAAAACCAGTGAACGTATTTCAATGAAACTTTGGTGATCTATTCCACTAATGTCCGGGAAGGTTTAAGCGAAGTATGAGTTCAATACCACTCCTTGGAGGGTAGTTGGAGGGTAAAATGTTAAAAAACGTTGATAGGAGTAAGTAATTGTTATTTTTGGTAACTAGCGAATATATAATGTTGACTTGAGAGTGGGTGAAATGGGTGTAGGAACTGGAGCCTAGGCTATAGGGGGAATTGAGAACGCATCTATATGTCCCGCTATCCAGGTGGGTCGAAGTTCCACGGGAGCCCGCTAGTTATTTAGGGCTGTGAATAATGTGCGACCTATCAGGCATCGCCTAACAAAAGTTTCTAAAAGCTTCATATGCCATAGTGTGCGTGCTTATAACAAATTACCACAGCCCTTTAAATCCATGGATGACGATACCTTTCGGAGAGAGATCAGGGAGTATCTGGTTGAACAATGTTTTTACACTATTGACGAGATGCTAAATCAAACGTAGACATTGTTAAAAAAAAATTTCTTGTCCTTTCTTCTTTCTTTGGAGTCCACATTGTATGCTCGTTGGGCGGCCCCCCTGGTGGAGTGCTCTCTTTCTTGTTAGCCTGACAAACCTGTTTATTTTTGTGACTCCCCATGCTGTATATAATATGCTCCATTTCTGTTTGTTTCTTATGACATTTACTGACAGGAGACTGAAAGGCCCTTTACACCTTTTCAGACTTGCCTAAGCGTTTATTCATCTACAAGAACTTGGAAGAAATTTTATATCTGATTTTATGTTGAAGAAATATCATGTTTTTATTTTTTGTATATAAATTTTTTTTTTTTTTTGAATTTTGTTTTATCATCTTGCATAATTTACTTAAATACACTGACAGGAGACTGAATGGGCCATTTACACCCTTTCAGCCTCGCCAACGCTTTCATTTATTTATCTTATTTCATGGATTTCAAAATGTTATTGTGTATTTTTGATCTGTTATTGATGTGCTTAAATTTAATAATGTTTAATTATGTCTGGTTATGTATAATTTTGACGACTCCAAGTGCCCGAAAGGGCCTAGGGATGAGAGTGAATAAATAAATAAAATAAATATTTCATAATAAAAAAATATTCATTTTAATTATTCATTCTCAATGTCTGAGAGATTTGGCTGCGCTGATTGAAGCATGTCTATTGTTTCAGGCAAAAAGGAATTATTTTTTCTTTTTTGTATAATCCTTGAGCAAGGGATCTGAACTTAAGAGAAGTCTATTTAGTATGTCTCTATTACAGGATTATCTAGAAAATTTTCTCGAAAAATCCTGTCTGTATATCCTGAAATGCTTATTGCGTGCCTCTGCTGCTTCTTCAGACAGTTGTCCAATGGGACGACTGTCGCGACCTGGACGATTTGGTGATGTGATTGGTATTTCAAATGTACCTTCAAGCCAAAGACGATTGTTTTTAAAAAAAAAACTTCGTCTTTTTTGTGCGCTTTAGCCCATCTTTGCTTCATTGTACACTTAACATGTGCAAAATTAGCCTTCAGTTTATTTAATTTGTCCTCTGCAAGCTCTTCACGCGAGAATATATTATAGTTTTTCAAAAAACATAGTTATTCATTCAAACTACGCAAATTTTCGTTATTCATAATGTCCAGTAAGGATTAACGAGTCACAATCCTCACTCTTGAGGTCCCTTCTGACCCTTAAACAAATAAATATTGTTTTAATTTCAAATAATACTTCTTTTAGAAATTTCGATTTTTTTACCCTATAACATTTAAAGTACCCCAATTTAGGCATCTGCGGTATTCTGCGGTAAATTTTTTCTTCATTCGTTTACATGAGTGTTAAAGTTTATATGAAAATAATCAAACTTATGGGATCTACTGTAATACCCAAACAAATCTCCCATTTAAGATACATTCCAAAAAAAAAAATACCTTATTTTAATTGCTATGTCTCCAACGTTGTATGAACACTAAATGAACAATTATTTAAGGTAATATAAATTATTTTTATTGTTACATACCTTTAGTCTCCGAATCCATCTCCATTTTTTACCAGTTAACCGCAGAATATTAATTTTTCTCTCACGAAACAAAATCTTTTTGGAAGTAGCAGAGAATAAACACGTACGCAAATTTCAATGATCAAGTTCCGACTAATATTTTTTAGGGTAGGTGCAACATTGGATGTTCCGCAGGCCAGCATATTGTTCGTTGGGGTTTCCTCTACCTCAGGAAGTTGATGAAAAAGTATTTTTTTCAGATTTCATTATCTGAATATTGGCCGCGTAGAATCTTTAAATACCTGTCTGTGCGACGTTGGCCGTGCAACCGGAAATGGGTTTCAGTGCATGTATGTACCTTTCGTAGCAGTAAATGGTACGAACAAACTGTACATATGTTCTCTTTAATGGCTCAAGCAATTGAATGGTTTGCACAGTTCATTTATGTAATTACTTTTACATACGAACTTATTTTCAAGAAACGTATTCGGTGACTATAGACCATAAAGAAACAGCTTTATTGCTTTTGAACGTGAAACGTAATGAATTGCAGATTTGTGCATACAACGTATAAAGATCGATTAGTTGGTGCTGCTGTATTTGTGTTCACAACGAGTGAACGCCAATTCGTTTATAGGAAAAGAAACGTTCATAAGAAATTTAATATGACGTTCCATCGCGGTCTGCAATAATTTAAGACGTTAAATCTCATGGGACCTACTCAAACATTTTATTACTGCTACCATCACAGGTAGAATTTAAACCACTGTTGACCCATGCTTTCGTTTGCCTATGTTTTACGCTTTGTTGTTGCAGCACTTACCTTACTCACGTAAGATGCCAATTTTCGTGTTTCTATGAACTTATTTTATAAAGGAAAAAAAAAAACAAAATAATATTTCTCATTACTTTTATAATGACACGAAAGCGATTCAAAACTAATTTATATTATCCATAACTAATTTGGATAACAGTTCGGAACTTTTTCTTATGTCTAGCTAGGTATTATTAAATCATATACAGTAAGTATAAGTATAGGTACCTTTGTACTGTAGAATATAAAGTATTAAAATTTAAGAATTATTGTATGTTGTTTAAAATAGTGTCCTGCCGGTCTAGACAAATTCAAATTGGCGTTCGACTACAAACGAAGATTTCGTCAATGTATAGTGCGAACAAATTAACTGTCCACCGGAACATATGAACAATTATTTAAACCAAACAAAGACACTTGTATAAAAATATAAAGCGTGGACAGGTAATTTTCTTCCTACTCTACATTGTCGAAGAATTCGTTTGTAGTCGATCGCCAAATGCAATTTGTCTAGGCCTACTGACTCTTTAAAGCAAAGCTTAAAAAAAATAAGGTCTGTATGTGTAGGAGGCTGGTATACTCTCCTGATAGTATTTGCTATTTTCTTCATTACACTTAATTTTCTTTTAAATTATATTGAATTATTTTTTTGTGTTTATTAATTATGTTATTTTTGTGTGGACTTTTATTTTAATGAGTTTTGTAAGATTGAACTTCATTTTGTTTGTGTTAACGCTATGCATCTCTTAGCAGAAGAGTTTGATAGGGCTTAGTTACTTAATGTAAATGTATTTTAATGCTCGAGAATAAAAAAAGTAAATTTATTGAGGCGTGAATCCTAAAGGTTGCTATTATAAACATTTATTCGATATATTATTATTGATAAGCGCTTTATAGAATAAAGCCAAGTCTTGACGTGGGCAGTCTTTCGAAAAGCCAACATAAAGCGGTAATTTACAACAATCAAATAGTTTGAGGACATTAGAATAGCTGCGTAAAGTTGGCTGGACGGTTGCCAAGTCACAAGGTTGGTGGAGTCAGGAAGTTGCGGAGGAAGAAAGACTTTTATATCGCACTATCCCATTTGTGTGGGAGTCAAATCAATTCGCGACCATTACTTCATTTAGCTGCTGCCGTAGAATCATTGAATATGTTCAAAGGGACACTTTTCAAATTATTTTCTTTTATTACGCTTCAGTACCTCCCGCATTACAGTTATCTACATATATAAAAATTAATCCCTATTTCACTTGGTTATGGCATCACGCGTGAATGGCTGGAATAATTTCACTATTTCTTTTTTCGTTATGTTATAGTTTTACTTTCAGGATAAGGTTATTATGATAGAAATTGGTATTAAGGAAGATGCGTGGAACATTAGAAAATTTAAGATATTGATTTATCTAACCTAAACTTCTTAGTGCTTTTGATAATATTAAAATTGTATGATGAAGCATTATAATAATAAACCATATGTTTTGTTATATTTTTTATATAAATTATACTACCTAATTCGAATCCAATTAAGACAACCCAATGTTTGCCGGAAGAGTGGTATTAAAGAATGGATAATAATTTATAATTTCTAGGTACCTATATGTATTCTTAACGAATATGTAACAATTCATTACTGAAATTCAATTTTTAAATGGAACACACCACTACGTGATAAAGACCGTCTTCTACGAGTATATATGTATTGCCTATTGCGAAGCGGAGAAGAAAATAAAGAAGACGTTTTTGAAGTATCCAAATGCTGAACCTTTCAAGAATATCTAAAGCAGCAGCGGTAGATATTATTATAGAGAGACATAGAACACCAGGAAGACCACCGAACAGATGGAGAGATTTGGACGTGATCGTCCTAGGACAAGTGATTAAGACAAAACTAAAGACTCAAGGTTGTATCTGGTTTCGCAATAGGTTTATTTTTATGAAGGGAGGTTATTGGCCCCTTGCTCAACCCACAAAGGTGTAAAGAATACCATAGTCATGGGTCACAAGGTTCTCCTAGGATTCTTCTTAGAGTCACTCGGTTGGAAGACGACGAGTACTCAGATAGGAGTAAGAAGAAAGGAAGGATGCGACACAACTTCTGCAGGTGATATATTGGAGAACCACTGCAGAGTTTTCTATTGGAGACCAAAGTTCAGGTTGAGCTGAAGTGTCATCATAATAAGAAAACGATCAACCCAAGGCTCGAATCTTAACGGGGGCACATACTGTCGGGGATCTGAAACTTGATCAGCGATCATAGTTGTAAAGTGATAACATTAAAAATGTCCTAAAGGAGTAGAGAAAGATGACCGTAAGTTATCACTGATTCCAATTCAAAATTAATATTTCTTTTGTATCATAAATAATGAGCTCATGATAGGTATGTAGATATCATATCGCAGATTAAACGGATCCTATTGACTAGAAAAATAGCAACATGTTTCGCTAGCTAAAACACTGATTAAGTAATTTAAGTCCCAAAAAAAGGTATAAGGATCTATAAAAAAATAATGTTGTGTAATTACCTATATAGTTTGTAGGATAAACATCACGGTAATTAATTGAATGATCAAATTTGTAGAAATACAAAACCATACCAGTATGTAATTCAATACGTTTAAATACTATTAATTAGCCAGCCTATGACAGCCATTAGCCACTCCCAACAGCTGTCAACCGTTTGTCATAATACGGACTGTTTTTTAAGTTTTAATATCAATAACGAATTCGATGAAAACGTTCAAACTAACATATAATTTACACGCCAATAAAAATACGTAATTGAGTTATTTTGTTCGATTTAGGAATAAGGGGAGACAACAAGATCTCTCAATTGAGCTCAATATTTTGCAGTGTATATATTCTAATACTTTCTGTATCCAGAAAACCATGTAACCCCGCTATAACTTGCCACTATGTTCGGCCACTCGAACACTACTATGATTTTTCACCAGTGTGTCTTCGTGCGTGTACTCGTATGTTACTCCTATCAGGGGACGAAAAGGTGCGCTTTATCCTGTACGTGTACATTGCCACACTCACATTTCACCACGTGCCACCCATTTATTGAGGTAAGGTTCTTAATGATGTACCTAATTATTCAGATTCACTTCACAAGTCTTGTGATTGAAGAACTGCCGATTCTTTGCTAACGCTAATCGAAGGAAGAAAATTGCTATCATAGCCAACTGTTAAACATCATCTCTAAGACGTGTCGTATTCATACCCAGAGGTGGTCCTCTCAATCATTGTTGAATAGATGGATCCATATCCTGTGCATCAGCATATGGCGTCGTTCGTGATGCGTTGGTAAGTAATTACTATCTTAATCCCAAAATTCTTTTGACGCATGTTTCAAAGACAATTTTTTGTTCCTGGAGTTAGGTCAGAGCCAGGACTCCCACATCGCAGCAATTTATATTTTATTTTGTCTTGACTTAAACAGACGAATTCTTCAGTAGACACTTTTTTATGTAAAAAGCGGTACTTGTCATACCAACAAATATTGCAAGCCAAGTTTTGGTGACTAATAATTAGTGATAGCGATAGTGTTGTTTCTATTTAGGTATTTAAATATATACCCATAATAATTATGGTAGATGATGAGTATTGATATTGATGGATACCAGTGTATTTTAATCAGAAATATTGTTATTCGTCATTTAACTGGCATTAATTGCAAGACCAAGGCGTGTTATATCGTCACCGTACGCCGTATAATAATGTTGCGCTGTTTTTCCTTCACTGTCATATTCATATTAATAATTAATCATATTGGATCTCGCAGGTTGTCTGCGAGATCCAAATTGCACACTTTTCATATAGAAATATTTGTAAGATTTCCTTATATTATCGAAAAATTCGTCAACTGGTTTATTTATTAATCGTACTTTTTATTACCCAAAATATTAAAATGGCGACCGTATGAAAATAAGATGTTAATAAAGAGACCCAAAAAGATGTCTTGAAAAAGTGATCCCAGTCGCGGGTGAAAGTGGTTGAGACGAGCGCAAGATCGAAGAAAGATGAACAACTTTGGAAGAGGCCTGCATTCAGCAGTGAAGAGACGGCTAATATGAAGAAGAGATGAAGAAGAACGAATCTTCCTATTGTTTTCAACCCACTGACTACGACATACCTACCTAGTTTATATTAAAATATAAAATACTCGTATATTCAGTTTTTTATGTCGAAAGATGTAACGGTGGATATGTACATGCAAAACCTTTTTCTCCATTTTTTATAACAATATATTCGGAAACTTTATTTTTCTGTCTTTCCTGAATAGGACGTGTTCCCAAAATGGGTCCTCGTAAATAAAATGAGCAACCGGAAGGGATGTGTGGCTTAACCGTTTGCATATCCGAACTAGAGAGTGATAACACATCAAAAAAACCTTTTAAAAAATATGTAGACGTATTTTCAACAAAATAAGTGCATACCTTTTTCACAATGTACGAGTATTCGAGTCGTATAACCCAGAAACATACTGTAGATTTTAAGGAAGAACTCACAAATACACTTTAGACAATACCTATACCTATGTATTTTCAAAGCTTGTGTCGTGAATGACAAAAAAGCTTTATTACTTAGAAGAAGTTTATTGTCGGGATTCAAAAACACGATTTGGTTTTAAGAAAGTCGGTTATAGATTGCCAATCTTATACGTAAGATTACGTATAAATCACTAATCAGTTTTTACTTCAATTATAAAAAAAATATTTAATCCGCGTTTGTTATGTATGAAGATGACATTTAATACAAAATTTTGTAAACAAACAAATAGTAGCTCGGCAACGCGAGTGGTAACTGCCAATATTCGCTATGTCAGATTTGAACGGGTTATTGATGCAGAATAGGTACCTTATTTTTTAATTATTTATTTTATATCAAAATATAGTTAAGTCCTCATTAAATGATACGGAATCTTTATGTTTCAGCTAAAATGAACCAATTCATGTTTGATCACTTCAATTTTAATATTTGTACCTACTTAAAAAGTATTCTTTAAGTATTTTCTTTAAAACGTCA
This sequence comes from Mystacides longicornis, assembly GCA_963576905.1. Taxonomy (NCBI): domain Eukaryota; kingdom Metazoa; phylum Arthropoda; class Insecta; order Trichoptera; family Leptoceridae; genus Mystacides; species Mystacides longicornis. Next base: position 9,806,318 of record OY756423.1, read on the forward strand.
TTATATTTCATATAAATTTAGTTGGTGCATCGTGGCTGTAAGCCCTCGAATGATTACGGGAATGCATATTTGCTTTTTTGTTTAAATTTTATATGATATACCAAAATACAATGGACCTAAATATGAAGGGAGCACATAATTGGACGGGAAAAAAACTCAAATACAGTGTATTTATTACAGAAAGCGTTATTGTATACTGTAAACAGCTGTCAGTTGACGAAAATCCAACATGGCGAGTCATAATATACAGAAATCAGCTGACAATCAAGCGATTTGCGTTAAACTATCTCGATGACGGCTTGATCGCAAATTTTCTACCGCTGAACTCTTCTTTTCCACTGATCGTAGTTTTTAAATCAAGCAGATAATGTTTAGCTGGGCACATGTCTCGCCAAATCTCGAGAACGACCGAACCGATTTTGCTAATTTTGATGAAAATTCAGAAATGTTTTAATTAAACGATGATAATGTTATCTGGAATGATTGTAAGGAAAATGGGAAAAACAACAATTATTTAGTTTTTTTATATTGTAATGTTTTCCTGACTGTCAGGTAAGTCACCATAAAGAGTTGTTATTTTGAGTGACAAGAAATGAACTAGCTAAGCTAAGGATGAATGCCTTATTATGACGTTTACTCATTTATCTATTTCATTATAATTACAAAAGAATTTTGAAAAATATATAAACTCTTGCTAAAATACAATGTTATCTATCTAAGCAGTGAGTACCTCCGTGAATTCATCAAATTAACAAACTCTCAGCTGTTTCTCTGAATTTTCATATCTGGAAACACTAAGTGAAGTGGATCGGTTTTGGATGTAAATATATTCCAGCAACTCGGACGTGAAATTGAATTAACAACCTCTTCAAGGAAGAATTTCAAGAACAGACGAAGCTTTGTTCAAGCGTGACAGAGCTTTGAAATCAACAGAATGTTGGACCAGACAACATTTCCATCAATTATACAGTAAACTTGAAAATATACATAGGTAGATAATTAAGGAATTTCATCGTAAATATCCAGTTACGAACGAACTTCCCAATTATGTACGTATAGAGATTTAGCTCTGTTTTCATATTTGTATGTCTATGACGTAGGTAACTGATTGTTAATTAATTTTGAGTTACACCTGCTGGGGTATTCTTGTAGCGTTCTTAATTCGAACTGAAATTCGTTCTTAAAATGACGGATTGGACTAGACCGCGTTCTTCAATTAGTTTGTATTCATACAATTTTTTTTGAAATTCGAACGTATTTAGGTCCGTGACTGCAGTTTAAACTGATACTGATTGATTACGAGAATAGCCACCCTGAACTAAGCAGCTTTTTTCTTATAATAATGACGAGTTTCTATTCATTTTTGGGGAGATTCTTAATGAAAGTCTTTGATAAATCTCATTTTTTCTGTATCTAATTGATTTTTCCATATTTTGTTATTTTGATGTCCAAGGAAAGCATATGCGTATTGTAAGAGCGTCATTTATCCCTCTTAGCCATTGCATTTCAACTCTACTCTCACCTACTCGTAGTGGTGTAGGTAATGTAGGTATGTTACGTTGGCCCAGGCTGAAACCGCCGTACAAACGATCCCCGTGGAATGTGGATGCTATGGTCAACTAGCAGAAGAGAATACGGGGTGTCTTTCATGGCTGTAAAACAGGCAGAGCATTGCTTACATCTATCATATTCTCCTGCCTTCGATGAGCTCTCCCACACCTAGTCCAATCATTCCAAATGTAAACAAAAATCCCCAATCAAAGGTGTCGTTTAACCCGTTTCGAAGGACTCGTGACTTTAGTAGTAGGCGGACTTTTATTTCCCTAATCCTGACTATGAAGGATGCACTTGGCACCTCTGTACAGACGACTTGATGTGTAGTCTTTATCAGTGGTCAAAGGGTCGCATGACTAAAAACAATTATTGTTGCAACCGGGAATCCTTGCAGGAACTATCGGGGACCATCAAACAGACGACTAAGGGGACTTATTGTGAAGGGCAGGAACTGGGAAGAGGCACTGTCACTTACAATAAGAGGCAGCCCTCCATGAATGAATTTAAGAATGTCACAATAGATCTAATTTATTCGCAGTGACACAGTGTCCCTTGACCTTCTTTTGTAATAAATAAAAACATGTGACATTTTTTCATTCAAGGGATTTCTTCCATTAGATTAGTACCTGTCTATTATACCTACCGACATCAAGTATTCAAAATTATAATGCCTTTTAGAATTCGTGGTAAACTTTGATGGTCGAAGTTATTTTATTGAAAAAAATCTATGGATAAGTAAAGCTACGTTTTGTTATAATTGAAAAGCGTTTTATTGAAACCAATCATTGAAATGGATTTTTAATTCACAGGTTAATGCATCGGAACACATCCACCCGTCCAGTAATACACTCTATTATAGTTTTATTCCAATAAAGAGGACTCTTGTATCTACTAAGCTATTGTTAATGGTGACATCATTTTTTATGTTATCGATTTTGAATTGTCATGTAACAACGGTTTCAAAAAGTCCGTAGCCCGGCATTTTCGTTCAAATACTCAAACATGCATGACAAAACCAGTCCCATGCTTCTTCTTCTTTGTCAGCCGTCGGCTTTTGAGGTCTCCCAATTGGTCTCTTATTTTCACAGAGGCGCCATTTTGCAATTCTGGATGCCCATCTTTCATTTCCCTGTCTCGCCACATTATGTTCTACCCATTGCCATTTCTGCTTTGCCACACGGTCAGCTATATCTGGGACTTTTGTTCGTCGTCTTATCTCTTCGTTTCTTATTTTGTCTCTGAGACTTACTCCTAACATTTGTCGCTCCATATGTAGTTCTTTGTGCACATCTTAATACTTTATGTATTGTGTTGGCTGTGAGTGACATTGTTTCCATTCCGTATGTCATTACCGGGAGGATGATTGTTTCGAAGACTTTCCTTTTCAGGTTTATTGGGATGTCGTTGTCTTTAAAGATATGGTCCAGATTGCCGAAGGCTGCTCATCCCAATCCGATTTATCTAGGTATTTCTCCTGTTTGGTTTCCTTTCCCCAATTTAATTTTATGTCCCAAATATATATACTAATCTTCAACAGCTTCAACCAGTCCCATTACGGTACATATTTTTCATACTAGTATTATTCGATACTCGTTGCTACTACAATAAAAGAGTCCGCTGGAAATATTATATCGACGAAATATGTGATACTTAATCAGAGATTCCTATATACAACTGATGCTATTGGATCAAATGGCACATAAACAATTAATGACCTGAATAAATTTTTCTATGCCTGTAATCCGACAGATTTAGCTGCTAGTTGAGCTTTAATTTCATATACATACCTACTTAGACCACAATTTATTGTTTTAATATGGCTCATACATAGATCAAACATTTTCATGTGCCTCATAATTAAAAAAAAAATAAAAATAAAATTACCAAATTTTAATTAATCAATCTATTCGGGATTAAGTTTAATAATTATTTTATTTAAACTAATAAATAATTTTAATTAAAAGCCAGTAAAATATAGATATCCTCATAATAGGTAGGTACTTAATAAACCGATGAGCCATTCCAGTAATTGTAAACTTTTTTGTTCGAGAGCCAATGTAGCGATAATAATATGTATTACTTAATTATTGCAGTGTTGTAAGCGTTGTTGTCAGGGACCATTCCAGTTATTAATATTGCCCATGTCATGTTTGACGGATTGTTATGGGCGAGTGTAATTAGATTGTTCAAACCTAACAAGCATCGTACTGTACTATGTACAACATGCACTTACATATTATTAGCTTGGTTAACATTTACAGGGAACGTATGCATTGTAATAAATGCTTCGGTCGCATTTACATAACCACAAACGTCATTAATTTGGTTGTGCTCCCTACATGTGTCGATAAAATTTGAATTTAGAATGAACACATTTGAGAGGGTGTAATTTTTGTCATCTATAGATTTTTAAATTCATAGCAGATAATATTATAGCTCAAATGATACATTGATTAGTTATTGTTTCAAATCATGTCTTTTCCAAGGTGATATGTGCGACAAAATCCAAGTTCAATGCACTTTTAATTTTTTTTATTTTTATTTCCCAAATTAAATATTTTACAATAAGTACTATAATACTTATATATACACACATATACATTTTTTATTTTTTTAGGATTTATTTATTATATTTATTTATTTATATCAAGAATTTTACAGTCATATCGTGCAAGACCTATGTGTGGAGTATCTTGATGTACGGCTGCGAGACATGGTGCCTATCCGAAAGAGACAAAAGGAGACTTGAAGCCTTCGAGATGTGGTCCTATAGAAGAATGCTGGGTATCTCCTGGAGAGACCACGTCACGAATGACGATGTTCTCACAAGAATCGAAGGAGGAAGGCACCTGCTCAAGACCTTGTTGTGAAAGACGTGCCAGATGGATCGGACACGTAATCCGCCAAGAAGGTTTCCCACACACCATCATGGAGGGGATGACCGAGGGGTCAAACGCTCGGGGACGACCGCGACGGGAGTTCCTGCAAGACGTGTACTCCGACGTCTGCTGCTCCTCATATGAGGAGCTCAAGAGGACTGCAATGGACAGAGAGGAATGGAGAATGAGATCCAATAATATTGCTGCAAACCAATCCCAGGATTGAAACTGCAGAAGAAGAAAGATCGTGTAAGCTAGATATGGTCTAAAATGTATGTAGAACATTAATATCATCCACATAGATTTTTATTTCTGATATTATACGCAGTTTATATATATATAGCAGGATTCCAAAAGTAGGTTGGTACAACTTTTAGGGGGTTCATGAGAGTGCATTGTCGTCGCAGTTCTTGGCATGTGGGTACCAAATGAAAAAGAAGCTAAAATAAGTGCACAAATCTTTCATCGATAATTTTAAATTGGATAGGTAGGTACCTATACAAAATGGATTCTGACTAATGTTTTACACGTAGTTAACATAAGATAGATGACGAGAATAGAGTTATTTAGCCTTCAACTAAATCATAGGGGATGACCGAAGAGACAAACTCCAGGATACGATCACGTCAAGAATACCTGCAAGCCGTATATTTAGACACGTGCTTGTGTAGTTCGTCATAAAAGAAACATAAAAAGAATGCTATAGATAGGACGAAGTGGAGAGAAAGAGTGGGATAAATTGATGAAAAAAAGAAGAGTTTCTAGATCATGAAAGTAACATAAAAAAAAAACAAAAAAAAAACATAAAAACTTCAACATAAAAAACTCACGAAAAAAACGGAAACAAAGTTTCAAAAAAAAGAAAGGGACAAAAAAACTGTATTTAAAAAAATATGGACATTCATACTTTTATTTCGAAGGATAGAAACAAAAACACATCGCCATTTTATCTGATAATGCAACAGCAGCAGATATTGTTGTCGATGTTCACCCTAATTACAATAATAGATATTAACAGCATATGTATCCATACTTATTCTATATAAAGGTGGTTTCGTATAATATGAGTTATCGTGTTAGAGATTATAGAAAGTCTGCAACAACATTTAATACCGCGCTAATAGTTAATAATACCAGAGGCACGCCAACCGCACGGTCGTGTAGCCATGCACGCGAACTTTTTAATAAGGAAAAGTCCTACATAAAAAAATATATATAATTTGGTTTTCCGAATAAAAGTAAACTTTTTCTCTACACACTTAAGGTATTTGTTGCTCTTACTTTATTACAATTATTTTAACTCTTGTCTCTGCTATCCTGCATCAAAGTTTAGAGCCATTGTATTTGGAAATATGAAAATTTTCAGTTTTCTACACCAAGGTCCGGTACTCACTTGCGCTGCGAATGTGTAACGTTGCATCAATTTAATTAAAAGGTATCGAACGCGAGCGGAACGCGTGCACCCTTTTGATAAAATTAATGTAACGTTACACGTTTGCGGCGCAAGTGAGTATCGGGATTAAGAGAAGAACTCAAGGAATGTAATGCTAAGACAGTTTCTTCCAGTCAGCCGATCTAGTCTTATCCGACACAGGGTGGCAATATTAGTCAGAAATCACATGTGTTAATACTTTTGAAATATATTATCTACAAAAAATGATGCCCCGGACCTCAATTGGGATACCGAGGTGGATTGCACTTATACAACTATTGTATGTGGTGATTGCACTTATACAATTATTGGATTGCATTTATACAATTATTCTAGAATCTAGAGTGTTAATTGAAACTATTTCAAAATATAACTTTTTTCAAAATATTTTATAAATAATGAACTTTGTATTTGAAATTTACATATATTTGAATCTATTTTCACTTTTATGCATTGTTTATTCATTATCTCATCTGTTTAGAAACAATAATCTAATAACTAATCTGTTTTCAAAAATCAAATCTAGTAGATTTAGAATACAATATCTCGTTCAGACAAATATTTTTTCCTGGATGTGTTAACCAGACATTTTTTTATGGAAACTTAAGGATGTCTCATTTCAGAAACGCGTGGTTCTATCAAGAAACTGATTGAGCACACTTTAATGACGGAAAAAGCCACTAGAACTTGAGTCTTAGACAACCACTTGGGTCAAAACCACTTTAATGTACTCTAGAACACAAGGAGCTGCATACTTCACAAGAACAATGTATGTAGGAAAAGAGAGTTCTATAATAAGTTTATGTCACATATTTTCTTCTCTTTTAAGAAAATGATTTGAGATTCTTCGTGCTGTATAGTTTTATCTCTAATAAACCGAACCGATCTGAAATCGAAGTATTGTAGGTATAGGTAGGTAGTATAAGTAGTTTTATGTCATGGACGATGCAGATAAAATTTATATTCAATTCCATAAATTATATACTTAGGTACCTACCTACTAAAATGACATAAAACGATATTTTCTATTCGGAATCTATTTGAATTCATAGAAGATAGAAAATATTGTTTGATTAATATTAGGATTGAAGAAAGAACTTGTGCTTATAATGGTTACTAATTTTTCAAAATATTTCTTTGTATGTCGGAATGGCTCTCTTTTAGGTGTACTATATTCGTGACATCTATCCATATTATTATTATTTCAAATTATTTATTCATTAAATCACAATATATCATATAAAGCATACATCATTGTATAAAAATTAATAAAAAAATTAAATTAAAATTAAATACAATGTTACATACTAAATATAAAAATATCGGAATTATCTCTCATGATACATCACGATGTAATGTAATCATGAGAGATCTTCGAACTACAGAAAAAGGAACCTTCTTAACATCCTACATGAGGACAACAGAACTGCCTTTTGGATGGCATATCTGAGACCACAACAGATGCCAAGTTTCCCTAGATTGTCTTTAAGAGACTTAGGAATAACTCCATTCGTCGATATCACTATAGGTATTATGTGTGTGGTTGGTGTATGCTACATATCCTTGATTTAGTGAGCAAGATCAAGATATTTAATTATCTTGTCTTGCTCGGTTTTTTTCAAATTTTCGTCATACGGTATAGTGATATCCACGAGATACGTTATCCCGTTCCTACGATCAACCAAAACAATGTCCGGACGATTTGCGTTAATCGTTCGGTCAGTTTGTATTGGTATATCCCAATATAACTTTGTATTATTGTTTTGCATTACCGAAATTGGGGTGTACCTATAATAAGGTACTTCAAAATCGAGTAAACCATATTTTAAGGCAAGTTTTTGATGAATTATTTTAGCCACATCGTTATGTCTGTGCAGATACTCAGAATCACACAGGAGAGGACACCCAGACAAAATATGTCTGAGTGTTTCTCCCGTTTGGCTACATGCACGACATTTGTCAATTATATTTGGTGTTTTTTTTATTATTATTGTTATTATTATGGAAGTCTTTCTTAAGGAAGTGTTCTGGAAGACTTCTCTTCTATTTTGTTTATATTTTTTCCTCATCAACATTTTTTTTTGTCATGTTATCGCACAAATCAAAATTCTGAACATCAAAAAATAAGAAATGGTACACACGGCAAAGGTAGAAAAGATAAATAATTCGTGTCTGTAAAAAAATTGCACCGATAAGTTAAAGGAGAGAAATGGGCCTGTAGTAGTCATGAGTGTAAAATTGCAATATTTTTTATATGAAGTTTTTTGCGAACGAGTGACGTGAGAAAAAATCCCATATAAAAAAAAAACATTTCGCAATCGTAATCGTATTATGAACAGGAAGTGACATTTGGCTATGGACCCTAGCAGGAAAACACCAATACCTGATGATATAGTGGTTGCCAACATCAAGGAGGCTTCATTATAGGCACGTAAATAATAGAGAAATATACAGTAGGTACAGTTGTCAAAATATGTTATGACCTATCTGGGACAATGCAAAATACAGTTTGCTTCACCGAATCATGGGAGATTGTCCTCGCTAAGAAATATCAGACAATAGACCAGAATCTGGAGTGCATGAACTCTTGAGAATAGCCCACGACAGTGAAGTCTCTACCAAAATGAAAGTCGACGTCCGGAGGACCTTTCAACCTTGATTACCTCAATATTAATTTGAGGTCATCAAGGTTGAAGCTACCTTAATAAGCAGACGTTTTTAGGTAAGAAAAAAATATGACTCATTTAACGAAAATGATTCGTAATAAAATTGTATGCCTTGTGTTCTAAGAAATATGTGTCCATTACTCTGTCTACAAATTACATCGACACATACGATAGTTTAATTACATTATTAACGCTATCAATACAAACCGCCAGTTCACTGAACTGAATACTTTATTTTGACTGGTATTATCTTGAAGGTTGAAAAGTCATCAAACTTACTATACCCACCTAACTTTAGTTTATTTTTATTCCTTACTACGGGTGTGATGTTTGAGACGGTGAGACATATAATTATGTACGGCACAGAATATAAAGACAAATAATATACAACGTACAATATAAAAAAAATATATTCCTTAGAATATAAATATTTAATATCTTATATCTGATACATACCATTTTTTCTTTTAGAAGACTCACACTCTTCAGAAATGTCGAAGTATTTCAACCCATCCTTTTCCGTACTATGTACTTATTGTGTTGCAAGGAGTAGACAATGGGGCATAGTGGGCGAATGAATGGAGAGATTCATAAGGTGGTTAACATAAAACAACGTACACAAGTAGATATGTAGAATTAAATATTTTGATGCCTTCATTGAATGAATTATTATCATCAACCACATTCGTCCAGTATTGGACGTAGGTCTCCTTTCCCAACTTTCACGATTCTCTGTTTTTTGCTATTCTATGCCATTGACTGCCGGCCACTCTCCTAATATCGTCAGACCACCTCAGCTGTAGCCTACCTGGGTTTCTATGACCAGTTCTTGGTCTCCACTCTAAGGTTTTCTTAGTCCATCTATCATCATATATTCGGTCCAGTTACGATTTAGTGACGCTATTTTATAAGTTACATCGGTAACTCTAATCCATTTATTTCGTTTCATGTCTCTTAGACTAATGTCCTCTCCATCGCTCGTTGTGTTATTTGGATTTTTTGTATTGAACGTTTTGTAAAGGTGGTAGTTTCAAAACCATAAGTCAATACTTGAAGGATGCACAAATCAAATACCTTTTTCTTGAGGTGGTTTACGAATCGTTTGGGCCTATTCTGGGTTCAATTTCTGCTTCTTGGCAGTCTCTACCAAGTTTGACCATGTGCCCGAGGTATATGTAGGAATCCTCTCTTTCAATAACCCCGTTCTCTATTATTATTGGTCTGAGTTGTTGTAATACTAACTATGAATAATTTTGATTCCAAATTTGTAATTTAAGTATACAAAAATACGTTTAAAATAATATGTTGAACATTAAACATTATTTCTGAAAGCTCGAAAAAAATTCCATATAAAATCTGTGTACCGATATTTTTAATGTCAATTGTTTTCAGGTAAACAATCATTTTGTTGCTATATAATTTTTCATAGATGGCGTTGGCATCGTAGGAAATTCGTTCCATACTAACTTAAATATTATATTTTATATTATTTCTTATGCATTTTCAACTTTTTAATAGTTCTGTTATCCGGAGCGGAGAGGAATCCAATAAATCAAACATCGGAAGAATCTGTTCAGTCGATCTCGAGTTATAAGTGTTCGCACTAACCCGACCTTCTTTTATATTATAAGACTAGCTGTTACCCGTGGCTTCGCTCACATGATACTGTATTTGCTATATCTTCCTAAACAATGCAGAATTGTATTCTCATCAAAATTAATTATAATAAAAAACATCTTGTCCCATTTCCAAGACTGTCTGAGATGTCTGAGTATTTCTTATTTAATTTATATTCTAAAATTTCCATTAAATAACCTAATTACCTACTATATTTTTATTATATTTTTGTCATTATCAATCTGTATTAGTAAATATGTCTTTCTAATACAAATACAATCAGCCCGAAAACTTAAAAATCACCATATTTTGTTAACTTGACAGACATTTTTTTTAATATAAATAAATCTGTGCTCACTCAAAGTGAACACAAATATACTCATTGACTCTTTCACAGTACGCTACTTAAAGCTTGTGCCGTGAAAGAGGAAGATGCTCGGCACCTGGGATCGAACCCGCGACCTCCGCACGAAACAGTGCGAAAGTCGGCGTTGTAACAGCCAGACCACCAACCACTTCAAATTGTCCTATCAGAATTCCAAAAAACAACTCGAATAACTTTTATTGCTCGGTAGTCACGGTAGTAAAGTGAGTATTACACGGTACATTTTGTATGAAAAACGTCTATACGTATCGAATGCGAGAATCGCTTTTCTTCTAGAAATATCTCTGTGGAGGCGCTATACACGTTTCCCATACAAAATGTATTGTGTAATACTCACTTTACTACCGTGAATACCTTCCAATAAAACAGAGAATAGGGTTACTGGTCTCGAAAAGCAATTAAATTTGTGATCTTTAAAATACTCAATTCAACCTGCTTTGGGCATTTTTCAACCTACAAACCTTTTTTAAACATTTCAATTTGTATCTTTTACATTGTTGGTCTGGTCATAAGTTTGAACGTCTAATTTATATCATAAAAACCTTCTCCTGACAAAAGCAAACACGATAAAAAAGAATTAGCGATATCGGACCAGCCGTTCAGGCGTGTGTAAGTGTGATAATATGGTGGAAACACGTAAAAAGCCGATTCCGACCCGCGCTGACCGGCGCAAAGAGTGTTGTCTATGGTTTCAATGCATTTAAATGGGCATGCCGGAAAGCGGGTTCCTGCTTTTGCTGTACGTATCCCCATTCAAATGCATAGAAACATTCTTTATTTTAAAGGACGTCCTGTTTTTCAGACCCGAAAATTGATCTGGTCCTTTAATTTAAAAAAAAACAGCGTGGTTTTGCGCGATGAAATATTCGTTACCTATTCAAAATATCGTTCGCTCAGCTAATCGTACGCTCAGTTTTTCTTGGTTAATACCGAGATGTTGACGGACAGCGTTAAACTGATTACGTTATTGAAACCGGGTGTTACTTGGCTTCAATTAACGATAAACAACGTTGCATTGCGTATTAGCATTGTTTTTTTTTTAAATAAATGTCGCTCTTGGTATCATAACAGTTTTTTATTTTAAAAAATATTGATATCCTTTATTTTCATCCTATGTTCTTTATTTAATCGTATCAAATCCTCATATATATAAAACGGGAGCTGGCAACCCTAACGACATAAATATCTTATAGGTACCTACCTATTTATTCATTAAAAAATTTACCTTTTTCGTGTATAAAATTCGCATTAATATTAACAAAATAATATCTTCTCTTAAGAGAAAGTATTCACAATTCTTCGATCTTATTTTTGCACCTTTATTAATAAAATGATCTTTTTGCAAAGTTCTCGTAATTGACTATGTATAAGAACACGTAGAAAGCCGATTCCGATCCGCGCCGACCGGCACAAAGAAGGTTACTATGGTTTTGAATGGGGATAACCACACAAAAAGCAGGAACCCGCTTTCCGGCATGCCCATTTAAATGCATTGAAACCATAGACAACAATCTATGAGCCGGTCGGCGCGTGTCGGAATCCGCTTTCTACGTGTTCTTACCCTATCCTAGGCCACACGGAATTTGACCTTGCTCTTGTCCACGTGTAATCGTAAATGGTAGGTATAGATAGGTACCTTTGCATTGTGTTTCAACGAAATATAAGGCCCACTCTCCACGGATTCGAGCGTATGAAAGCGGAAATATTCTGTTGCATGTTGATTCTGTGATGTCTTTGTTATGTTAAGTTTTTATATGTTACTGTACCAATATACAGTAAAGTATGAATAAAATAAAATAAATTCCGATACTTATACAGTAAAATAAATTTTAAACGATTTCTTGCAGCTGCACAATATACAAAAGACACGAATTTTTATTTATTATTTCGCATTATTTATTTATTATTTCGCATTATTTATTTATTGCTATTTATGTTGTACCCCTGGGCGTGTTTATTTTTGATCAGATAGTTGAAAAGTATCTGTGTTTGTACAAGAATGCTATTAATTATTGTGATTTATTTCTATATATAAATATATTTATTTATGCAATTAACGGGCTTTCGCCTTTTACAGTTTTAGAGTAAAAACAAAATTTACATATTATATTAAAAAGGAGAGACAAAAATAAAATACAGGATCAGCTGTGTTTACAAAAGTAAATAAAAGAATATAAACGATTAAAATATAGATTATACACATCTTACAAATGAGTATATATATTAACATAGGCACCCGCACGTATGTATGCAAGCGGTAGAATGCACCCGGTACCGTGTACCATTTCATAGTTTATTGCGAAATAATAATAAGAAACAAAAAAATAATAATAATAAGAAACAAAAAAAAAAAAAAATAAGAAACAAAATAAATAATGATAATGTAGAAGAAGATTAATTAACGCATTTAACTTTAAATGAAGTAATAAGCTAAAGACGTCTTCATCACACATTTAGTACGCCGGGCTGCACGGCGTACTTTGTCGGGTCTCATACGCTATGCCGCGCCGCCGGCCGCCCGTGGACAGTAGGCCTTTATTCTATCTACTCATATTATTAAATTTGATGCAAAACTCAAAAATATATTAAGCGTTATCTCCTCTTAAACTGAATCTTTGACAAAACAATGAAACAGTTTAATTTTTATTTTAAAAGAAGAATCTATATATATGAATTTACAGCCTTCTAAGTTCATTTATCTAAGAGATATGTGATCCAACTGTCGATGGCCTGAGTCGGTACGAATTGTATGAAACGATGTCGTCAATAAATTAAATTTTTAAAAAAGTTGTTAGGAAAAGTTTGAGATGTACTGCTATGATGTATGTATTTTTTATAGAAAAATAAATTATCTAGTTATAGCGTTTCGGCGTTTATCGATATTTTTATAAAATTCTGAAATATAGGCACTGAAACTCGTAAATTTGTCATAAAAAAAATATTTTTCTTTATAAAAAAAGTTTGAGAAATCCTGGAACTTCTTCATTAAATTATATTTTAGATATTGTATTTTTCTATATACATGCACAATTTTAAGGTTCTAGATTTTATGGTTTTCGAGATATATGGAAGAATTAAATAAAAATTCAAAGGTTGATAACCCCTGACTGAAAAAAAAAGTCAAAATTCTGAGTATACAAATTTTGTATGCTTAAAGTATTCAATATTTTCTGAAATTTTAGGATCTGTGCATCAAGCGAATCAAAAGTTATAAAGAGGGGACGGATACACACACATACACGTTGGAAAAGTGCCCCTCACCCCCTCCCCTCTAATTAATGATATCTTTTGAAAACGAAATAGTATAATTTGACTCTTTCTGAAGAAATCATTTTTTTGAAATTTCGATAAAACCAGTTTTAAACTTTTTAGGAGGCACTTAAAAATCATCCCTTTTTATATGTGCCCTTTTTCGTCCCTTTTAGTTAAATTTTGGAAAAATTGCCGAATACGCTAACACTCATTTCTATAGAAGAATTCATATGCCAAATCTCAAGTTCGTACCATGTCTAGTTTCCGAGATATTCGCATACTTTGAAAAACATTCAACCCTATTTTTCACCCCCTTAGGGGTGGAATTTCCAAAAATCCTTTCTTAGTGGAAGGTTTTGTATTGAGACCTACCTGATTTCCAAATTTCACTTCTCTACGATTAGCCGTTTGGGCTGTGCGTTGATGAGTCAGTCAGTCAATCAGTCAGTCAATCAGTCAGTCAGGCACTTTCCTTTATATTAATAGATTATCATTTAGCTACACAAAACAATCTACTTTGTAGGTATATAACACGAATTGTAATATTGTTCAGAAATTGGGAAACATGATAATACAAGCAGTGGTGCTGTATAGGGAGGGAGGTAGATGGTGTGGAACGCTGCTAGCAAGCAAGTTAGCAAGAGGGAGGGCAGACAGTGATGCCAGTATCAATGTTTGAGTGGACGTTCTAACGTCCTCACAGAGCCACAGTTACATTATTAGGTTCGCTACAATAAATTACTCTATGGAGAATTGTGTGCAACCTACAACTAGTTATCTACAAACCTACTCAGAAATTATATTCATGTGGGTATGAGGAATATAATAATGTTATATTTTGTGGCTACCTATCTAATAATATTCTGAAAATAATCTATATATTAATACGTGAAGGAAAAACTTGGTGACTATTTTCACGAAAATTGCGCAGACGTAGGAGTATGACATTTCACACACTTACATTTTTTTTAAATTATGCATTAAAATAGATTAAAACAATAAAAAAAAACATTTTAAACATTACTGTAAAGTTATATTTTATAACATTATTATTATGTTAACTTCCACAGACTACTTCTAAAGAACATCAACTTCATAGAAACAAATGCAAAATGAAAAGCGCCTAATAATGGGCGCAGAAAGCGTTTTGAAGGCGGTATATTTAAATGGAAGGGGGAGTGGGAAATGGTGGAATATTCTAGCTCATTAGACCCAAATTGAGTATAAGAATTTAAATTAGTTATGGTCGAATTTCTAGCACTGGTCGACAACTAGTTATTTTAACTTTTTGTATCGGTCGGCCCCTACAATTCCCATATCGCTTGAACAAAACGCATAATTATTATGTAGGTATAACATAATGTTTCATAAAGGAATATTTAGAAAATACAAGGATTAATTTTTGTAAAATGTGAGAAATAATAACAATGAGATCTTTGTTATAATACTAAAAATTTTACCAAATCGCAAAGATACGACTTACCACGAGGATGACAATAATCGTTGGTTCAATATGGATACAATTTTTTAAAAATAATTTCATTTTTCAAGCAGTTAATATAAGATGACAGTTTTTTTTCATTAATAACTGACGCAGAGATTCTAGAAGCACCCAGATAGATTAGTTTTTTATTTGAAACGGTTCTTAACAACGTTTACGAACGAACCATTTTACATCAAAAACTCAGCATTACTTAAAACGTTTTTTGTTCATGATCATGAAGCTCACAAAAGCCCGTAAAATGGACTAAAGGTACACCAAATGAAGAAAATCATAATTTATTTTTTCTTCAGTGCCAGCTGGTGTGTTTGTGAAAACCAATCTGCGACAGACAGATCCTCCTGAATTCCGGACTAGGAAACTCCACTCCGACAGTAATTTCAGGCCTGTTAATCGCTTCTGTGTCTAGATATACCGTCAATCTTTCTCCATTTTTCCCTGTTCGCAGCGACATTCTCCCAACCAGCTTGTTAGATATTTTAAAGTATTTTTGTTAAATGAATCTGGGCTCACCCAAAAGTGAATAGAAATTCTTGTGTTGTGAAAGTGTTCGGAGCTGGGGCTCCGAATCTACGACCTCCAATACGCTGTACGTTCGAAAGCCGTCGCGTCGACTGAATTCCTGGATACCAACCACCTTAAATGCGAAGACATTTTGTCCCCAAATTCCTTGTTAATTTGATAACTGTTCTAGTGAAATAATCGACTATTTTACTCTTTTGAAACCTATTACCAAACAGAATAAATTAAACTTTATTGTTATAAATTAAAAATACATTTCTGATACAATCCATTCATTAAAGTCAAAGGGCGGACTTATCCCGCAGGATCTCTTCCAGCCAACCCAACACAGAACTTTTATTGAAATGTGTGAAATATCAAAATTATCTGTGATGAAAATCTTTGAACCTATAAATTTCTGTTTGATGAGATGAGCTGTTTTCCCGTATAATACGTTGTAATATTCCAATATTAGATTGATAATGTGTAATGTTTATTATGATGATAAGCGTCTGAAGATAAAAACAAAGCCAATATATTATGTAGGTATCTAGTAAATATAACATAATATTATGTGTGTGTGATATTGGTATCATCAACAGGTGTTCTCGCCCACACGACACTGTATCACTCGAAACACTTCAGCGTCTGCTAACACTTTTTATCCAGCAAACATTATTTGTATGTTTTTAATGATGTTTGTATAGAAAGTAAGCTGTCTGTCAATTTATTATGGACGATTTGATGGTAGCCTATTATTAATGGCGATTTGTTTGAGTTATAATGATTGAAATGTTATTTGAAATTTATCCAATGGGAATATTGTTTTTTATTGCAGTTATGTTGTATGTCTGCTTGAAATGTATCCTAAAAAATAGTACAACAGGGTACTGAAATAAAAAAAAGTTGAATATATTGTTTGACATAGACTGAACGCCCTTCGTAAGAAATATCCTTTATGGACTTAGATGGCAAAATATGGCGAAAACGATACAACGCCGAGCTCTGTGGTCTGTGCTGCACATCTGTTCTGTATGGATGATCTGATGTTACCAAAAGAGTGTTTTTTTCAATGATCCAGTTGGAAGAAGAAGCGTTGGAAGGTCAAAGCTGCGAAGGTTGGATGATGTCGTTGCAGACTGCAGGACTCTGGTGTAAAGGAACTGGAAGGTGGCAAACACTGACAAGGAGGTTTGGAGATGTTTCTTGGAGGCAGCTTAGACCCACCAAGGGTTGTGACATTGTAGATGTTGTTGATGTGATATTGTTTGAAGAATACTTGACGGCCTCTGTGACTTTTGCCCTCACTCATTCGTTTGATTATAATAACGAGCATACCCGGATCCAAATCATATTAATTTGTATAAAGTTGGTGGACAAAAGTTTTTTTCAATCAGTCTCCAAACTATTTTTAAAAGCGAAGTTATAAAAATAGTTTATTGAAAAAGTGCAACTTTTTATTACAAAACTAATGAATTATAAAATACCTAACTTAATAAATAAAAATGGCAACTTTGATAGTTCTTTGTCACGAATAACAACGTATTAAAACAATAACTTAATAAGAAAGTTACCAGTAGCTTGGTACATTATGTACTCCCTAATGGTGGCTTCGAAAGGAAATATTATAACCAGGTCGTACAAGCTGTAAAATTTAATTGAATTTTATCGTTAAAAATCTTGTTGAAAAATATCCAATTCCGTCCAAAGATAAACTACTTAACTATATGGGACACAACAGGGAGTTTCTCTGCATTTCAATCTCAAAACCGATTCAATTTAAACCTTAAATTTTGGTTTGTTAGGTACGCATAAAAATAGTTCCACGTAGGTTTATTTAAAATCCTGCATGGCTTTAAAAAAATGGTATAAATAAGGAGTTATAGAAGTATGTACATATGTATAGACGGTCGACATTGAGATCGGGATCGAGTTTCAAGAGTAACCCCCATGGCTTTTCTAAAGGACAGAATCGATAATTTTCAATCCATGTCATTCTTGGCCAACCATACCTACCTACATAGGTACACTTTTTTCTTTTAGCCTTAAAACTTCTCTTTGCTGCTCTGTTTGCATACATTTTTTCCACATGCCCAAACCATCTCAACTTATAAACTTTGTTATGCCTATAGGGCTCGGGAGACAAAAACATGAAAATATTATGAAATACCTATAAGCGAAACAAACAGAAAAATTTCAAACTACTTCGGTTAGTATACTAAAACCCGTGGGAGGTATTGTGTGAGGAATGCCCTCCCTGACCCCTCTGAGTAATCCTTTCAGAGGCTCTTCTAGTGAATTTAATTTAATTGTCACACGACTGTGTAACTAGCAAAACAAAACAAGCAAAATTTAAATCCTCATATAATACGAACTTGGGTATGAACAAATGTATGGTTAGTAAACTAAGATACTCAAACCTCTACTGCAACCAGCCAATTAATCCAATTTGGTATCACTACACAACAACTATTATTTATTTAAACAATACTAGCAAATAAACTCAATCACTAGATGTAACTATTAATCTCTACTTGTTTATAATACGTCACTACGCGATTACAGTATACCCGACACCACTCTACGCTGATTTCCCAATATAAACCGAAATTACACTTTCACCGAATAACTAATTATTTTACAATAAATCTACATATACTTTCGAATCACAACACTACGTCAAACTCTAAAACAACACAGGCAAGCGTTAGCAGTGTAAGTCTATAAGCGTGCAGCTACGTATAAGCGTGTTATTGTTTTCTTATCGCTCGGAACCCACAATGGGATCTACACACATCCCCTACTTTCATGATTTCTCAGAACAGATTTTTTGAACGCCTCAACCGATCATAACATCCGCCCCCTCTTAAACGTTCAAAATCTGTTATTTAAATAACTGTAAACTAACTTAATATAACCTTCTAGGGCGCCAATACATTCAATGGTAATATCTAGGATAGCTGTGAATGTATAAGCCAGTTATCCTAGTTTAAATAAAAAAACATCCAACACCAACATTAACTACAATTCTATATATATGTTTTAACGTATTTACCACTACCAACTATATACTTCTAAGTTCTACCCACAACCTCTTTTCTTTTTTGTTTTTTTTTTTTTTTTTTTTTTTTTTTTATAATATATAATTTCTAACTATGTCCTATATTTCTAATATAACTTATTTTACTTCACTACTTAGCCTATATTCCGATCGATAAGAAACTCAAACTTTAATTTAAGGTTCAGTTTCCTGGACCTCTTCCTGTTGAACAGGGGCTAAATTTAATTCGTCTGAATGTACTTTAATAGGTTTTCCTTTACGATCTATCCAGTAAACGTTTCCCCGTCCTACTGGTAATAGAACCGTATAAGGACCGGAGTATTTTGGTGCAAACCCAGCATGAAAACCCGCTACGCGCTTTGAGAGTGGATGTTCTCTCAACATAACCTTCTGTCCAGTGACATAACCAGGGACCTTTCCGTTGGTCTGGGCGTATTTACTTCTATACCGGTCCTGGTTTTGACGAATATTTTTATTTATATCTAATCTATTTGATCTTTCCGGCTTAGTATTTGGGGCTACCGACGACCATTCGCCAGGTCGTTTAATTTCGTAGCCAAATAGAGCTTGGCTTGGAGTCATTCCCGACGCGTCGTTACGTCTTCCCCTAATTGACTCTAAAATTGAGCTTAAGTGCTCATCCCAAAGCTTGTGTTCACGCCCTAATAGGTGAACAAGGAGCAATTTTTTTAACTCTTGATTTCGGCGTTCTGTTATGTTAGCACGGGGTAGGTAAATCGCTGTGGTCCAATGCTGGCATTGCCACCTATCTATTGCCGAGTTCCAAGACTCGTGACTAAACTGTGGCCCGTTGTCTGAGAGAATAGCCCTAGGATACCCATACCGTGAAAAAATCTCTTTCTCTAACAAACCTACAATCTGTGGTGCTCTCCCCGATCGCATAGGAAATGCTTCTACCCATTTTGTAAACATATCTGTAACTACTAATAAAACCGTATTCCCCTTAGCTGATCTAGGGTATGGGCCCATCAAGTCAATAGCTAAAATCTCAAAAGGATTTTGTGCTACCGATGATCCTAAAGGCGCGCGTGGACGACTTGGTAACGCTCTCGCTTGAGCACAAGTCATACATCTCTTGACAAACCTTTTCGCATCTCTATTTATGCCTGGCCAGATAAAATATCTCCGAGTCGCTCTAAGCGTTTCCTTTTCACCAGGGTGGCCAGCATGCCTACTGTTATGATAAAAATTTAAAACGTGAGGGATCATAAATTTCGAATTAAACTCCTGTAATAACAATGCCCACCTAGTTAACTTAGCTCTTTCATCTTTAACCCGTTCTAGCCATGTCAACGCCTTGTTATCTGTACGTAGGATGAAATGTGTACCTTCCAAATACTGACGATATTTCTTTATCGCCCAAACAGCCGCGAATGCTTCCTGTTCGTTCGAATGCCAGCGTTTTTCTGCATCAGAAAAACGAGCACTAGCGTAAGAGACAATATCACGACCGCCATCAGGTCGCTCGTGATATAGAACGGCGGCAACGCCGAACTTGCTGGCATCTGTTTGTGCAATACGAATTGCCTCTCGAAATCTGGCCTGCATAGGGAGAGTGGCCTACTTATAGCAATTTTAATGCTATCCATTGCATTTTGTGCTGAGGCATTCCATTTGAATGGCCTCTTCGTGCTCAACAAATCAGTTAATGGAGCTGCTATCTCTGCAAAACGATAAAGATACTCGCGCAACCAATTCGATAAGCCGAGGAAGGACCTCAACTTCTTTCTTGAAGTAGGCACTGGGAAGTTTGCAATGGAGATTGCATGTAACTTCTGGGGATGGTTACCACTAGCTGAAACTACGTGACCTAAAAATTCTAATTCTGTGGTACCGATCCTGCATTTATCTGAAGCGCACCGCAGGTTATACTGCTGCAACCGTTCTAAAACTAATCTCAAATGATACATATGTGAAGCCCAATCTTTAGAATAAACGATCACATCATCGAGATAAACAAGGCAAAAATCGCGTAGATATCCAGCCAAGACCTCTTGACTCATTATCCGTTGAAATGTTCCTGGGGAACCTTTCAAACCGAAGGGCATAACTCTAAATTGATAGCAAGCTCCGTCAGGGGTTGAAAAAGCGGTTAAGTGTTTACACTCCTCAGACATTGGGATCTGCCAATATCCTTTCTGTAAATCAAATGACGAGAAATATTTCGCGTTACCTAAATCTTTTAACGTTTCATGAATAATGGGTAAATGTGATGGTTCGTCCTCAGTGACGTCGTTGAGTTTACGATAATCTACACAAAAGCGATATTCATCCTTCCCTCGCTTGGGGACCATAACTACCGGAAAACTATAACATGATCTACTGCTTTCGATCACGCCATCAGCCAGCATGGCTTCCAGCTGGGCCAAGAGATGCTTCTTTTTCTCATCAGAGAGCCTATACGGAGGTAAACGAATCGGGCGTGCATCTTTCAGCTTAATCTCGTGAGGTTGTAGCGGAGCAGGGCCAGAATATGGAAGAAATACCTCTTTAAAATCATTTAAAATACCTATAAGACTCTCTCGGTGTCCGCGAGGTATATCGGATTGCAACTCTGGCAATTCGACATCACACTTCATTTCCCCACGTACCGGTATCAAATGCGTCGTCACTCTTTCTACTCTACCGAAATGAAGGCAACCCCTATGAAAATCTATAACGCACTTTTGTGACGTCATCCACGGTACTCCGAGAATAACATCATCCCTAAGCTTATCTACGACTAAAAACTCACAAATAACCTCTTATACCCTGAACTAAAATATTTGTCTCAAGTCTAGCCGTTACCTCCACGTAAGCACCTTGTTCTGCTAAATATAATCTGTCAATATGGGTCTGTTGCTTACGCAAATTTCTAGTTAATCGGCTACATACAATATTATACGAAGACGCAGAGTCCACCAAAGCTGTACACTCCATATTATTAAACGACATTCTAATTCGCGGGAGTAATGGCGTTCCCGAATCTACAATAGCTACACACTGCGGTTCTTCAAAAAATTCTATCGCATCTAAATCTACATCTGATAACCTTTGTCTATCTCTATCGCGTTGTGGACTCTCTACCTCTTCGGAACTTGAACCCAAAAGTCTAAAATTATCGCGCTCAACATCTTTACCCTTACCTTCACGATGTAACCACGCTTGAACCTCGACTGGCCCATCACTTCTTCCCATATTAGCACCTCATCTAACGTTTCATTATTATTTATAGAAATTGGTTTAGAAACTATGTTTCTAGACCTAAGCTTCACATCATTATCAAGGACCTTTGCTACAGGTTGAATAGTCGGTCGTAACTCTGATTCAACCTCCCTATGTTCTAATCCGTTTTCTAGTGATTGCCCTGAGACGGCTTTGATCCGGCGTTCCGTCCAGGGCCTTGAGCGTTTAAATTAGCGTTCTGGTTTCCGTTTTGCCTACCCCTGTTTTGATTCCAATTATTTCTATCCTGTCCTTGCCCGTTTCTATTCCAATTATTTTGATTCCCATTTTGACCCTGTCTATTATCAAAGTTATTCCTTTCCTGTCTATTATCAAAGTTATTCCTTTCCCGTCTATTATTGTTCCTTGTATTTCTGTTCCTGTTCTGATCATGATTCCTATTGTCCATTCTAAAGTTATTTCTATTTTGATTACCCCTATTTTCAAAATTATTCGACTGATTGAAATTATTATTATTAGAGTTTCTCAAGCTACCCGACTGATAATTATTAAACCTTTGCCTATCTGACTGGAAATTTCCCCTACTATTATTATTATTTCCCTGTCTATGGAATTGTCCGTCGCTATTCCTATTATCAAAAGTCCTATCGTTCCTATTCCTAGTCAATGGACAATTCCTTTGTAAATGCTGCCCGTTGCAGTTGTAACATGAAATGCTAGAAGTTCGCCTTTGAGGCTGTTGTGAAGCTTGTGCCGGCTCGTAATTTACAACTGGGTATACCAGTTCTGTCGGGAAATCAATTTCAGAGACGCGGTTCTCTAAACTGTCAAACGTGATGTCATCTTTGGTGAATTCTCTACGCAGAACATTGGTGTAACGTGGCAGCATCAAATTTAATAGGTGAAAAGCAAACTCTGCTGAATAAATGACATCGTTGCCATAAACCCGGTAATAAACTTTCGTCTTTCTACTTAAAAATGAAGAACCAGACTCATTATCTTGCTGTTTATGTGAGAGTAAATGGCCAGTCAATGCGAGTCTATTATTGTCGATCCCATACCGTTGTAATAAAAGAGCGCTGAAGGCCGACCATCTCAGCAACCCATTTCCACGGCTGGTCCACCAGGTCTTGACGTCACCGCGAAGTTTCAGAGCAGCCAACCTGACTTTCTCCGATTCCCTAATGTTCCGAAGAGCAAAGTACTCCTGGCAATCCGCGATAAATGCCTTCGGACATTCTTGAGGTAATCCGCTAAAGAAGAAGTTCTCATTGAGAACTTCATCTCTCACATAAACGATCTGTGGCCTTGTATCAATTCTATCTCTCGTTTCTAATATGTCAGCTGGTGACACATTATGGTCATCCTCGTCATGTGACGAAATGGGTGGCGTTTCGTCAACGCCTAACGAACCTGCCGATGCAGCCCCATTCCTCGTGACCACCGCGAAAATAAAAAGTTTGCAAACGCGTAGCAACAACTCGAACCAATTGAAAATAATCATTTTACTTGTCGATGTACAATGGGATTTAAACTAATGAAATTGACGGATAGTAAGAAAAATCTTATTGGATTCTAGTATAAACCGCGTGGTCTCCACGTGTTCAAATATTCGAAATTTCTACAAAAATCACTATAAAAATAATAAAAATTGAAGACTCGTCTCAGGGTGAATTCGTCAATGCTTAATATATAACTAAACACACGTTGGCGCCAAGTTGTTATGCCTATAGGGCTCGGGAGACAAAAACATGAAAATATTATGAAATACCTATAAGCGAAACAAACAGAAAAATTTCAAACTACTTCGGTTAGTATACTAAAACCCGTGGGAGGTATTGTGTGAGGAATGCCCTCCCTGACCCCTCTGAGTAATCCTTTCAGAGGCTCTTCTAGTGAATTTAATTTAATTGTCACACGACTGTGTAACTAGCAAAACAAAACAAGCAAAATTTAAATCCTCATATAATACGAACTTGGGTATGAACAAATGTATGGTTAGTAAACTAAGATACTCAAACCTCTACTGCAACCAGCCAATTAATCCAATTTGGTATCACTACACAACAACTATTATTTATTTAAACAATACTAGCAAATAAACTCAATCACTAGATGTAACTATTAATCTCTACTTGTTTATAATACGTCACTACGCGATTACAGTATACCCGACACCACTCTACGCTGATTTCCCAATATAAACCGAAATTACACTTTCACCGAATAACTAATTATTTTACAATAAATCTACATATACTTTCGAATCACAACACTACGTCAAACTCTAAAACAACACAGGCAAGCGTTAGCAGTGTAAGTCTATAAGCGTGCAGCTACGTATAAGCGTGTTATTGTTTTCTTATCGCTCGGAACCCACAATGGGATCTACACATCCCCTACTTTCATGATTTCTCAGAACAGATTTTTTGAACGCCTCAACCGATCATAACAACTTTCATCTTTGTAATAAAAGGAACATCCACAGCGCATTCCTTCTTAAAATTCTCATACCTTTCATGTCCAAATTTTACACAAATTCTTCACGGAGTTCCATCTCTACTGCATTAATTATAATACATTCCTATTTATTCGTCTATGTGCATGATTCAATTCCATACGTCATTAATGATAACAAGATTACATTATGCACTGGTTTTCTTAGCTTGCAGTGAGACGTTGTTGTTTCTCATAAATGGTCCTAGTCAGTTCTAGTGCACCACCCACCCTGCTACCAGCTACTTTCCTACGATCGATTTAAATGTTAAAATGCTAATACACCATCAGAATGTTAATAAAGTCGAAAATGTACCTAAACACTTAATTTTTTTTAGCGTTAAAGGAAATACTAAGCATTGAAAAAAAACACCTTTGATTTTTTCACATACATTCATAACTTTACTCTATATTATTTCTACATGAAATATCTATGTACTTGCCACTTGCTAACTAGATTGAGAGATCGCTTTTGCTTTTGCAGCGTTTTTATTACTGCCAATACTGTTTGTCATGATTACATGAGTGTTTTTTTTTTATTATTTTCATAAATAAAGCATTATTATTAATATTATTGATTGGTCGACGAAACCTCTTCGAAGTGTGGCCCTATTCGTTCTTATTACGTTTACATCGCATTGGTGTGAAGTTGACGCATAATACAGTCTGTCATAACAAAAATATAGATCTATCATACTATCGTATCGATTATTCTAAATTATCGCAGCAGAACACACCGGGTTTCCACTATTGAGCTCTTACTTGGACGACGACACAGTTTGTTAAACGTATTACACAAATAGGTACACTATAGAGCGGGGTTTCAGTTTATCTTTCTCATGAGTTGTTAATGTGAATACGTTGTTCATAGAACAACCAACCTGATAGTTACTCGAAAGTAATTACTATCTAGTAGTTTGTTAGCGGGCCCAGTAAACATCTGTGTGGAGGCTAACGACAATACAATAGTATCTACCTACTCCTTGTCTCTCCGTACAAAAGGCCACCGCCAATCACACACACTGTCTAGGATTCACTCTTAAATTAAGTGAGCAGTTAGACATTTTATGTACACATTATTTTTTTTTTTTTAATTTTTAATCAGTAGAAATTGTGACGAAATACTAAAAGGGCCCTTTACACCCTTTTAGTATTGATTAGAAAATATTGATATATGATATTGTAACTGCTTTTATTTCTGTGCGTTGCCTTCTTGTAATTGTGATATCAACCCGAGTGTCTCGAATGAGACCCATGGGGGAAAAGAAAGAAATAAAAATAAAATAAAAAAATAAAAATTTGTATTTAGTTAACTTTTTTTTGAAGCTGAGAATTCTTTATAATTTTTTTTGGCATTTATGATGAAAACTCAGTGATTGACTAATAGAAAGATTCATAAAGCATATTGGTGCACACGCGATGCCTGTTAGTATGTTATTTTATAGTCTTAACTGACGTACTCATTATACTGATGATAGATGAAAGTACGAAAATGTTCTTACTTTTTTAGTAAAGTGTTTAGTAGATTCAACAAATATCTTTTTATAAAATTATGAAATATGAAAATCTACAGTGTTGATCACGATAAATTCTTTGAAGAATTCTATTAGCAGAAACTACCAGCCATCGACTCCAAATTTTTGGTGGTTCAATCGCCATGATTTCCTAGATAAGAAAAGCGGCTGTAATATTATCTCACATAGCATTGCACGGCCAACCCCATGGAAGACGCCTCCCGGGCAGAATCGACCTCGCAGGAGGCCAACCCTACCTCTTGAATTACAGGCCACAAGGCCTAAATTAGGAAGAAGAAGAAGAATATTATCTCTTTCACAGTAGGTAGTAAAATATTGAAAGCTCGGAAGTGAAAAGAGTGTTAGCTGTATTTGAAATAAATGCATGAACTAAGCAAGTAAAAAGATTACATTAAAAAAACGCATTATTTCTTAGTAATATTTAAATATTTATATGTATTACGGCCATAAAATTGCGAGTCGTTTTTCGTGAAATCATTGCATAATTGAAAAAAAAATGCGAAACTAAAACTGAAACACTTCCCTTGTAAAAATACTACAAAAATATTGTAATATAATGTATAATATAATATATATAATAATAAAATTTTATTGAAAAAAAAATATACAATTAATTGTTTTTTTTTAATATATAAAGATAAAAAAAATGGTTACAAATTATTACAAATAATTATAAATAACTATAAAATTACAAGATACCTCTCGAAAATGAGTTGATACTCGTGCTACGGGACATCTTTTGACAGTTAGCCAAAGAGAGTTTTGTTATTCCTCCAATCAGCGTCTCGAAGACGAGGAAAATCCTCTCATACCATGTTCCATTTCTTAGAAGCAGAGCTGAGGGAGTTGCACATGGTTTGAGAGAGGGTAATAGGTAAACATTATTACGCAAGATTGAGTACAATGACCGCAATGTAGAGCTCTTGTTGCCCTTTATGCCCCTAAGTGGGGTTTAAAGAGAGTACCTATGTATGTATGTATATATTTTTAACCTGCTGGAAGATATTAGGATGAATCAAAATATGAAGTTTTTTTCCGCAATAAGTATTTAAATAAATCTGAATATTTTCAGTAATTCTTTGTTTAAATAATATATTTCTTTTATTACTTTATTTCAGTGTTTTTCTGTTTGTATCAATAATACTTTAAGCAATAGTCAGTCAAATACAAAATCAAACATACAGTCATTTGTATGTTTAATTTTTTTACTCCAATTGTCTACAGAGAGTCGGAATTATTAATAGCGATCATAGTTAAATTCTACCTTAATGCAGTCCGAGGAGCTTTGATGCATTTACAAAATAGAATGTGAGTTTAGCACCCCTGACAACTTGTAAGACACGCCGGGCCAAAATAGGGTTCGGGAACATTAATATTCTTTCATGTAGTGTGGTCTAATATGCCATCATCATACTTAATATTATAATATCAGGTAATATAGAAACCATCAGCGGTGCGCCAGTATCGAAGCGGGGAATAGCTTCCCACGTAATTGTTCCTTCCGACCCTCCGAAGTGCCATTAGGAGACTTAATGAAAAAATAACATAGAGGTGAGAAGATTAATTTGTCGCTTACGTAAACGACGCCGACGGTTAATCTCTAAAGAAACATGAATTTTATAGAAAACATGAAATTAAAATTTTCTACGGTTTTTTTTTTAATTTACTTAAGGTATAGGTATTCTGCCTCCCTTCTGGAGAGCTTTTGTTGCCTCCTTATGCCCTAACTGGGACGTAAAGGGAGTTTGGTTTTGGATATTGTGCCACACGCTGATAACTGACAGGTAATAAAATGACTCGGAAAGTAACTATTTTTTTAGTTTGGCATGTAGGTACCTATTTATTAAAAAACTAGCTTTCCCGACAGATGTTGTCCTGTAGTCCTAACCAGAGGCGGATTGTTCATATGTGCACTGCGCCCCCAGAAACAAAAATACACAACTAATCCGATTAAGTTACTAATAAAATAATAATGTTAAAATATTTCTAAAACATCCATATTTCATTCGTATTCAAAGCTCAGGCGGGAACAACGTGAGAACATAATATGTGCGCGCTCACATTCTACCTCACCTATGAAGTAGGTACCGACACGAATGTGCCCGATAATTTTGTTGACTTTGCGGTGGAGTAAGTGGGATCACGTATGCGAGAATGAGAGGGAACTACCCGCGATGGCATTGGCGCGTCGCAGGTGATCATTTCCATACTAACTTAAATATTGTATTTTATATCATTTCTTACCCATTTTTTCATTACCTACCCAGTTATCCGGAGCGGAGAAGAATCCAATAAATCAAACATTGAAAGAATCTGTTCAGCCAATCTCGAGTTATAAGTGTTCGCACTAACCCGAATTTAATTTATATTAGAGATACGTGCATTTTGTTTTATTCAAAGACACCTTTCTTTCTAGATTCTAGCTAGAGGCTAGTAGGTACATAATATAGACACTGGCTTCTATTGAGACGCACTAGCACGGTACCTACATAGAGTGGATCATCTGGAACATATTTTAGTTAGGTACATAAAAATGTATACATGATGCTCCTTTTTTATTTATTTTTCGAGAAATCCCAAATTTAAATCTGTTCGTCGCTATTTTTCTTTTTATTTACCGATCAATCAGATCCAAATAAGTTTTATTTTTATCTAAAACTAGGTTTCCCGACAGACGTTGTCCTGTTGTCCTTCCTATGAATATTGATTTCGAATTTGTAATTTATACAAGAAAACGTTTAAAATAGGTTTGAATGTTAAAAAAATATTTTTGAAAGCTTGAAAGAAATTCTATCAAAAAATCTGCGTATCAATGTTTTAAATCTCGCCAACGCCATCTGTGAAAAATTCCATACTATAATATTTTATATTATTTTCTATCCCTTTATCGATGTTTTATCAGTTTTTCTGTTATCCGAGCGGGTAAGAATCCGATAAACCAAGAATCATAAAAATCTGTTCAGCCGATCTCGAGTTAAAAGTGTTCGCACTTACCCTACTTTCACTTACATTATAGATGTATGCAGAATCACATCGTTTGAAAAATATGCATCGGCTGAAATCATATTGGTTGAATAGGTAATTAACATTATCATAATGCAAATTCAAATTCCTATACTTATAGTATAGAGAATGAGACATGAAATTTTACTGGATGTACAACATTGGAGGAAATAGTCGAGGGTTAGAAAGGTAGAGGACGCTCGCGTCTGGAAAATTTGCAACAGATACCTATGCCAGGACATTTAGTGCAGTTCATATATCGAATTGAAGAGAACAGCGGGAACCGTTTATGTTTGCTGCAAACCAACCCACAGGTTTGAAACCGCAGAATAACAAGTAAAAACTTGACAGTCTCTTGGTAAAGCTAACATGCAATAAAAATGTTGTCGCCATAAAGTCCATAATATAAAAAAATCACTTAGATGGGTTTTAATGGTTTCCCTTAGAAGAGTAACTATGTACAGTCAAAGTATTCGCAACTTTGTTTGAGAAGTAGCTATGTGCGTGTCTCAAATCAGACGAGAAGTCTTAGTCAAAGTATAATTCATATAATAGATACTGTTATTTATGCGTGCGTCGCATCTGTAGAGAGCGTCGACGTCGGCGTCGCGTAGCTACACTGCCTGTCAGAGCTGTCAACTAATGTGTACACACCGCAACACGTTCTCTGAACTTTGTTTACTTTTACTGTTTATTCATATATTCATACATCCTCCATCAAAGTAGGTTCCTATCACACACTTATGGAACTTAACTAAACTATTTTTACTTTGAATTTATGTAAATAGAGAATGATCTTTAAGTAGTTGCAATAAACTATTCAAGGGAATCATCTCTATAGATTAAAAACTTACTTTGTATCTCTCATCATTGAAGAATAGACGCACAATAGCTGACCTCACATTAACAAGTTTGTAAATTAACTAATAGATTCGCAGATAGAGTGGAAAGGACAAGACTTCTTATTTCAGAAAGTTGGTCTCATTCTATGGGAGATAAAAATACATACATACATACGTTCTCCCTTGAGGCCCCCCGCACACCGCAAGTCAGCCCGGAGGAGACCAATCCGCAGCAAACCCGACAGGGGGCCTAAGCCCCACTAAGGAGAATAGGGAGGCACAAGATCTCTCCATTGCGCTTGATCATGCGCCTTTACAGGGGGGACTTCATTTGCATGAACTCCTCTGATGGGACGCAGGCGACCGAGGCTTATTTCTTGTGCCTTTGTTGACGTGTTGGGGCTTGATCCAACTGATTTTTCCCGATCTGATTTTTCAATTTCCTGCCTCTTACAGGATACTCGAAAAATCAACAAAAAGAGCAGAGATGCTATTATTAGCCGGCAACCCCACGGCCAGGGAGATAAAAAAAGATAGAGGAGATAAAAAGGGAGATAAAAATACTAAAAGGTATCCCTTCGATTACAAAACGCTTTTCAGCCCTTTAAAATAAATAAAATAATATACCTACCATCACCTTAAAAAGTAAAATTGTAATGTAAATTATTTCCGATTGTATTGTATGAAATATTATGATGTATGTAAACAACTTCCAACAAAGAGACATTTTAACAGTAGGGAAAAAGTAAACATTGAAATGGCCCTTTGAAGCTTAGCCAATCAAAATTATCAGCTCTCAAATACAAAATTTGATGGACTCATCGTCATTTTGAGGTTATTTTTATCACACCTGTTTTCATTCATTTGAATGAATCTGTGCTTAGAAACAGAGAACACAAATACAGTCACTTTGGCCATTATTCACACGAAGCAAAACATATAGCGAGAAACAGAAAATGCTCAGCTCTGAGGTACGTACGACTTTCAATATTATGTCAACACGAAAAAGTTAATTATTAAGTTTAGGAAACGCTGACTTAGATAAATAATCTCTTTCAGTAAACTGCCTTGTTCAAATCCATTAATTTAGTAGTGAAATACAGAATATAGACTGCCCGGTTATTAATATTAGCTCGACGTACGCAGAAATCAAACGGACCATTACGGCTTTTCCCGCAATGCAGAGTAACCAGCAGAAAATGTGGATGAGCACATAGTATTCTCTAAGGCATTCGGATCACAACAGACAATTCTGCGAAATTGTGCGTTTAAATGAAAGTTGAATAAATTATTTTAAATTGTTTTTTATCGAAATTGAAAAGAATCTAGATATTTTTTTAACTCACATACCTAGACATTCTCAAGGGGCTGTTTTGATTGTGTTTGTTTCAAGCCAATTATAATGATCTTTCACTTTGTAAATACCGAGTTCTAATTTTGAAAAATAGCGCCATTAGAAATATCCATACAAATCAATGGTGTTATTACAAGTTAATCTTGCAACTGAACTGAGCGTTTTGGAGGACTCAGACAACTACCATTATTGCATTTGAGTAAAATGCCAAGGAATCGAAGGGTTCAGAAAGGGCTTGATGGAGGGGAGATACATATACCTCGGCATGCTGAGAACGGATGAGTGTGGCGGTGAATTGGGTGCCGGAAATAATACGACAAGACGACTTTGACGATCGCAAATTTACCCATAAGATGCGAACTAGCGGTAGAAGGGGAACACATGCAACAGTTCACACCTTCAAATATCTAAGAGTCAACAGATATGATGAGGATAAATCACAAACCGACAAAGCAGTCGTAACAGCTGGTTTTCCAAGGGCTACTGTCTGGAATAATAAATACATGCAGACCGAAAGTAAAATCATGATTTTTTTTATAGGAAAGAAAGAATGGGAGACGACATCAGACTACCCAAAATTGTCGATAAAGAAATCCCTGAGAGACATCGAAAGAGAGGAAGACAACCAAAACGCTGAATCGAAAGCTGAACTTAAATAAGAAGACCATGGCCTATAACAAGAGAAAGTAGAAGGAAATAGCCAATGCACGATAAAGGCAGAAAAAGTTTCTGGAGATTTCATGTCGAAATAATGAATGAATCAAGAATACCATATTTATATTCATTTATACGTTTATTAAGTTGCAAAAAATCAGTCATACATTATATTGAATCAACCTACTAGGACAAGCCTGTCTCGGGTAGATAAAAATACAATTATACATATACATTTAAAAAATAATAGTAAACAAAAGAACAAAAATTATACAACGTACAAAGACATTAAAAATATATGAAACCCATTAAAGATGCAATAATGTCCAACACAAATGTCCAATAATGCAATAATGTCAAACATATATAAAATGAAAAATCACCCGGGGTTCAATAATGGCAAAATTTAGAATCGAAATTTATTACGCACATCGATATTATTATTTAATTGGATGGTCCCAAAGAAAAAACACCTACTTTGACTCGTTTATTGTCTACATTGAAAAAATATCTAAAAATAAAGTCAAAAGGTAATTTACTCGTTGTATATCAAGATCATGGCTCAGTAGTATGGTTTGTCACAGCACATAAAAGGAAAAATAAAAATAGAATGACTGAAAATAGTTTGATATTTGACATTTTCTTATGGGTACAAAACACGAGCTTGTAATTAAATAAAAAAAAATCAAGTCGCAATCTTAATAATAAATCACCTAGAATAAAAAAAAACTCAATGTGTAACTTTGATTAATTATTTTCATAAAGTTTTATTTTTTTGATAAAAACTAGATTGTAGGTAATATATCAAAGAGACTCACTATGCCCTCGATTTACGTAAGGCGAACAGCACCTATGTAACTAATAATAATTTGCTCATTATGTTTCTAGCTGTTAGGGCTGACATTTGAAATTACCGTGTTGCTTAGTGCAAACACAATTATGTAGCTAAGCACCTTCCCGCCTTGCATTAAGCGCTGTTTGCTTTGTTAAATAACAATTAATTGCTATCTCGACTAGAGAAACCTTTTGACAATAATAATTTATCAATCTCATAAACCAAGAATTCAATTATTTTATATTTGTTTAATACAAAATGGTTCATTACCTACTTCCTTCAAGTCTTGTCGCACTTAATTTTAAAGATATCATTGGCTTCTCATTTGACTTATTTCGGTTTTTGCTATTTGGTGGTTTGTAGATCAGTTTTTATGGAGTTGCAATGCCAGTGAGAAAGCCTGGACGAAAATGAAATTAGAGTTAAATAAAAAATTAAGAAATAAGCACATATTTTCAAAATTAAAGTATTTTTTTGCTCTTTGCATGTTGCGTATTTTTATATGATGCACTTTAACTATCTAAGGAAAAGTAAACGCTTTATGATATATTTCGATAGAGTATTTTTAATTAGATCCATTGAGGTCTAGGTTATTGTGATAAGAACTTTGATATTATCAACCTTTGCTATTATAAGGTGAAAAAAATCGGATCGACTGTGGTTAATAATAATTGTGGAGACTTGAATCGAGACGAAGCATTTGAGATGGGTTACGTGATCTTTGCAAGTGATTCGTAGGCATCTCATAGTGAGGGGTGGAAAATAATGTAGCAGCAGTGAGTCAAGACTCTTATCGGATGAATGTATTGGATTTGTATTTTCTCGAATGGACTGTTAAACCGTACGTGTTTCAATTTCGGAGACTGCCATACAACAGTAATTCGAAGATAAAAAAATATATATCATCATTAATTATTAATTATGTGGTCGCTCCATAGTATTTTCTAGAAGTCTCTTGTAGACCACATGTCGAAATCCTCTAATATCCTTTTGCACGTATACTTAAAAAAAAAGCACTAAGGTCACAGCCG
Organism: Mystacides longicornis; assembly: GCA_963576905.1. Lineage (NCBI taxonomy): Eukaryota > Metazoa > Arthropoda > Insecta > Trichoptera > Leptoceridae > Mystacides > Mystacides longicornis. The sequence goes on from OY756423.1 coordinate 9,840,102, forward strand.
TGCATTAATATTCTCCATACGAAGGGCTAATTAGTGTACAATGACTGTCAATAATCTTTTACTTTCGGTACACATTGCCTTAAGATTTTGGGGTAGCGCAGACTTATCTACAACTGAAAAATAACAACTAATGACTCTAACAATTCATTACTAATGTTCGATTTTTAAATGGAACAAACCTCTACGGGCTTACGACCGTCTTCTACTGTTATTTCGAAGGCTGGCTTAGTGTGATCACTTTACGTTAACAACGTTCGCTATTAGGTGGTAATGTTTAAGTCTTCGAAACTCCTATGTTCAACATGTCGAAAAATCCCATGTATGTAACAATTAGAAATTGAATAATAATAATAATAACACTTTTCTATACAAAGGTGTCAGTATAGCCGGCGGAACTTATTGCCTAAGGCAATTTTTTCCAGTCAACCGGTCCCGTCTAATCTGAGACAGGCCAACCCCGGGTAGAAATTTCAAGTGAAAAAACACTTAGAAAAACTCTGACCCGACCGGGAATCGAACCCGGGATCTCGGATATGAAGTCCACGCTAGTACAACTAAACTACCGAGGTCGGATAATACATGAAATATAGAGAAAAAGTTGGAAATTATTGAGAACAAGAGATCTACAACTGGTTTGCAATGCTCCGTGGCGTGTGGGCGAGGCGTGGTAAAAATGAGATATGAATGGGTCACTATCGATTTTAAAATACTACATACGAGTAGAATAAACCTGTATTCGACACAAGGTATATAATATAAAACCTGTCACGGTCCGAATTTTGAACTATCGTAGCTCTCCAACTTTCATTATTTTTATTACCTGCAGCTATATTTTCATGCAGCTGACAGGAAAATTGCATAATCGTAGGAGTTATTGTTCGATATTTCAACGTGATCTATGACGGCTTGTGATAGTTTTTCATCATTTTAGAAACTTTGTTGAATAGGTAGTTGGAGTAAATGGATTACTTTTATACCGATAGATTTTTTGGTTGTTTTAGGGCAGTTGTTAGTTTTATATATCCTCTATAGAACTAACTATTGGATACATATATTAAACCAATTATTAGTGTTCGATTTTTGAAAGGTTTTTTTCCAAATTGAAGCACAACGAGCTTGCGACCGTCTTCAACTGCTGTATTTAGAAGGCTGGCTTAGTATTATCAAATTACGTTAACAATATTCGGGCATTTGGGTGGTCAATTTCGTCGAATCCCCGGAATTCCAAATCATACAATATTCACATATTATAAAACAACTTCAAAGTGGTTGGTAGCGTAGCGGTTACCACGCCGACTTTCGTATTTGGGAAACGTGGGTTCGATCCCAGGTGCCGACCATCTATTCCTTTTTCACGACACAAGATTTTAATAGCTTTATGTGAAAGAGCCAGACACATCCTGCATCAGAAAGGCTTGGCAAAACGAAATTGTTGGTTTCAAAGACAGTTTTCTTTGAAAATCACGACAATGCCTTTGTAGCTTGGTAACAACATTAAAAAATGTTCTACACTGACACATTCAACGTTGTCTATAACAACATCGTATTCTAAGGAAAACAGACCATTAGCGAGACCCACATTTTTTTTTACCCATCACGCCGTTTCCCGAAGGAGGTAGGCAGAGAGTAAGGATTTCCATTCGTTCCTATCCAAACAAACCTCTTTCGCTTCTTCCAAACGCATAACATTCCGCATACATGCTCTTCTATTCCTTTTGCTCCTGACTTGGCCTTCCTCTAAGACTGAACCGATATGGTCGGACCATGTCATTCGAGGTCGGCCTCGTCTGCGTGCACCCATTCTTTCAGATTTATATCCTTTTAGTCATTCTCTCCTCGTTCATTCTCTCTACATGCCCAAACCACTTTAATTTATTCACTTTCATTGTAGTCACTACGCTAACATCCACTCCACATTCCTTTCTAATATTATCACCCACATACTTTTTCTAATAATAAAAAACCCACATATTTTTTCTAATAATAAAAAACAAGGCACTATGATGATGTATTATTGTGTTGGAGTCTTACTCTTGCTTCATTTGTTGATATTCCATTACTTTTTCTATGAAACTAGCTAGGGGATTCTTAAAAGGCATCCACCAGTAAACTGCTTGTCTTAAAACATCTTCCATTCCAACTTGAATATAATTTTCTATCCAAGTATAAAAAAAATTACCAAGAAGATCTGTGTCTCTTGCTTGGTAATGAAATTTTGGATATAACAAAATTATTACTTTTAAAGCTTGTGGATTCCGTTTTGACCTCGGCCAATTTGGCGTGATCAAATTTCACCTTGGAAAAAAAAAGTTGTTGAAGTAAACATTGGTGATATGGTGGGTTCTTTATCTACAATAGACCTTGGTTAGATGCCAAATCTCATGACCCATACAGAAAGATAGGCAACACGCACGCCTCGAATGGTTCACATTTCTTTTTGATTCTAAATAACGACGCATTCCATATTTTGAGAATGTTCTTTAAGGCGCCGCATGGCGTTGTTGTTGGCACAAGGGATACAGCGCCGTAGAGTTGCATGACTCTATGTCGCATCCATTATCTATGAATTGTCAATCTATGAATTTTTGTATTTCCGTTTCCCCCTTCTTCAGTCATATTGTAATGGAATAATACGTGTTTTATATCGCTCCATGTATTTTTATTTAATTCAAAATAAATTACCCCAATGCTCAGCTCAACAGTTGTAAAGTTAAGGCTTTAGGCTAATATTTCAGTAGTTGAGGTCTCAAAAAATTCAAATTCACACATTTCTTAAAATAAGAATTACACACGATCCCACACAAAATTTTCACATCTACTGCGTTTATATCTCATTTCTCTATTATTCCTCCATATTTGACACATTTCAGTCATTCAAACAATAAGTACCTATAACCAAGAATCAGATTAATCAGTGCTTTTAGGATTATTTTAGGTTATTTCCAATGATAGAACAAAGTTATAGCTACATTTCTCTACAACCCCATTTTAACAACTTAGGTCACACGCATTTAGAAAATGCCGCGATCGCACGCACTGTCTGAATCAACGACTTTTTTATTAATGCTTTTATTATTTAACTAAGCTAGCAGGTAGCTTAAAATAAGACTACTTCAAAAAAAATCCATCAATTTAGTGTAGATATTTATTATTAACCGTAATTCAATGATATTTCAACCCATTTGTGCAACAAATCATCAGATTTCCTGCCGTGTTGTGAACCATGGTGACACGGTTCTAGGTATATATTACAGACCTTCCCGCATACAGGCTATGCCTAGTGAGGTGGCAAAACAAAACCACTTTTATATATTCGTTGTATGCCTTTAATTTGTTTCATTGTAAATGTTTAAAAATGAATAAACTTATTACATATAATTATTATTAGTAATTATTATTATCATTAAAACTATACCTATACAATTTTTCCCGAAATCGCATTTGTTCGCAAATATGGCGCGGTTGATTGTTTTGAAGGATATCATGAAAAGTTGGGTAAATACTTCAAATTTAATATTTTAAGGCCCTGTCCTAACTGAAAAGTGATCGCGCGATATCATGAGCGATCATACAATGTTATCAATTTGAATGATCCGTCGGCGTTTGAAACTCGACGCGCGAACGCTTTCCAGTAGGACACACGGTAACACGATTTTTTTAAAAATGTACCTCAGGTAGAATTTCACCACCCTGTGGGTGATTGATTATTAACAAAACAAAAACCGTAGCAAAAAAAAAACTTTTATTCATCCATTGGAGAAGGAGACTGGCTTTTACTGTACTAATAGTAGAACCATGTTTCGTTATGATAACATATCCATCTTGATGAAAGTATTTACAAAAATTTACTTAAATTGTTTAAAGTACTTGGTTCATTATCACAATTAACACATAATCGTCTTCAGTAGTAGCCATTCTAGGGTTAATTTAAAATCAATATCAAAATTTTATCACTCACATCACAAGATTTTTGACATGTTGAAAAATCGTAAATTCCCATGATTGAAGTTTCAAGTTTCGAGGACTACAAGATTTGTCCTCCTAAATGGCGAACGATATTAACGTAAAAATGATCACACTAACCTAAACTTCGATACAGCAGTATAAAACGGTCGTAAGCCTGCAATGGTTCAAATTTGATACTTCTTAAAACGGAAAATTTAATTGTTTCATGATTGCATCAAACAGTGGGCTCTATAGATATATGCACAATGTATACTTACGAAGGTAAAATAATATAACATAGTAAACAGGTATGGATAAACAACCATCCCTGATGAAGCACTCTAGCAAAAGGAGAATGTTCGTCTTCACAAAGCGAGAAAAAGTATGCCAATAATCGCAAGCCAATATCTATAAATTTGGCTAAATGTTCAATATCCCGTTTTGATAATATGTACATTGATTTAGCCTTTTTAATTTTTACATTTTCCCGGTCTACAAATGGACAGAAATGCTATAAGTAAATAAAAATAAATAAGAAAAGGCAAAGTCGCAATTCCTATGTAGAACACTTTCCATCTATATAAAATCTTCAAAGATTGCTTACATCTGTCAAAATAATATTTTAAGGGAGAATAATTAGAAAATATCCCGCTTACATTATGAATCAATATGCATTTGAAGGTATTAAATATATTTTGAACAAAAACATTATGTACGATAACAAGGCATTTCTTAAAAAAAATCCATTATTATCGTATTCAAACAACTGAAATTCCTGAAAAAAAAAATGCCTTCTTATCGTATTTAAACTGTTTTGTCAGATTTTTAAATAAATCTTTCCTGTTAAATTCTCAGATCTTACTCTAAGAACATTTCTTCATTTTTCGTCTCTTGTTTTGAGTTATATTATTTAAACGTAGATACATTTGTGTTTAATCGTTGCCAAGAAAAAGAAGTTGAAACAAGAAATATGAAAAAAAGTAATTCAATAAAAATGCAAATCATAATCAGCTTTCATGAAACTACGGTATATTCTGGTAGAACGTCTTTCCTTTAGATTAAAAACATGATAAACGTATCCAAGTATTGAGTGCGGACTACCCTAGTAGATATACCTACCTGTAGATGGGCGTTACTAGGTATACAATGTAGTACGAGAGTGGCTGAATGTACCTGTCTAATTATTATTGCTATTAGATGTAACTCTTTGTTATCATTTTTCTGTATGGAATCACATATTGTCTGTTTGAAAGGGCTCTTACCGACTGTTGCTCTTCTGGTGGGAGTCACTTCTGCTTCTTTTAAAGTAAAATGCGCCTTGTTTTTGAAATGGATGTCGATGAAGCGCCTTGGTGTGGGCCTCCTGCGATCTGCCTCGTACTCAGGACGAGGCCTCCGTCCTTTGCAAGGGTCACCGACCATCACTCCACCGTCTCACTAATACAATTCGATTACTAGAACATTACATGGTATCAATATTATATATCACAACACTTGTTCAACAGATGACACGCACTCCGCGTTCTACACGTAAGGACGAGACTCTGCCACGGTTCTATTGACTCATTGTTACGAATTTAATTGATCATAACAAAAAGGTGTAAGAAATTATTATTCTCATTGCATTCTGATGAAATATTCGGGAGTATTTCGAAGAATAGAAACCGGTCAAGGTAAACATAATGTTATCACAAAAATTGAGGCAAGGTTGAGAGATTAAGGTTCGCATCTGTTATTTGAAACGTATTGCCGGAGTCATATTGAAAAGTTCACGGCCGCGAGGTGTCCTCCCGCCTAAAAGGCTCTCACTACTGGGCCACACTACGCTACGGGTACCCGTGTTAGCTCTGCTGTCAGGGGAGCGATGTTCACCGATGTGACGCGTCGTGTAGACTGGGACGCTGTTCGCTATTCGGCGTCTCGGTGCGCACTGTACGACGCGCTTTTCTCCCCTCTCGCGACGCCCCACTTAAACTAACCCATTTTGAGTGTTTTCGGACTCCGAATGTATCAAACATGAATTTATACAAACGTTTTCAGATATTCATTGAATTCCTCTAGTCCGAAGCGATGCGACATGCATACTGTGTGACCTGTAACCGATTCTTCTCTCCACACTCACTTTTTTATGAAACTTTTACAAAATCCGCAGCAAAAACATATCATTTAAGCAATAGCTTATCATTTATATGCCAATTTTTTGACAGAAACCATCTCTTATAAGATAAAAAGTTCTGTTTCAAAGCCAACTGATGTTGGCAGTTGTTATTGTGCCTTTGTCTTTTGGATTCTTAAACACTTAGAGCGATTCGATGATTAACAGTGTAAAACATAGCGAAAAAGAGAACATAAAAATAGGCATTTTTAAGAAGATGAAAGTTAGAGGGAAGAAGTGAAAATAGTAATACATGTACTATTATAGTAAGCAATCGAGGCTAAAAAGGTGCAAAACAGTCTAAATGCCTTCGAGTCACTTAATTCTTTTCAACAAAAAAAAAAAATAAAGAGACTTTTAGTAAAGTTAGTTGATGAAAGCCCTCAGGCTCAAATGAACATCTTGAAAGTGTAACTAAGTATAAGTATATACTTACTTTCTTTATGAAAATCGAAGACATCTGGCGGCTCCAGATATTGAGGAGATCCTCATAAATTGTTTTTTTCCTAGGAAAAAAAACAGCGAGACAAATTTACCAATATTTTCATGAAAATATAAATGTTTTTATTGGAGTTATAAAATTTTAGGTGCATGACCAACCCATAGATCACTCTCTCGAGAGAGTGGATTGCCGCGTTGGAAGTGAGAAGAAGAAGACGTGGTGGACGAGAAAAATGTGTTTTGAATAATTATTGTAGCTAAGTAGGTATGTTATTTTCGAACAACACAGAGTTCAACAGAGAAAAAATCATATACCTACCTACTTACTAGAATATTTTTAACTTTACAAATAATTTAAAATAATATGTATTGCACGTCTTATAAAATGCACCGAGTGTTTACAATTCAAAATGTGTGTACTTTCACAAATATTTTTATTTCAAAACTAGCCTTCCCGACAGACGTTGTCCTATCCAACTATGAATATTGATTTCAAATTTGTATTACCTATTTAACCAAACAGTAGGTAAATCCGACCGATTTATCTGTTACAAATAATCTTTGTATATTGTGTAAGTCGCATAGACTTTAAAACAACTGACAGTTATGTCAAACGGCAATTATATTTGAAATTTCTAAACTACCCGCAAATTTATGTTGTTTTATTTCAGAAGAACATTCTACTGACAATTTAGATGCCACCAGTTTTTTTTTAATAAATCTGTGCTCACATAAAGTGAACACAAATACAATCTTTGACTCTAAGCTTGTGTCACAAAAGAGGAAGATAGTCGGCACCTGCGATCGAACACACGACCTCCAGTACGATACAGTACGAAAGTCGGCTTTGTTACCATCAGGCTACCAAGCATTTTAAAAAAATAGCCAAATTATTGCAGATTTTCACGCGTGGTGCCGTGACAATGGTAATTGTAGATATAGATTTGTGCCGATTACATAAGAATATGTTATCATATAAAATGTATTGTTTTAAAGTTACGCGTTGCAAGATTAGTACGAGGAAAATATTGTATGTAAGTTTGTGTGGAGTCAGCGAAATATTATTATTTTCATAGAAGCAGCCAACATAATAATATCTGTCCGGAACAACGAATGCATCTACAAATACAGTGACGGTACATAATAATAATAATATGATTGCACAATACAGAACACAACAATATATCAGAATTATTGGGTGGTGGTGGAAGATGCTGATGGCGTGGCGTTGCGTCATCTCTTGTGTCGTAAATTATGGTGGCTTAAGTCGTACGCGGCTTATCTGTGCCAAAATATCTTAAGTAGCGTCTTAAGGGGCCCAAGGTCTACTAAAGCCTTCTATCTACGAGTATTTTTAGGTCGTGTTTCTTGTTATTAGGTATTATTATTTTTTATAGGTCTATGTCTCAAATATACCAGTCTCAGGATGGGTTTTTTTAAGGACAGCGAATGCAAGTTTCATTCATTCCACTGATACCATGTTCCATAATCTTATGTAATATGAAAAAAATGACAATATTAAAAATTTGTTTTTTCCCCATCACAGTCCCGAACATGAGGAAGAAACCTTCATATTGTGTCCCGTTCCTTTAAAGCAGAGCTGAGGAATTTAGACATGATGTGAGAGGAAGTCGTCGAAACTACTCCAGTAGAGACGGGTATAGTATTATTTGTATTAAAAACTTACAACATCGGCAACCTAATTTTAATGGAATACCTACTTTACTATTAATACCTACCATAATTTTACTATTAGCAGTTAGCGATCACTTGAAATTAATAAAATACTTAAATGATCGCATTAAATACACTGCCTACCTACGTTTCATAAAGTTTTCTTGACCTCTAAGACAATTTTTATTTATTTACGATTTTGTCAATCAAAATAGTCAAAAACTAAAAAACAAAATAATTAAAATAAATCCATAAAAAGATAACTGTAGATTAAAAAAAACTTTGTGTTACAAGTTTAAAATCATAATAAAAATTGAAATGCGTCGGTTTGTTTATACGATTAGCAATACTCTCTACATCAAATACAATTGATTGATAACCAATAAAAAAAATGAAAAGTACACAATGTTATAAAATTGAAGCTTATTCATATTAAGAACGTATGCCTATTTCCAGGTCATTTTTGTATAAAGGTGCATTTACATCAAACGAACATACCGCCGAATCTAGAAACAGAGCTTGAATTAGTTTATGGTTGATATCTGACACTATAGGGGAGCATAGGGAGGCACAAGAGCTCTCCATCGCGTTGGATAATGCGACCGAGGCTTATTTCTTGTGCCTTTGCTGACCTGTTGGGGTTTAAGGACGTGAGATGGGCAATTTCACGGTCCCGATATGATTTTTCGATGTCCTGGCTCTTACAGGATGCTCGAAAAACCAGCAAAAAGTGCAGAGGTGCTATTCTTAGCCGGCAACCCCACGGCTTGGAAATCGTAACAGGCAAGAAGTAATAATTAATGGGTGTCCATATCAACGATCAGGAAAATATACACTACTTCCAGCTCTGGCTCCATATTCGTTTAGTTTAAATGCACCCTTAGAACTTTGTTTCCGAAATCACACTCTACTAAATGTAGTATGTATAAGCGGCATTCGGCAAAGCATTATAAAAATACTTTGAGTGCAGCTTTCTTCTTTTTATGTGACGTTGTATGTTTGAGTTACATACTGTATTTATTTACTACTTTATGTATACTTTCTATGAATTAAATAACAACATCCTTAAATAAAACGAATTCCTGAAATGTAATTGTATTGGACACATCACTCCAGCATCGAATCATATTTATTAATGAGCATCTGTATGAAGTGTGACCCATATTTATACCTTTGTCCTACGCCGAAGAAATCTTTGTTTGATGGCTGAGTAGCTACTTGCGATATGTACTATACTATTATAGGAGGACAAGGCACACATACACTCAGATTTTTAATAAATATGTATTCACCCACACATACACAAAATCACTGTCATACCAATTTTTGACAAGCGCTGAGTGTACACTTCACAATATCGATGTGTTGTGGTACTTGATTTATTATCAGCACTGTTGTATTGATATTGAGTTTTCCTTGCTGTTTTGAATGTTTTTCAATTTTTTCTTTTACTAGTATGTAGTTATTAATGTTCTTTAAATGTATCAATAAGAATATGTGTTAAATCTTGGAAAATAAGGTCAAGATTAATTAAGGCACTAGATAAGAGTACATTTTAAAGGGATTTATTACCATTGCTAATCATTTTTAGGTACATAAATATATTCGTATGGGGATTATTTTTATACTAGTTTGTGGGTAATTAAGTCTTACATAAGTTGGTGAAAATTGCAACTTGATACATTGAATGTAACTGGAGATATTCAAGTTTTCATATCTAGGAAAACGTGAAAACCTACATATCTATAAGCAAAGTACACATATGATGTAAGTATATTTCGTTCTGGAGACTGCTGTCTGCTGGTAAACATGAGAAGCATTTGATGTCAAATCGAACAGGAATAATCAACTTGGTTAATTAGTCCAGAGTTTATTGGAATTAATTTTTGTATTAAAAATGATCATATTACCATACACAGAAATATTACATTTCTATATTGTTTTTAGGTTGCTTTTCCTAATACATATTAGAGTCATTGCTTTTAGAATCTTTTGAACTAATTATAAACACTTTTAATGGGTTAATTATGGATTTATATTTTTTGATTATAATAATGTATAGGATAGTATGTACTACTAAGAGTATCATACACTACGTGCAGAGGGATGCATAAATGTTAATTGATAAATGTAACTTTTGTAAAAGTACTAAAACTTTTGGAATGGCCAGGGTTTTTGAATTGACAAAGCCTGGCGAATTATGACCAAAACCTGTGGCTGCGTCCGAGAGCCTCGGCTGCAAACATCAATTCGATGGGAGCTGGTGAGATTCACGTAAAAGGGAATTTATGTACTTTGGTACTTTATTTGAAATATTATGCCAGCCAGACATGTCCCGCACCTCTCTGTTCGTTAGTTTACATTGCCTGTTAAATATGTATGATTTAATTATTATTTGATTAATATAAATTATGTATTTCAAAAGATATAACGAAAAATGACACAAATTGATAGTGAAAAATGTTGACCATTTTTCCTAAAATAGAGACCGTTGATTGGTCAATTTAAACCAGTCTTCTGATTGGTTTTCTTTGTTCTCGATTTTTATATAAATAAAATCGCAAAATGTACGGCGAGTTGAGTCGACTACTGGAATCTACTTGAGATACTCCACTGTTCACTGGGACCACTTCTAGAAGACCAACTCGCCGGACATCTGCCTTCAAGATTGAAAGCTTGTTTCATTTCTACAACCTCTCACAACCCCTGGTGATCGGAGCTTCAACAATGATGGAACCGCTGCTGTCTCCCGATCTATCGACATCTGGTGCGTAAGCGTGTCGGTGATACTGAGGGCCTTCGTAGCTGCATGAGCTACTGGTTGGACCCTGCCCAGCTGACACATGCTAGCTTACAGTAATTTACATTTTTATGTTTCTAGGGACTGTTATTCGCAACCAATGTAAAATTCTATGTGTTTTATATCCCTTGTAACAGTAATATTGTTAAATATTATTAAAGCGTTCAATAATATTTTCTACGTCGACGATTTTTATAGTTTTGGAGTAGAGAAATATCGTTATATGACGGAACGGCAATTCGTATTCGTAAATTAGTTAGGAAGTTAGTGTCTGATCGGAATGATAACTCCTATATTTTATTGTAAAGTTAAATAAGTCAAGATATTTTATATTCATGGGACAAATACTGTCATTTGTCCGTGGTTATAAAGTAGTTTAGAAAGTTTCTGATTCTATATTATGTACTTTTCAGGATATTTTTTTATCCATTTTGTGTATTATTTATTTCGTTGGTTTTGTGTTTTAAAGTAAAAAATCGAATATATTTAATAATATCATCAAAGTTATTGGTAAAGATGAGACAATCACAAATAACATATTGTTATTATCCTGGCGACAAATAAATGACAGCAGTCGCAATCTTTAAATTTGGTTGATTTTTTTGGCATGTTGAGAATTGTCATGATTAGGAGTTTCGGAGATTTAAACATTACCAGCTAATGGCAAACGTTGTTAACGTTAAGTGATCATACTAAGCCAGCATTCAAATTAATAGTAGAAGACGGTCGTATGCCCGTAGTGGTTTGTTCCATTTAAAAATCGATCATCAGTTATAAATAGCAGTATTGAAGAGGTCGGTAGACTAGCGGATACGACGCCGACTTTCGTACTGTTTCGTGCGGAGGCTGTGGATTCGATCCCAGGTGCCGACCATCTTCCTCTTTCACGACAAAAGCTTTAAGTAGCTTATCTACTGTGAAAGAGTCGAAGAGTGTATTTGTGTTCAGTTTGAGTGAGCACAGATTCATTTTTGTACAAAACAAAATTGTTAGAGATTGATATATTATATTCGTCAATGCGGTGTGGTTTTTTCTCCTAGCTATCTCCAAGATAGGATACAAACGTAACCCATAAGGACCATAATCGATTTTTGAATGGTTTTAAATTAGGTACCTACAAGGCAAGTAGGTACCCTGATTATCTTGGGTACTTGCTACGAACACACCTGTTGTATTGAGATGATGATACTTAACACCTGCCCAATCTTACGGCATGTTCCATTTACTGGAGATTAATGGATCCCGGGGTGAGATTCATTTCCATAATGGTGGAGCAATACGCGGGTGGATGTTGCACTCCGCGATGCTACCCTGTATTATCATACCATTATTATTATATTCACCCCATTAACACGTTAATATCCGTGCAGTGTGCACCTACCTACTATATACACATATTACGCTCCATTGTCCCGAGTGATTTCATAATTATCGTCCAATTAAAATAATTTAATCATCTACATAATATTTTAGTCCGTTTATATATATATATTTTTGTAACAGCATCAATCATAGAAAACAAACGTAAAGGTCAGATATTAATATGCGAAAAGCCGTGCAAAATTCCAGAGAGCGTTCTTAAATACTCTTTGATAAATTAACATTAATATATTTAGAGCTATTTAAAAAACTTTATTTTTTTAAGATCTTCATACAAATTTTTCACAAAAGACAGTAAGCCATCTTTTGGAAACAAAATTACTCATGTAAACGTAGAATGGAATCTTGGTATTACTGTATGAAAATGTAATAAAATAATTGGAGATTGATTTGTTATACATATAAATGTTATTCAAATCTTATTATTCTCAATAAATAAAGATTTAATGCAAAATTTTGTAAAAATCATTCCTCCATTTTGAAATTGACATATTTTAGAAAATTTATGGCCATACTTTTTACAAAGCGTCGTAGCCACTGTAATAGATAAGTAATTATGTAGGTGCCTGATAAAATAATATTCTAATGTAGATAGGTATTAAATAATTTAAAAATAATTGTTGAATCATTTTATATTTCTGAAATATAAATAAAGTTTAAATCTTAAATTCATCGTTGAAAAATATTAAATTTAAAATCATCGTTGAAATTGGTATGAACATTCCATAAACAAACTGGTCGGTAAAACAGTAGCCGATAAATTAGATCATAACGTACAGTGAACTTGACAGAATTGTTGAGAGAAAGAAATAAAATTGACAATAATTGAGAATCTTTAAATGGCTTCAGGATTTTAATCAGTTTAATAAAACGTTTGTTTTATCCACATAATAATTTAGAAATATAATATTTGTATTGAAATTAATCACACTCAACAGCGGTATTACATTGTGTCTAAATTAGTATGTAAATAAACTCAAAACCACATTAGCTTATTGATTTTATCCTGCATATTATAAAAGTATTGTTAAAAATTTGGACTCATGGTCCTATTGTTGGTGTGAAAATTATTTTGAAAAAATATTCATAGGGTGTCATATACTTAACTTTAAACCAATCGTGTTAAAAGAAGTATTCTTCAAAGACAGCGGCCAGTAAGAGGTTTGATTGGAAGCCTTACTTGACGACCCTCCAAGGTTTGTGACAAATCATTCATCCTAGAATAAATACAATATTATTATGATACGACATATAATATCATTTCATCTTCCACATAATTTTTGTTATGTAATATTGTGTACATTAATTAAAGTTATTGTAGGTATATAATACACCTATAAGTAGCCAAAATCAACACTCTTTTTATTACAGGTATTTTTTAAAAGTATTTAAATGAATAAAATCACAATGAAATCAATAACAATTAAGAAATCAAATTAAAAACATACAGTCATGGTTACATTAGATGCAAGGTAAATGCCAAATCATATTTTTATCTACATAATTCACAACAAAATATTTTATGTGCAGTTTCATTAATTTAATATTATAAAGTAGGTACCTACTTAGAAAAAAATAAACAGCAGCAATAATATTCCTATATTATAATTTATTCAATCTTATTCAAATTTCGAACAAAAATTTAATTTACTTTTTGTTTTGTTTACATCGCCTATGTGTCAAAATTATTGACAACCGTGAATCCATAGACTATGATTAAAATGAAATGTGAAAGATAATGATTTTTTAAATGTGTATTTTGTGTGAATAATATATTCTTAAAATTAATAAAAAATACTTACCTCAAATTACTTACGATACACACCTACGTATTTTTTACAAAACTTTTTTTATTATCCAGCCGAATTGCTCGAAAACGAAGCGCTAAAAAAGAAATATTTTGTTGCGTTGTCTATGCCCTATGGATTCATTGTCATTGACACTTCTTATTTTGTTGTCAAAAAACTAATTAAATAATACAAACGAATGAGATGTAAAAAACTTTCTATTTTTCTGGTTATTTTTTAATTATAAATAACAAACAGGAATATTAATGGACAATCTACTGGTAAGCATATTTATTTGTTTCAAAACAATAGGATATTAATAATTAGTTGACATTATGGTTATAATGTCATTGACAAATTTTTGTGTAACTATATTTTTTACAGGCTCGGCAGCATTTTCAACAATAACAACTAACCGGTGAATATCTAAAACGTAAAAACACATATTTCAAGAGAAGATCAACCAAAATCGGTATGTAACGTAGTATCTTATCATTATTTAATTCTATTAATTTTGTGTGTATAACTGTTATGTTACAGATTAAATTTTGAGTTCCTAAAAATTTACCAGTTCAATGAGGAGGAAAAATATTCAATGTTTCCAAGTTTGAAATGTAAAAATACAACTATTAAGTCATAATCAGTAATAATGAACTGGCTGTCATAAGGATAAGATATGCTGTGACAATACATAAAAACTTAACATAACAAAGACATCACGGAATCAACATACAGAGGGCGAGTTTCTATCAACTAACCCCGTTTTTTCATTTGTATAGGATTTTTTTTTCTATTTTTTATCTGTTAGATCTTACAATGACATATTGTCAAATGACTGAAATGAAATAAACAAAATTGTTTTATTCATAACCAGAAATATACTAAATGAAATAACATATTATGTTTTTCTTTTTATCAAACATAATAATATATTCTTTCAAAAACCACTAAAATTTAAAAATGATGCCTACAGCAAAAAGAAATTATGAGAATTCGTGGAGTTTTGTAAGTATTTTTACACAAGATATTTATGTTAATGTTAAAATAACTATCAAATAATGTGACATTTTAACTCAATTTACTTTATTATTATTAAAAAGATATTCTGTAAATTTGAGATGCAAGAAGATGACATGATGGTCTTATTAGCAAGTCAATTTCATATAAAATGTCCCACAATGTGCTTTATTCCATTTTTAAATGGAACATCAGTAATGAATTGTTAGAGTTATTAGTTGTTACAAATTAATCATGCTTCGACGTATAAGAATATCTTCTTCGTGTGGTTCTCCTAACTGAAGTTGGTGACCATCACTGCAAACTCTTCATGATTTTAAGACAGCCTTTTCTCAGAAGACTCTCTTCTGCTCAAAACCACTTTTTTCCTTGAATTTTAAGTTGGAAAAGGGAATATTTTTCATTTTATTTATTTAGATACATAAATAGGACAATACATTACGAAACATACACCAGTGAAGTATATACATTTGAACTTATTCATCACAGAGTAATGAGAATTTAGCCAAAGTGGGAGGCATTGACAGTGGTCAGGAGCTCTTTTTTTACTTTTGTATCATTTCCAGGACTCTATAGACACCCTGTCAATACGTGATATGCTCAGCATTCTTCTATACAATCACATCTAGAGAAAATAATCAGTTTATGTAGAGCTAGATGCTGGTTTAAAACTTGACGTGCACCTTAAAATTTGTTCTTCAACAGTTGTGTGCATTAAGTTTTAATAATTAGATATCGACTGCTGATCATGAGGACCTGGGTTCTATTTCTGGAGGAATCAAAGTTTTTATAGATGCTTTCTTATGTAAAACAAAACATTGTTTCAGGGGCTACACTGTTTATAATATATTACTACCATATTATTTATAGGAAAAGACAAGTTTCCTTTTATTATATACATAAATTCCATAGAAAGAAGCTTAACTCTACAGTCTTTAGAAAATTGATGCCTACTTTTAGTCAATATTTTTAATGAAGATAGATATTTTAATTGTTTCAGCAATTTTTATTATTTAGATTAATTAAGTACCTATAATTGATCAAATTTTGGAAATATAATCTACATACCTAATAATTCAGTAATGTTTGTTTATTTATTATTGTATATTTATATTTTTGTATATTGGAGCATAAAACCATAGGTTCTGCGTTGGATTTTAATTGTCATGGATCCTTGCAGGTATATTTATGGTAATTCATGTCTACTTTTAGTGAATATTTTTAATAAAGATAGATATTTTAATTGTTTCAGCAATTTTTATTATTTAGATTAATTAAGTACCGTCATGTCGGGTGACTTTATCCCAACATTTGGAAACATTTCACTATTCACTTTGTGGTTTTCACTGTTAAGGATGTATCAGCTCCATATCATTTTGATAAAAACTAAAAGGTGCCCCAGTTGCAATACAATCATTTCAATAATTTTGACTACAAATATATATAAATATTTTTATTTTGGGCCAAAATATATCATCATAGAGGGTGACTTTGGCCCCCGTAAGTTCTGTGATAGAAAATGTACTTTTATTATACTTAAGCTAATGTCACCCGCCCAGTAGGTTCATACATAAACAACTCTTTTAATTATTTGTGGTCACATTTATGTACCACAACTGATTATGGCGGAAATATACAAAAACGGCAAATGCGTGGAGATTTGTGAACTACTAATGCCATCTATCGATTACACGCAAAAGTTTTTCTATATCTCTGATTATTTTGTATCGGCGGGAATTGCAATTTTATTATCATTTTGGGCCAAAGTCACCTGCTAGGGCTAATGTCACCCGACATGACAGTACCTATAATTATTGATCAATTTTTTGAAATATAATCTACATAATAATTCAGTAATGTTTATTTATTTATTATTTTATATCTATTTTTTTGTATATTGGAGCATAAAACCGTAGGTTTTGCATTGGATTTTAATTAATCGTCCTGGATCCTTGCAGGTATATTTATGGTAATCATAGATACAAATTTTTACAAAATCTCAAATATATTTACTGTAATTAATAAATTTCCTAATTATAAAATCTTCATAGTAAAATCTCCGTAAACACAGATGGCCATCTTTTAAAAACAATATTACTCATGTAAATGCTGCTTAGTACCAAAATTTGACTGAATAAAAATGTATTTAAAAGATTCAAGATTGTTTTGAAATAAAACTAAATGTAATTCAAACCATATAAAACACATTTTATCAACATTGAAATGAAAGTTCAATTTTTACCATTCTACACATAGGTAGAGGGTGTAGCGAATATAGTCAAGACTCAAACCACATTGAGAGTAACACTTGCATATTAACGGAAAGTTTTCCCTTCTATTGAATAGTCAAATTGAATCAAGTATGAGATGTAACATATTATTATACTGCAGTTTTTTCCATGTGTGTGGCAGAATTTTTCTTCTTTCTTTTTTATAAACATTAAAAGTGTTATTCTTCTCTCTTTTTATGAATTGTGAAAGTGTCATTCTTCTTTTCCTGTGCTTATGTCAGTTATAGAGGTCTGTTAAGCAATGAGAAGCTTAATACTTATAAGTAGTCTGTGGAGGCTAGACTAGAACCTGTTTAATTACCTACCGATCAATCCTGACAATCGGAATTAAATACTTTATTTTTTCTAGAATTAAATACGTTAGGCAAGACGGGTATAAGCTAGTATTTAATAATTAAATCAAATAAAACCTTTCTATAGAGCCTTGAGAAACATTGTAATTACCCCTTATAATATCCGAATTGGAAACAATGGTACTAAAAGCCAACGCAGTATACAAAACAAAACAGCACTAAAGTCTTTGGGCTTACCAAAGTTAGGTCCACATAATATTATATATTTTCGTTGGCATTTCATCAAAAATCGGATGATCTCATGCCACTAACAAATCAAAAAATATAATATGTACAATATCACATTAAAAAATCAACAAACAAAAAAAAAACACTAATAATAAAGACAATAATAAGCTACCAACATACTTAAAGAACGATGAAATTGTGTCGGATGAATTTATATAATAATCGATATACTTCAATAGGGCCCAAATACATCAAATAAATACTCAGAGGGTACTTCACACTTGGAACTCGATAGTACAGGTCAAACCTATCTCTCAACAGACAAGCAAAGAAAACGTGGTTTAATGTCTCCTCATCTAAACCGCACTCACAATATGGTGAATCAACCATTCCCATCCTGTAAAGGGGAGCGTCCAGCCTGCGATGGCCGAATCTCATTCTAGACAAGGTGGCTATAAACATTCTACTCAGGTTTCTCTTTTGAAACTATGGACATTGGGGTATATGTCCCTGAATGCGCGCGTAGTAGGAGCGCTTAGAGACTAAAATCTCTCTCAAACACATAATATTATATCTTAGAGATGAAATAAGAAATGAAGTGATCACACGCCACAGATATAAAAGACTGCATCGCAAAACAACAAGTGCAATGGATTGGACATGGCGAAACAGCAAAATGAGAGATGGGCAGTGGGCACCCAGAGTCTTAAAATGTCAACCATACGAAAAAAAGAGGCCTATAATAGAGAGACCCAAAAAAGAATGAATGGGTTGATGACGTGATACCGGAAGCGGAGAAAAACTGGTCGTGAACTGTGAGAGATTGAAAAAGTTGGGAAAATTTAGAAGAGGTCTACATATTGCAGTGGAAAGAAGTCTTATAGATAAGAAAGATGATTTTTTTTGTAGGAACAAACATTTTCGCTTTATACATGCAACAAATAATTTTCATTCTTTGTGGGATATAATATGAATGATAGCATTTGATCCTATGTACCTTATGACATCTCGACGTACCTAGTCTTTCTGGAAACTATGCTATCTATTATTTGCTTTTATTGAATTGCATTTATAACACAAGTTACTGATTCCAGTAAGTAGATAAAATGCACAAATCGGATAAAATGACGAGCCGATCCTTAATTGGTTGTTCCCATGAGAAACTCGGGAGCTGCTGATGCTGTGAGCGTAAGGTGCCATTTTTCCGAGAATTGCATTTGCTGGCTTTTATGCTCTCATACTTACCAATGTGATATTTTGACTTTTGTACTTTAAATTATTATAGGTGTTTGATTTTCAAATTCTTTTATTTATTTTTATACATTTACATTATTCTTGAATGGTTTGTTGATTTCAGCTTTGATGGCTTTCTATCTCTTCTTTTGTTTGATTTTTTATTCGACATTCGGTTGACATTATGCATGAATATGTCTTGGTTTTGTTGATTTTGTTAAAGGCAAAATGAAGCCGTGTACTCACTAATAAATAAATAAAGACGTTTAAGGGATCAAATGACTGGAATATCAGCTTATACCTATATTCTTCTTCAGCCTTCTGACATCAACTTCTGGATATAGGTGTCTTCCTTATTTTTCCACATTTTTTTCCTGTTGATTATCCTAGCCTAGAGTCGTCATCTCTAAAATTTTAGGGTAGGTACCATCTTGTTGTATCTTGCCATGCAAAATCGAGAAGGTTGAGTCTTTTGGTTGCCCAATGGTATCAGTCGACGGCTTTCGTACGTAAAGCGTACCAAGGGTCGTGGGGTCGAATCTCGACGCTGACTATTTCTACTTTCATAACGAAAGAATTGCTTTATATCCATCCATTGTAGTTAGGTATATGTAATTGTCCCAATATACCGGGTGACTGGTAATTCGATACATTCCTTGAAAAGAGTCATACTAGAGGAAATTCGCAACAATTTTGTTCCCATTAACCAGGGGTCAAATGATAGTGGTTTTTGAGTTAGTTGAGTTTTTAGAGTTTTTGTCAGTTTTCCACCTTTTGACCTAAAACTGTAAAAACTGTTTAAAAAGTACTCCACTTTGGGTTAAAAGTACTTCACTTCTCAAAAATACCATTTTCTAATAGATTACGAAAGAAGGAATATTTTAAATAAAAAAAAAACGATAAAGAATATTTGGAAAACCTTAGAAATAAAACGTTCTTAAAACACAAGTCAGGTTTTTTAAATTTATTTTCCTTTTTTCGAAAAAGAATTACTCAAAAAATGATAATACATTTGGCGTAAAAACAACGTAGAAAACTTTTTCATTTAATGAAACTTTTCATTTTCAGCTTTTCGAAAAGGAACAAAATGTTGTGTATTTTCATACAGATTTGGAAAATATACCTCATGAAATGATCAGAAGGCGCGGGATAAGTTCAACGTCGCCATACTGGTATTAATTACGAAGCGCACCTTTGAATTAAATTCTTGTAGAAGCAGAGTCGTCAGTATGAAAACAAAATTAGGTGCTGTGGGGCTAGTACGAGTTTTATCGAAAGCTAATTGCACACGAATAAGCGCTTATTAGCGTGCAAATAGTGTACTTATCATTCGATCATTTTGTTATGGAAATTTTTCGAAACTCTTTCGATGATCGTTTCGATATTCGATCATCGAAAACTTATACTAGGGCTACTCTTTGTTAGGGCAAAAAGTGGAAAACTTAAAAATAAAAATTTCTAAAAACATAGCTAACTCGAAAACCACTGGCATTTGACCCCTGGTTAACGGAAACAAAATTGTTGCAAATTTGCTCTAGTATAACCCCTTTCAAGGAATTTATAGAATTACCAGTCAACCCGTATAGGATGTTAGACGAAGCGTTTTAAAAAATAACTTCCTTTTATTTTCTCATTTAGAACTCTTTTAATGTTAAAGCGAAAAGAAAAAACATGAGTGCCTAATAATTAACACTTTTAACTCGAGATCGGCTGAACAGATTATTAAGGTGCTTAGTTAATTGGTTTCTTCTCTCCCGGATAACAGAATTACTAATAAAAAATTGAAAAATGGATATCAAATAATATAAAATATAATAATAAAGTTAGAATGGAACGGATTTCCTAACAACAACACCATCTGTGAAAATTCCATAACAACACAATTTTTATTTACCTGACAACCATTGAGTTTCAAAACACCGCTATATACGAAGATTGTTGATAGAATTTATTTCAAGCTTTCAAAAATAATTTTTTAACATTCAAACTTATTTTAAACGTATTTTTATCTAAATTAAAAATGCGAAATCAAACGGACTACAGGACAACGTCTGTCGGGGGAGCTAGTATTAAGTATTTAATATGAAAAAAAAATAAGGTCACAAGTACAACGTTTTCTGAAAGGTTCACAAAATGAGGGTGTAAAGTCTAAATTCTGGAATGTTATAGAGGTATTTGAGAAAAACCGGACTAAGTCGTTTGTAGTAAATACCTTATATTATTAGCTATATGGTAGGGAACACGGCGCTGCCATTATGCTGGGGAAGAAGGTGATAACTTACGTGTCTGATAAATTACTGTGAAATACACCACCCTTACAAGTTATTTCTTTTGTGGGGTGTTCGGTGACAATAACATATAAGTTTCCGACACTATATCATCCACATAATGTTATACCATATGTCTATTACAAGTGCTTTAAGAATACCAGTAAGTACCTACTGATTTTCGTTTATACTTGGTTTTCAGTACTAGGCAATAATTATCATCTAAGCCTCGATCACGATAAGGCAATTAATAGGAGACGCGAAAGATCTCCCAAGCAATAAAAAGACTGTACGAATCTGACCTTCAGAGCACCGGTGCTAATGCTATGTTTTCGCAGCCGACAAGTACAAATCATTCTATGTCTATCTCTTTCACTGCCAGCAGTAAAATAAGGAATGCGCGAAAGAGACAGTGTAAGCCGTATCACGTGGTATCATTGCGGGTAGCTTAGATATAGGGATTGCAATCCGGTCTCATTTTGAATCCGGCCGGATCCAACCGGATTTTCGTCAATCCGGCCGGATCCGATCGGATCCGACCGGATTGAGCTAACCTTGATGAATTAACATTTTAACAATAATAAAGGCCTAAAATAAAACGGTACGTATACGAAATTAATTTAATTAGGGTATGACTTCTTTTAAATAATAAAAACTATAAAAAATATAGTTTTTTTGAAATAAAATTACAAATTAGATAACGTTTTATAAAATTCAAATTGAAATGTATCGAAAATAAGTAACATATTTATATAACCTGCTTGATTGATCATGATTAACGATGTCCAAACTAAAACCGACACCACGAAAAAGAAAGATTCTCAAAAAATCACCAACCCATAGTGAAATAAACCATTCGAGGCAGAGTAAGAAACTCCAGATTCGGAGCTTCTGCGATGTCGAGAACGTCAAGCAATGGGGTAGAAATAGAAGGCCTTATTGGAAAGACCACGTCAACAGAACTGTAGCCCTGGTATAAGCCCGTTTCGATATTCGATCATCGAAAGAATTTCGAAAAATTTTCATAATAAAATGATCAAATGATTCGATCGTTTGATTTTAGAACACTAATTGCACACTAATAAGCTCTTATTTGCGTGCAATTAGCTTTCGATAAAACTCGTACTAGCCCCACTGATCCGGTGATTCTGGTAATAATAAGAGGATGAAATCACATCAACCAGCAGACTCTTGTACGAGCACCAAAGAGATGGATGAGCAGTTGGACATGCGCGTCCCAGGAGTAATACCTATAACCGGGAATAATCAGATACACTCCTATAATATATTATCAAGAAAAAGTCTTTGAGAAATCATTTCAGTTTTATCATTGTGACAGACTACCGAACTAATCTAATAAAAAGCAGACAATTATCACAACAGGTGTCTTTTCATTCGATAGTCAATACTTTCAATACGATCAGTAAACACTAGCTTTAAAATCTTACATTGGGCACAAGGAGCAATAGCAGCATTCCACTGCGCTTACTGTTACGCATTTGCCTCCTTTTCTCTTTTTATCTTTATGGGTACCCACAATTTTACCTACAATGATCCTGTGAAATTGCTAGGGGTACGGGTTCGAGTTCTGTCCATGTTGAGTTTGTTGAAAAATCCTTTGATATGATAAACCGGATCCGATCTCCGGATCCGTCAATTTTCACCGGATCCGATATGATCATTTTGATGCCGGATCCGCCGGAATACCGGATCCGGTTTTCCGGATTGCAATCCCTACTTAGATACCGTAGTAAACAAGACGCCTACTGAAATAAAATTAGATTTTTTCTGTGTATCACGGCGATTAGTCCGAATTTTTCTAGAATAACATTGAATTGGAGTAAAGCGGTGAGAATTGCGGTGTTCAAGGCTGTATGTGAATATGATTCAACTTGGGAGAAGATGCCTTAAGAAAAAGTTGGGTTTTCTTGTAAGATGAATCCGTTGTAAGATATCCGTATTGAAACAAAGTGCTTCAGAAGAATACTATGGGAGTCGTATAGCAGTTCTTATATTATAAGGGCATCTAATACATCTGAACCACGTAACCGCTCGTGCTTCATAAGAACTGAGTTGTCTGCATATTTTCCAAGTGCCAAAATCTAAAAAAATCTTTGATTGCTGATATACCTAGTGGTCTGATGTGTTTGTCTGACGGCGTTCGTAAGCCCGTAATGGTGGTCCAAATTTGAAAAAAAGTGACGTTAATTATGTGTCCATTAAATAGTTGGATGAATATAAACACCTAATGTTGTGAATAAATGTGTAAGTTTAAAATAAAATTACCTTATCTTAGATCGATAAAAGATTACCACCAATTTTATGTTATCGGATTCCATTATTCGTATTCAACTAGTGGTTGCTTCATCATGTTCTTCTTACGTTTTTTCTTTCACATTTCCTTTTTATTCTTTCCTATCCTATCATATTACGCACACTTATGTATATTGTAGGTGTTCTTTAGGTTAATAATTTCGGTAATAAATTGTGGAACTCGGACCAATACTATTCTTGCGTTTCACGGTTTTCTTTCAATAAATTCATATGAAAACACACAAGTTTTTTTTTTATAATAATAATAATTTGTCTTAATGTATCTACGTTAATGCTGTGCATGGTTAGTACCTTAGCATATTGCGGACTTAAATTCTTTAGTCACGTCCTTTTTTTCTTCGCAAAATTGCGTATCTTTTTCGAAGGGTAAGAATCAAACATTCATTTATTTTTGTGCCACGATTCTGTCAGAAACATTTTGTCTCTGATTCAATCGAGAAGAATACGAATATAAACAATTTTTGTAATACCAAAAGGAATCTTCTGCTTTCAAATTGTTATTTTTTAATGAATTTGATCTCACACAAATGCAAATTTAACATCTTTTACATATTAAGATAAATCAAACTATTGACGAAAGTCGATGATGGTCGGCATCCAGGATCGAACCTACGACCCTCTACTACGAAGTATGTGACTGAACCGTTAGGCTGTCAAACATTGAATCCATAAACAGATTTTCGTTCATGAAGAAGATTATAATTGATTTGAGTATTTTCAGTACTATCGACATTGAGTTTATTTACATTGTATAAATCAATTACTTTCGCATATGATTGAACAGAAATTATTTAAAAAACGAATCCAAACAGAATGTTTTTTTTTTAATTCGAATACATAATACTGTTCTTTTTACGCCACATCGAAATAAATTATGAAAATCGCCACATTTGGAATGAATAGGAGACGAATGGGGTGGCATATTATAATAAAGTACTTAGTGTAATAACATTATTACGTGAATCAGAAATATTTTAGTTATTTCACGTTCATGTTCTCATATTAATAATTCAAAACCGCTGTAAAAATATTTCGGCAGGTGGAAGGTACCTGCTTACATCTCCTTTTAGGAGGCACACCCCATACATTCATCCCCGCATGCTCCATGTCAAGTTTGTCGTCCTGCTCTATAGTCCATCTACTCTCTCTTTCCCCCTCGTCTAGAGATTCTTTATCAAAGGGAGATAGAAATGTCTGTTTGTTCCGCCGTTAGCGACCACGTGCCAGATGTAAGATCGATAGCGAGTACTACAGTGTTTCCTAGACTGTGTACATCGTCGTAAAAGACAAAATATCAGCCATGTGAAAATTTTAAAACACGCTGAATTACACTTTAGTGTAATTTAAAACTAAATTGTACTTGATACACCAAAAAGTCTAATTCTGCGTGCACTGATATTAATACATGAATCATATTTTGTTTTCAATGGTATTATGTACATCGCGTGTTGGATGATTAGGTTTACATTTCAATATTCGTTTATCTCTCATTACGACTGTGTAGTTTTGAACTTACTCACTGTTGCTTCAGGGAATTGAGCTCTTTTGTTATCTTTTGCGTTTGAAAAATGGAAACAAGAGAAATCAAAGCACGCGGCGGAGGGGAAAAATATATATCGGATTTCGAAATGATTTTTTTTCCCAAGAAAATTCAAAATTCAGAACATAAAAGATATTTGATGGTCGGTAGCTCTCTATAGATTCTGAGTTATCTGCTAAGCTAATTTCACGATGCCGAAAATTTGCCACTTTCCCAAAAAAATTCACGTAAAAGGTGTATGAAGGTACAGGAGTGATACCAGTTAGGTATATATTATTTTTCTCCTTCCATCAGGGTCAAGATGATGTGGAAGGTCCTCAAATACTGCGTTTCATAAGAAGAAGGTCATAATACCTATATCGTAAAACGCGCAATATTGAGTGCAGTAGATGACACTTGTTCACTCAGGAGCCTACATAGGTACCTACTATATAATTGTTCAAGAAATTGGAAATTACTCTTTGCTTACAATAAAACAAAAAAAAAAAAAATTTCGGGGGAGAATTCGTCCTTCTATGAAATTATTACTTTTGTAATAAAATATGGTATGAAATTATTACTTTCATAAGAATTTTCCATGAAATATTCTTCTCTTTTGCTAAAAAAATTACTCAAAATACCTACTTTTTTTTAGCGAATCTAAGCCCAGATTCATGTAGTAAGTGCACTTTTACATCTTCAAAGGAAAAATCAAAGAAAGCTAACCTTGAAAGAAGTAGTGAAAGTTAGATTAAATTGTTAGTTAAAAAATTTCAAGTAACAATAATTGCCTCCCTATGCCCCTAAGTGGGGTTTAAAGGGAGAATGAATGAATTACGATCTGAGATAGGATTCAAGTCCCGAGTAGAAATTTCATGTGAAGAAACACCTAGAAAACCGAAGTGGTTGGTGACCCAGCGGTTACAACGCCGGCTTTCGTACTGCGGACGTCGTGGTTCGATCCCAGATGCCGACCATCTTCCTCTTTCACGACACAAGATTTCAGTAGCTTACTGTGAAAGAGTCAAGGAGTGTATTTGTGTTCATTCATATAAAAAAAAAAAAAAAAATTCTGTCCCTACTGGAAATAGAATTCGGGACCTCTTGGTTAGAAGTCAGCGCCTATAAATACCACAAGGTCGCAAAAATAACACGCATCATATTTTCATTTCAATTAAACAAAGAAGATTCAAAGATGCGTCTCTCTGTCTACCACTGCGTGATGAGTAAAAAAAAATGTTTAGGTATGTACCTACTTACCTATATCGAAAAAATAGGTCCACCTTTCGCTGGCAACTCCGTAATCGAAAACGTGTTGAGATGTCAAACGAGAAAGGGTCGAAATCAAAATGACGTCAATATCAGGTGACGTCACAGAAAATGAAATTATTTCAGGAACAGATGATTACGAAACCTCCGGAGAATAATCTTTTGACGTCATTGCGTACGGCAGCTTCCTAATAATACGCGCCAGAACGTGCCGAAAACCTTTCTAACATTTAGCTTTGTTTACACTTTGGTATTTTGCCTTTGTTAAACTTGAGGTCATCTATAAGATACCTATAAGAAAGTCGGGTGTTGTATTTTGTTTGGGTTCTGTTTTATAATCTCGTGGTGCCAGCGACTTTCACGTGTAACTACGACCCCTCCAAGAAAGTCGGGTTAGTACGAACACTTATAACTCAAGATCGGCTGAACAGATTTTTATGATGCTCGGTTTATTAGGTTCTTCTCCGCTCCGGATAACAGAATAATTATTAAAAAATCGAGAAATGGATAGCAAATAATATAAAACGTAATATTAAAGTAATTATGAAACTGATTTACTGGCAACCACTCCATTTGTAAAAATTCCATAACAACACAATTTTTATTTACTTTACAACCATTCAGAATTTCTTTGAAGCTTTCAGAAATATTTTTTTAATATTCAAACATATTTTTCTAAAAATTACAAATTCGAAATCAATATTCATATTAAGGACTACAACTGAACAGGACAACGTCTGTTGGGAAAGCTAGTATTATTATAAACGGTAGTATTTAATACGCGAATGATGTGTTTTATCAATCAACTTAGCCTTGTTGGGGACTGCGGACAAAAATATATTACAAATCATTAAATTAAATTCTTTTTTAATGTGAAAAAAGGTTTTAACATGTTTAGATAAGGCCTCACAATTTTCGTATATATATGTAAGAGAACAACTGAACCGATTTAACGTATATTCCTATATCAGTTTTAATATTTTTTAATAGTGTAAAATATGGAAAAATTGCGAGGAAAAAAGGAAAATTAAGAATTTTTATGCTTTGGGCATGTGGAAAGAATGGATGTAAACAGAATGACAAAGAAAATTTATAAGGCAGAAAGGATGGGTGTAGGAAGGCGTGACCGACTGAGATTGACGTGGATCGAACACATCGATTCCGTCTTCAAGGAAGGCCAGGTCATAAATGGTATAACGGTGGAGGTGGCGAAATAAGTGTGCTTGGATAGAAAGGAGTGGAGGTCCCTTCTCTCTGCCTACCCCTTACGGGACACGGCGTAATAAGTAAAAAAAAAAATAGTTTTTTAACACTACAAAGTCTTCCTGCCTGTCAGATTTGTCACAATAAATGGTCTTTTTTATTCGTTGTGAATTTCGTTGAAGAATAATTCGTTGGGAAACGAAGTATGTTATGGATGTATCGTTTATCGAGTCATCAATTCAAGTGTTGATGTAAAATATTTTATCTATCACACCAGTGATACAATATTATGTCGATATCATATCAAGATACAGGTGACAAGCAAACTTGTTTTGAAAGAGATTTTTACTCTAGTGATACGCATTAACATAATATATCAGAGTATCGCTCAAGTGATACATAAAATAAAATATACTCATATAGTCGTATAGGTATATAAAGAGCCAACTGACACACAAACATACCTTTGCTGGAATAGGGTGTGCTGCAGGATACTCGGAGGGGGCAGCGGCACTTTATCAGCTTGTTGTTCCCCCCTTTTCCATGGCACGTGAGAGTGCTCTGGTCTCTACGTGCTGTGTGGAGTCTCCAGGATACAGCCTCTGATCGAAATATCTCTACTTTATTTCAGGTGCATCTAGATTTTTATGGGATTAATTTATCATGATTACTTGAAAGAAAGGATGAGGTTTAGTATGCAAGGTTAGCAGATTAAATACTGTAAAAAGAACAACAACTTCAGATAAATTGAAAAGTTAAAGATATTTTCGAATCATTAAGGTTTGTGACGTCTTATATCCCTGGATGTTTCAGGAACATTTTATTATCATTTTGTCTAGATTTTAGCAACCAAAATATATATAATTTTCACGAGTAAGTAAAACAACTGCAAATGAATAACTTGAAGTCTGAAGGACTTACCGTGACTTTGATAAACATGATGTTTGTCAATTTTGTGTATAATGTGGTACCACCGCATCACGAACGACGTTATACGACAGAGCACCCAGCGTGCTGCGTGAGCCTATTATTTCTACCATTATGGAGAGGAGATGGACTTTGCTGGGACATGTATTAAGGATGCCGAATGAAAGTTGGCCGAGGAGAGGGCTGTTCCCATCAGGGTCCCGAAGACGGGGAAGACCCTCTCATACTGTGTTCCGCTCCTTCAAAGCAGAGCTGAGGAATCTGGACATGGTGTGATAGGAGATTATAAACATTGCGCAAGATCGAACGCAATGGAGAGCTCTTGTTGCTTCTCTATGCTCCTAAGTGGGGCGTTAAGGAAGTTTGGATTGGATTTGTGTAAAGAGCGAAAGAGGGAATGTAATAATCATGTCCAATTGTCCAATCATGGACAGTAGGTACCAGACTCGTTAACATCGCATTACATATTCAGTCAGTGGGAACATGACCTCGAGAAATATCTCCTCAAAGATGGAAGGACAGTTGGAGAGCAATACCATAAGAGTAAGAACTCTGAAAAACAGATAAGCAAGGAAAAAGAAGAAAACTATTTTTCGAGGCAAGGCGAGGTCATGTTTTTAAGTCCAACTACTGTGGAATGGTTTCTTCATCTGGCTAAGTAAGTATATACAAACCCGCAGCATTGTATAAAATACCACAGAAAATGATATTGTTTTAGATGTCTAAGTAAGTAAATAAAACAAAGGAATTTTCTTTCAATAAATGATTACTCTCCAGTACATTTTCTAGTTTTAAGTATGTCGATTTTCATTCCATTCCTGGGAAATTCCGTTTTCCTTTTGCTGTTCTTATATTTCTATAAGATCCATTGATTTTAAATGTCTATTTACTTTCTGAAATCTAGATTCGTACATACATAGCACATAAGCGAATGCTTTAGAATATTTGGACGTACCCGTGGCGAAGACTAAAAATTTTCGATGGTGGTGAAAAAAGTTAATCAGTACATCGAACACAAACAACAAAAAACACATTATTTGTGATTTAGTTAAAATTTTTGATGATTTGGAAAAGTCTTGATGAATTTTACTGGTATGAACACTTCGCTATTGCGACGTATTTAATAACGCCAATATTTTTAATAGGTGTAAATTAAATTTTATGCAATCATTTACGGTCTGTGGGGCTAGTACGAGTTTTATCGTAAGCTAATTGCACGCAAACAAGCGTGCAATTAGTGTTCTAAAATCAAACGATCGAATCATTCGATCATTTTAGTAAGAAAATTTTTCGAAACTCTTTCGATGATCGTTTCAATGTTCGATCATCGAAAACTTATACTAGGGCTACAGTTTCATGAAAATTAAAGGAGAACGCGTTTTATAATAACCAAAAGTCAATTAAAGTATGTACCTATACTTTATTTAAAGTCCCGTAGATGACACAAAGTCTACTTTTTTGTTGTTCATTCTTTTACCATCAGAGTTTCGTGCAAATTTATTGGCGTTTTCTGCCACAAAAATGTCATTTATCACCTTTAAAGTAGGTACCTTTAGGTAAATAATTCTTATGTTGCTTTTTTTGAAGCCGATCGTTAATCAATAAACTTCGATTAAAAAGTTATTTATTGTTTTCAAATTTGAACCACTATGTGCTTATGATTCCTGCTATTGCTCTTTGGAAGACTGACTATTTGTTGTGAAAAATTGTTGCGCAGATGAAGTTTTCGCTTCTTCAATACGACTTGATCCTAATATGTACGAATTTAGACCGACAATTTTGGTTGCAACTAAGCAAAATTTTTAATAATTAACTATTATACAATTATTATACAACCACACTATTGTGTCACGCCAAGTCACAACAGAAGACTTGTCGGCGTTAAACGAATCATTATGAACAAAAATTGCCTCAAATAAGTTCGATGCTTAAGCATGGATCTTATAAAACACTAACACCATTATTTTATCATAACTACATATAAATTATATTATCCTGAATAACAGTCTAGGTTATTTTTACTACACTTAATTTTCTTCACACATTATTCAATTTTGACAGATTTGAATCCAAAACTGAACGTAATATACGATATCGTTCGCAAAAAAAAAATTCGAACGTAGAACTTATTCAAATTTTCGAACATAAATTCAAAAATTACGTTGGGATTTTGTTTTCAAGCTTCTGTAAGACGTTTTCATAGATAATTTAGATGAAGAAAATTTTCCGTCCCGCCTGAGAGAGGAGGTAGGTAGGTACCCATACGGTATATTACGTAAAATATGGGTACAAACACTGCTAGGTTGATAGGTAAAGTTTTATTTTCATAAAATTTGAATACCACCCTGTCTGTCATTGATGACAATGTTTGTTAGATAGAAGTATTATAGAAGGTAGATGCTTGATAAATGTAAGGTAGATGGCGCTACTGTAGTGGGATGAAGGAGGATTGGAAATTTCCCCTCGTGCGCTGTACCTTTGTGCCCGAGAAGTTTCTAGTTACAAGATCCATATACAAACTACACGGCGACGTTTCCAATATAAATTGCATAAATTTTAATCGGCGACTATTGTAGTTTTCTTACCGAACGATGCCAACAGATTGGATTTTATTGTTTTGATTCTTTCAAAACGAGCATTCTTTTCGATTTAAGTTTCTCGTACATCTACGAAAGTCTCTGATCATATCGAATATGTACCTATCTATCTGTAAAACATGTCAGGTAAAATAAAAATGGATATGGATATCGTCAATTGGTTTTTATTTGAACTACCTACTTATTTTCCAACAAACGCGTGGTTTTCCATTATAATAAGTAACATCATAATAGAAAATCTTTATATTCACATATTGAATAAAAATATCCGCAAGTAAATATTCAAATAATTATACATATATTTTTAAATTTCTTCCCTAAACGCCCCTTAAATTTCCCGCTTCCTTGAGCGCCACTCCTAATAACTTGAGCACATTGATATTTTGAATTATTATGAGATTTCTTACATCATATCCATATGATTTATTTCTTATTACATGACATTTAGAACGACAGAATTTTCATATTTCCTCATTTCGATTGTACCATCAGAGATCAGAGAAATGTCAACTTACGAACAAATGGAGTTAATATGCTGAAAATGTGACAAAAATGAAAGTTAATAAGTTGAGATGGTTTGGGCATGTGGAAAAAAGGATGCAAACAAAATGACAACGAGAATTCAAAAGGCTGAAACGTAAGGTGTAAGAAAGCGTGGCCGACCGAGAATGACGTGGAACGAACACATCGATTCCGTTCTCGAGAAGGCCAGGTAAGAATTAAGAGAAATAGGAGAGGGTGTTTTAGAAATGTTATGTCGGTGGAAGAAGCGAAAGAAGTATGCTCGGATAGAAAAGCGGCGTGATGGGTAAAAAAATTAACATTTTTCTTTATCGATACAAATCTGGTATAAGATAACGGGAAAAATCTGAACTTTAAAAAAAACCACAAAGCAAGAATTATTGACTGCCAAGAGTGGATTGCCGCGTTGAAAATAGGAAGAAGAAGACACACCCATCACAACTAAGCTATCGAGGTCGCTGTAAAATCCCACAAAAGATAAAAAAAATGCTGAAAATATACATCATCAGCCGTCTTTTTCTTCCTATAGGCAGCATTGATTATTCAATTCTGGATCATGGCCTCCCTCGTATATTATCCTATATCCTTTTGTATTATTTTGTATCCTCCCTCGGCATTACAACACCACGCTTGGTGAGCGGTTGGTGAGGTCGTCTTTCCATGTTGACTCATAGGTCAACACTATCCATCGAGGTTAATTAGTTTAGTATTTAATTGTATGGCATCCAGGGGAAACCAATGTCGAGGAGGTGTAGATACATAAGCCAATTAATTAATCTCCAAGAGCATGGGCAACAAAATGCCTCCACGCTCCTCTCAAAGAGTTGATAATATGATCCATCTTCGTTATCGGTTGTATTAGACTGATTTTAGAATATGGATTGGATTGCTGAAAAATGTATCTGCATTTAATTTCCTGATCCATTCGGTCTTATGGAGACCTCTTCTAGTCTTATAAAATACAAACAGAAAAAATACATGATAAATTTCAAAAGTACTTATAGGCACTCAAATTATCATGATGTAAGGAAAGCCAAATTCAAAGCATGGGTAAAGTTGGACGGTAAAGCGTAGGTACCAATTACGAGCGTATCACTTACAAAGTAGACTACTACATACTTAAAAAACTGAAAAAATGCTGTTCAGCGAGTTGTTATCAAAGGATCAGGCTTCATATATGCGACGTAGATATAGTACTTGGCCTGATGGAGTGCTATCTAGCTCGTCTATCTGTACCTATCACTTAGGTAATAACGTAAGTGAACTTCGTCTTTTACGTGGGTATGTACCTAGTAGGTATCCATAGAGACTTGAAGGTTCATCAGTACAATATGGCGACATGTGGGGTATTGATATTCCATAAAACATACCGGGTTCTGGATACACGTCATTGTTCGATTACTTCAGACAAAAATGTATATGAAGTAAGGCATATTGAGCATCCAATAATAACTACTATGCTATTTTTCTCCCACATGAGGTAGGTACATTAACATTTTCTCCCACATGAGGTAGGTACATTAACATTTTATAAAATGTTGTGTTTTTAATCCAACTGCTACTGCAGTCTGCAACTCCTTCTGTTTCTTTTTTTTCTGCCTATATAATCCTTAACCCTTTTTTCAAGTAATAAGGAGGTTTATGCATAGATTACACTTTTGTGAAAAAAAATTTTTTTAAATATTTTTATTTGAGAGCTAAGCAAGGTGGGAAACCTGTTTCCTACGGAACTTTTTCTGACTGCAAAAAATGTATTGGGTAAAATTCAAAAAGTTTCAAAATCAAAGTTTATTGAAAAAGAGATGGCTGAGCAATTAACAAAAGCTTTTAGTTAATACTGAAACTAGCTGGACATTTCTAAGATATAATTTTCTTTCCAATAAATTGTTTGAAACATTGATCTTCACAATGAGTAATCTCGCAGGTAGTGCGCGTATATTTTGTTCATTTTCCACGACTTTCATACAGAAATTGCTTAGCCATCTAAAATAAAGAAATAAATAATAAAATTATGCCATAATAAAATAATTATTTATGTTAATCGAAAAATTGTATGACAATTGTATAAAAATTTTGTTATATAAAAGCATTTTAAATCAAATATAATACTTATTTTAGCTAAGAAAGCCGCTTTTATAGCTTAGAAACAATTCTTTCCAGAATTATTCGCAAAATATTACAAATTTACGGTTTTGGCATAGACATGAGAGCGAAAAAGTCATATTCCAATTTTGACGCTCAATAGCACATAGCCGTAAATAAATAAATAGTGAAATTTCTGAAAGGTCGATAATCTAGTTGTCTATGAAAAAAATGTTTAACTATCCTACAAGACACAGCAGGCCAATTCTATTACAGAAATATGCATTTTTTATATTTTTTCATGACTTTTGTATGCTGGGAAACCTTATTCCCACATCCTACGAAAGGGTTATAAAATACGCAAAAGAGTTAGTCTACCTTGGTAGTAGAATTATTTGTGATGGTCGAACAAGAAGAGAGGTAGACAGTCGAATACACCAAGCAAGGCTCGCTTTCAATATAAAATCAAAATTCTTCGGAAAATTAGATGCAGTGGGGCTAGTACGAGTTTCATCGAAAGCTTATTGCACGCTAATAAGTGTGCACATAGTGTTCTAAAATCAAACGATCGAACCGTTCGATATTTTTTGTATGAAAATTTTTCGAAACTTTTTCGATCATCGTTTCGATATTCGATCATCAAAAACTTAATACTAGGGCTACAGATCTTTGCTGCAAACCAATCCATAGGATTGAGACCGCAGAGAAAGATTATCCTTTTTTCAATTATTATACAATTTTTTCAATTATTTCTATTCTGTAAGGATTAAATCTCACTCAAAATGAAAACAAATGCTTTATATATATTTAATTTTTTGTTGTTATTTTGGGGGTTAAGAAAGAGCTGAGTGCATAGTTTGAGTCCACGACCTTCAGTTGGTATGTTGATATGAATAGTCGGCGACACACGCTTGAAAACTAGTTAAAAAATATGAATTTCAACAATCGCTAGGGATCAAGAACTCAAAAATTCAACAGCAATGAAACTATCAAAATTAATGTAAGGCGACAATTTTGTTTTTCAAAATCCTTATTTCCACAATCTATGGAAACACATTCGTCTAAAATATTTTGAAGTTGTGCTTTCATTAATGAAATTTTAATTATAAATTCTTTTTAGAAATAAATTTCATAAATTTTGCATTCCTCTCTTTCAATCATTAGTTCCTACTTTTTCCATTATGCATTGTCTTGCTCAATAAATTATTATAATTTGCAAATCTGATTGCAAGTTCATTTTTTTTGTTTCACTGACAGACGGAATAGCTCGTTTTATAATGCTTTAGTGTATTGGTAGCAGGCGCTGATTGTTCAGATGGTTGCAAAATTTCAAAAAAAAAAAAACAAAACAACGTAGAACAAAAATAAAATATAATGCATTGTACGGAGCGCTGTTACGATTCAAATTGAATAAAAAACACATAAACAATCAGGTAGGCACCTAAGCGTTTGTTATTAAAATCCCTGATAACTATATTTGGAACACTGATGAAAAACTGTTAACATTTTATGTGAAAAAAAAAAAAGAATTGGAAGATCGCACTAGGCTGAATAACTTCGAACTGATTGTCCGATTGGAAGAATGGGTGTTGGCAATGTTGGCAGACTCAGGATGAGATCGCTTGATTGCGTTATAGGTGATCTCTGTAACCACCGCGACTGACAAGATGAAGTGGTGACTGTTCAGATCAAACCTACAATGGGTTGTAGTGCCATTGATTAATTTGAAGTAAAGGGTCACCAGACCTGAATATAAATATCCATCTCTATTATTCCAGGTAAATGATGTTAATTTCCAAAAATCAAATCGAATAATTTAAATAAGTCTTTTGGGCTTTCCGTAAGATTGGTCCTCAGTCAATATTTTGGATAGAATGAGTGGAAAAGTTCGTTGTCTGTACACCGTTTGATTACTAAAAGTATGTTAGTTTGCCCGGGAAACTGAGCTTTAAACTAAAGACAATCTTGTTTTATAGGGCACCTAAAAAGCCTAATTACATACTTATGCAAGATATAATAATAATTGATTATCTTCAATTCTGGACAAGTGACAAAGTGAAAAAAAAAACAAGCACGTCGATGGTTTTCAGAAGTTGTATAAAAAACCTTGACCACTCTCATTTTAAATTAAAAAGATATAAGTGGGGAGATTGGGAGAAGAGTTTTCTCAGCTCATCGGAGCTACTGAGTTCTTATTGGACAGCGTTTGAAAGAAAAATCGTAAGCAGAATATATGGACCTATAAATGAATGTCAAAGGTGGCGTATAAGATACAACACCGAGCTCTATGATCTCTACCACAGGACAACATAATGATGAAAAAAAGAATGAAAGAAAAACCCGTTTCACACGATCTTTTCGCTTTAGAAACGGGGTCTATATCACTATACTAATATATAAAGAGGAAAGATTATTTGATTTTTTGTTTGTTTGTTTGCATCGAATAGGCTCCAAAACTACTGAACCGATTTGAAAAATTCTTTCACTTTTGGGAAGCTTAAATATCGGCGGTGAACATAGGCTATATTTAATTTCCAAAAAAAATTGGGTAACCTACGAAAACTTCAATAATGTAACCCAACGTGTAAAAAATTTACCTAAAATATTATTTTTATCGCGAACGCTGTGAAAACTAATGATGATAGAATAAAACAATGTACTACAATTTTGTAGAAGACATCATTATTTACAAAAAGTATCGCGACAGCATATGTCTAACTATTATAGTTATGCCACAATAAGTGTTTTTTTATTTAAAAAAAATCAATAAAATGTCACCTCTAGAAAAGGCTCTTTATTGGTATCTTGGTATTACTCCTTATTAAAATAAATTAGTTTATATTCAAGTCTGCTTCAATATGTTTGTATAACTTTTTGAATTATTCAATTCGGACATTCCATTCGAAAGTTATCACGAGTTTAAAAATGTGAGTATTGGAAAAAAAGCATGGTCTCTTATCATCTCAACTTATCCGATGCAGAGTGCGTACAGGAGCGGGGAGGGGACTGAGGGGAGTCGTGTCAAGTTTAGTAGAAATACCGCGCAAAGTAGTCACGGTTGTAAAGTGACGTGACACGATACATTGCAATGCAATTATTCCAGATTAACATATGCTATAAAATATTTTGAAAAAGTTAGGGATCTGTATGAAAACTAAATTACCGATTTGAGGGGTTAAATAAACTTTGCAGTATTACGATATTTATAATATCGTAATACTGCAAAGTTTATTTAACCCCTGAAATCGGTATAATGGCTAAGTATTACAAAGTTTCAAGTAACGTTTTTGAAGAAAACTAAATTATTTTTAAGTATCTATCTACCCGTGCGAAGCTGGGGCGGACCTCTAGTTGATTTAATAAAATAACAATAAAAAAAAGAAAAACGGAGCACTTTTAAAGGTGATGACCCAATCGGTAGAAGAAAGAAGGATGGCTTTTGTCGGAGACTGAAGGGCTCTGGGGCAGCATAGCTGGAAAATGGTACCCAGTGCCAGATTAGGATGCAAAGGCTTCTTAGAGGCAGTAACGCAACGGGTTGTAACGCTGAAGATACTGATAATAACTCTTGGAATTCATTCTCAACCTTATTGTCCTTTCTGTAAATTATTTAATTTTTTTTGCAACATAAAAACAACGTTTAAATATTATTTTAATACCTAAATTTTTATCTCATTGTAAATAATATCAATGAAAATATTTTGGATCTGTAGTGTATGTTTTTATAGTACCATGCTGACGATGTGGGCTGTCAATTATTATTATTGTTCATTTAGGGGCGCAGAGCACTGGCTTTGGGGTGTTTTTTCCAGAGATAAATGGATGTTTATTTTTTAATTTACGTGTAGAGGTCGTGTTTAAATTTTCCACCCATGTGTACAGAAGGAGAAGTATGAAACACGGATGAAAAATATATTCGAAAAAATGTTTTCAACAGATTGACAATACTCCATTCGAGAATTTTTCGATGATATTCGCTGTACGTATTTCGATTACATAGATCCATCAATTTATAGGGTTTTTTATGTTTTGTTATCATACCTAGTAGAACTTCATATAACGTACAAGTTTTATTGTATTATGAAGAAAAAAAAACATGGAACTAGCAAAAGGCTGTTTGATTCTGAATCAGCGTTTCTCAATATCAGTGGCATAATCCAATCCAAATCCAAACTCCCTTAAGACCCCACTTAGGGGCATAGGGAGGCAACAAGAGCTCTCCATTGCGCTCGATTTTGCGCAACATCAGTGGCATAATCAATCAATCAATCAATTCTCCCTTTTACACCCCACTCAGGGGCATAGGGAGGCAACAAGAGCTCTCCATTGCGCTCGATCTTGCGCAATGTTTATGACCTCCTCCCACACCATGTCCATGTCCCTCAGCTCTGCTTCGAAGGAGCGGAACACAGTGTGAGAGGGTCTTCCTCGTCTGTCCAGTGGCATAATATTATCTTTTAAACAATATTTTCAAAATACTCGTAGGGATAACGTTTTCTAGGAACAGTGGGGCTAGTACGAGTTTTATCGAAAGCTAAGTGCATGCTAATAAGCGCTTATTAGCATGCAAATAGTGTTCTAAAATCAAACGTTTGATCATTTTTGTATGGAAAATTTTCGAAACTCTTTCGACGATCGTTTCGATATTCGATCATCAAAAACTTATACTAGAGGTACAGGTTCGAATCATGATCATGTAATTCAAAATGATTGAATGTGTGATTCGCTTATTGGGTTTCGTAATTTTACCGATCGTAATATTATTAGTTGAAAATGATTTGCAGTTATGCCTATCAATGTCCCTTCTGATGTCATTGTTCGTAGCAGCTTTTTCCAAACACGGTGGATGATTGCCTTCCTCGCATATTATGTCCAGATGTTTCTGAACTGGGGCCGAAGTTTAGTCAAGTGTAATAAAGTGGTTCCCATAGTAACAACGTTCAAACGACAGCTTTTAACGTTGTTACAATGGAAACACCGACCGAACGATACCGTTGACGGCCATTTTATTATACTTGGCTTAGGCCCCTGAACGTTATAAGAGTATATGCGAGGGGTAAAATGGCATGACAACATCATAATTGCCAAGCGGGTTGGTGAGGACGTCGTCCCACGTTGGCTCGTAGGTTAACACTATCCACTGAGTTTGGTTATTCGACGTATGTTATATTGGATGGGAGACCAATAAGGTGAAGATAGGTAGGTACTTGAGATCAATATCCGCGTAGAACATGCACACTAAAATATTGGCGTCTTATGCTCCACACAATGAGTTAACACGATCTCCTTTGCTCTCCCTATGGTTAATATGATCAACAGGTTTCAATACGTAGCAGGTTCTAAATTAACCATTGTTCATAATAATACGTGATCCAGATTTTTGGTCTCACTTATATCGGACCTACAAGAAAGAACTACTTTCCAACATTCATGCGGTAGGTTGTCTATCTAACAAGGAGTGCTAATAATTGATTGACGTTATTGATTGATTGATGCTACAAATACTATTGTTTTACTTGATTATGGAGCTTTGGTATTACTGACTATTAAGTTAACGTGCGCTAACTAAAGTAAATTATCTACTAGCTAATTACTAGCTAAGGGAGAGGTATGTAATTGAATCTAAAGAAATTGTTAACTTAAACATGTGAGAAGTGCTAATTGAATGAAACACAATTGCTTGAATAATAAAAGTTAAGAAACTTTCCTTTATTGCCGTTGCATTTCTCATGCATGATTCCTTTGGGGATGATAAGCGCACACAGAACATTTCTATCTTAGGAAGAAAATAATCTGCGATTTTTTATTATTTGGAAAATTTCTCATTTCACCCCCTCGAAAATATTTTCTAAAGAAACATCTCTGCAGATCAGTTATTTAAATGAAGAAAAGGAAGGAGTAATAATGAGGGAGTCGAACAGCGCTCTCTCCGAGGAAGATAAATCATTTTTCTTGATGTGTTTTCTTTTTTATTTCATCTTTTGAAAACACGAAATTTGGCAAAAGATTCTATGCATATTTTATCGAAAGATTCGGGAATCACTAGCTGATGTTGTTTTTTTTCAAATACTTCCCTCGTATTGACAGAAAAATAAACTTGGAATATGTTAGTTGTTATTTGTTATTCGGATGAATTAAGCAATCTATTAAATAGAGTGGTTCAAACAAAAAACTGCATTTCAAATGGTTTTACAAATGATTTCTTCTACTTTTGTCTTCTCTTAGATCTTCCTGTTTTTTGGATGACCTGCTATTGCACCTCATTCTTAAGCATATAATTTTTTTTTTTTTTTTTTTAATAAATGAATCTGTGCTCACTCAAAGTGAACACAAATACACTCCTTGACTCTTTCACAGTAAGCTACTGAAAGCTTGTGTCGTGAAAGAGGAAGATGGTCGGCTGACTCTTTTCATTTTTAATCTAATTTAACTTTAATTTAATCAAGGAAAGAAATAATTGCATATTTCTCCATATTGTACAAAGCCTGGGCAAAACTTATTTATTGTATCAATTAGTTTGTTGGTAGCCTAGCGAATATCACCGGTTTTCTTATATAGGTACTGTTGACGTGGGTAGTTCGTGGGTTCGATCCCAGGTGCCGACCATCTTCCTCTTTCAACTAGATTACTGTGAAAGAGACCAACGGTGTATTTATTAATTACCACTTTGAGTAAGCGAATATTCATTTTAATTAAAAAAAAAACTGTATATTTCTTTTGTTCTTTTGGACTTGTGGAGTCCATATTATGGTCCAACTAGGGAGCGGACATGTTCAAGAAGAAGAAGAAGATTTCTTTTAATTTTTCTGTAATTCCAAGTTATGAAAAATAAAGTTGTCATGCATTTTTTTCAATACCTATTCATTAAATTAAACTTTAAAGGTATGTGTACTATGTAGTATGCATTCAAATATCAGATAAGCCTCCCAGTTCATCTAAGCAATCTAAGCGAAGCTATTCCAGTTGATCATTATTTACATTTTGAATGTAGGATGAAGTTCTTTGTGAAGACTTCCTTCGAGGTAGTGGTTGATCATTTGATGAAGGGTATCTGGGGTAATTGGGAAACATACGTGGTATGCACCCTCTTCCAGTTTAAACTTCGTATGTGGTACCACAAACAATAATTTCCTTGGAGTTTGATTTTTATTTCACAAGTATTACAATCATGAGGGGTACAGACAAAACCATGTATATAGCTTGATGAAACACCCATTAACGGGGTTATTTACAGTGGCTCAAATACACAATCTATCAAAATGATTGAGAAGGAGAAGTGCGACATGAATGTGGGCAAGGTCGTCCAATAAATCAAGGCACGATGAGCTGCGATTCGACGATAAATTTCTCTTTATTGTGTTGTGAATTAGCCGTTTATTAGTGAGGCCGTGCAAATGTCAAACATTCTATCATCCTCACAATGGAGGCTGCTTTAAATGGCAGCCTTGGAGGAAGTTTTATAGGTCGGTTGAGCTCTGATAACGTTTATATGAAAGACTCCTATCGGTAGTTCATTCTTTGTTACCAAATCTGGCGTACTTTTATTGCTTAGTATGGGATCACATATTGCTAGATGGTGAACTCTACTTTGACATTGTATACCTACCTACGAGTATATATCAAGAAGTGTGGTTGTTGAATCGATGAATCAACAGTCACCAATGCCTTGATTTTATATGTCTTTTGATTTCTCTAACCAATGACTTCATACGGCGAACAATCTATTTTTAACAAAATTTAATAATAGATATTCATATCTCAAAATACAGAATCCATTAAAAATAATTGGTTGCCTAACAGTTCAGTAGCCGACTTTCGTAGCAATGGTTTGATCTCGGG
Organism: Mystacides longicornis; assembly: GCA_963576905.1. Taxonomy (NCBI): domain Eukaryota; kingdom Metazoa; phylum Arthropoda; class Insecta; order Trichoptera; family Leptoceridae; genus Mystacides; species Mystacides longicornis. Next base: position 9,881,905 of record OY756423.1, read on the forward strand.
TTCAAACTATCTTCCTCTTACAAAACACAAGTTTAGCCTTCTATAAAATAATGTCAAAAGTGTGTTTGTGTTTACCTTGAGTGAGAACTGGCAAGAATAAGAGATATCTATCTATCCCACTCATATTTTAGACAAAGCTCATATATCACACATTGTATATTTTCAACATTTTTAAATACATGTAAAAAAGAATAATATCCTACAAAATAAATGAATGCGGAACTATGCCTACAATAACTCATGGAGATTTCAGACCTGAAAGTGATACGGGACACGCGATACAACTGCTTTCAATTTCGTTGTAAAATTATACTTTATATTATGTCACTAACCTTGACCACACGATTCGCCTACATTGTTTTAACCAAATGGCGTGATATGTTTATTTGTTAAATTTAAAAAAAATATTATGTTGTTCATAATTTTGTGTAAATTTTAGTACATACTTCCAGTACCTACACTATGAAACATGGAATAAAACGATTTATATATTTCTTCGTTGATAAAATACCTGTTTGTACGTATTATAATATACTTAAATTCATACAATTGAAATGGTTTTATTACTTCACTTATGATTTCAAGTTGGTATTCTAGGTGGAGTAAATGTATAAACGTTCATTCAAGTTGCTCTAGCTTGTGGTTATTCCATTGCGCTAGTGTGAATGGTCCAAAATCCAGCGAATGAATGAACATTTCCGGATAGGCCAGGACAGAGATGCCACGCCATAGTGGTAGCCGACGTCGGGAGGACCTGGCATGGCACAGGAAAAAGAAGAAGTATATTTCTAAAACACATAATCCTGTAGTTTGCTACCCAGAAAAACAGCCAAAAGACAAAAATATTCCATTTTCTTTTTACTCTATAAGACATTAGATAAACATATAAAAAATTAATAAGAAGGATACGTGTTATTGTTTGTATAATGTTGATTTTATTAATATATTCCGCTGTCATTTCTCCCCCAACTCACATAAATATTAATGTCTTTTTTATTGGCTCCCTCAACATTACAGCGACAGCCTCCATCATGTCTACGGAATGTTGAAACATCTCAGTGGTCTACGCCATCTTGTTCCTTCAATACAAACCAAACAGGAAATATCTATTGGACACGTTCTTCAACGTAGGTATAACCTACAAAATTCTATCACCACCCTTTCTGGGCGTCTTCCAAATATAAGAGTCATTAGTGTGTAATAATAATTTCATGTCATGATGAAACACATAACAAGTAATATTTCATCATAGTTTTTATTTATTAGCCTTCCACTCATTATTGAGTGATTTAGATTTCATCATAGTTAATAATAACGCGGTTTTTAGTTGTGCTAGATGGGTTTATAAGATTGCTGCTATATACATAAATATTACGCATGATTTTGTACAGTCCACATTGAGTTTGTTATTTTCTAACTCACCTATCAAAGCTGTTTAGGCTATCTAAAAAGCATTTGGTGGTGGTTGAAATAAACCGTTGAACCTAGTGCAAGGAAGGGCTGCTTAGAGGAAGTTTGTGGTTACCACAATTTGTCACTGTAGTGTATGTACTAGTAAGTCATCCCCTTCCCCCCACCCACATAGACTCACCGTTTCGTGTACACCGCAGCAGACGCCGTATGCGCCCAGCGATAGCGGACGTTGTGTGAGTGATCAAACGAACCGGTGTGTACCATCGAGTACGTCTTACAAGTGGCGACGAGGAGATCAAGGTAGCGTGTTGAAATTATTATTTTTGTTGCTTGGAAAAAATAAATCCTATACAAAAGGAGAAATTATCGGTAACTGCATAATATCAAATAACCTTTTCGTGTCACCAAACATAAAAGCTGCCGGTAAATGGCTACCATAGTATTGGAATGTTATTAAATTTCAGTGAAAAAATAATTCTAGACCTGCGTATTAGAAATTAAATTGAATTGCATATTTATAACAAATTGTGTTGTGTATATTTATAACACATCGTATGTTCATATTATATCATAGTATTCATATTGAATATGCGAAATTTTATGATGTTGTTGCGCAATATTGTCGAAATTACATACGGTGGTCGTATGAATGGGTGCTCACTGCTGACTTGGAGTGAACACAGATACATTATTTGTTGCTTCAAAAATAAGTTGTTTAAAGCTTGGGTCGATATTATGAAGAATTTATTTATTTGGAAGCAGAGTACTTAGATATTGAAACATTTAACCCATATCTCACCGCTCATAAAATGATTGGAATGTTGGTTTGAGTTTGTATATTTATCGAATTTTGAATATTGAATTGGAAAATAGTGAAGGTATTGTTGTTTATGTTTGGGTGTGAGTCCTGACACCTGATCAGGGCTCGGGCGCGGTAGGTGTCTGCGTTTGAGGCGAGGTGTCTCGAGGGGAATCTTGGGTGTAAGGTGATGCCGCCGCTTCACGAGCGATGCTGTCCGCCGGCGCACCCAGCGTGGGCCCACCACTTCTGCCATTGTGGAGAGGGGATGGACTTGGTTGGGACATGCATTGGGGGCGCCAATTGACAGTGGCTGAGGAGGGCGGTATTCTTCCTCCCATCAAGGTTCCGATGATGGGGAGGACCCTCTCATGCCAGGTTCCGCTCCCTCTGAGGCAGAGCTGGGGAATCTGAACGTGGTATGGGAAGGGGTCATGAAAGTTGCGCGGGATCAAGCGAAATGGATGGCTTGTTTTGCCTCCATGTACCGCGGTGAGGTTTAAAGGAATATTTATTTAGTTTTAGTAATTTTGTACACTTGAACAGAAAGTATAGGATATCGCTGCCATTCAGTTGGTAGGTCTGCTCATACTTTACCAGAAGGCCTGGGATTATACTGCCATTCAGTTGGTAGTTCTGTTTATACTTTACCAGAAGGCCTGGGATTATACTGCCATTCAGTTGGTAGTTCTGTTTATACTTTACCAGAAGGTCTGAAATTATACTGCCATTCAGTTGGTAGGTCTGCTCATACTTTTCCAGAAGGTCTGGAATTATACCACCATTCAGTTGGTAGGTCTGCTCATACTTTACCAGAGGGTCTGGAATTATACTGCCATTCGGTTGGTAGGTCTGCTCGTACTTTACCAAAAGGTCTGGAATTATACTGCCATTCAGTTGGTAGGTCTGCTCATACTTTCCAGGAAATCTAGAATTATACTGCCATTCAGTTGGTAGGTCTGCTCATACTTACCCAGAAGGTCTGGAATATTGCTACCATTAAATTGGTAGGAGTGCTACCATTAAATTGGTAGGAGTGCTACCATTAAATTGGTAGGAGTGCTACCATTAAATTGGTAGACCAGAATTTACTTATCCAGAAGGTCTGGAAAATTACTTACCCAGAAGGTCTGGATATTGCTGCCATTAAATTGGTAGGAGTGCTGCCATTAAATTGGTAGACCAGAATTCACTTATCCAGAAGGTCTGGAAAATTACTTACCCAGAAGGTCTGGATATTGCTGCCATTAAATTGGTAGATCAGAATTCACTTACCCAGAAGGTCTGGAATATTGCTGCCATTAAATTGGTAGGAGTGCTGCCATTAAATTGGTAGACCAGAATTCACTTATCCAGAAGGTCTGGAAAATTACTTACCCAGAAGGTCTGGATATTGCTGCCATTAAATTGGTAGACCAGAATTCACTTATCCAGAAGGTCTGGAAAATTACTTACCCAGAAGGTCTGGATATTGCTGCCATTAAATTGGTAGATCAGAATTCACTTACCCAGAAGGTCTGGAAAATTACTTACCCAGAAGGTCTGGATATTGCTGCCATTAAATTGGTAGATCAGAATTCACTTACCCAGAAGGTCTGGAAAATTACTTACCCAGAAGGTCTGGATATTGCTGCCATTAAATTGGTAGGAGTGCTGCCATTAAATTGGTAGATCCGAATTCACTTACCCAGAAGGTCTGGAATATTGCTGCCATTAAATTGGTAGATCAGAATTCACTTACCCAGAAGGTCTGGAATATTGCTGCCATTAAATTGGTAGGATTGCTGCCATTAAATTGGTAGACCAGAATTCACTTATCCAGAAGGTCTGGAAAATTACTTACCCAGAAAGTCTGGATATTGCTGCCATTAAATTGGTAGGAGTGCTGCCATTAAATTGGTGGATCAGATTTCACTTAACCAGAAGGTCTGGAAAATTACTGCCATTCAGTTGGTAGGAGTGCTGCCATTAAATTGGTGGATCATTTCACTAAACCAGAAGGTCTGGAAAATTACTGTCATTCAGTTGGTAGGAGTACTGCCATTAAATTGGTTGATCAGATTTCACTTACACAGAAGGTCTGGAAAATTGCTGCCATTAAATTGGTAGATTTCATAACACCTAACCAAAATGTCTGGAATATTGGTGCCATTAAATTGGTGTGTTTGAATACTTGCTGCCATTAAATTGGTTAGTACCTATTATGCCACTGAACTGGCAGAGTTGGAAACATGCTGCCAGTCTATTGGTAGGTATGATGTCTCTGAACTAGCAGGTTTGGAATCTCGCTGCCATTAAATTGGTAGGATTGAATACTTGCTGCCATTCAATTGGTAGGCATGATGCCACTGAACTGGCAGGGTTGGAATCTTGTCATTAAATTGGCAGGACGAAGCATAATTATTTTGATTTTTCCCAGGTTACCCCATCAAGTCGTAGGTAATAGAACAATATGGCAAATTTTATGCCTGGACCTGAGAAATTTGATCTTGAAGAGGACAACTCTTCTATCGGAGCTCGGTGGGAGTGCTGGAAAAGATCGTTGTTAATTTACTTTATGGCGACCGACATCCAAGATCCGGTGAGAAAAAGAGCCACCCTCCTGCATTTCGGGGGTCCAGGACTCCAATTAATTTATTCCAATTTACCTGGAGCTAACGACGATATTAGTGTACCAGTTGAGACACCAGATGCCACAATAACGGGTCGAGATGTATTCACTCTTGCTTTGGAAAAGCTAGATAAATATTTTCTACCGAAGCAAAATAAAGTTTATGAAAGACATGTGTTTAGACAACTGAAACAAGAAACGGGTGAGAAGACGGAGAAATTTTTAGTAAGACTACGTAACCAAGCAAATAAATGTGGATTTGACAAACCGGATATTTTCATAATCGATCAAATTACGGAAAAATGCATTTCTAATGAACTACGCAAGCACATCCTGGAAATGGGAGATAAAGCTACTCTAGATGATATAAAGGAAAAAGCAAATACTTTGGAGTTAGTGGGTCATCAATTAGAAGTATATGCAAATGGAGGGAACGTAGCAAAGAATCTAGAAGTAAACCAAGTAGTAAACAAAGCAAACTTCAAGAAAAGCCAGAGCCCTTCTCGAGGAACAAGATCACGCCCACATAATAACTTATACTGTACAAGATGTGGGAGCAAATTTCATGACGCCACGGATGAGAGCTGTCAAGCTAAAAACAGAACTTGCCATTCTTGTAAAAAGAAAGGTCACTATTCATCGCAGTGTAAAACCCAGATTTCTGAAACATTTGGACAAAAAAGAAAGAATAATGGAAATCTTAATCGTAATAGGAACACAGAAAATAGCAAGAGATTCAAAAATGGAAAATCAAACAGCATAGACATGATTGTGGATAAGGGACGGGAATATATTTTCTAAATAAATAATGAAGGTATCGGCGCAAATTAAGTCGGAAACCCGATTTCATCATTTCAAAAAATTACAGAGGGCGATTTACACATAATAGAAGCATATTATGAAAAAGAGAGAAGGAGAAGGGAAGGCGGTGGTACCAGTGGAATGAAGAATTATTTTGTTTTGTTTTACAGTTCTAAAATTTAAGAGAATACTCAAATCGATGTGATTGTTGATACTATAGTCTTGTTCATAAGTGTTTAACAAGTTAACATAATTAAAATTGTAACAAGGAAGGGATGTAGTGTATGTACTAGTAAGTCATCCCCTTCCCCCCACCCACATAGACTCACCGTTTCGTGTACACCGCAGCAGACGCCGTATGCGCCCAGCGATAGCGGACGTTGTGTGAGTGATCAAACGAACCGGTGTGTACCATCGAGTACGTCTTACAGTCACCATTAGGAGTCGAACAGAATTTGTGAACCAAAAAACACAAAAAACATTCCATAGAAAAACCGCTTTATCTAATTGGCAGAGTATTTTTCCGCTAAATCGACCCTTTTCATGAGAGTCCGGAAGAAACGCTTGCAAAAATTAGAATCCTATACCGACATATGGAATCCTTCATATCTTTAAGCGTTAGCTGCTAGAAAACTTAGTTACCTTCTAAGGTTGGTAGGCATTCTAGGATCACTTAAAGTACCTATTCCCAATTCAATTGACAAAAACTCAAAGTATTCTAATAATGAAAGCATTGTTGGAGAATGACTATTTTTGCAATCATTCCAATCCATCCAAACTCCCTTAACGCCCCACTTAGGGGCATAGGGAGGCAACAAGAGCTCTCCATTGCGTTCGATCTTGCGCAGTGTTTATGACCTTTCCCTCGTCTTCGGGACCCTGATGGGAGGAAGAACAGCGCCCTCATCGGCCAACTGTCATTCGGCATCCTTAACACATGTCCCAGCCAAGTCCATCTCCTCTCCATAATGGTAGAAGTGATGGGCTCATGCTGGGCCGTACAGATTATAATTTATTTTCAAAGTAGGGATTCAGAATAATATGGACTGCTTTGTTAGCTATATAAAACAGAACTTCGTATCAGAAGACGAGCATTTCTTCAATAATAGGACAATAAGGGCTACTTAAAAGAAGAAGAAAAAACAAACTGAAGCGAGATTAAAGTCTATTTAACATCAGCCATGTCATTGTGTCTCGGGGGTGTGTAATGTCAGATACGGAAAACATTCCCTCCAAAAAGTCAGGAGCTAATAATGTTATTAATTATTCTTACTATCTTTCTCTTCCTACTCGCAAATGAAAGAATACAGATGATATTTTCTCATGAACAAGATTAAGCCTTTTCATTTCCACCCTCTTCGCTTTTCCCTTCCATTTAATTCCACGGTGAGCAGAGAGATATATTTTCATTTGCAACTAACTAGCTGCTCTCTTAAAAAAATAATCCTTAGTTTTTCTTTTTTTTTTGTAAGCTAATATCCTTGTGTTGAAACGTAATACGGAAGCCTCCGACCTAAATACGAGCAGTAAATCTATTCGGAAAGTTGGATTATTTGAAGGGATAGGATTTTTGTTTGGTGTAACTTGATAAGTATTTGGTCAAGCTATATTAGCAAAACGAAAGATTGAAATTCGTAAAATAACGTGAAACCAAATCTTTTACGGCGTTTTAACTATAGTAAACATTTCAATATCTGGGACCATACTTGGAAGTTATGTGATAACATGGGAAGGGGGTGTAAAAACAGAAATAGACAGACGCATCCACCAAGCGACACTCGCCTTAAACAAAAAATCTAAGATCTTTGAATCCAGCAGTATACACCTAGACCTTAAACTTCGTAAGCAATTGTGTAAGACCTAAGTATGGAGTATTTTACTATTTGGATGTGTATCGGCGAAAGAGAACGGAAATGACTGCAGGCCTTCGAAATGTGAACGTATAGGCGTATGGTAAAAATATCTTGGAAAGAACATACCTACCACGAACGAAGAGGTTCTTGTGAGAGTTCGGCAGGAAAAGCACATATTGAAAACCATATTATCAGAGAGACGTGCGAGATGGCTGGGGAATGTAATTAGACATGAAACTTTACTGGGTACAATATTGGAGGGAATGGTCAAGGATTCGATTGGTAGAGGACACCCGCGTCAGGAGTATTTGCAGCAGATATGCTGGGACATGGAGTGCAGTTTATACTCCGTACTGAAGAGAACCGGAAGGAATGGAGGAGGAGATGTTCACACTACTTGTTGCAAACCAATCAACATGATGAAAACCGCAGAAGGAGAACTATCATGTTTCACGTTTAGTTTGAAAGAAATTTTTGTTTGTTACTGAATCAAGTGTAAATTCGGGTACATTCTTAAGGATACCACAAACCTTTCAAGTTAAAAATAGATAGAGGTCTCAGATTAGGTAGACGGCTAATGTCCTGATTAAGGAAGTTTACATAGTGATATCCTTAAGAAGGACTGGGGCTTTTTGACTGTTCGAGGTGAAAGAGGTCTAAGAGTTAGCATTGGCTGACATGGGTGAGAGCTTACGACAAGGTAGAGATAATAATATGAATCTGCACATTGGCACATCTTTATTGTGTACTAGAAAGGTGGCGGTGTAGAAAATAAGTCACTTATGAAATAGGTATGTTAAAAAACACATTATTTAGATAAGATGATAGACCTATATTTTAACATTGAATTTTCACCATCAAAAAGGTTTGGTCCCTAGATAAGTGAAAAGTAGGTCTTTGATTTCATATTACGTTGTTGAAGTTTTCGTTAGACTTCATAGTCGTGTAATGAAAAATACTTGTACCTAAGTGTTGAAATGCTATCCTTATAATACTTGCATACTCGAGCAGCAAAACCTGTCGGATGATAGGTTTAGAAGAGGGTCATTTATTGTTTGATTGTCCTATCAATTACTTGTCCCTAAAAGAGTTAAAATTCATTTTTATTCCATTGGAGACTACGGAAAATTTAACATTTATACTGTAGGACAGTTGTTTGTAGGAACCTATTATCAAGTCGGTAACACATTTCGTCGATGTTATAATAATTCCCGCGGACACGATAATTATTGTCATAGTAACGAATATTGACTAACAGACGAATTATATATTATATCTACTTTAAATCTTCTTCTTCGTATGGTCGCTCACAATCTGATCTCCAGAGACCGATGTCATTAGATCGCATCATCCATCAGCGCGGGCAAGTTCTGTAGTCTTTGAATGCGTATATGGGAAACTCGTTAATCAGATGTTCGATTGTTTGTGTCATTCCACATTCTCATGCTGATGGTGAGTCCATCCATCCCCATTCACGTAAGTTTGAAGCGGTGCAGCCTACATCACATCATTATGGCAAGTTTTTCCCTTAGTTAGATTGATTTTGCAATGGTGTGTTAAAATTCTAGACCGTGGGATTTCAGGAAAAAAACCGAGTCACGGACGAACTTAACTTTAAAAATATAGGATTATGTGTACCTAATAGATGGGACACATTAATTCACATTAATAATAATTGCCTCAGCCTTTTTTATGAAGAGTGAAAAAGTATATTGGCAACTCCAATGAACATTTTGTATCATATTTGGCAATCAAGGATATAATATAATCAATCTGATATGCTTCTATAGATACCCATATGTGCCTTATAATATATTCCAAGAAGAATCTGGTGACAGAATGTCTGTGCTGCCAAATCTAATTAAGAACATTCTCCATTAGAAGGCGCTATTAATATAACTTATTACTCACATTCTGTGTTGTTTGCTCCCAGCGTCACTTCTAAATGTGTTGGCAAGAGAAGTTAAATCAGAGAGAGAGGCTTAGTTTAGAATTATACTTCGGGCAGGGGGCGCCTTTCCAACTTTGGGAATCCTACACCTAATTCATATATAGAGTGTTCAAAAGCTTTGTAGGCGGCACATTCGTAAATTAAAAATATATATTGTGGTCAAACTTTTATAAGGTTGTTCAAATCCTTCTGTGAAATCAGTTAACTTGTATAATAATGTTCATTTAGCATTAACAGTTTGCAGTTAAACATTGACTTTTGAGTCTACCTTAAAATAATTGTCTTTTGACTTTTTATTGATGCTCCCTATGTGGGTCTGTCAGGAAGGAAGTAAGAGCCATTCCATATTTTTTTCATTTATCTGTCTTCCAAATGGCTCTATTTTTTTATTTATAAAACTAGCTTTTTATCATACTCTGAAGAATGGAGAAAAAATACTTCAACGGTTTCTTTAATCTGACAAAAAATACGGTATTTCTGATAATTTAATCTGAAATCGACTGAATGATGAATCGAATAGCTAATAGGTAGATGACTTAACGAATAAAACAACTAAGTTGAATAGAAATAGAGATTAATTGGACTTCTCATTTAATTTTTTTTACCGATACTGCTGGTCTACCAACCATTTCGCTGCTATTAGTTATTCTTATTATTCCTTTGATATCCTTATTGTTTGGATATGTATTTTTCCTTTTAGTGAGGATCTTAAAAAATCCGCTATTGGAGAACATTGCTGCCAATCAATCGCGGCATTTTGACCAAAGAATAAGAACTAGTCACATAAAGGAACCGCGAGCTTTAATCATAGTATTATGAAATCTAACGTCTGAAACATTAAACCATCAAACGCTTACACAAACAGAGAATGGGAAAGTAAATCGTTTCAACCATACAATGTATGTTTGCAAGTTATTCAAAATCATTAAAATATTCATGAAAAAAAAAATGTCAAACAGGTTGTACACAACGCTGTATGTTTTCCAATTCGAATCTTGGACGTGAAAGACCATTATCTAATACCATTTAAATATAACGACGAAAATCCAGGAACCGGATCATGTTCCACGAGAGTGAGTATTGCCCCAAGTCTAATGGCTCAGCACCGCTAACCGGGATGGAAGCCCATAGGACCATTTGGCATGAACGCAATAAAGGTTGCTCCCACACTTTAATTTAGAATTTTGGCTTCAAAACAGCTGTGATATCGCTACGCTGGCATTTGTAATAATTATAAGATATTATTAAAATTCCCCGATATTACTTTTTCTTTTGATGATGAAATCATTTACAAATAGCGTGGCTTGGCATCGAATACCTCATCATAACGAATAGGATATACAAATAAGTAACAGTTATGACATAAATAATGTTCTGGTGGGATTTACTGCTTATCTGATTATACAACCATTACACGACTATTGAAAATGAAATTTATCTACACACAATAATAGACTCACACCTATCAGGGAAAGAATAAATGGGAAGAAAAAGGATGGAATCTATATTACTGATAAACGTTGCATTTGAGAACAGTAGCCCTAGTATAAGTTTTCGATGATCGAATATCGAAAGGATCATTGAAAGAGTTTCGAAAAAAATTCATACTACAATGATCGAATGATTCGATCGTTCGATTTTAGAACACTAATTGCACGCTAATAAGCGCTTATTTTCGTAAAATTAGCTTTCGATAAAACTCGTACTAGCCCCACAGCAAGTGTTTTTAAACGGCTACTGCTGAATGTTTGTAAAAAAGCTCAATAGACTATAGAGAAAACGTTTTCTGAGATCTTTACTGTATGTTTTTCAAAATATTGATTCAATGACGATATCCATATAAGGTATGTCAGTTTACGAGATAGAGAGTAGATTTGTTTTTGGTAAATTTTTGTTGGCCTTGGTCCAGTCGTTTCAAATGCGGATATAAATGATAACTGCTGCGGAAGTATGTCGTCAATCTTCTAACAATAGCCAGCCAGTTTGATTGATGTATGTATTTACTCTATTTCAAAAGAAAAGTCAAAGATAAAATGATATCTTTGCATAAAGGTACACATAGTAACTTAAAGGTATTTCTGGTAATTTATTTTAGCTTACAGGGATACCTACGTTGTAAACATGTTTACACATTTATTATTTTGATGTCTCGATCGTTAAGATTATACTGTAACTTTTTACAACCATTCTGTACTCAAATGCTTATTAAGTTTGACTACCGTTATGATTCCAAAATTCCGACTCCAACCTGCGTCCAGCATCTCGTACGTCGTCAAAAGATGTTATTACGTACTTAATACTTATTCTCCGATGAAAACAAAAAGGGGACAATCCATTTTTTAGTCTTAGCAACATAATAAATAATTAGATTTGTATACTTAACTAGCTTTCCCGACAGACGTTGTCTGAATATTGATTTCAAATTTGTAATTTATATAAAAATACATTTAAAATATGTTTGAATGTTAAAGCATTATTTCTGAAAGCTTGAAAAAAATCCATTAAAATCTGCGTAGGTATTATTATTTTTAATGTCAATAATTGTTACGGTAAACAATAATGTTGTTGTTATAGATTTTTTCATAGATGGCGATGGCGTCGCAGGAAATCCGTTCCATACTAACTTTAATATTATTATATTATATATTATTTAATTTCTTATCCATTTTTGAAGTTTTTATTATTTATTCTGAGAAGAATCCAATAAATCAATCATCGGATCTGTTCAGCCGAACTCGAGTTATTAGTGTTCGCAATAACCCGACTTTCTTTTATATTATAGATGTTAAGTACATTTTGGGTATCTACTTATGTATTTTATAAGCCAGTTTCATGGTCTAAAGTTCTTATACATACATACATACATACATACTCCCGTTAAGGTCCCCCACTCTACGCAAGCCAGCTCGGAGGAGACCGACCCGCACGAAACCGACCTCCCAGCTCGATCAAAGTAATCAAACCGAAAAGCCGGCCCCACACAAATCAAGCCCGCCGCGGATCCCCCCAAACCAACCCACAATGCGGGAGACCTAAGCCCCACTCATAAGCATAGGGAGGCATCAAGAGCTCTCCATTGCGCTCGAAGGCGTCGTCTTGTGCCTTTTCTGACCAGTTGAGGTTTAAGGACGTGAGGTGGTCAACCTCACGGCCCCGATCTGATTTTTCGATTTCCTGCCTCTTACAGGATGCTCGAAAAAACCAGTAAATAGAGCAGAGTTGCTATTCTTAGCCGGCAACCCCACGGCACTAGTTCTTATAGCTACAAAGTTCTTATAGCCACACATAATTTTTTTTTTAAATGAATCTTTGCTCACTCGAAGTGAACACAAATACACTTTTGACATCTTTCACACTAAGCAAATGCTTGTGTCATGAAAGCGGAAATGATCGACACGGCCGGGATTCGAACCCACGACCTCCGCACGAAACAGTGCGAAAGCCGGCGTCGTAACCGCTGGTCTACCAACCACCTCATAAAATTGGTGTATCATTAATTAAATCGGTAATGACGTGGATTGAACACGTCTTTTCCATCCTCAAGGAAGGCCGGGTCTAGGTCTGGGTGTACGGGAATATATAAAGAATTATTATGTACTAAACAAAGACACTTAGGTACATAATAATAAAAAAAAATATAAAAAGTGGACAGTGAATTTTCTTCCTACTCTACATTGATCGCCAAATGCAATTTGTCTAAGCTTGCAGGTCAGAAGTAAGAGAAATAGGAGAGGTTGTATGAGAAATGGTATGTCGGTGGAAGAAGCGAAATAAGTGTGCTTTAATAGAAAGGAGTGGAGGTTCCTTCTCTCTGCCTACGACTAACGGGGCACGGCGTAATTAGTAAAAAAATGATTCGATTGATTTTATTCATTATTTTTCTAGGTGGGGTATTTTTTAAGAGTATATGGAGGCATGTATAATTTTTAATACCTTCAAACCTACATACTGAATAACTTTTATATTTACAAAGAATAATAAGTACCTACATTATAATTTTCCTTTCTAAGTTGTGGTTTATTTTTGAAAAGGGCTCATTAAAAGTTTACATTCAGTACCTAAGTAAAACTTAACAACTAAACAGCTCTTTCAAACAAATCCAATATTTATTATTTTATAATTGAACCGGGAAAGGTTATAAAATTTTCTCCGATTATATTTTTTTACATACCTACTGTGGAGTGTGAACAGTATAGGGTAGGCTGGAGGAAGGTGGCCGAAGAGATTGCTAAAAAAAGGGCCTATGGTCCAAACAACGGGCATGAGAAACGTCAATCTGAGATTCTCGATAGTTAGAAAGGGAACATACATTATAAAAATATACCCCATGCAGTATATTTATTTGGCATTATAAATGGACTTGATTCTTTCTGTTTTTTTTATTCTACAGTTTTGTCAGGCTAAACTCCTACAAGTGAATTAAAGTGATTTTCAAAAAAGCCCCTTTTCTACCATCTTACTCGGCAAGGATTTTAAATGTCTATTTCCATGCCAAGTTTTTAATCACAGTTTTTAATTACAAACATTTAACTGTACTTATGAAACTTAATTAATAATTTAGTTTTCTATGTTTACTTTTTCTACCTCCCTCTACAACTTTAAGTACAAATTATTGTAGAATTATGTTTTTATCATAATGAAAAGTTCGTAATTATAAGTCATTAAAATGTGTTGTGAAAGGTTTCCAATGTAAATTATTTGAGAAGTTTATAATAGTTGGAACTGTTTCAAGAAGCCTATGATGATATTAATGATTCGATTTTCAGTGATTTGGCTGTTAGAATGTTCGTAATAACATTAACTTGGCAATGCTGTGCATGTTCTTATAAGGTCATATGAGATAGTCTTTTTACTGTCATTTGCATCGTACCTTTTTAGTACCTATTCTTAATTTTATTCCAGTGAAATGTGTGGTTTGTGGCCCATACTTACATTAAGTACCTATACCTAGTCTTTAGAGGATTCCGGCTTAGTGTCATAAACCCTGTTGCAGCAGTCGTATTAGCCTCTGATTAAGATTTTCAATATTTGTTGAAAGGGGTATTTTGATTAGGAAGTTAAGGATCAAGGGTTTCATTTCAATTTATTAAGATCGTAGGTATAATCGTAGATTCCTCAGAATTAGAATCACTGTTTTTCATGCCGAAAATCATATTTCCTTATTCTAGTAGCTCAAATATGCTTCTACAATTCAATGTTGAGATGCAAAAAAGGTTTTACTTTAAGATGCTGCTCCATTTTTCTAGAAAGTTATTTGTGGCATCTTTTCTTTTTATTTTGCTGTGACAAAGTTTGCCGTATATTGTTGACATAACTTGGGATGGTCGAACAAAAAGAGAGGTAGAAGCGAGGCTCGCTTTCAATGTAAAATCAAAAATCTTCGAGTCACCCAATATATGTAGATATAAAGCTCCGCAAACAACTAGTGAATGCATCACCATCTTGTTGTATGGGTGTGAGACATAGTGCCGAAAGAGAGAGAGAAAGAGACTAGAGGCCTTCGAATTGTGGACGTATAGAAGAATTCTAGGAATTTCCTGGACGGACCAGATCACGAACTAGGAGGTTCTAGACAAAATCGAAGAAGGGAGTCACCTTATTAAAACCTTATCAGAGGGTCAGATGCATAGGCCACATATTACGCCACGAAAATCTCCTGCTCACAATAATAGAGGGCATGACTGAGGGTACGAATGCTAGGGGGCGTCCGCGTCGAGAGTACCTCGAACAATTATATGAGGATACGGGCTGCGCATCTTACATGGAGCTGAAGAGGGCTGCGGTGGACCGGACGAGATGGAAAATTAGTTGCAGATCTTTGCTGCAAACCAATCCGTAGGATTGAGACCGCAGAAGAAGACTGTTGACATTGTGGAATATTTTTCTATTTTTTAAGTAGTAAGTGAAGTGATTTTTTAAGTTCCAAGGTCTATAGAAATGAGTCTGATAAATTCGCAGGTTTTTAGCGTCTTCCATAACGCTTCTCGGACCATTACTCTTAGGGCCCAGTAAAGTCAGAGGATTGATGCATTCGAAATGTGGTGCTGGAGACGTCTGCTCCGTGTTCACTTGTTTGAGCACAGGGCTAATGATTCTTTATGCAGCAAAGTCAGCGTCTTCTCATTTTGGGCACATCACACAAAGAGGGCCGGACTCCTTTAAGAGGAGGATTATGGTGGGGATGGTTGGGGGCAGGAGGGGAAGGAGACAATTGCTCACAAATGGTCCTATTTTATCAAGCGGGCAACGGGGGCCGGACTACGCGGGTTCATAATGAGGGACGAAGACTGGGAGGAATTAATAGAAAGAGTTGGTGAGGGTGCATGGCGACACGATCCTTGGCATCGAGAGAGCGACTGAAGATGTGAACATTATTGATCAAATCAAACCACATCAGTAGGATAATTAAATTACGTGTATTTTTGTTTCATTTTTAATGACGTAAAATAAATGTGTGTGTGTAACTCAATCATGTTTCATTTCTTCGTCCGTGTCCACCAGTTCGCAGCTGTGGTATTTCGAAGACGTCTCCAGCCAGCTGTCCACATTACTGGCGATGTCATCGTTAGAAGCTTGTTCCCTCAAAGGCTCGAGCTCTGGAGCAAGCTCATCTTTTTCATTGTAAAGTTTTTCTCTGCTGTTCGATAGGCCGTACATATCGTCGGGAGATGGCGGACGGCATGCTGTGAAAGAAAGAAGAAAACAAATTAACAAGATGGAATAAAAATCACTACATTTTCCGTTAAAAATATAATTAACATTCCTCTATTAATACATCTCTGATGTCTGTGTATAAATCTATATATTAATACGTGAAGGAAAAACTTTGTGACTATTTTTACGAAAATTGCGCGGACTGATGAGTATGAAATTTCCCACACTTATAGTTTATATAGAGAAGGAGTGGCGAATGCTAATATTTTTTTAAAATTATGTATAAAAATAGATTAAATTAATAAAAAAAACACTACGCACACTACTGTAATGTTATGTATTTCTTACTCACACACACTTCGATGTATTTGACATTATTTGACACAGATATTTTGTTTATCTGTGGTCAAATTGAGAATAGATTAATATTTTTTTGTATTAAATAACCATAGAAAAAACTTTGAACATATCAACATTTCAAATTTGAAGTAGGTATCCATGTCATTATTTTTGAAAGATAATTGTGAAATAGCGCACAGTCTTCGACAAAAGAATCTTATAATGTTCAAACTTATAATCTAAATTAGTTATGGTTGAATATCGAGCACTGGCCGACCACTAGTAAAACCTAGGTGTTATTTTATCTCAAAACAAACTCCAGGGAATCGCGTAGAACTTTCCTTTCTTTTTGTTAATGTTTGCTTTCATCTTGAAGGTTGTTTAAGGAAACTAAGGGTTTTTTGTTGCTGTGGGAAAAGATCAACGACGATGCAGTGGAGAGATTTTAGTGTCTTCCTATGCTATTCGAGCAAGTTGCGCTTTAAAATGAAGTAAGAAAATTGTGAATATAATTGATAGTAAGAAGATCCAACATAAATAATGTGTTCAAAAGGGGAAAAACATGTTGCCTAGGACAGTGTTCCGCAAACTTTTCGTGTTCAAGGTACACCTACCATATCAAGAAATCAAAGAGGTACACCAATTAATTTTTTAGACCCCCCCTCCAACGAAACGCGACGTAACATTCCCTCTTCCCTAAACACCCGTGGGGCTATTGTATAAACCTAGCGCAATTCGCATATTAAAAATGGTAAAGAATTGCAACAGCATGCTTTGAACGCAGAGATATTTTTAAGCTTAGGCTCTTCTATCGGATTTTTTTATGCTAATGTCCGATCAGTGTCCAAGAGAAATGATACATATCCGGGAATGCATTTCGTACTCAGTCTATAGGTTGCAGTTGCAGGTCGCACTTAGGAAATTAACAGTTTTCTGGTAGGTAATAGTTCCAAGGTTTTCATTATCAATACAGGCACCTTTTTTCTGAATGGGTAGTCATGACGTGTGGAAACATATCATAAGGAACCTACTACCTACCATTGACAGCGCGCCTGATGTACACCAACTTAGCGCGAAAGCTTTCAATTTTGTCTAGAGACGTTAAAATATTAGAATTCCTGTCTAGGATTTTCTGTTGAGCTCATTCAAATGAGCGAATATGTCCGACAGTTATCTGTCTACTGTTTATACAAGTTTTACTACCCATTCTTTTCTTTTGAACACAGAAGCCAACTCTGAACTATGAGCCTCTAAAAACAGTTAGGTTTAATTTTTTCTCGGCACACCATCTGATGATCACGGTACACCAGTGTGTCGCGGCACACGCTTTGCCGAACACTGGCCTAGGATACGGTATCTCACGAACAACCTATTTATATTATTTTTTGTATGTTAGAAAAAAAATACACTATTTTTAACATTTTGTTAAATAATTGGTTTCGGCTCGTCTAACCAAACTTAAAACAATTTTAATTATGGAAAGAATGCTAGAAGTGGGCCTCAAATGAAAGATCATCTACTTATAATAATACTTAAATATACTAGCTGACTACCATGTCTACCAAAAAGAAATGAAATTTGATTTTAGTACACTTACATGAATATCTTTGATAATTGAGAAATTTAAGTTTAATATACGTTAATTCTATTAAACACGGCAACATTAAGTGAGAAAGCAAATAATAAATAACATAATACAAGAAAGGCAGGGCGAGCGAGAAGTCTTCAGGAAGTTCAAGTCGTAATGATTTTCCTTCCAAGGGTCGCGGGACAATCAATGAAAAAGGGCTACGAAATAATATATTACTTCCTCTTGCGGGTGAAAAGGTTACTATATAAAATTTACTGGGCTTATTTAATATCCTATTACCTACACTAACAGCAGTTTACTCAGCTGTGGGATAACCAGCACAATCAAAAAGACATCATGACGAAAAGTACGGTTGTGTTAGTTTTCTTTTTATATTTTGATTCTCAGGGAATACAGAACGCGGTCTGGGGATAAGGTGCAACCTTGTTATTTTTATTTATTTGTTTAATATTTAGTTCATTCCTCAACTACCCTACACATTTTTGTTTACTTACAATGTATAAGAGACGGAACTTCAAAGTTCAACATTACAGTAAGGGTTCGTATCGAAGTCTAATATTTTGCTGTCTCCAAAACTTATTCAATGTCCCACAACTAGGACTTTTTAAGTGAAATATTGGTATTTTAACCTGTTGTAAGCTACAAATGTTACATAGTTGCTGTTCATTTACACGATCCTGTCACTTTGCATCATCCTGTTAGCCTTTATTCCTCCTAATAACGAACGAAATACTTTTGAAGAGGCATATCTTTGAACTCGGCTCAGAATTCAATTTGGCATTTTAGATTTTGCTGGCTAAAGGTGTTCTTGGATGTGTTATTTGCATAAAATTGTATAAGTCTGACATGAAAAATATGACACACACAGGGCAATTCTACAGCAGGTCTGCTAAAATTTAGCTTCAAGTAAAACTTTGAATTTTGGGGATAACCTCAAGTGGTTTTAGCCAACCCGAGCGATATTCCATAAAAATCGATCGAAATGACTATAGCTGCAACTTGTTAAATCGAATGATTTCCAAATATCGAAAATATCTCTTAAAGGCTATCAAATCATTTTTCCCATACAAATTTTTTTGTTATAAAAACAAGAATACAATAATATTCTTTCTGCAAAAAAAATATTTTGTTCTGATTTTGTTTTTAAGAGAGATACCTATCTGAGAAAAAAATTGGCATGAGTTGTTTTGACATAAACGGTTCCTCTAAAAATTTGGCGGGTTTTTCTAAAGTGCCGCAAATTGATGGAATAGGGGGTCATTTTAGAGGAATAATGATAATTTAAGTGGAACAGTGAGTTAAAATATTTTTCATCTATTTTAACGGACTCTAAGCTTTAGCGGAATTCTTACGGAATCGGGGTGATGTATGCTGAAACACCGTCTCATTATTTTCCTGTACGTTTTATAAGCAAATTTAATGTATGTTCGCTATTATGTAAATATGTGTGAATAATCGCATCGCACGATGTCATATTATTCAACGTGAACACGTCTCCAGTCGCTTTTCCTAGTTCAGTCCAAGCCGTTTCCTTCCGGTCTGGGTGAGCTCAACAAGTATGAGCCTCCACTCTATTCAATTTCCATATGTACAAGTCGTGTGAGTTTCCACACATGGGGAGGTTCGTGTGGAGGATTATGGGGAGGTCTGACCGTGTTAGTTTGTTTAGTGGTAGCGCGACGTATTGTAATATAATATGGTAGAAAACCTTCGGTTTTGTTTGCTGACCGCACCCATGTCTGGAACAGAAGTTAGAAGGAAATGAACAAATTTACATAGGAAAAGTGATATTTGTCATAGTTTGATAGCCTTCTAATATGTTGCTTCAGTAAATATACCTTCTTTAACCGACTTCAGTTATCCTACCATAGATAGCGTTATGCTAGAGGTGGTTTATTGTAGTTGCCTTCTGTTTCAAATCATTTTTATTCTTGTCAACCGATGGTGCTAATAATTATTACCAGCACAGGGTGGCCAAATTCCTGGGATCATTTACGATAAAGTTTTTTTATCTAATATACGTAGGTATGCCCAAATTCACAGATATCTAAATTAAGACAAAGATAATTGATTCTCGTAGGTACTAACTGATTTTTTTTGACTGTGGGGCTAGTACCTACGAGTTTTATCGAAAGCTAATTGCACGCAAATAAGCGCTTATTAGCGTGCAAATAGTATTCTTAAATCAAACGATCGAATCATTCGATCATTTCAGTATGAAAGTTTTTCGAAACTCGATCGATGATCGTTTCGATATTCGATCATCGAAAACTTATACTAGGGCTACTGAGCCTTCTTTTTATTCACTGCCTAGTATGAAGCTTAACAATTTTGCATTTATATGATGTTTTAATACCTACTTTTTTTTAATAAATTGTGTGTACCTTCTTTGATGACTCCCCTTCAAGTGCCTGAAGAGGCTTATGGAGGAGAATGAAAAAAATAAATAGAGAAATCCAAGCATATAAATATCCTTTGTGTTAAAAGCATTAAACGAAATATTTGATGAACATCATTTGCTTGTATATATTCATGAAGGCGGATGTTTGAAAAGTTAAACAGATGATAAACGGAATGACAAAAAATGCACCGCGTCCAATTGACACTTTTTAAAATAACAGAAGATTTTATTTTAATTAATAGACCTGAGGAACACAGTTAAAAGTCCTCCCTAGTATTTGATAAATGAACCCACGAGTTGGTAGGTACATATCGATGGCTTAGAGGATTGAGGTTATATAAGCACTGGTTAAAAAGTCCTAAAAACCTAGAGGACTGAGGTTGTATAAATACTGGTTAAAAAGTCCTAAAAACCTAGAGGACTGAGGTTGTATAAGCACTGGTTAAAAGCTAAATTGTTTATAAGTAAAAAAATATACGAAAAAAGCGACTCTACAATTTAACATTTTTATGTTTTGAAAAACAAAACTATTTTTTGACTGTTGTTTTAAGTTTGGTCTGATGATGGCTGGTAGCCGAAACCGGTAAACAAATAAATAAAAAAGGAAAAACAGTCAAAAATAATTTATTTTTAAAAATGTTAAGAAGCTGTTTTATAGTAAGCCTATAGTGACTACAATTTAACATTCAATGAACGAAGAAATTCAATCAAACAATGAAATAAAAAAGACCGGTTTCACACAGAAGATAGATCAACATGATGTATGATTTGATTACTAAATGGTTTGTAGTCGCTGAGAATTTTCTCAGTCGTATTTCAGAAGGAAATTGTTAAAGAATTACAGGAAATTGGAATTTAATGTTAAAGATATTTTTCGTTTATCGAATTACGCTGTCGATTTTCTTGGTCTGGTGACATGAATATTTACGAGAGCCGTTTATTAATCGTATACGAAAAAGTAATGTAATAAAAAAACGATCCAAGTGATCATGGCTAAAGTAATTTAACTTTCTGTGATAAAGTTTCTTAAAAATATCCTTTATTTATAAATTTATTGAGACACTAACAAAACACTTACAAAAAACATAGAATATCCAGTGCTCCAATAACAGGCATCTCCCGTATTAACATTGTGCATAGATCTTTGGGTATAATAATCAACGTCTCCTGAGCATTCAAATTAAACACGTTATAAAAAAAAATAACTTTTAACTTCGCGTAGTTAAAACAAAATGATAAAAATCGGCCTCATTAGATGGTTAAAGAATGTAATTGAAAAGTTGGATTGAAATAGTGACCACTTTGCTTCGCTGCCCCCTTATAAATGACGATTCCATGAAGTTAAAAAGGGGAAAAATTCTGACATTGTTATTTTTAAAAAGTGATTGAGAGACAAACATGTTGAATTTCATATAGGTACCTACTTATTTTTATTTATTTTAAAAAACAAAATCAATATTGCGATGTTATCATTGCAGAAAAAATCTCAACGAAGACAAAGAATTAGATAAGAGTAATCCAGGATATTATTGTGTGCCCGAATTAAGAATTAGATTCCTCTCCCCTCACTGGAGAAAAATTTAATAAAGTAGGTATGATTAAAAGAAACAATTAATTTGTTATTCCACAAATTAACTATTCAATATTAAATAATTTGTGGAATAACATATTAATTGTTTAATATATATACTTTATTAAAATAACTCCACAAAGAATGCACGTTCAATTCGATAATTTTATTAAATAATATTAAACTACTTTGTCTAGTCACGAAGGCAGAGTGTGCGCACTCATTAACATTTATTAGGCACATAAATCAGAGGGATTTAACAACCATTTAAACAGGAACTTTTTGAAATCGAATAATATCATAGAATTTGATTGTTTGAAGCATTTTTCAGCGAATAATTCAGTTTACGAAATATTTTTACAAAATCCATTTATTCTACAAAAAAGATCAATAATATCTATACCTACTAATATATAGAGGAAACATTTCATTGTTTGTTTGTTTTGCATTGAATAGGCTCCAAAATTACTAACCCGATATGAAAAATTCTTTCTTTTTTGGGAAGCTACACTATCCCCGGTGAAGACAGGCTATATTGAATTTTCAAAAAAATTTGGGATCCTTACTAAAACACCAATAATGTAACCCAAGGTGTAAAAAAATTATCTAAAATATTCTTTACATCGCGTGTGCTGTGAAAACTTATGATGATATAATAAAATAATGTACCACGGCATTGTAGAAGACATCAATATTTACAAAAAATGTTGCGACAACATATTTTGATAGTTATGTCACAATAAGTGTTCATTTATTTAAAAAATTTAATTGAAATTCCGCCTCTAGAAAAGGCTCTTCATTTGTATCTAAGTATTACTCCTTATCAAAATAAATTTAAGTTCATATTCAAGACTGCTTCAATGCGTTTATAAAACTTTTTGAATTATTCAATCCGGACATTCCATTCGAAAGATACCAAGAGTTTAAAAATGTAACTATTAGAAATAAAAGAGTGGTCGCCGCTCTCCGTGGCTCACTCTGCTCATCTAGCTAGGCAGCGATATAGCGCTTCACTGGGGTACGAGCCGTACGGGAGGGGACCACTAGAATGCGACATTATTCCAGATGAAAAGGCTGTAGAATATTTTCAAAAAAAAAATAGGGATCTTCAAGAATTTTTTTTTTAAATAGGTACCTATTTCCCGTGCGAAGCTGGGGCAGACCACTAGTATTGAATATTATAAAAAAAATAACGAACTCAGACCCTCGAACAGATAATATTGCTTTTCCTTTCAGAGGGAAATAATTTATCAGGATATTACTATTTATTCAGTAAATTTCCTTTTGTGACACCAGTAAGGGACTAAGAGGCAACACGAGCTCTTCCATTTTCACATGAACCCCTTTCACATAATGTCCAAGTACTTCAGATTAGCTTCGAAGTAACGGATGAAAGCATGAGAGCGTCTTCCTTGTCTTTGAGACTCTGCGTGTGGTAGAACAGCGCTCTCTTCGTCTGAATGTCATTCGGCATCAAGAAAAAATTAATATTAATAGATTCTACTATAACGAGAATCGAGTGCCCGCGGCACGTGCAATGTGCATCCAGTTATACCTCGCTACAGCTCTGTTATGAGCGAAACGATAACGACGAACCGCTTTGTATACCAGTCTCAAAATATCAACATTCCGTGATAAAATATTTGCAAAAAGGCATAACATCTCACACACATTCCACGCTTGTACACCATGGATGGACTATGGCTAGGCTGGGCCGTTCTAGTATGGAAGTTTAAAAAGTGCTTCTGATCTTAATGTAATAGTGATAATTTGTTGCCTTATGATGTATTATAACTATCTACAAAATTTCATGACAAAAAAATAAGATCTTCTGTCTCCGAATCGACCTTGAAGTTTTGTATGGGATGAAAATATCCCATACTAACTGATATTTTTATAATAATCATGTAAAATGATTCCGGTCTTGTTTTTTTATTCATTTTTTTATTATACCACAGATAATTCAAGAAGATACTTCTATTTATTTAATTACACAAAAATAATAAATAAAACTTTTAAATTTTTTATGTAAAGCAAGTATATGAAATTATGTTATTTTGCAGTGATTGTTTTTGATAAATTGGGTTTGATATCTTTTTACTCGTTGCTTTCTAAGCTTTTGCATAATCTTTTCTTGATAAATTTCTCCGTAAAGTTGGTGAGGCTTCTTTGACAATTTCACAGATCGTCAAACTCCTTGGATATGACAAGGAAAATTCAGGAAACTGTATTTATTCATCTTCGCCATTGTATGTAATGAATGTCGTAAGATCTTCGTCGGATACTTGTCGATTGGTGTTTCTGTTACATTTTGTTGTCTGTCTATAACGTAGTTCTTGTAAAAGGATGCTTCAAAATTTACTTTCGGTACTTCAAGGATCAAAAATGCGTGTTTTCGGGTGATTCGAGCTTTCACTATCCGGCGAGCGGTTTATTCTCTTACTACATTGTGTATTTTGAGCGAGATAGCTTTTTCTTTTAGTAATTACAGTTTATATAACAGATTTGATAATCTGTTAAATATATGGATAAGAAATTAAACTTGCCTAGGTAACTGGATCAGTTGCGAGGTAAGTTGGTGCCCAAACATTAACAATAAAGATAAGTGAAAGTCATAAAACTTGTTTTAGCTTAGTTTAGCGATTATTACATTGATTATTTTTCCTTGAGCTCAGTTTTCTAAATCATTAGAAAATGTTCCTGTTGGTATGACTGTGCCAATTTGGAATAAATATAAGAGTGATCTTTTCGTAGATCTTGAAATGACAAAATAGTAGTTTCTCTTGTAATCACCTGGAACATATCAATTGTTTTTTATTTTATTTTTCCAGTTGTTTTCCAATTTGGTCAAAATGCGTATGATGATTTGAGAAAGCACTATCACCATATTATACAAAAACCTAAATAATTGTTACTTGTCGTTTTTTTTCTAGATTACCGGCGAATCATTCCATTGGGATTAGGTACTTATGGTTTGCAATAAGCAAAAAAATCATTCTAATGGTTTTATTAGTCTTTTCTCCTGCAAAATAATTATTCAATCATGTTTTCCGGTATTAACCTCCACTTTTTTCATCACATTAGACGACAAGTAAAAGATCAAATGAAATATTGCTTTTTGAAAAGAAATCTGTAATCGATCTTTCTATCCGTTTCGGTTTTCCAAATTTTCCATCAATTTGGAATCAGTTTCCTTTAACACTCTCTTAATTATTGTTCATCTGTATTTTTACCCACTTTTTCTAATCACTAGCCTAAAACTTTGGCTTTACGGCCATCAAAATACTATACTGGTATTTTTAACCCTTTTCTCATGTCATGAGATTTTCTCTGGTTTTCCGCGGCACTTTATATACTTTGTTTATAAACTGTTGCTATCTTAAATTGTATGTTTATGCTTTATATCATACAGAACTGATTATTCCGTCATTTTTATGGCATACAATCTTAAAACAATATTAAATTAAAGACATTTTTTATTTATTTATACCTGCTTCAAAATACGATAAATTTAACAATTTTTTGAAACTTTGAGCTCAATTCGGAGACAGAAGATATCTTTCGAATTGAACAATATTTTGCATATCTATTTTAAACAGCATTTAGCACTAAAATACAACTATTACGTTAGCAATATTAGAAGAAATGCAAATCGACCCGCCCTAACTATGGCACGTATATTTTTGTACGGGAGGTCCTACATTATTCCGTTCCATTCCATGTTCCGTTATGCCGCCCATACACGATCAAGTTTATCCATCAAGCCTACAGCGGGCTTGACGGGGTGTCCAACACAGTGTGCAGTACGTCCATAAGGAAACGTTTCATTTCGCCATCAACCTTGCATGATGATGCATCAGAAACGTGGCGTTAACGGACGACGACGCATTAGTTATCCTAGGCTTATTGCTTACGACAAAGAAAACATATGGAATATTGTTCAGGGTGGTGAAAAAACTAGCCATTGAAACAAAAAAAAATTATCTGATATAAATTTTCTGGAAGAATAGATGTATGTTTTAGAAAATGTTTAGAAATATATTTAAACTCATTTCCAAATTGGAAATAAGACATAGTCATGAGAAATGCCATTTGGTACATGAAAAAATAATGATTAAATTAAAATTTCTTTCACCAGAGATATTCAAACTTACGTTTTTAAAATAGATGAACAGATGACACGATTTGGGAAGAAGGTGTTTAGGAAAAGTAGCGAGAGGTCGATGGGAGAGGCCTTTGTTATCCAGCAGACGTGAGATTACTGAGAAAAAAGAAGAATCACGACATACACAAGTGTCTGAAATTTTTACTAGTATTGTTATCTCAAGTTTTAAACTGATTTTCTGTACACATAACAGCTGACGTTCCGATACCCCATAGTATTTTTCGACATGGCATCACATGCGTGCACGCATCTTTGCTTCGCAATGTAGATGATATGCCAATTGATGGTTATACACCATCAAATAATATTTGATGGTGTACCTATAACAAATAATATTTGATGGTGTACCTATAACAAATAATATTTGATAGTGTACCTATAACAAATAATATTTGATGGTGTACCTATAACAAATAATATTTGATGGTGTACCTATAACAAATAATATTTGATGGTGTACCTATAACAAATAATATTTGATGCTGTAAAACATGGTGCATAACTGACGCTACTTCAAGCCCGCTGTAGGCTTATAGGAGTGTATGGCCGGCGTTATAAAACATCCAGTCTACGGTTCATACCGTCAAGTGAAAAGTTTAAACGGAGGTACATTAAATTTCTCACACGATATTGTAGTATTAATGAATAATTCTCACCTTAACCCCTTTTATTGTTGAAACTACCTATTAGAATATTTTTCATATTAAGTTTTTACCAACAATATGTTTTTTGTGCTGCGAATAATGATGAAAAAACTTAATTTATTCAGTCAACCATTTTACAAGAATAAAAGGCAGATTTATTATAATTTCTAAAGCACAAACATTTTTTCATTATTTTTAACAACTATGAAGGATTATACATCAAGCTTAGAATATTCAACTTATTTTTTACCATATTACATACCTACCTTTTTTCTTTTTGTGCTTTGTCAGGTCTTTCTAACTGGCAAAAAGATTTACATATCATGTACTCTTCCTATCTGATCTTTCCAATCCCGCAGCAGTACCTTTCTAACAGTTACTTTCTACACGAAATACATAAGACCAGACAGACGAGCGCAACGTCTTATGATGGGCTTAGACCAAACTGTGAATTATAGTTGAAGAACAAAAGAAGTTGTGAAGGTAAGAAAAAAAAAAACAATTCTTCGTAAAATTTCTTCCCGTTGAAGTTTGCTAGAAACGCTGAAAACAATAAAATTTAATGGTTCTTACGAGAAAGTGTTCAGCATTTATCGCTGCTATCTTTAATGAACAAATCAAACACAACATCAGAATAGATAAATTATTGTATCCCGGAGATTTTAAGAGAAACTACTTATCATGAAAAGATTTGCAGGATGTAAAGGATTTCCTTCATTATTATTAACCTCCAGAAAAACATTATTTCTATCCAAAAATAATTTAATGGCGAATTATAATTATCATTTTTTTTGCATTATTCTGGCAACACAATACACTTTTTATTGTATCACATTATTTGTATTTCTTGATGATGGTAAAGCTCCTTTTGTAGCCAAATGTATAGATTCAAGTTCTCAACGAGATACTTCATTTATCCGGAGAAATAGAGTAGCAAGAATTATATGTGTTTTTTAGATATTATTATATCGTTGGGAGGAGAAATTGAAACAAATCATCTTCTTGGATTTGGCTTCAAAATTTTTTTGCGCCGGAGGTTTTCATTCATCCGTTGGCATGGAGCCACCGTTTCCTTCTCCATATCCCATTGATGTGATACAATAGAACAAAAGATCTTTACGATTGCACCCAACTTGGCACGAGCTAAGCCACCACCGCTTAATTATAACTAATAAAACAGCCAGAAGTTTTAGGCATATTCCGTGAGTGTCGACGAAGTCACGAACACAACATTACAATTTTCTTTCGCTCTGAATAATTACATAATCCGGATTCAACGGTCGTGTCAAGGTTGGAAGGGAAATTTTAAAGCTTGTGTTTCAAAGTTCAGAATTTCTAAGAGGTTGATTTAAATTAATGGGAGACACCCTCGTTCGAGATGGGTATTCGATAAATCAATACGGTCTGAACTTTAAGAGATTCTTTTGACTTGATGAATAGATGTCTTATTATATAGGTCTTTAATTCGTGTTTTGTAAAGGGTGTTTTTTTTAGCTGCATGAGAAGTTTCGTTGGTTTTTTGTGTATAGTTTAACAGTTACGAATGTCAAATTATTGTGTTAACATTTCTGTTCAATAAGGTTTTTTTATATCAAAATATAGTTAAGTCCTTATTAAATCATACGAAACCTTTATGTTTCACCCAAAATAAATCAATTCATGTTTGATCACTTCAATTTTAATATCTGTACAATTAGGCTGGGCCGTTCTAGTATGGAAGTTTAAAAAGTGCTTCTAATCTTAATGTAATAGTGATAATTTGTTGCCTTATGATGTATTATAACTATCTACAAAATTTCATGACAAAAAAATAAGATCTTCTGTCTCCGAATCGACCTTGAAGTTTTGTATGGGACGAAAATATCCCATACTAACTGATATTTTTATAATAATTATGTAAAATGATTCCGGGCTTGTTTTTTTATTCACTTTTTTTTATTATACCGCAGATAATTCAAGAACATACTTCTATTTATTTAATTACACAATTACGAAATAATAAATAAAACTTTCAAATTTTTTATGTAAAACAAGTATATGAAATCATGTTATTTTGCGGTGATTGTTTTTGATAAATTGGGTTTGATATCTTTTTTACTCGTTGCTTTCTAAGCTTTTACATAATATTTTATTGATAAATTTCTCCGTTAAGTTGGTGAGGCTTCATTAACAATTTCACAGATCGTCAAACTCCTTGAATATGACAAGAAAAATTCAGGAAACTGTATTTATTCATCTTCGCCATTGTATGTAATGAATGCCGTAAGATCTTCGTCGGATACTTGTCGATTGGTGTTTCTGTTACATTTTGCTGTCTATCTATAACTTAGTTCTTGTAAAAAGATGCTTCAAAATTTACTTTCGATACTTCAAGGATCAAAAATGCGTTTTTTTTGGGTGATTCGAGCTTTCACTATCCAGCGAGCAGTTCATTCTCTTACTTCATAGTGTATTTTGAGCGAGATAGCTTTTTCTTTTAGTAATTACAGTTTATATAACAGATTTGATAATCTGATAAATATATGGATAAGAAATTAAACTTCCATAGGTAACTGGATCAGTTGCGAGGTAAGTTGGTGCACAGACATTAACAATAAAGATAAGTTAAAGTCATCAAACTTTCTGAAAGAAGCGCAGTCGCAGAATCCTATGAGCTTAGTTTAGCGATTATTTATTACATGGATTATTTTTCCTAGAGCTCAGTTGCCTAAATCGTTAGAAAATGTTCCTGTTGGTATGACTATACCAATTTGGAATAAATATAATTGATTAATAATAATTTAATTTAATTGATCTTTTCGTAGATCTTGAAATTATAAAATAGTAGTTTCTCTTGTAACCACCTGGAACATATCAATTGTTTTTTATTTTATTTTTCCAGTTGTTTTCCAATTTGGTCAGAATGCGTATGATGACTTGAGAAAGCACTATCAACACATTATTATACAAAAACCTAAATTTATTGTTACTTGCAGTTTTTTTCTAGATTATCGGCGACTCATTCAATTGGGATTATTTGTGGTTTGCAATAAGCAAAATATTCATTCTAATGGTTTTATTAGTATTTTCTCTTGCAAACTAATTATTCAATCATGTTTTCCGGTATTTACCTACACTTTTTTTCATTACATCAGACGATAAGTAAAATATCCAATGAAATGTTGCTTTTTGAAAAGAAATCTGTAATCGATCTCTCTATCGGTTTCGGTGTTCCAAATTTTCCATCAATTTAGAATTAGTTTCCTTTAACACTCTCTTAATTCTTGTTCATCTGTATTTTTGTCCACTTTTTCTAATCACTAGCCTAAAATTTTGGGTTTACGGCCATCAAAACACAAAACTGGTATTTTTAACCCTTTTCTCATTTCATGCGATTTTCTCTCGTTTATTGCGGCGCTTTATATAATTTGTTGCTATCTTAAATTATTGTATTATTATGCTTTATATCATACAGAACTAATTATTCCATCATTTTTATGACATACAATCTTAAAAAATATTATGTTAAACATATTTTTACTTTCTTTATACCTGCTTCAAAATAGGACAAATTTAACAATTTCTTGAAACTTTGAGCTCAATTCGGAGACAGAAGATATCTTTCGAATTGAAAAATATTTTACATACGTATTTAAAACAGCATTTAGCACTAAAATATAACTATTACGTTAGCAATAGAGGGAAAAAAGGAAATCGGCCCACACTACTGTACATACTTAAAAAGTATTCTTTGAGTATTTTCTTCAAAACGTCATTATATTTCTTATAAATTTAGTTGGTGCATCATGGTTGTAAGACCTCGATGATTACGGGAATGCAATATTTGCTTTATTTGTTTAAAATTTCTATTATCAAAATGATAAACCAAAACAAAATTGACCAAAATATGAAGGGAGAACCTAATTGGACGGGAAAAAAACTTAAAAAATAGTAGGTATATTTATTACAGAAAACGTTGTTGTACACTTGAAACCATTGTCAGTTGACATAAAATCCAACATGGCGGGCTAAAATCTACAGAGATCAGCTCGCAATCAATCGATATGGGTTAAACTACCTCGACGACGCCGACGGCTTGATCGCAAATTTTCTACCGCTTAACTCTTATTTTACTGATCACAGTTTTTTTATAAAGCAGTAGATGGTTTATACGAGTAAAAAATTGTAAATTGAGCAAGAGTATTTCATCTTTTAGATTTGGTAAGAATATAACAGTTTATGTTTTGTAACAATCCTTTGATGTACTTAATAATTATCATAATTATTCTCAAAAAATGCTTTGAAATAAAAAATCGCATTGTACAAACACACATAGATTGATAACAATCACACGAACTCCAAGACAAAGGAATATTGTAAGGTGGTAGAGAGGTATTCATGAACCCTGTTGGATAGCGTAGGTAGGGAAGTGGTGAGCGTTCTCGGTTCCGACTCACCTCGACCCTAAATTGGGGTGCCACAGGGCGCTATAATTGAACGTCATGCCTCAGGGAAGGGGGCTATCTGACCTGTTCTTAACCATCCTTGTCAACATTTGGGACGATGTTATGTCGAACAAGGTATTATACTTGGACTTTTGAAATAAATAAAATTACCAGAAAAAATACGTTGAATACTGAAAATGAATTCAATTATATTCAAATATGGTTAAATTTGTTTACAAATTGATCGAAATAAAAATATATTAATACAAGACATAAACATCTTCGCCCTCGTCTTTGTCCCATCATTTAAGTTCGGCTCTCCTAGTAACTTTTCTCTTAGATTCTATTATGTACCAGCAGTTTCCCAGCTCTACTTCGCTTCCCTTGAGGTTCCTCGTGATGATCGACAACCATCTGGCGTTTCCTGTATCTACCTAATCTTTTATGAGTGCGATCTTGAAACTTCCACAGATATGGAAATTTCTTCTGTCGAATCCAATTACTCTTCCAGCCCAATTAAGCATTTTCACATCTTCAGTGTGAATGGTTTTTGGTGTTTTTTTTTATGCCCAACATTCAGAGCCACATACTAAAACACGACGAACATAAACGTAAAAAAATGTGAGTTACCATAATGTAAGCTTTAAGAAATCAGTGTTTGATAGAAAAATATATTGCCATTGTTTTCTAGAATTAATTAGGTACTTAAGTGTATTTTTTGTCCCTTCTTAGAGAATATAGGAACTAAATTTTGGATGGGATCCATATCAATTAATTATTTTTGGCATTTATTGATCAGCCCGGAACATTTTTATACGTACCTACATAATATGAGTAGGTATACTTACATCTATTCTCAAGTACTTCATTAAGATCACAACCAAGTTCTTCATTATTTATTTTTCTATAAATGTGATAAGTATACGAAACTTCTTTGTAGGACATAGTAGTTTTACCTACCTAGGTACTTATATTTTGAAACAAAAAGCTGAGAAAATAATAAAAGGCCTCGTTGGGCCCAAGTTTCAATAAAGAAAGCGACATTGATAGACAAAAAAAATGTTGAAGTTTGACATTCGTAGAATAAAGTTTTCCACACAGCGGGGAAGTACCTACCGTTGTCGTGTTCGGTGGTAGTTTTTCATATAATGGCACATATACTTACCACCGTACGGAGCATTTCGCCGTTGCACACAAAACACAAGTCACTTGTATATTTAAGTGCACGCAGAAATAGATATTAGTGCAAATTTCAACAAAATAATTACGATAAATCAATAGTTCAGAATAAAATTCGTCCTAAGTGGTACTCAACTTGGTGAAAAAGGCACTAAAATCTTATTTTGTGTGAATGAAAATGTATACATGACCTTTATTTTGTGTTCAACGATGATTTGCCTCAAAACAGAATCTACATATTTTGCATATTATGAAAAATGTACCACCTCGATTTTGGGCACAACAGAGGGGCACTTTGGTTTTTTTGCAGTTCAATATAATTTATGAGACTTTTATATTCTCCTTTGAGTACGGCCGCATCTGTGGGAATTCATCTGAGTAATAACATCGGTTTATTATTAAAGTATGAAAAATCTAGGTATATAGCGACTCAAGATTCATAAAAAATCTGAAAATGCACCCATGTAACCTAACTCAAAAAAGTGTTTTAATACAATAATTGTTTGCGTTGGTTGCTGGATTTGCGGTAAATTTTAATTGGAAAGGGAAAATAGGAAACCTACCTCGATGTTGATCTCCTGCTTTGACCTTCCCGCGTTGTTTTTAATCCTCGTCTATATTGACACTTGTGAATTCACAATATTTTATATGGTTTTGTATAAGGTTTATTTTGATTTGAGATAATTTGGTTATTTTTACAGCGAATTTTGCGTAAGAGTACTTGTTGCGCGGGTAGCGATTCTATTTGAACTGTAGGTTGTAGGTAGGATAAATTTTGGATAAAAAGTATTTTTGGGATTGTGTTGCCAGGACAAAAAACAATACAGGAATAGGGAAAAAGGGCGCAAACATGGCCCCCGCCTTGACAGACCACTGTCAACAAAAAAAAGAAAAGTTGAGTGCGTCACAGATGGAGTGACCCAAACGAAAACAAAAAAAATAAAATAGAGTATGATCAATATAACCTAATACGCATCGCCTGCGAAAGGCACATCAATTCTCTGCGATTCAACAATTGTAAAAAAAAAAAAAAAAAATTAATTGAATTCAAAAGGAGAAAGCGCTGTATGTCTTTCATTGCGAAAAATAACACAATGTTACAAAAATAAAAAAAATAATAAAAATGAAAAACTAACAAAATTTAAACAAAAAAAAGGAATTAATAGTCCACAGGTAGTGGACATATCTTGACTACTGGACGCTTGTAAAGTCCAGTTTTTGTCCTTACTTGGACCACTCGAACAATACCGTCCTTTCCTGGAAAAACCTCCTCTATCCGTCCGAGTGGCCACTGTAATGGAGGAGTGTTCTCCTCTACCACTACGACCACCATTCCCACCTTTACTGGATTACTAGGAGAAGTCCATTTTCCTCGGGCCTGGAGTGTCGATAAATACTCAATTCGCCATCGTTTCCAGAATGACTGTACCATATGATCCAATAGATACTTTCTTCCAACGGCAGTAAGCGATTCACCAGTTGTATCTATGGCTGGCAAAGTTTTAAGAGGCGTATATGTCAAAAAATGTGCAGGAGTCAAAGCTAAAGGTTCTTCAGGAGAAGAACTAAGAGCTGACATAGGTCGCGAGTTGAGTAAGGCTTCAATTTGTATTAACAATGTATTGAACTCTTCGTAAGTCAACAATTGAGTGCCTACTATTTTGTAAATATGGGTCTTGAAACTTTTTATGTTTCCCTCCCAAATTCCTCCGAAATGTGGCGCGGCAGGAGAATTCATCCTCCAATTAATTCGGTGTTCCAGTAGTTCATGTCTTAATGAACTATTAAATTCATTTGAAGCTAGAAATTCATATAATGCATCAAGATGTGCCTTGGCTCCTAAAAAATTGGTTCCACAATCTGAATATAGATTCAGACATGGACCGCGGCGTGCTATAAATCGCTTAAATGCATTTAAGAATGATTGCGTAGAAAGATCCACAGCTAACTCAATGTGTACTGCTCGTGTTACCATACACACGAATAAGCACAGATAGACTTTCATCTTTCTCGTACCCCGATATCTGCTGGCAGTTATAAAAAAGTGTCCAGCATAATCGACACCAGTATGTACAAATGGTTTCGACTCGTTCACACGACAGTTTGGCAAATCTGCCATTGATGGAAATGTTGGTTTGGGAAAAACTTTAAAACACGTGACACATTTGTGTATTCGTGATCTCACCACTCCTCTGGCTGACAAAATCCAAAATTTCTGTCGCAGTAGCGACATCAATAATTGTGGCCCAGTATGTAAGTACTTGTGATGATAATAATCGATAATAAGATTAGTGACATAATCTTTTCCAGGCAAAAGTATGGGGTGTTGACTGTCGTAATCTATGTTTGCATTTGAAAGTCTGCCTCCAACACGAATCAATCCATCTTGAATAAATGGAGACAAATTGCGAAAGGCTGCTGAAGATGATTTTCCCTTGTGGAAAAATTCCTGGAAGTGAACATGTTGTAATGCTTTAATGATTTCACTTTCAGCGAATTCCATATCAGCCACCTCAATCTTGTGAGACCGAGGTAATTTGCGAATGAACTTCAATACATATACCACGATGCGCAAGAGTTTTGGCCACGAAGACACTCGCAATGCCAAATCATAAAGAAAAGGGAAGGGTTTTGATTGCGACACAAGAAAACAAACAGGTTTCTCCTCCGGTGGATTTTCTATTCCCTGCTTAAATTGTTGCATCGGCCAATCTTGTACCCTTTGCTTGAGCCACAGTGGACCCTCCATCCACAATGGATGGCTAAGAAATTGCGACGGTGTAAGTCCGCGAGACAAACAATCCGCTGGATTTTGCTTTCCGCTGATGTGAAAGAAATCCTCCGGGTTCATATTTTCCTGGATTTTTGCTACCCTATTGGCCACAAATGTTTGCCATCGGTGCGGGGAAGAATGTATCCACCCTAGAGTCACTGTTGAGTCTGAAAATGCAACAGTTTTATTAATTTCATGCCGTTTAGAATATAGTTCATACACTGCTCGAATGAGATTCGACAGTAGTAACGCAGCGCACAATTCCAGTCTTGCGAGGCTTACCGATTGCACCGGAGCCACCTTTGATTTTGCACATAATAACTTCACTGAAATTGAATTATTATCCTTGTTTTCAACATGTATATACACCACTCCTCCATAAGCAGCTTCACTTGCATCTGAAAAGCCCACAACTGTCAATATGCAATTCCTTTGAAAAACACCAACATGACGCGGAATCCTGATACGCTCCAACATGGGTAGCTCTGATACAAATTGTTCCCATGCTGATTGAATGTCTTGCGGGGGGGAATCATCCCAGTCTATTTTTAGCAGCCATAACTGTTTTACCAAAAGCTTAGCGTACAAAATTACCGGGGCTACAAATCCCATTATATCCCATAATCTTGCTATAGTGGATAGCATATTACGTTTTGTACATTTGTGTGACTCCACATTTACTTGGAATGTAAATATGTCTTGTATCGGATCCCAACATAAACCTAAAATCTTTAATAGATCACTCTCTCCAAACTGCACAGTATGCGACAATCGTGAAGATTCTGGTATTTCTTTGAGCACCTCTGATGAATTGCTGGTAAACTTCATCAAATCGAAACCACCTGCCTTGAACAAATCAATTAACTGTTTTGATAATGTTACTGCTTCGCTTACCGTAGACACACTTGTAGCAATATCGTCCATATAGATGTCTCGGTTGACAATTTCTGAAGCCTTTGGAAATTTGTGAAGTTCATCAGATGCTAGTTGACGGATTGTACGTAGTGCCAAAAATGGGCTACATTTTAAACCAAAACATACGCGAGTAAATTCATATGTATTTAGTTCTTCGTGTGGTTTAAATCTATATAGAATACGTTGGTAACATCTATGTTCTTCTTTAACCATCACCTGAAGATACATCTGCTTGACGTCAGATGATAGAATAATAGGATAAAATCGTAAATTTAGTAAAATATTTGACAATTCAAATTGTAAATTTTTCCCAGAAAATAAAATGTCATTAAGTGCGAATCCTGATTTAGATTTAGCACTTGCGTCTAATACAATGCGTACCTTAGTAGTGGATTTATCCTCTCGGACAACTGCGTGATGTGGAATATAATACCCAGAATGAGTACTTTCCGTAACCTGCGTTAAATAACCTTTATCAAGGTATTCAATAATAACATTATCGTACTCCTGCTTTATAAAAGGCGTGGATAGAATGCGTTTCTCCAATGCGTAAAATCTGCGTTCCGCAGATGAATATGAATCTCCTAATAACTTAGGGTCCTTATTAAAGGGTAATGATACTGTGTATCGACCACATGAGTCGCGCGTTGTTGAATCATTATAAATATTTTCACATTTTTGTTCATCGGGTGATAAAAATTGCTTATCTTGAATCTTTTCTAATTCCCAAAATTTAGCAATAAGCGTTTCAATACTAGGCTCATTAGTGATTGCACAAAATGTTCTCCCCAAATCACTAATTTCAGCTGCGGGGGCGGTTCCCATTACGATGAATCCCAATGAAGTTTCTAAAGCGTGTGGACATCCAGGCGGGCCGTCTACCCGTCCTTGTTTCAAAATCACAGGGAACCATTGAGCTCCCAATACCAAATCAATAGTCTTTGGTATTTGAAATTGACTATCAGCGAGTGGTACATGTTGTAAGTATGATAAGACATTTCTATCTACCTGTGTCGTTGGTAATTTATCAGTGATTTTATCAACCACAAGAGGCCGTACCTCTATAGAATAAGATGAATGTCTTGAATAGAGTCGCAGCTTAGACACCCCTAATACTGGGTGTGTAGCGTTGCCTATACCTCGTACAGAGGCTTGAGCTGTGTTTGAAAATATGTTGCAACCTAGACGTTCACTGCAAGCCTTAGATATAAAATCATTTTGCGAGCCACTATCAATTAATGCTCTTACAGCTATCCATCTACCTGAAGCATTGCGAACTTTAAGTACAGCTGTACTTAGTAAAATGGTGCGTTTATGACAGTACTGCGAAGGGTCATCAACACTGCATAATGATACATCTGCAATTTGTTCAACTGCAGAAGGCGTTCTATTCGATTGTATGTGTAATAAAGTGTGGTGGCTTAATTTGCAGATATGACAAGTAGAATTTGATCTACAATTTTGTTTCATGTGAAACGAACTTAGACAGTTTATACAAAGCTTTTTATTTCTTGCTAGATCTAATCGAGCTTTTGGTTGCAATTTCAAAAATTCTGGACATTTGTATATTAAGAAGTGATCATCATTATTGCAATTAACACATTTTGTGTGAAATTTGGGATTATTATTTAAATTTACAAATGCTTGCGTATAATTTTTGCTGCCTGTCCTACGTTGATTTGAAACATCTACCGATTGGGAAGTTCTACTTAATAACTTTACACGTTCGCTAATATAAGATGAAAAATCATCAAATGAAGGAATGCCTTTTTTTCCCATCATTGATGTCTCAAATCCATTAATGGTTTGCTTGTCCAGCTTACTTGTACCTAGTCTTATAAGGAAAAACTCTAACACATTTTCCAATTTAAGTTGCTTTAACGCAGATACTGAGGACAGAAATTTATCCATAAAAACTTCCAAATCACTTGGACCATTGACTTTGCTAAGAGTCAACAATTGATCAATGTAATATGTAGCCATAACTCTGTCATCTTGGTATTTATCCGTTAACATTTCCCAAATGACAGAATAATTGTCTGGGGTTGGGGGAACTCCTTCTATCGTTTTGAGAGCTTTACCTGAGAGTTGTCCTACCAGATATTGCACCTTTTCCGCGTCAGACAATTCATCATTTTTATCTATCACCCTAGAGAATGTCCCGTAGAATAAAATCCATTCTGATACTTTCCCACTAAACACAGGTAATTTAAGGGGTGGCAGTTTAGGAAGGCTAGTCTTAATTTGCGTTGTCTGCTCCACCTTGATTTCATTTGTAGTTTTACTTTTGAAATAAATATATTTGATCGATTGATAGGTTACGTCAAACTCATCCTGTGCAAAATTAGGAATATATGTCTCGTCCAACTCAAGTTTGGCTTCTTGATATTTATCCATAGTTGCATAGTACAAATTCTTTAAGCTTTCTGCTTCCTCCATAAACACAACACAACCTAATTTATCGGCCTGACTTACTTTATTAAGAATGCTTTTAATCTTATCCAAATAGCTCGTCAACTTACTTTCGAACAATTTAACGTTTCTTTCCTGGATTGAGAACGGCATTGTTATGGATAAACGTATTAATTAATAAATTAAACAATTTAATAATAACTGAAAAACATAAAATAATATACAAAGTTCTTTCTCGCAATGAAAAATGACTTTGTTTGCGACGCTTTGACAATGTCAATGTCAAACCGCAGAGAATGACAGATAGACCACAGACAAGAGCTGCAGATGCGATTATTGATCATAGACAAATTATTTCGGTGCGATTTTAATATTTAGAATCAACTGAAGAAAATTATTTTCGTATGGCAATGAAATAGAAATGTACAAGAATGTTGTAGTATTGTTGTAATAGCGAAATAATTGCGGAGATATGTAGGTATATACAAAATATTATGAAATGCAAATATAGAAAGGATTTAAAGATTAAATACAATTGTAAAAAACAACTGTAAAAAACCCCTTGGACTAATTATCGGCGTTGAAGGACCATTTATGTTTGCGTTGGTTGCTGGATTTGCGGTAAATTTTAATTGGAAAGGGAAAATAGGAAACCTACCTCGATGTTGATCTCCTGCTTTGACCTTCCCGCGTTGTTTTTAATCCTCGTCTATATTGACACTTGTGAATTCACAATATTTTATATGGTTTTGTATAAGGTTTATTTTGATTTGAGATAATTTGGTTATTTTTACAGCGAATTTTGCGTAAGAGTACTTGTTGCGCGGGTAGCGATTCTATTTGAACTGTAGGTTGTAGGTAGGATAAATTTTGGATAAAAAGTATTTTTGGGATTGTGTTGCCAGGACAAAAAACAATACAGGAATAGGGAAAAAGGGCGCAAACAATAATAATACGAAAAATCTTAACAGATGTCCTCCAAATTTTGATATTTGAGTGGCATTTATCGATAATTTATAAAAATAAACATAGGTAGGTATGTACCTATTACAGAAATTTGACTACAAGAACTTCACCGTTTTATGAAAATGACCAGGTCGATATTTTTATTATAGGAATGTTTTGTTTAGGTAGATTGAAAAATATAATTAGCATTGAGCCCTACTTATCGTGTCTATAAATCCACACGAATATCCTTCTTGCATATTTCAATATCCTGGTTCATATGAATCATTTTTGAGTTGGAATTTTTATTGAATCTAAAGGTGCATTTTTACACCAAACTAAAATACAGCCGATTTTAGATACAGATCATAATATTTTCTTTTATGTTTGATACTGGACACCATGGAAACAATAAAAAGCAATAACAACTTATAAGTGGGCGAAAACAGTTCTTCTCGTTGTTATTTCCTAGGTGACCATTTTATCAACGATCAAGAAAATGTACTCTTTTTTCCAGCTCTGGCTCAATGTTAAAAGCACCCCTAGGTAAAACCCGTAGTTAATGCTCCCGTAAATAAAAAAAAATCCCGTGTAAAAACTTCAAAATATAATTGACTTTTCGCTACACATTACTTTAGAAGAATACCTTGCGATTCCTGTTTTCTACCTCACAGAAATCATAATTTTACCTACTAAAAAAAGACTTTTCCAATATTAGATCCGCAGTAATACTTCAAATAAGTGCCTCGGTAGGGAGCCAAATATGGCCCATGGATAAGAATTCAAATTTGCCAAAGGACTATGATTTTGGTACCGGTGATAAAGTGTGCTAAGTTATTTTCAGCACTTTAACGTCTCCATTTTAAGATAATATTCTGTTTATCTTTTACCTTTGAAGTTAAGAGTCTTGTAAGTTCACTTTAAAAGACAAGAGCTTTATTAATTTATGCATCACGAATGAACCTGTTATCAGATTTAGTTCACCCA
Source organism: Mystacides longicornis (assembly GCA_963576905.1). Classification (NCBI taxonomy): domain Eukaryota; kingdom Metazoa; phylum Arthropoda; class Insecta; order Trichoptera; family Leptoceridae; genus Mystacides; species Mystacides longicornis. Next base: position 9,922,332 of record OY756423.1, read on the forward strand.
TTACATTTTGTAGGTCAAGTGGTTGCGTACGAACGTTCGAAGCGGTTTATTGCAAATCGCGATTAACACGAGCGATAAGGAGTCACAGTAATTGTGGAACCGATTCCAGTTCTTGGGGGTGTTTCGTTGTCTGCTCAATGCGATATCAGCAAGATTGTTGTGTAGCGTTTCAAAATATAGCGTACTAAATTTGTACAAGTGAACACAATCATAAAACTGCTTCTTGCGAACATATCATAAAAGAATAGTAAAGTCAACAAATTGGCACTGAAAGTTGTTTTAGAAATAATAAGAGTTTTGGGCAAAGGGATTCATGACGGAGGCAAAATCAATTAATAAGAACAAGCCGTAAAATAAAAGAAAAATTTCACTTGTGGGTAATATTATAATGACGTAAGGTTAAGAAGACTACTACAATTCTTGAATTTCTCTACAACGACATTACAAAATACCTAATCTCCAAAAGGAGTGAAATAAACCAATATTCCATTCGCATATTTTAATGCATAATGTATAACTACAGCCAAACTTCGTATTTGCAACTATATATTTGAAATAGTTTGAAATACTCTTTTTCAAAATCGCAAAATATTACCTTTTACATTCCACTTTAAAAATCGATAATCATCCCGAGCAACTCCATACTTATTGGTCCTTCGAGTCGGATATTATCCGACTGTTTCCGCTTATACAATTATGTTCCACAGAGGAAGATTGATACATTATTCTTATGAAATATCGGAATATATACCAAAGGAGATTGCACTGTAAAGTATAAATAGGTTTTCCTTACGAACGTAGAGCATAGCGCGCTGCCATTTACAAGGGACTGATGTTTACCGTTATGTATGTGGTTGCTATACTTTCAACCTGTGGTAACCCAGATTTGGTGTAATTGTGTTGCTATCTTCAGGCGATTAGTTTACAACGCTGGAGGCGTACATCAGTGCGGTTGCTTTAGACAGGGGAGCATCCAGTATATCTGGCGCCATCTTACTTAGATAACCGCACGATAAAGAAAATAATGTTGATGTTCCTACTTAAACAGGTAAAACGGAATTCAGATGGACTTTTAAACTTTGATAATTTTTGAAAATAAATTGAAATGCAGCCTTTCAAGATAAGAATAGATTTGAATATTTGATAAGCATCTCTTAAAGTCTTTGGTATTGAATTTTTTGTTTGAATTGACAACTAAAACTTAAAAAAAGTCATAGTTAGGTACGGGAATTATTCTCGTTAAGAGAGCACTGGCAAGGTGGCGTAGTCAGATAAAGAAAGTAATGGAAAGATATTATTTTTTACTCAGAGCTGGCGCGACGGTGCGAGCAGCGGAAGACGGAGAGGTCTGGAAGCGTTTTAGGCCTGCCGCGCACTGGAAACTTGTTAAAGCAACTATTTAGTTCCTTTGAAGAAGTTCGTAGAAAACAACCGCAACTAAAAAGTTGTCCGTGTGCGGGGCTGCATTCAATACCTTGTGTTTCATTGGAAGCAACTAAATAAGTGTTGTCAACAAGTTGCCAGTGCGCGGCAGGTCTTAAGGTCACAGATGATATTTCATAAACTCTGCAATGAGTAAACGAAGCAAAGGGAAACCATTTTGAGGATATTCAGTACCTAAGCAGTGTCGACTACGTAGGGTCTAACTATGGTATTCATTCAGCTACGAAGCGGCCTCAATGTAACCGACAGCCACGCGCCAGATAACTCTGGGTGACACGCTTGTTAACTTTCACAACCTCGTATCTCAAAAAGTGCTTTTTTACAGGATGGGCTAAAAACATTATAACTTAATATACACAAATTAAATTTGTTTTCTGGAAATGCAGATTAAAAGTCATGTTGAGGGTGCATTTGAGTCATTCAATCATTTTCTTTGTCTCATTTCCAAGACCTGTTTAAGACCTTGATAATTTAGATACGAGAATGCAGCCCTGAAAATAATATTTTTGTTCCTCAGATATGAGATTGTGGCATACTCTCTATACATGTGTATTATAGTTGAATGGTAATCTGGTTAGTGTTTATAGGATAATTAAAAGTTCTTGGAATAAAATAAATATAATTTATTGGTAAATAATTATAAAATTTCAAGAAGGTGTGTTAATATTTTTTGTCTTTTAATGTTTCACTTCACTCAAACTTCAAGTTCTTATAGAAGAATTGATAATCTTTAGGAATCAAATTTGTTAAGGAAATTAAGTCGTTATATTTACGTTTGGTAATGGCCAATGGTGCATCATAAAGATTCTCTATTATTGCGGAAGATTGGAATGCTCTTCTTCTTTTTGGAAGATCTTCCCAATCAGAATCAAAGTTTATTTTGTATTGAATCCCATCATTGGCATATTTCAGTGCCCTTACGTATGTGACACATAAATCCCCCTTTTTAAAGCCTGGTCTGATTTATTTATAAAATGATAGGTCTGAATATTTCTTAAACAAACTGTGATCTACATAGTGCACTTTGTATGGATTATTATTTCGAGCTGTTTTTATAACTTCTACAAAGTCGGCTGGGACAAACAATTCTCTATTTTTTTTTCTTTTTTTCTATCGTCGCATGTACGATCGTACTGGGTTCGAATCCTCATTATCTAAAAAATGAGTTATGCACGAGGCAAACATATAAGCATCCATGCCACCCTCTCCTGCTGTTACAGCAGCGGTTCAATCAGTTGGGGTTCGAGCACCAAGAGTTGTAGAAATGATTCAACACTTTTAATCTCGAAAAGGGTTGAATCATTTCGTAAAAAAGTCGTCCGGCTAGTTGGTCTTCCATTCAAAGAGTAGTTATAAGCCAACCTTGTGGTAGACACAAGAAGATTCCGTTATTTTCCTACGCATTTCATAGGTCACAGGGGGTAGGGCACATAATATGTAGCATTGATTTATGTCTAGTTAAATTTACATAGCTCTATGAAAAACCTTTCTTCTTTCAGAGGAAGAAGTGCTGAAATTTTAATAGGTATTATTATTTTATTACACACATGAGTTACTCTAGCAAGGATAATTTTTGTAAAATATCAATCAATAATAATTAATATCTACCAATAGGAAAATTCGGGTGTATTAACTTCAAAATTCATTAACACGAAATGGGCATATTATCAGTTTCTTTAATTTTCTATCTTAGTTATCTTAACTCAAGGTTTGAATAAATGTACATAGAAATAACAACTATTGAGTTAATGTAGGTACAAATGTCTTGAGTTAAACACGCAAATAGCTAAGGACTGTACTTCACAGGATCATTTCTGTAGTACTTCCTCCCTCGCCACGCAAATAGCTATTATGGTCTAAATTAATAAAGTTGGATTGGTTCACAAACTTCGCCTAATTTACTTACTCGGTAGATACACGTTGCATTTACACTTAAATTCAAGCAATGTTTATTTACTTAAGAATCTTAGATTAGAAACGAAATGAACCATTAGATACACAATTTTAACTGTTTAGACTACATCCACAATATGGAGACGTTCAACAAATGAAGTAACCAGCATGGCTAAGATGAAGACAAAAAAAAATCTATACCTACCCGTTATAATAAGACTGGGAACCAACCAACTGATTTGCTACTAGCCGGTTTCATTTGGCAGATAATACTATGAAAATAAATTACTGCAAACATTGTTTTAAACCACTGAAGCCATGAAAAAACAAAAGTATTTCTTTTTAGCGTCAAAGCATACGCCGGATATCGATTGTTCCCATGCAACCCCATCAAAGGGTGGTGTAACTCGCGTATAAATAAGTTAAAAATAATAATTTTATTATTTGTGCAATTTGACCATCACGACCTCATCGGTGTGAAGTTGGCGGATAATGAAGAATAACAACATTAAAATACTGATCTGTCACTCTCATTAGAATGTATTTTCATTCGTGGTTATCGCATCGATCATGTGAAATATACTAGCCGGGTTTATAATATTAAACGGAAAAAACCTGTTTGCTCAGTATAAAATCGTATATTTTAAGGTAGAAGTTTTTTTAATCCGAACCCGTCCAGGAGATTGTAATACACACCGCCTAAAAATAAGCCTGATATCCTGTAAAAGACTTTTAGTAGAAACGATGGCCTCACACAAAAGCTGAATACCGTTTTGTGGTCAGTCGTAAGCTCATAATGCCGGGGTAGGTGGTTACGCTGCGGCACTCAACATTCCCCTTTAATAAATGAAAAGACGCAGCTTTCTTTTAAATTCTGTACCGCTGCCTCACAAATAACTTTACACGCTTTTCTTGATCCCAAAGGTATAAAATAATGTGTGAAGATTCAACATGGACCTCATTTTACTCAAATAAAAGTATCAGGAAATAAAACTGTGTGTGAATATTTAAAAATACCCACACGACTTGAGCGGCTATTACTTAACTGTTGTAAGAATTCTCTTATTCTTCGAGACTTTTATTAGATTTACGTCATTTTTATTTTCTTTGAGAATTATAAAACGATATGTGCTAGCTGTTTTTATGCAGTGTTCAAAAATTGAACAAACCTCTGTTTTCAACAAATACAACCTTGTTGACCAAAAATGCTTTTGAAAATGAAAATTTACCTATCACACTATTTAGAGAAGAAGTATCGAGGATTCAATCAGTAGATATTCAGATAAATAGGCCACCACATCAAGAACCCATCCATGTTTATAGCAATTTCAGGTAAGAAATCAACTCAGATTTAGTGCAATTATTTTTTGTGACGTGGTCTGTACCGGATATCCAGGAACGGATTTTTGACAGTTGATGGACAAAAATGACGGTTGTGTAAAATAAGTCGTAGATGCAGCGGTAAGCTTCAGGCAATGCGATTTTTTTCCAGGCAATTGGATGATTTTGACACATTATTGGAAGCTGAAAGTCGCCTTAGCGCGAAGTCTTTGTTTAACAATATACGCGGAAAGCCTGAAAATAATAAAATGTCCTTTTTTACAACATACCTGTAAGATTTTTATTCCTGAGGACTTTTGGAGGACTTCTGAACTCCCCGACCGAAGTAAGTGTTCCGGTGATACTTGGTAACCGAATGTCCAAATGGTTCCCTTTATCGGTGACTATTTTGTTATTCATTGCGTAAAGCTTAGTTGTAATGTCTCTTGCTATCAGGGTGGTCAAAACAGTCGCTATGTACGTCTCCTTAACGAACAAATACTCCAAGGATGTTCGTTGCCAGTACAGGTATCTGCAGGAACTTGCAGCCACAATGGAAACCTGGAGAAAAAAGCCGAGTATTATTATGAGGTTCTAAGATTGTCAAAATGTTCGAGGTCCTTGGATATTTTTTTGCTTAAAACAAATTATTTATTTAGGGTACCCTGGTTATTCATAGTTCAAATTTGTTTCACAAGTTTTATATTTGGTCAGATGGGAGAGACACTCAGACATATTTTATCAGGGAATCCTCTCAATAATGTTTTTTTTCTGTACGTATCAAGTTTTTCAAATTTGTTTGACAGACACAGAGTTTGGGGGCATGCAGAAGTGGCCTCAAGACTCACATGTTTGCTCAATGCTACGGGTCTGCTCAGACATCGACAAAGGATAAGCATAATTATTTTTTGACACAACTGTTATGGTGTAATTTGTTTTATTTTTTATTTTGACGGACTGGTAAAAGGATTATTGACTTTAATAAATTATATAAACGGCGCTTTGGAAATGGTCAAATTATTATAAAAATGCTTAACATTTAGATGTTTTTATTATCTTTGTGGCTGCATTACTAGGTAATATTTTGTTATATTAGGTACTGGGATATTCCAATATAAACTAACTGAACAATTAATGCAAATGGTTAGGATATTGCATTGATTGATCGTAGGAACGGAAAAGCGTGGATATCTTGATAGTTGTACTATTTACATTCAGAAGTTAACGTAAAATTTATACAAAATTATTCAACGAAGAGAAAATATATTTTTTAGCTAAGTATTTATTAGATATAAATATAAGATGTTTCTATAATTAATTATAATGCCCGAACGAAATACGTCAAAGAGTTCAAGAGGCTCATAAAAAAATAATTAATTATTTGAAAAAGCACAAAAATAAAGGCAAACCCTCTGACAGTTCAAAATATATGCATTGAATGATTAATTATCATAGGAAGGAGTTGGAGGGGAAAAGCTATAGCGGCAGTTCAAGTGGACAAGTTTGTTGGGAGTAAGCTTGGGGTCGCCCAGGGTGATGGATTTGTTGGCACCAACACCTATTTGATGGCCTAGTTATGTCTGGCCGCAGTGAAGAATTAAGATACATTATTCCGTTCGTCTAGGCTTATTTCAGGCAACAAACAATTCGATTTTGCGGAGGTGAATCAAACGAAATAATTTTAAAAAAAAGTAATGGAGAACAATTAAAATAAAAATTGCCTTTTTTATCATTCTCATCCCTAGGCCTTTTCAGGCACTTGGAGTCTTCAAAATTATACAAAATAATACATTACTGAATTACAACAAAAAGCATTACAAAAAAAACAAAAATCGTAAATGAAACAATCTTCAAAAGTACACAACGAAATAGATAAATCAATACGTAGGCGAGGCTGAAAAGGTGTAAATGGCCCTCTCAGTCTCCTGTCAGCAAATGTAATTAAAAATAAATAATATAAACATCTTGGAAAGTCTCAAAAATCTCAAAAAGCTGATATTTTCTAAAAAACAGAAAAATGCATATAAAAAATGATGTTTCAAAATACATGTAAATAAAAAAAAATGAACATATGTGGGCGAGGCTGAAAGATGTAAAGGGTCTTTCAGTCTCCTGTCAGTAAATGTAGTAAAAAAATATACAAGCAACAATAAAAATATACTTAAATAGCGCGGAGAGTCACAGAAATTAAAAAGGATTGTCTGACTGACAACAAACTCTACCAAGAGGCCATCCCAACGAGAATTCAATGTGGACTGTAGATAAATGGAAAGTTCAAGGGCAAGCCCAGTCGCAAACAAAAGTAGTCAAACCCTAATACCATAAAAAGTCTATGTTTGATTTATCATCTAGTCAATAGAGAATTAGCTTGACTGATCTAGCTTAGGCAAAAAATAACTGAGCAATATTCGGAAATCTTGGAAATATTGCGAGGCAGAGAAGACGGCAAACTCGATACAGGTATGTTGATTTGAATAAGATATCAAAAAATTGCGCATATTATGCGTCACTTCTAAGAGTTCGATTTTGAAGAGATTGCCGATACTTTGTAGACATTGTTATCTAACCAGACTAATCTAGAACTATAGATTTTTTTTCTCTATCCAGAGAAACAAGGCATCTATCAAAGAGTCTTGTGATTAAATTGACCAAGTTTTATAGTATGCGTGCAGTGTAGTAATGCCGTTCTATCGAAAATGAAAAAAGTACGAGTACCGTGGTAGGTAATGCAATGTCAGTACTTTACAACTCGCATTTTTTTCGTTGCTTCCAAGCATTTCAGTTTTTTACCCACAGGACCTAGTTGCCATTGACTTGAAATAAATAAGAATAGGTATAGTATATGAAAACGTACGATTATTTTATTTTCATAATTTTAATGCGGCACTCTCTTTTGAGATTTCACACAAATATCCATAGGTGAATTGGTGTCCAAAATGTATGCAAATTTGAACATTTTATCAATTAATTGCATCGGGATAGATACGAAGAATGTTAGTAATATATTTTATACTATGTACTGAAATTCAATTAATAATAACACGAATAACTTAATATTCAATAATCTGATTAACAGCAATTATACAATCTATGGATGCAACGTTCAAATAATATTATAATCAATTCTCCCGCATAATACGGCCACGTTGATTATTCACAATATTGATAACAATAATTATTGTTGTATGGAAATTCATAATACCATGATGATTGTGTCTAATGTTTTCCATATTGCGTTATCACCGAACTGATCGTTTCCACAATTCTATCGCTAAACGACATCGTTACTGTACTCACACCACATTGGATATCTTTTATGTTCATCGAAATATTAAATAACGGATATTGACATGTCCGCATATTCACTTATGTCATAACAACGGCAATGATTTGTTGTCGTGCAGACATTGTAAAGAATGGTTTTAGGAATTATTAGGTCTGCTGATGGTTTTATTAATATGACCCCTAACTTATTTCAGCATAACATAGTTATTATTTATCGTATTTTGATATTATGGTTTTACTTTTAATATTTGACATACATTTTGGTTAAATGATACAGGTAGGTACTATAGGATTTTATTGTCCTATCTACCATCTATATTTTGTTAAAACTCAATATTTTTCCGATATATTTTTACTAACTGATGCCAATAACCTAAGTAATCCAGAAGTGCGCGATATTCTCTGCATGTACCGTGAGAGTCTTGAATAACGCAAGCCTTTTTTGCAATCCGATTGGGGATAAAAGTCGGTTCAGCTGGGGTTCGGTGATTCGGGAAACACTATTGTATTGGTAGAACCACAGATCCTTTAAATTTGAGAGGAAGAAAGAGGAATAGTTAAGGAAAACTTTATCGGAGGTTCTAGCTGATATGGCTAAACAGATCACACTGGATGCTATAAAATATAAAGCGTTATAATATACTGAAATATCAACTTACTTTAAATTTCTCGTCCAACGTGGCTCTGCTTGATTCAAATTCCGGTGAATCCAAGAATTCGCAGGGAAGGATTGGATGAAGAAACTGCATACCACTTAGCACGTTCACCTTTTCAAAAAAAAAAAAAAAAACATTCACAAAATAATGACTGTTTCTTATTAAAATCTATCAAATAACTTACAAAGTAGGTACATATCGGAAAGAGATAAATTTCTGTATTATACATAAAATAATAATCTTTGATATTTCAAAGCCACGTCAAGAATCAAGATGTTTAACCCTTTATAGGGCACTGGTACACTATTGTACCACTTTGAAAAAATCTACATAGCTCTGAAATATTATGGTTTATCGATGTACCGCATTTAATAAATGAATTCGTAAAGAAATGCTACAAGCACTGACATCTCTTGTAAATCTTCAAAAGTTTTGTTGGAAGAATAATAGAAGGTCAAAGATTTTGTGGTACATATTTGTACCACCGGCCACTCAGGACACGTTTTTTGCCCGGTTTTACGAAAGTGAAGATGATTATGGAAATTTTGTGAAAATGTGTGAATTTAAATTTAAAAAACGATAAATAACATGTTTATAGGACTATAGTTGATAATATTTTTCAATTATTTTGTACATATATGTATACAGTACTAAGATGGTTTCAATCAAAGTTTGAAAAGTCATTTAACCTCCGATTGATTGCATTTTAACTTTTCTCTAAAAACTACCAATATACATATTATCAATATTTTTAAACGTTTAAATTTATAAAGAAAATACTAAATATTATTATCTCACATAAAACAATGAATTAAACATTAGCCAAAAGATGATATAACAGCTGAAACATGAAATTTTGATTTTAAGTAAGTAGGTAGGTAGGCTTATCCATGTAATGATGATATTATGGAATATTTGGCGATGATATTAGAGGCCCAGCACATGATTCTGATATTGGTGGTGATGAGGATGCCGAAGATGATACAACTTGTAAACCAAGAGGTTGTAGCAAGGCTAATCTTCGCTAATCTACATTATAAGTTTCTATTTGAGATTTTTCATCGGATAGTTGATCCAGACTACAATCCTTTTACAAAAAAGGCAGGCGACGAGTGGTCATATTATTATCTGAAGGAGACAATAGTATGCCGTCTGCTTACAAATGGACCAAGTGAGCCTGGATTTTAAATTCAATCAGCCATATGTATGTCAAGAAAATTTGAGAACCCTCTGAATTTCTCAAATATTTTTCCTCCTTTTTATGGCTGACATTTGGGAACATCTAGTCAATCAGAGTAATTTATATGCATCCCAAAACGGACAAACCCTGGACACAAATATTGAAGAACTGAAGGCTTTCATCGGCTTACTTGAGATGAAAAATCTTACGCCTGTTTATTCTTATAATATATATGTATTTTTTAAATTTCTAGGATTTATTTTTATTATTTTGGTGTTTTTTCATCAGTTATTTAGTTTATTGGTTTTTAAAATAAAATAATATTAAACATGAAACACACTTTTCACTATTTTATAGTACTATTTCAAAAGTGGTACAAATGTGTACCAGTGAACACGGCGTGTTTGCAGTTTACGTTATAGGGCAGTGGTACAATAATGTACCACCCAAAAAGATGAAGAAGAAGAGGGAAAAAAATGAAAAATAAGTTACCATAATATTTTCTACCCTTGATTGTACGAAAAAAAATAAAAAAATACCCTTTTATTAAATCCTTTATATTTTGCCCTATAAAGGGTTAAAGTAAATACTGGATTAATTGCTTTCCTATTTCATAATTAGTATTATTACTAGAATATGCTAGAGTCGAAGATATTGATGGGTAAGAGATGCGTGTATGTACAACAGCGGTACCATTCATACTCTTCACAAGTTTTTGCAACCCGTTAATCGATTTTTAACCAGTTTCCCGAGTAGCTAAAGAGAGAAACTTTTAAATAGCTCAGTACCACTAGTATAAGTATATACGATCATCGAAAGAGTTTCGAAAAAGTTCCATACAAAAATGATCGAACGATTCGATCGTTTGATTTTAGAACACTATTTGCACGCTAATAAGCGCTTATTAGCGTGCAATTTGTTTTCGATGAAACTCGTTCTAGCCCCACTGGAGTCAGAACATGATAAAAATGCATTATAACAATAATTTAAGCCATTATTGAATAGAATAGCAGCAATATATTATGTTCATACCTACACATACCTAACTCTTTCGAAGTACCTACCTACTTGAAGGTTGGGACAATTCATTTTGCATTGGGTACATAGGACTTATTTAATTTGGTTGTACTTCAGTTTAATTACTCCTTATGTTCAAAAAATTCTAAATGATTAGACAAATAGTGTTCACGAACAAAAATCCCCAATAATGTACCACCTATCAACTTAAAAGTTGAAATTTTATCTACACACGTTGTAAATAATTTATATTATTCAAATATGAATCCGTAGAATGCGAAGAAAGTTTGAATTCAGAAAACTTTTTAAATAGATACATGACGTGATTGTTTTTGGAATAGAATGTGCTTAAAACTTATCCTTGTTTACACACAATATACTAATACCGCTTAATCCATGGAATTTGGAAGCTCTGTTATTGCAGTCATGGTTGGTACATAATATTATAGCTGTTAGTGGAATGTTCACCCGTGATATCCATTGCTTGCCAAATAATATTTGGATGAAGTTGCGTTAGGTCTTGCACATACATAGCTTCCTGCGTGAAGTCAACAATAATACATAATTGTAGGTGTATAAAATATGTGCTGGATTTTCCATCATGTTTTTGAAAAGCGGTGTTTGTTTTGAGTTGTTAAATGATTTTTTATACGCCCCACGTAGAGGCAAAATTAAGCAAAAAGAGTTTTTACAAATGTGATTTTTATTGGCTGTATCTGACCATGCAAAGCCCAGGCACAAAAAGTATCTGCATTCGAAATGAAGTGCCTCAGGAGAATTTTGGGTATAAGATGGTACCACCGCATCACGAACGACGCTATACGTCGGCGCACCCAGCGTGAGCCCATCACTTCTACCATTAGGTATGTGGAGGATATTATGGACTTGGCTGGGACATGTGTTAAGGATGCCGAATGACAGTTGGCCGAGGAGAGCACTGTTCTTCCTCCCATCAGGGTCCCGAAGACGAGGAAGACCCTCTCATAATGTGTTCGGGTCCTTCGAAGCAGAGCTGAGGAATCTGGACATGGTGTGGGAGGAGGTCATAAACATTGCGCAAGATCGAGCGCAATGGAGAGCTCTTGTTGCCTCCCTATGCCCCTATGTGGGGCCTTAAGGGAGTTTGGATTTGGATTGGTATCTGAGTTCACCAAAAGTGAACACAAATACACTTTCGAGAACCTTCACATAAAGCAAAGCTTATGTTGTTAAAGTAGAAATGGTCGGCACCAGGGTTCGAACCCACGACGTTTAGTACGCTGTACGAAGAAAGCCGTCGACTGATACCACTGGGATACCAACCACTTCTACATATTATTATTGTTCGATATTCGTTGCTGTGATAAAATAATGACCATCATAGTTGTCCGCGGAAAATATTACATTATTATAATTTGATAGTAATTGATTATAATTTAGCCCATGCACACAATCTTTCAGGATAATAATAGAATTATACCTACAATCTTGCTTATACCTAAGTATATTTTGTAATATTGCCTCAATTCTAGAAAAAGCTCGTATGAAATTAAGTTCCGCCACTCTCTCGGAGGTTCTCTGTTGAAGGTGTACCTAAGTGGAATTATCTTCTCGGAGGAAAACAAACCTGATGGAGGAGAAAGTTTAAATGCGGGAACACGTAGGAGCTTGTGCTTAAGAACATCCTGAAGGAGCTTCTAGTTAGAAGGGAGAAAAGTTCTTATTATGAGCGCACAACAAAACACCACTCCTACGCTGCTTAGATGAGTTGTGTTATTAAAACACTAATGTATTTAGTTTTTAATTATCGGTTCAGTTATATTTTCCTTGAAATGATATTCCTTCATGATGTTGACCTTTTTTTTGACCCAAGGTCAGCCTTATGATTTCTGCACTCAAAGATTTTTTATCTACGATAAACTATGCCTTATTTTTTCTCTTTTACAAATATTCGAATAATTACTTTTTATCATTGACAGTTTATGGCAGTTTTTTCTACTGATTCGTGACTCGGAAATCTCAAAATAGGGCACGATCTTTTCATGAGATACCTTTGGAGCATTAATCTTCCACAAAATCAGAGTTATTTATTCGCTATTTATTAGTGAGTACACGGCAACACTTTGCCTTTAACAGAATTTAACGAAAAATACTAAGATAATAAATATACAATATCGATTGAATGTCGAATACAAAAATAAAAACATAAGCAACAGAAAAAAATCAAAGTTGTGATCAGTAAACCATAAAAGAATTAAGCAAAAGTAAGTATAAGAGTTCAAGATTAAATTCATTGCAAGAGCAAATTTTCGTTAAAAGTAGATAAATAAATATTTTTGTATGTTTGTGAATAAATTTGCCTATTTGCCTATTCCTTTTAATTTAAATTTAATCCCTGCAACGTTGTGGAAAATTCACAATGTCTTTGAAACAGCTCCTATAGCAAGTATAATCTTTGACTTTATTTATTTATTTAATAATAACATAATGATAACACTTTTAACAAATATGACAATAAGGCCGGCGGAACATATTGCCGGAGGCAATTTTTTCCAGTCAACCGGTCCCGTCCAATCTGAGACAGGCCAACCCCGGGTAAAAATTTCAAGAGTAAAAACGCTTAGAAAATCTCTGACCCGACCGGGAACTGAACCCGGGACCTCGTGATCTGAAGTCTACGCCAGTACAACAAGGCTACCGAGGTTGGTTATTTATTGAAAATATTGCCTTTAAAAAACAATAATTGAAAACATAATATATGAAATAAAACCAGTAAAAATAACAACCAATACAGAAAAATACATACCTAAGCTAAAAATAAAATCGGAAAATTTTATGCTAACGGACAAGTATATTTGCTTATTATATGTTTATATGTTTATTTTGGCGTTTATTTATGTATTACGTACATACTGTAATATAATACAATTTTAAGAGAAAAATGTCGATAAATGGATTTCCATGTTTAAAACTAAGGAAATAGAAGTGTTTTCTAAAAGACAGCGAAAGTCTAAAGCATTGTATGTTAAAGTCGTGAGTTCGAATTCCGATGCCGACCATTGCCACTTCTACAACACGATCTTTGCTCTATGTGAAAGATGGTGTAAAAGATTAATTTTATGAAAAAAAGGAATATTATGTATTGTAGTTTATTTTATAAACTACAATACTATTTTATGTTAGTCTAATATTAGTAGTGACATCTTTTACTTAATTAGGGATCGAAGTCTTCCAATTTATATGTGGAGAAATGATTCGAACACTTCACATATAATCTTGATTGTTTGGAACGCTTTTGGATAGAGTCATGAAACATTGACTGTAGATGGGATACGAAGGATTTTGTATTAGATAAATTATGCGCCTGAGTTCATCTCGGTACAGTTCGGTTTGCATCGTCGACGGGGATGTAGGGGGCTCGTTCTCGTACGAAATCCTTTGGATAGCCCTGTTTTCAGTTAGTGATTTTTATTGATTATTTTATTGAACATTTTATAACATATTAATTTTGTGTGCTCCTGGGTGGTGGAATCTATTTGTAGTAAATTCCTTTTAGATTCAAGCATAAATTTAAATTCAGTGTTGCATTTTTAATTAGTATTTTACATAATTAAGTGTTATCTGGGGACCGATTTGAATTAGAATCTTTTAAAACATAGAGTCAGTGTATTCAAGAAAGAAATAGCAACTCTAGATCATTGATAAGTCTTACTTTATTTTATTATTTTATTTAATTTGTTTGCTTACTTAGTTTGGGGAGGGCTTTGTGTTTTATCAAGAAGAACCATTCACTGCGAAAGTGTAATGGCGAACGTTGTTAACATAAAGCGCGCATAAGCCAGCCTTCGAAACCAAGTAGAAGACGGTCGTAAGCCCGTAATGGTTCTATCTTGATTTCAGGGGGGGGGAGGGGGGTTGGTAAAGTTTTATGATATCATGGTAGGCTAGGATTGATTGCATGCTTATCTACTAATATTTTCAGCTATCGACGACCACCATTTGTGAAAACTTTCAATCATGTTATAAATTGTCGAATATTTTGTTTCATCTTGGTTTGAATACTTCTCATGTCATTTCACAGAACTGAGGATTTAAGGTAGGACTCTTTCATTTCATTATTACTAACATCACAAATGGTGGGGTATCCTGCGTTTGATTGTTTACGTAAATGTGTTCTATTATCACCATTATTTCAGAGTTGACCAAATGTTTACAGGTTTATATAGTTGAATGATTGTTATAATTAATTTCGTACACAACGTATTGGGTCCTTAAATTTAGGTTACTAGACGATCACAATATCATCATGGCCATTAGATTCCACGTAGCGGTCGGAAAGTCTTCTTTAAAGCGCATACGATTTCCTTAACCGTGATTTCAGGTGCGTATCATGAAGTTTGTTAACCCCTTCATTTTGGGTTCGTAAGTCTTCATCTTAGAGTCATCTACCTATTATATAGGTACATTGATGCACTCTTTCAGTCGACTCGGTTTACACGGTTTTGTTAAACGTTTATTTAGCTAGATCAGGTGTAGTTCGAGTTAGGTAGTTTAGTTAGAGGAAATCTAGTAAGTAGTAGTCTCGTTGAGGGGATCCCGTCACAGAATGGTGCCTCGTGACCGTAGGATTCTTGTCTTTACCCCTGTAAAGACAAACCTGATTTACTACGTTTTTTTTCTTTCTCTTGTTTATCGTTATTATGGAGTTGTCATCTAGGGGAGGTTCAGGAAATTTTGGTTAAAAATTTGATCAGCAGAGCAGGGGAGGTAAAATAATTCTCAGGTTGGTTATTATATAGCTTTGGTTTAGGGGAGGTAGGAAAATTCTATGGTTGGTTGAATAAATGGTTGAAAGTTCTAGTCAGTTATTGGAAGAAGTTATTAGTTTTCAAGAGTTAGAATTAGATTGTAAGATTGTCTTATTAAACTGTATAACATTAATCTTAAAGAGTAGGGGAGGTCTTTTTTATTTAGGGATTTTATGATTTTTTTTTTTTCTTCCTTGTATATATTTTGTTGCTGTTGTTTTAGATTTAATAATAATATTAAATATTTTGTTAACGTCGAGGGGAGGTCTTGTTTTACTTAGGTATTTTAGGATTTTTGTTGCTGTTGTTTTGGATTTAATAATAATATTAAATATTTTGTTAACGTCGAGGGGAGGTCTTGTTTTACTTAGGTATTTTAGGATTTTTGTTGCTGTTGTTTTGGATTTAATTATAATATTAAATATTTTGTTAACGTCGAGTGGAGGTCTTGTTTTACTTAGGTATTTTAGGATTTTTGTTGCTGTTGTTTTGGATTTAATAATAATATTAAATATTTTGTTAACGTCGAGGGGAGGTCTTTTGGTAATTTTGTAGGATTGAAGTAAATTATTTTCTAGAGAATGCAGGGTTTTATTTGATATTTTGTTCAGCAAGGAAATGTGTTAATGAAAGAATTTCGAATGTGCGATGTCGAAAAATAAGCGTGAATGATGAGGTAAGTTTAGGTGTTTTGTTTTAAATAGTTCAGGTTAAATTTTCAATAATATTCTTTGGTTGTTTGTGAGAGACAAATAATATTTATTTTGTTTGGATCTCCAAATGTATTAATTATCTCGAGGTGTGATCTGAAGAGGGTTTATTCGAATGTACTCTGGTTAGGGCTATTATAGCCACTTGACACTAGCTTGGTGCATCGTCTTTTTATGTATAGTGGATATTACGAGTCGCTGGAAATATTATGTATGTAGGTACCTGAATAACATGTTTCTATACAGGGCGTTCTTTGTCGTGAGGATTTGATCTTCTAAGCAGTTTTACTGTTTAAGAAATTCTTTTGCTTTTAGTTTGTGATAATATTGTTTGGTAGTGTGTAGGGCAATAATTGTAGCGAATTATATGTAGGTTTGTTAGGTGCTGTTTCGGGAATGGTAATATATATTAATTCGAATATATTTATTCTCATTTTGGGGTCCCGGGTTCGACTCCTGGTCGGCTCACATTTTCGACTTTCTAATTTTATTTTTTTTCCTTCCCTCTATCAGGTCCTTTCGTTTCACACGAAATTCCTGACCATGGTTGCATTGTTTCAGATTAGACGAAACCGGTTGACTAGAAAAAATTGCCTCAGGCGATAAGTTCTGCCGGTTTCTCATAACTTGTTATGAAAGGGATATATTTATAAAATCATTAGGTATTTTAGGGTAGTTTAGTTTTAGGTACTTTTCCTTCTATTGTATTTGGAGACAAAGTCGGTTGATTGGAAGACATCAATTAATTGATAATATCATCCGACTAACATATTTATATTATTTTAATTTTCTGCAAGACGAGACACGGTTGTGTGTTCGTGTGTACCCTGTATTTTTCTTCGCTGTTCTTCAGGTGGTACCTAGATCGATGTTTTTTCTGGTATTATTTTTGTTTGGTCCTAGAGGTTGTCTTTGGAAAGTATTGTGTTAGGAATGGAGACTAATAAAGATGGAGATTTATGGTCACATTTCAGGAATGCGTGAACTGTGAAGTGGTTTCTTTAGAGTAGGGATATTAATTTATTTGTGTGTGCACCAGAGTCAAGATGTTAAATATTATTAGTTTGTCAGAAATAATAATAAAATAAAGTCACATTTTTTTTTTTGTTGAATTGAATGTAGGTACCTAGAGTTTTGTATGTTGAGGTTTGATATTATACTGTTTTAATGCATTTCTAAAGCTCTGTTAATATTTAACTAATTCAGCTGTTACTTGGGTGTCACGTAGTTTTTTTATTTCTTGTAATAATAGCAATATAATTATTTTGTTAACGAACATGGTAGTTCAGTGGCATAGACGCTGACTTCCGACTTCTGATCAGAAGCTCCCGGGTTCGATTCCCGGCCGTGATCAGAAACTCTCTAAGGGTTTTTTTTTCTATATTTTGAAATTTCAATTCGGGGTTTGAATCCTGTCTTAGTTTGGATGGGACCGGCAGACTGGTAGAGAATGCTTCAAGCGTTAAGTCTCGCCGGCTATTTTATTGGAGAGTGTTGAAATTAAATATAGATCAGGTTAATAAGTCTATTTTGTTTTGTTAAAATAACTTTTAACGTTCTCGATTATTATGGTTAGGTACTTGTTGACCGAGTGGGTTGGTTTGTAGTAATATTGAGAAAAAGAGTTGTAAGGGTGAATGATGGGCATATTATAAAGTGGATTTTGGTCGGTTTTGTTTATACATAAGAGTTTTTGCAAGGTATGATGGAATATGAATTGTAAGTTATTAGAATTTTAGATTAAATATGGTTGGTATCCGCTCAGGAGGTCGTATCATATTATGCTGGTCGTGGGTTCGATTCCCGATGCCGACATTTTTTTTTTCTCTTCTCCTTTTACACCAATTCAGGTCAGTGGGGTGTCATGTTTTTTTTTTTTGTTCACTTTGTGTGAACCCAGATTCATTATTTTTGTAAAAGAGATAGGTACTTGGTGCTTTTGCAAGGTATGTGTTTTCTATGATTTATCATTGCTTATAAATATTTGGGACTGAAGTTAAAGGTCGTATTCTTTTCTGCTTGGTACAGTTTAATATTCCAAAAGGGAAGGTTGTTTTGTGTGTAAGATAATTATAATAATTAGTTATGTTCGAGTTTAATTTAAGTAGGTATATTTCTTCTTCAAACACTCCATTCCTTGGGGAAGCCTATATATTAATTTTTCAAAAATTTTATCATAGAGAAATAAAGATTAAGTAGGTAAATGTTTTCGATTTTCTAATATGAATATTTTTTTGTGATAGGTACTTTTTTGTCCGCGGTCGTCATCATATTTGTATTAGGTGGATAGATTGTATTTCAGGGTTCAATAATAATAATAATGTTTTAGGTCTCACTGTGTTTTTCGATTTATTACTATGGGCTTTCATTATTGAACTGTGAAATATTATTATTAAATTTATGAAATGTTAAGTGTGTCTTCTAGGTCCTAGGGTATCTTATGGTTGAGAGAGATATTTTTTGTCTGTTTGTATTTGATATAGGTATATTTTGTTTTTGTTTATTATGGTGTTTTTTTTTGTCAAGCACTATATGTCACTACAGTATTTTATTATTGAGTGTTCGGTCGAGCTTTATCTCGGATTGGTGAGGTACCTACTTCAGGATTTGAGTCGTAATTGTGTCTTTGGTTTGTTTCTATAATCTTAGTCGACAGAACCGTATTTAGGAAGCTTTATATTTATTAAATTTTTTTTTTTATATTTTATTATAATTTAGTATGAGTTTGGGTGAATGAATTGTGATCTGTGTCTCTGGTTAAAGAATTCAGGACTACATAATTTAAGTTTTAGTTATTTTAAGATAATCATTCTCAATTCGATTAAATTAAATAAGTTCAAAGTTTTAGTTACCAGACTATTGCAGCAGGACCAAATTCAGCCAGGCCTTAAATTTAAAATTAGGTACTTATCTATCTTTATAAATTTTCATTATTCTGTATTGTGAAGGAACTGAATACTTTATCAAGCTTTTAATATTTCAATAATTTATAAAATGTGTTGACTATTGTTTACTAACGACTCCATTGCATTATTTATCGTATTTATGTATTTATCATTATTTTATTGTATCTTAACAAACTCCTCTTCCTTTCTTTTCGTAACTTAAGGCGAAAATGACTCACAACCTTGTATTTATTATGATTTATTTTACAATATTGCATGAATTTATTATATACAAAATATTATACATATTTTTAACAACTCCAGTCCTTGCCTCAAACTTTGTCTGGGGGAAAGTTCCATTCTTCGTATATGATCCTAGGAAAGGCTCGAAGGACAATCCCTTGTGTCATCGCCGCTAAGGTCCTAATATGGGTCATTGCTTAACACCATAAATTGAATCTGTCATTATGAGAGGGCGACCGAGGTGTGGTTAAAGTTGTGACCATATTTGGGTCGGTTTCGGGGGTGATTGATTCAATGCCTATTGTGAAACCTTAGTTTATGTATTTAAGCATGCTTTGTACACGTATCTTAGTTTATTATATTTCGCGTTAAAGTTTAGCCTAATCGCATGAGGGGCTCGACACCCGGTAGTTTACTAACGACGCCTTGCATGAATTATCATATTTATGTATTTATCATTATTTTATTGTATCTTAACAAACTCCTCTTCCTTTCTTTTCGTAACTTAAGGCGAAAATGATTCACAACCTTGTATTTATTATGATTTATTTTACAATAATGCATGAATTTATTATATACAAAATATTATACATATTTTTAACAACTCCAGTCCTTGCCTCAAACTTTGTCTGGGGGAAAGTTCCATTCTTCGTATATGATCCTAGGAAAGGCTCGAAGGACAATCCCTTGTGTCATCGCCGCTAAGGTCCTAATATGGGTCATTGTTTAACACCATAAATTGAATCTGTCATTATGAGAGGGCGACCGAGGTGTGGTTAAAGTTGTGACCATATTTGGGTCGGTTTCGGGGGTGATTGATTCAATGCCTATTGTAAAACCTTAGTTTATGTATTTAAGCATGCTTTGTACTCGTATCTTAGTTTATATATTTCGCGTGCGCGTTGAAGGTTAGTCTAATCGCATGAGGGACTCGACATCCGAACAGGCCGGTCGAGATCTAAAAGCAGCGGGACGTGGGGGCTGCTATATAGCATGAAAAAAATATATATATATTTTTTATACAATTCTAAAATCAAGTCAACAAAATGATTCAGAAAATAATTCTTTCTACAAAAATTTAAATTCCTTCACGATACAAATAACATTAGGTACTGGGTTTCTACATTGACTGTAGGTATACCAAATGGTTGATTAGTATGGCAGGCGTTTTGAATGAGTGTAAAGGGATGGGATGATTGCGAAGGGGGTAGGTACTTGTATGATTAAGAACTTACATCCATAGCATTTTGAGGAAGGCTCACATGGTAGGTGCAAATAAGCCAGGGTCATACTGGGGTGTCATAAATTGGTATTCATTTTCGAATTGATATTTTTATTTTTTGAGTTTGTGAAAGAAAATCATGAATCTTTAGCAAGCCCATGATTGTTCTTTCAAGGGGAGGATTGTCATGGCCATTCATTTTATTGAAATATTGTAGTTTATTTTATAAACTACAATACTATTTTATGTTAGTCTAATATTAGTAGTGACATCTTTTACTTAATTAGGGATCGAAGTCTTCCAATTTATATGTGGAGAAATGATTCGAACACTTCACATATAATCTTGATTGTTTGGAACGCTTTTGGATAGAGTCATGAAACATTGACTGTAGATGGGATACGAAGGATTTTGTATTAGATAAATTATGCGCCTGAGTTCATCTCGGTACAGTTCGGTTTGCATCGTCGACGGGGATGTAGGGGGCTCGTTCTCGTACGAAATCCTTTGGATAGCCCTGTTTTCAGTTAGTGATTTTTATTGATTATTTTATTGAACATTTTATAACATATTAATTTTGTGTGCTCCTGGGTGGTGGAATCTATTTGTAGTAAATTCCTTTTAGATTCAAGCATAAATTTAAATTCAGTGTTGCATTTTTAATTAGTATTTTACATAATTAAGTGTTATCTGGGGACCGATTTGAATTAGAATCTTTTAAAACATAGAGTCAGTGTATTCAAGAAAGAAATAGCAACTCTAGATCATTGATAAGTCTTACTTTATTTTATTATTTTATTTAATTTGTTTGCTTACTTAGTTTGGGGAGGGCTTTGTGTTTTATCAAGAAGAACCATTCACTGCGAAAGTGTAATGGCGAACGTTGTTAACATAAAGCGCGCATAAGCCAGCCTTCGAAACCAAGTAGAAGACGGTCGTAAGCCCGTAATGGTTCTATCTTGATTTCAGGGGGGGGGAGGGGGGTTGGTAAAGTTTTATGATATCATGGTAGGCTAGGATTGATTGCATGCTTATCTACTAATATTTTCAGCTATCGACGACCACCATTTGTGAAAACTTTCAATCATGTTATAAATTGTCGAATATTTTGTTTCATCTTGGTTTGAATACTTCTCATGTCATTTCACAGAACTGAGGATTTAAGGTAGGACTCTTTCATTTCATTATTACTAACATCACAAATGGTGGGGTATCCTGCGTTTGATTGTTTACGTAAATGTGTTCTATTATCACCATTATTTCAGAGTTGACCAAATGTTTACAGGTTTATATAGTTGAATGATTGTTATAATTAATTTCGTACACAACGTATTGGGTCCTTAAATTTAGGTTACTAGACGATCACAATATCATCATGGCCATTAGATTCCACGTAGCGGTCGGAAAGTCTTCTTTAAAGCGCATACGATTTCCTTAACCGTGATTTCAGGTGCGTATCATGAAGTTTGTTAACCCCTTCATTTTGGGTTCGTAAGTCTTCATCTTAGAGTCATCTACCTATTATATAGGTACATTGATGCACTCTTTCAGTCGACTCGGTTTACACGGTTTTGTTAAACGTTTATTTAGCTAGATCAGGTGTAGTTCGAGTTAGGTAGTTTAGTTAGAGGAAATCTAGTAAGTAGTAGTCTCGTTGAGGGGATCCCGTCACACTACCTACCGGTAACTAAGAAGGTATTGAAAGATTAAAAAATCGGCTTGTAGGTACCTAGTTCATCAATTATTTTTGCACACATAGCGATAGCTTCAAAACATTGAATTTACACAAAATTAACGAATAGAACGTTTATATTCGCATTCTTGGTTTAATTATCTAAACTAGTGGTCGCCCAGAGGTCGGAATTCGACCATAACTAAGTGGTATTCAGTTTTTATATTGGATATATTGAGTGAGTGCTACTTCACAATTTTCATTCAACAACAATTACCTACATGGATACGTAAAATTTGAAATGTTAATATGTACAAAGTTTTTTCTATTATTATTATAGACAAACAATATTCATCTTTTCTCAATTTGACCACAGATAAAGAAAATAAAAGGTATATGCGTCTGTGTCAATGTCAAAAGTGTGTATGAGTATCACATAAGTGAGTACATAAAATTACAGATATGGTAATGTTCTTATAATAATCCTTGATTTAAAAAAAATATTAGCATTCGCCACTCCTCTATATAAACTATGAGGGTGAGAAATTTCATGCGTTCTGTCCGGGCAATTTTCGTAAAAAGGTGCATAAAATTTTTTGCTTTGCGTATTAATATGTGATGAATAAATTAAATTGTAGACTATTTTCGCAGGCACAGGTCCTGCATGGCCACGGTTGTCAAAGAAAAAGAAGTTTCTTTTCTGTTTCCTCATTCATTCATCGTTTCTCAATTAATGTTTTGCTACTGTACCCTTAGGTTTTTCATATTTAATGAAGAGTTTTTATTTTTAGGTTATTTCTATTTAATTAATATGTAAATCCAACTATACCTACATCAGTTATTTATAAAGAAGTTTTACGATACATACCTTTCCAGACAGCAACAATCCCAATCGATCTGTTTTGGTCAAGTTCTGCATGGCGTAGGCCTCGCCGGCGTGCAGGGACATGATTTGTGCAAATTCAGAGGAAACCATCCGCTTGAATTGGATTCTTGGCACCTGGTCAAATAGACAAGACAGAGTTAGTACGGGCACTTAAAGCTGTTATAGTCTTTAGATTGTATCGCGTGTCTGTCTAGTCATGTTTGTGTAGTGTTAGAAGTTTAGTTATTGTGTTTACATAATCATCATATTTAATAGGGAAATCTTATGTAAATAACTCAACTTTCCTTCACGCGAATAGCTATATCCATAATTCACATGTCTACTTACGTATTTGATAGAACTATGAAATAAGTCCCCCCGCACATTGCAAATCAGTTGGAAGGAGAATAATCCGCGGCAAACTTAATTTTTATGAAACCTCCTTTTTAGTCTGATCGCTTCAGTGTGTGCGGTCTCATTCATAGAAATCAAGTTTGAAGAAATGAGAAAAAAATTATTTACAACAAAAAAAAATAGAAGAGAAAGCAATGAATTCTTTACTAATTAAAACGACAGATGCAGCGTTTTTTAATGAAGTGTTTCGTTAATGATTGGATTAAATTAAGCTCCACACACCGACCTATAAAAATAGGAAAGAATATTGCCGAATCATTTTCTTTTCTTTGGGCTCCTTAATTACGTGATTGATGATGTTGAGCCCATGTTATTGGGTAAGGGTGTCGCTATTTTAGAATGTCCTTTTCATCAGTATTGGTAAATGACTATCGTTTCTATATTTGTAATATGAAATGCTTTGCTCCGGACATTCTGTTAAGACTAACAAACATTTTGATAGTCCAGAGAGTAAGGTTCGCATTTACAAAACGTGTGTCAGACTTAGGATAACAGGGAGTCAAGGCAAGGACGGATACAGTTAGAACGAAGCAGCTATTAAAACCAGCGGAAATGAAGACAGATAGACAGACAGAAGATATCCTGGAGAAAATATCAGAGAGAAATCCTAAATGAGGAAGTATGTTGGATTTGCAATATTCAAGATATTGTAAAGTGGAGTAGAAAGAGGAGAAATCACTGGAGAGATACCGTTGGCAGAAGTTGGTTGGGTCTAGAAGTTTAGAAAGTCTTCCAAAGATAGTAACAGAAGAACTACCAGGAGAACCAGACTGATTCCTTTAAAACAGATCTTAGATCTATGTAACTATAGAGGAAGAAGAAGCTGCTGAGAGTCAAAATCTGCTAAAATTCCAATGTACCTACCTGTATTGCAAAATGACCAAAATTATGGAAAGCGTCGACGTAAATGTTCTATACGTGTACGTAGCCCATTTTTTTCAATGTGTGTGAGTTCTGGCACTTGACGAAAGCCCAGGAACAAAGTCTCCGCCTTCGAAACCTTAAATGCCTTAGAAGAGTTGTGGATGTAAGGTGGTATACACCGGTGTACACCGCGTAGGTCTGTCACCTACCATTATGGCGAAAAATGGACATGGCTGGGATATGTGTTAGTAAGCCGAATGATAGTTGACTTTGAAGTGTTATATTCCTTCAAATCAAAGATGAGAAGTTTTTCAAACAGCGCTAGATCGAGGGTAGTGGAAGCTCTTGTTGCCTTCCAATATCACTTGGTGGGTCATAAAAGGTGAAAAAATTAGTAAATTTTCATCATCATTATTGGCACTACATCCCATCGTGAGCCTTGACTTCCTCCAGATTTTTCAGCCACTCTCCCCTGTCCATCGTTCGCCTCCACCAGTCAGTCACTCCAATTGCCCTGAGATCTTTCTCCACGCCATCCATCTATCTCAGCATTGGTCTTCCCACACTACGTGTCTCTTCTGGTCTTGGAGTTCTATCATCCGTCATTCGCTGGACATGCCTTAACCATAGAAACCGATGTATTTTTAATAATTAACAATCAAGGCGATTGATAAAGTAAACAAGGCATTGTGCTGGTGAGTATATGTAGGCTGTCACTTAATTTGTATATCCTTATATTCTCTTTCTATTAATTTAGGACATCCTTAGAACGCACAACGTCTCCATACATTCCTTCGCATACATTGTGATGTCAGTCACGCTACAAGTTATTTTGTTCAACATTTTGTTCCGTCATTAATAATTTTTGATATTCGAGTACCTACCTGCCGCTTTCATTCCTTTAATAGTAGTAAGGTGAAATGCAATGTTCATTCATCACCTTGGAGACATTGTAAAAACATATTTCCCACCTTCCCTTGGGGTGGCCAATGCTATCACGACATTTTTAGTCGGCGTAATGTATTATTTGATTATTATTAAAACTAGAATACAGAGATCAGCTGTTTTTAGATTGGCACAATTTGAATTATTCTTCATCTAATTAAAAAAATTTCCTCAATTCTAACGGTCGTGATTCATCGTGTTATAGCTTTATACAAAACGTTTTCAATCTACTGTCCTCCGTACCTCGTACAGCCAATTCTAAGACGTTTACCTGGGATAACACTCGTTAGGCAATCTTATAGTGATAACCAACTCTCTGAGGATGGGTTTGTCGGTCATTCTAGCAGTACACGAGATCCTCATAAGCGAAATCGTTACCAGATTTCAAAGGCATCATTTCTTGAGCCAATGCTCAATCCTTGGGACTTGGTTTGGGAGAAGTTGGGGTATGGAATCCAATCCAAACTTCCTTTACGCCTCACTAAGGGGCATAGGAAAGCAACAAGAGCTCTCTATTGCGCTCGATTTTGCGCAATGGTTATGACCTCCTCCCACACTATGCCCAAATCACTCGGCTATTCTTCGAAAGAGCGAAACACGGCATGAGAGGGTCTTCCATGTCTTCGCGACGCTGGCGCTGATGGGAGAAATAACAGCGCTCTCCTCGGCCAAGTTCATCTCTGTAATGCTTGAAGTGATGAGCCTACACTGAGACGCTGGCGTATAGCGTATATCGTGATGCGGTGGAAAATCTTATACCCTCAATTCTTCTGGCATAGAATAATAAAGAAAATATTCGATTGAACATTTAATGATTTTGCGATTGCATTCACGACACAATTTTCTTTATAAATCCGCCCTCCGCACATATCTGAGAACCTAGCCCAGCTCTAGCAATCTGGCTGGCAAGGTTTGGCCAGTCAATGATGGAGAATTTATTTGTGAGTCCTTTGGTCCTTTTTTATTTTTATACAACACAGCCTCTTTTAGAATTCAAACCACATTTTCTTTATTATTTCATGCACTGAACTCAGTTGGCGAGAGATATGTGCTAACGATCTTTCTTGAAATTTTTCTAAATTACAAACTTTATTGCGATAATAATTACGATGTTTTTTTGTTTGGTTCAAGCTATGCACCCTATCAAGAAGTGAATTCTTTTTTAATAATATGTAGATACTTAAATATCAATTATTTCCTTTAATAACATTATTGTTAGTTAAAGCAAAAACACTTCGTTAATTAGGTACCTACTATAAAAGAGAAAATCAAAGTATCCAAATGAGTTAAATTTGCCAAAAAAACATTTATCACAGAATCTACTAACAACTCGACCACTAAACTATAACTTGGTACACCACGACTAACCACAAACTTACTACCTACTATTAATAATTAACCATACAAGTAAGTACTGATACATATATTGTATATGTCCAGTGAACGTTCGACAAAACAAAAAGTTCCTTCGTGGGGTCTCCAAGTTTGTTATCTGCATATTTCTAACTTTACATTTTTGAGGTTATAATTTTCAAAGTAATATTTTGAACACTTTGTTTATTTCTATTAATTTGAACATACACATTTTCTAAGCACTGTACTTTGTTATCTTTTATTCATTGAATTCCTATCAATAATAATATACCTACCTATAATACCTATAGTAACTATAGATAATATGGAACATTCTGTCGCACTAGACAATGTCTGTTCTGGAGCAGTAAACTAAAATTTTATTTTGAAACATGTAGACAATTTTTTTTTCAGTCTCTAACAATAAATGTGAACTTATCTCGACCACTATTATTCTGTATTGAATTTGTTTATGTGCTACCTCAATCATTATGCTCTATCAAATTCTCAATCTGCGCATCTATTCTACTTTGATCACTATTATTTGTTTAACTCCTATGAGTGCATCAATCTCGATAATAATCCATATTCTTCTTTGTCATATGGTGGCTCACAATTTGACCTCCAGAGACCGAAGTCATAGTCATCCTCGACGAACTATCATAAAAAAATAAATTATTCGGGCTTTTTTCCATAAAGAGTTTGTAAAAACAAATAATATTTCATAGTACCGAATCCTTTCTTCTTCACTTTGTGAGTTTGTATAAGATGTTGGCTAGGAAATAAATCTGTATATATATTTGGAAGAGAGTTGAAGACGTGAGTGGTTGCCATAATTAAAACCTCCCTAACTATATTACTATTCGTATGATGTTTGTTTGTAATTCAATCCGCATAACTAGCAGAGCTGAAATCTTCTCGGGGCTGTGCCAGGGCCGTATAGGATTTTCACGGTTCATAAATTGCGAATGTGCTCGAAAACAAATGTACCGAGTAAGCTTCTAGCTGTGGCGCTGTCTGGCGAACTGTGCGTTGTGGCAATATGGTGCATCCGTTTTAATTAACAAAATCAAGTTCGCTTTGCTTTTTGTTTTAGATAATTAGTTTTTATGCAAATACTAAAGCTCTATTTAATATCAGTAAGTCAAATACATAATCCTGTTCAGTGATTAACTAACATCAGTACAATTTCTTTACAAAATAGTTTTGAGGCGATGATTATTTTAAATGTACAGTAAGTATACCTCCGACGATAGTTAAAATGGAGCAGTCTCTGCATGAAGACTCCCGAGTGCAGCGACAAAGCGCCAGGTGATCCTGCTGAAGCTTTTAGGATCACCACGAGAGTCAGAAAGGCTTGCGTATTGGCTCCATTTGTATTTATTATTATTGTCATGGAGTTCCTCTTGAGAAAGTCTATGCAAGGAGCTCAGCAGGTGTGTGGAGGTCATAAACATTGCGCACTGCTGTTTATAGCAGTACTGTATTCCAAGGAAAACACACCATAACGGTATGATCGTAGAGCTTTGTAAACGTTTCCCTATGATTGTGGTTAATATTAAATGTTGTGAATCTGCTTAGCTGAAGTCTGCTTGCTGCATGTTCGCTTGAATGATCTACATAATATGTGCTATTTATACTCGAAGATTTCCTGTTATGTAGCGCTTGCTCCAATTAACAATTATATTTTATATTGTCAAACAGAGATGTATTTTAATTAATCTGCTTCTTTTGACGAGTCTGAGTACCTACCTAAATGAAGATCAATGTTTGATCATTGAAATAAATAAATAAACCTTAAAAATATTGCTATCTTGAGTGTCGACATGAATCCTATGGTAGGATAAACACCAGTTAGCAGAGAACTTAGTTTCCTTGTAAGATTTATAGTTTTGATTAATCGCCAAGAGCTTAAACGGCATCGTTCCAATAATCTGTCTACTTAATGTGTGTTATAACATAGTATAGAACTTTATCTAATTTCCAGGGAGTTCACAAACCATGAAATAACCAACAGGCAAGGACAGATGTGCAAATCTAACATCAATAATAGCATCACGTGATGATATTTCTTAATAACAATAGGTTATTTATTGTACCAACTGAAAGATTATAAATATTTAAAGATGTTATCAAAGTCTATTGGTCTAGAGATGACTGTCTTGGTACGCCACTTCTAGTTTCGAATTTTGCCAGCGGAATTGAAGTTTGGAGTATGTAGATAAAATGCACGAAGGATAATTGATTTGAAAACTACAACATTTATGCAAACGTTGGTAGTGTGTAAGTGTGCTCACGTTAAAATTCCATAGAATCGATAATAAACAATAAAAAATAAACAAAACTAAATCAGTATTGCGTGCTTCTACAGATAGACCAAATATATTGTGCAAACTTTACCAAACACAAAATTCACAAAATTTTAAATTTTGTTAAGATCTGTCATATTTAAAATTTACACATTACTCGTTTTTTTTATGTGCAATAACGATTATATCAAGAAGGAAAAGATTCATTTTTTTAGACCATCTGTGTATACCTCGGCTTATGATTTGAAAAGAAAAATATTGGCACCGGGGTTTCAAACCTCTGGAACTTGTTCAGTGGTTAATTATTATTACATTTTTTTTTATATTTGAAGAGTTACGAAGTAAAATGATTTATTTCTGTTCATATTTACCTTGAATGGTTCAAACAAGTTGTGGTAGACTTCTTCTAGTTCCGGATCAAACTTGACTGGTCTCATATCATAGATGAGGAAGACGACATGTCCAATATTGATCAGGAAGAAGGAGAAGTTCCAGGTGAACACATCAGGAGCGCAAATCACGTGCCAGGCCCAGATGGAGTACACCAAAAAGGCTATTGGAAACAAATTAAGTTAGAAATGAAACAACTGAAATCTACACTGACTTTCAATTGTTTTTTTTTTCAATCTATAGACACTTACCAATAATAAGGGTGCTATGCATAAAGAGTTGGCCCTTTTTCGTACTTGGTGCAGAATAGGAGGCGAGGAATAGAAAATAAGCTGCCTGTAATGAAAGAATTAAAGACTTTGTGGTTAAGTATTTTGAGATTATGCATGGTTTGTTTAAGTAGTTTAGGGGAAAGAAAAAAAGATGCTTCGAATTTTTCATGTAGGTATCTACTAAAAAGTTGAAAGCGCATTTTACCCTAATGGGGTAAAATGCGCTTTAAAATCTCCAGGGACCTCAAAAGTGTGTAAGCAAAAAATCCTTTACCTACTGCTCATCGACTAATGAGCAATTAATGTACCAGTGAGATATGTCGTAATGGTATTGGTTATGGTCGAAATGAGGAAATATTTAGATGTAATTTTTCTTGAAATAATCCTACGCATCGTATCCTAGATATATAAAACCAATAAAGTTAAACAATATTGTAATATTCAATGGTTATCTTAATCTGTGTTCAATCACATATGTATATTTATTAAATATACAATCGAAATTCAACCATAATTAATTTAAATTATAGGTTTGAACATTATTAAGGTTCCATTGACAAAGACTGAGCGAGCTATTTTAAAAATTTCTTTCAAAAACAATGACATGGATACGTCAAATTTGAAATTGTGATAGTTAGGTATGTACAAAGTTTTTTCAAAAGACAAACAATATTATTTTCGTAGTGGTAAGCACGCCCTCTGTATGTTCATTCTGTGATGTCTTTTTTATGTCAAATTTTGTGTGTTGTTTATTTTACTTTCAATATACAGTATAAAATGAATTAAATAATAATCTTTTCTCAATTTGATCATAGATAAACAAAATAATATATGCCTCTATGTCAATGTCAAATACAAAACGTTACAGTAGTGTTTGTTAGGTATTTTTTTATTGATTAAATGCATGTATTTTTAACCGTAATTAAGAAAAAAATATTATTATCGCCACTGCTTCTCTATATAAACTATAATTGTGCCAAATTTCATACTCTTCCGGCCGCACAATTTCGTAGAAATAGTCACAAAGTTTTTCCTTCACGTATATTAATATATAGATAAATGGAATAAAAAAATGATCTTACCTGGTACAATGCATGTTGGGGAGATTTCCACGATGCGCACCAGGGCCAGTACCAGGGACCTGTGGAATAAAATAAACACCAACTTGAAATGTCATGAGTGAAATACGTTTGTTGCCCTGACAATTTATCTCCCTCCGCCTCTGACGTACCTAACGTATGTTCGGTTGAAGTTTTTTCCGAGAGAAGAATCTCTCACAAATCTTCAACTTCTCGGAGAAAATACCCACCTATTTTCGTAACATCTTTTTTGAACTTTTTAACTGAAATTGAGTACATTTTAGTTTGAAGGAAAAAAAGGGAATATTATACGTTCCGACCTTTCCCTCTTAATATCAGGGCCTTGTTAAGGTTAGAAAAGTTTTATTTTCTTTTTCTTGGTGGGTGAAGCAAAGTAGATTTCCTTTTTAACGCTATATTAACGTTGTTCAAAAACTTGAAATGGCCTTTCGATTTAGGTATATCCCAGAAACTTCTAAATAAATAAATCAAATAAGGGAAACCTACGTAAAAAAATAAACCAACTGAAAAAATACATAACTACAAAAGAAACGTAAATTTCAAGGAATGGAAAGGTCATAATGTATTTTTTTCCTATATAGATATAACAGAAATTTAGAATTTTTTAGTTTAATTTTCAAACATTAGGTACCTACTGTGTAATATAAGTTGAGACGAAGAGTTTGATCATACTGAAACATGTAAACGAAATAAATAAAAGTCAAATAACAGACAGATCAAAACAAAGACAATATAAAAGCAATTAAAATACACAATAGGCAAGTTCAAACACGTCACGTAAAAATTAAAAACTAAACCAAATTGAAGTATTTAGTATAAAATCAATAATGCCATTGTAGAAAATAGTCATCAGTTTCTCAATCCTGAGGAAACTGTCATTAAAAATATTATCCAGGATTTCATTTCTAGTCCTGTTCATTCTTACAATAGGCGAATGGAAATGGTAATTGAATCTACATATTGTCGTCTCGTAAAGTGTGGTCTTTCGCCTGGTGCTTTGATTTGGAATTTGATGCTAAACTTGATAAATTCTACGTGGCCTGTGCCTTCAGTAGGCAAGCCGTCGCGTCGCGTCGGTCGATTAAAATCGATTGTAATCGTTCAAACAACCATCAATATTTACAAAACGAGATTTTTCAGTTTGTAAATACAGTCAATTTGTTGATTTATTATCTAAATTGAAACAAAACATTAAACATTTGTAAAGTTTCATAACAAAAATAATATTGACATTTTGTTAGAAGAAGTGTTGATTCATTTATTTGTAGAAGCAGTATTAAGAATGGTCACCACCTGTAGTAGGAGAAATAATAATATTTATACCTACTTAAAGTATCAAGAGGCAAGGTTTAGAATTAAATCATAGTTAAATTTAGCTAAAATAAAGTTAAATATTAAAAAAAATAATAATAAAAATCTTGTTCAATTGAAACAAAAAAATAATTTTCAAGGCTTGAAGACACAACGAATGAGATTTTTTATTTAGCAGGCAACCGACATCTTTACTTAATCAATATTTCTAAAATATTAATATAATTAAGTCTCATTTGACTTTATTTTGTGGATGTTTCTGTTATTAGCTGGGTACACACGTAGCGATTTCTCTTTACGATTTGACCGATAATCGTCGCTCAATCGCTCAAATCTTAGCGATAAATCGGCACGTTAGTGGTGTCTGAAAGATCAAAAAGATAAATTGGTCAAATCGTTCACCGATAAATTGGTACAATTTATCTGCTGTGCAACACACACGAGAAGATTGATTCACAAGTTAATATAAATATTAACGATAATCGTTCCAAATTATCGGCCGATAATTTGGAACGATTATCGTTAAGATTTATCTTTACGTGTGTGCCCAGCTATTAAATATTTTTGATTCTGACATGTTATTTCACCATTTCAGCCTCGTTTGATTGACAGTTGGCTTACAAAACGGCTGTTCTTCCTCCGATTAGCTTTTTGTGTTTGTTGACAGATTCTGTGTTAACTATAATTTGTATGTTTATTGTATTGCCAACTATTTTGTTTATTTTGACTAAATTATAATTGTCAAAGGCCTCGGCCGTATATTTATTGAAAATAAAATAAATCAGGATCTCGAAGACGTGAAAGACTCTCTCATACCGAGTTCCGTTCCTTCGAAACAGAATTGAGGGGTTTGTACATGGTGTGGAAGGAGGTCATTGAAGGTTCACAAGATTGAGCGCAGTGAAGAGCTCTTAATTGCGCTACAAATATAATGAATAAATGATTTTTTTTATTACTTTCTTTTTAAGACGATTTGAAATGGTTGAAATAATTATGTCATTTGAGAGAAATAAAAAAATAGAATTTTGTGTGTAATGGGAAATAAAATTTTCACACTAACACAAGATAAATTCCTGAATATGTTTTAACCGTCGTATGAGATATTAGCAGGAAATTACATAAAGCGAAAATTTTACGCGAAGTTAAAATATCAACTGGTCGTTTCAATAACATACACTTCACATACATTCCTTCAAGTTATTTTATTATTGTCAGAAAAACAAGCGTGCTGGAAACGAGCACATTTATGACTTTACATGCGACATTGGCGGGAGTTTTTACTACATTTTAAAGGGTTGATTCCACCAATTAATTACAAACAAAATAATTAAATACAAGTTCATAAAGTACGTGACCAATCAACAGTATTGTGATTGTGAAGCTTAAACCTTAATGATATCGATTGAACGTGATGGCAATTCCAATGTATATACAATATACCTACATGTATCACCATCCAGACTTGAGTCTTTCGAGATAGGAAAAATACTTAAATGACCTGTGGAATCATAGTGAATTTGTTAGGGAATGTCTGCAGTTTTGCTCGAAGTAATGTAACTGCATACCTCACTAAATTAAGATTGTCAGAATTATAACTCGAGAAACGGTCAAAACATTTGGCTAACAAAGCACTGGTTATCCAGCCAGATTGCAAGAGTTTCTTGTCGATTAGTATAAAACTATACGAAAATCCTTTTACTCTGTTGATGAAATACTGAATGCTATCACAGATTCTCATATAAATAATATATTTTTTTTTTCTGTATTATCCTTTCTGTAAACTATCAATGTTACAGCGGTGAACTGGCCTGGCACGCCCAAGTACCGTTTTAATTATAACGTATCGAAAGTAACATCTCGCATAGTGATGAAAATTTAACCTAATTATTATCTGATGACTGTCAAAAGTTTGAAAGGGCCCTTTACACCATTTCAGTCTCGCCTTTTGATTTTTTCTGATTGATACTATTTTTTTTATTGAAAATTTGAATATTGTCTATATCTGAGAGCCTTTAATATTTCTTTTCCGTGTTTTTTTTCTATTTTATGTTTTTATATAATCCATATTTTGTAATAATGTTTAAACTTGACGATTTCAAACACTCGAAAGAAGCCTAAGTACAAGAGTTCATAAAAAATTGTGGATGATCGTTTTCAAAAAAACCATCCTCACCAATTTAGCTACTAAATTTCTCGCTACTCGAATTAAGTTTGATTAATATTTTTTTCAGTGACTCCCCGCCACTGCTCACAGCGATACTACGTAGTTTTATTGGGAACATTATTTTATTTCGGAGTATTTCCTTACATAAATTATGATCCCGATATTTCTAACATTCTTTATAGATCTACTACGACCGCTACCGCCTCCCCACTTTATGACCGTGGGACGTGCCTCTCTGTTTATTGCTCTTGCGAAACGTGTTTAAAAGGATTTTAAAATATGTTCAATTTTAATAACGATATAATACCAGCCTAAGGGTGCTTGCAAAATGTAGCGAGCGAGACATTTTAAAATATTCTTTTCAATTTGCATAATAGCTGGGAACTATTAGTTTCAGTATTTTTTATTCTATTTTGATGAACCCGTAAAGAAGTGAAGTTTTGCGAGATTAGTCATACATTTTTTATAGTTGGAGATGAGTCTACTACGATAGTTTTTCAAAAATATGGTTTGGATTTTAGATTTGAAAACAATGCACGTCTATTTTTTTGTTGCTATTTATTCAAAATAACAAAGTACAGGAAGATATACCTACTTAGTACGATGGAGGAGGCAAAGAAGAAGTTACTGATGGTGCACATGTGAAAAGAATGGACTCATCCAGACTTCTACATCTTGCATTGCAGGGCCAACCCTATGGAAGACGACTCCCAGGCAGTCCACCAAAGAGATGGATAGACAGCTGGAAGTTGACCTTGCAAGAGGCTAACCCCGTCTCTTAATAACAGAGGCCTAGAATAAGAAGGTGGAGAAGACAAAATACGTACTTGATTCCTAAAAACATAGATTTTAAGGGTTTCAAATACCTACATTTATTTTGAAAATACTGTTCACAGGCTTCCACAGAGTCGTCAAACTAACGAGTACCAAAAAAGCGATCAAATAATATAACATTAGGTATATCAAAACGCAATGCCGTGGGGTTGCCGGCTAAGAATAGCACCTCTGCTCTTTTTGCTGGTTTTCGAGTATCCTGTAAGAGGCAGGAAATTGAAAAATCAGATCGGGACCGTGAGGTCCTTAAAGCGCAATGGAGAGCTCTTGATGCCTCCCTATGTTCCTGAGTGGGGCTTATACCTTCCGCATTGTTGGTTGGTTTGGGGGGTCCGCGGTGGTCTTCATTTGTGTGTGGCCGGCTTTTTGGTTTGATTGCTTCGATCGAGATGAGGGCCGGTTGCATGCGTGTCTGGTTTGCTGCGGATTGGTCTCCTCCGGGCTGACTTGCGGTGTGCGGGGGGTCTTTAAGGGAGAATGAATGAATATCAAAACGCTAAGGTTCAAGAAAGTTTCCCCTGGGGAGGTTGAGACGAACCGTGTTATCGAAATGATCATGACGAACTTTGCAACTAGTTATTACGTTAACATAATGCGTATTAGACAAACTATGTTTCACATGGAATTTTCTTGTTTATTTTCATCTCAACAACAACTTACCGTTTCAGCTACAATACGTCAAGTAACACCGGCATCCGGACTATTTCCGTAAGCGGAAGTCTGCAGTAAAGATGAATGGTAGGGATTTCTTTCACAAAAGAAACATAATACATAGGTTTGCTAAGGATTTTCAACACATGGGTTCTGAACATATTTTCCGGACAAAACATATTAATTCTTACACGAAAACTACAAAAATATTTTGTGAAGATGGACAAAAAATCACGTTGTAACAAGTTGCTTTTTGCGGAATCACTCGAAAACGGACCTTGGTAGTCTATATGTATAGGCGTGGACATTAGATCAAGAGGTCCCGGTTCGATTTCCGGTCGGTTCAGAGTGTTTTTACACATGAAATTTCTACCCCGGGTTGGACTATCTCAGATTGGACGGGACGGGTTGACTGGAAAAAATTGCCTCAGGCAATAAGTTCCGCCGGCCATACTGACACCTTTGTATAGAAAAGTGTTACGTAATAACTTATTTGTTTTTTGAAAACTAGTGCAAGGCTTGAAAATTATTAAACTTTTTTGAGGTGCACCAAAACAATACGTCGATACAATTTTTTTTTATTAATAGTTAGGGTAGGTATAGCGATAAATAGTTAAGTTGAAGTGGTTGGTAGTCCAGTGGTATCAATTGGTGGCTTTCGTATTACATCATATTGGAGGTCGTGGGTTTGAATCCCGGCGGTGCCGTCCATTTTCGCTTTCCCAACACAAGCCTTTGCTTAGTGAGAAAGATGTCAAAAGTGTATTATTGAACAATTCGAGTGAGTAGACAGATTCATTTAAAAAAAAATCTTACTTCATTCTGAATAATAATCTTTTGTTTGGCCGTGTTAAGCTCTTAGTCCACTCCACTTTATGCATTTTGTGTTCAGAATGAAGTGGTACCGTATGGAAAAATTTACTTTTTACAATTTAAATCAACCAGGAAACAAAAATGAAGGTAGGTTGGTACATAAGTCAGTTTGTTGGAGAATGTCTGTTTTTCTAGGTGATTGGTAGGGCTTCACGATTCAATATGTTCTAAAAACGTCTTCTTGTCCCCAGGAATAATTTATCGTGCTTAGTGGATGGCAAATGCCCAGTTTCAGCCAGCGATTAAGCAGCTAAGCAATCATTCATACGTTTGAGTACAGTTTGCTTAAAACTGATCAAATACATGCTCGTAAAAGCAATTATAGAGTAAGTTTATATTAATTTCAGCCGTTTATTGTACCTACCCATACGGACGTTGTCCAGTATATCCATATTGGCCGCCTTCCAGCGCCTTTGAATTTCCTCATAGGCATCCGGTTTGTCTTTCCGGTTTGGAAAGACACGAAGGCTAGTTGAACCTATTGATTCTCGAAACATGACATTTTTCTTTATTTAATTACTTAAACATTGTAAAGTATCTAGTGAATTTATTTATCTTAAAAAGGATATTTTATTGCCACCCTTTGGATAGTGAAGCAATAAAAAGTATAAGAGGATTCTGACAAGTCGTAACTTATTTACACTTATCGAAAACTCACATTGACGAAAAATTCGTTCGCATAATTCACATTGTCTACGGGGGCTGACTTCTTACCGAAGAGATGTCCCATGTTCGACCTATTGGATCGGAGTTTTTTAAAGTAACTTATCAGTGGGGCTAGTAATCGAAAGCTAATTGCACGCAAATAATAAGCGCTTATTAGCGTGCAAATAGTGTTCTTAAATCAAACGATCGAATCATTCGATCATTTTAGTATGAAAATTTTTCGAACCTCTTTCGATCATCGTTTCGATATTCGTTCATCGAAAACTTATACTAGGGCTACAGGTTGAAATGTAGAATTCCTACCGACATTTGAGAAGTTTTTATGGAATTTGCTGGTGATGGAGGAAAGAAAGCGCTTGATTTTTATTGATATAGGTACGTACCTATTGTGGTTTGTGGGTACAACTATCGGTATCAAATAAATCTTCTCTTTCACGAGACAAAATTTATTTTCTAAAAAATCATATTGTTTAATAATGATAATAATGACAATATTGTCAAATCAATTACGTGAACTATTGCGAACCTAACATAGTTTTAGGCGTTCGAAGCTCAAGATGTTCGAAAATAAAAAATCGCTCAAGCCTCTGTATTTGAAAAAAAATAATACCTAGAGAAAAATAATAGGTTGGTAACTTCTTACATTATATTAATGAATTTATTGGTGAATGATTCTTACCTTCTTGTCGCGTATAGTTGAGAATTCCCAAATCTTCAAAAGATCCGTTTGCTCCGGGCCATGAAAAATTGTATTCAGCAACTTCCAAATACGGTGGACCTTTTACAGTGGAAAAGTCCGATGTTTTGGGAATCAACATTTTATTTTCACAAACAAAAATGTAAACAACAAAATTTATAACCTCAATAAACACTTAAAATATCTATTCTCAAACATATTTGAAAAAGCACTTTAAACCAAAAGGTTAATTTATACGAAACCTTTATTTTTTTTTCAAAATAATACTACTATCCGATATCAAATGTATCACTTTTTAATTTGAAATTTCGAACCAAATAATACTATGTCCTTTTCATTATTTGTCTGCTTGTCAAATGTCTGAAAATCGATATTCTCCCAACTGTTTTATAAGCCTTAAAAGCCATCTACACATTGGTAAAACAAGTTTTCCCAAGCAAGTTATAGGTAAATACACGATGCGCGCCTGAAAAATTCGTAATAGTCACCAAGATTGGTTTGCATCAACGCTTCGATACGTAAACGTGTTATTGTAATCTCAAAATAGATGGCGCTTTACCAACAGTTTTTAATAATCCGTTGAGAGATAGATTACTTACGAACATTGAAAAAAGTTTGTAATAAAATTGTTTAAACGGAACGTATAAATAATACCTACATTCCACTGGACTACCAACGTCTTCAGCATTATCTATTATATAACAATCTAAACTCCCTTTAAGACCCATATTTAGGGGCATAGGAAGGCAACAAGACTTTCTTTTGCACTCCAACGAAGTCTGCATTTTTTGTAGATACTATGCAGATATTTTTTGTGCCTGAGCATTGGTCAGGTGCCAGGACTCACACCCATACAGGAGATCCGTAACACACACGCACCAAACAGTAGGTACATTTCGTCTCGACACTAAATGGAGAATCTTGGGTACCACCGCATCACGAATGACGCTAGTCGACAGCGCACCTAGCGTAGGCCCATCACATCTACCATTATGGAGAGGAGATGGACTTAGCTGGGACCGAATAATAGTTGGCCAAGAAGAGCGCTGTTTTTCCTCCTATCAGGGTCCTGAAGACGAGGAAAACCCTCTCATACCGTGTTCCACACTTTGAAGCAGGACTGACATGATGTGCGAGGAGTTCATAAACATCGCGCAAGATCGAGCGCAATGGAGAGCTGTTGTTGCCTCTATATGCCCTAAGTGAGGCGTAAAGGGAGTTTGGATTGGAGTGCAATTAGGTAGGTACCCACCTACCCTTTACACCGCATGATGTCCCAATTTTCTTGCTTCGTCTTCCGGACCAGATATTATCGAGATGATTGAACGTCCAACAGCTTTCTCACTCCAAGTCTTCCGTAGGTACAGATTTCGCCTTCCGTCTAATTTTCAGGAATGAAACAAAAAAATGAAGTAGAAGTTGAAGGTAGATTGCACAGATTCTCGAAGCCCTTGATTATTTAGCTGATTTTAAAGGTACCTGCCTCCATGATACTTTGTGGTCGATGCTTCGCAAATACATTTTACTGTCTACAAGGACCAGCTACAAGTAGAGATGGGCATTATAACGATAGCTGATAAAAATAACGCATCTAACGTTATTAATATTTACTAACGATATTAATAAATAATAGTTGAATTAAAATAATAGTCAGGGAAATAATAGCCTACCCTTATTACGTATATGTCAGGTAATATTAGCCGAATGAAATAGTAATATGTATGAATAATGTTTTCAGATACCAAATTTTGGAAATTACCTTTTTTTTGTTAGAAAAAAGTTATGTATAAAATGAACTTTTTTTTTTTAGGAAAGGTTATGTTTCAAGATACCAAATGTTTAAAATAGCTTACAGCTTTTAATATTAACGTTATTTTCAATTAACGAAATAATGGCTATAACGTTTTTGAATTTAAGCCGTTAGTCCCATCTCTAGCTACAACAACAATCTATGAACCTACCTATTATCTTTATTGAAAATACAAAACAACAATATATTATTTTTTAACTAAGAAATATCGACCTTCCGTATTCACGGATCATACGAGTTTTTGTGAGAATATTGAGGATATTATTTAAGACACTGTTTTAATACATGTTTTTTTCTGAGTGTTTTTTTTTATCGCGAATTACAAGAAAAGAGCAAATAAATCCCGTGTAAAATTGCTTACTGAGCCTTCAGCAGTCATAAAAAACATAAATACGCACATAACATTATCTTCATATTACCCTATTTTGTTGAGAAAGAGAGTAAATTCTACCTTAGAAAGACGTGAGGTGAAAACAAAGTTCCTACTCATCGAGAAGTGTATGGAATTTTATTTACATCAAGTTAATGTTTTATCCGGGTTCGGAAGAAATACCTAATCGAAATAATATGACTTAATCGCACACATGGAATTGTTTTTTTTAACTGAGCAATAGCTAAAATGACAGCCTTCGAAAATTTGTTTTTTTTTTCAAAACCTTTGAGGTCTCTCTTTGGGGTCTCAATCCGTGTATGTCCCAGTGTGTCTCCGGATGATGATGTTGGAAGATTTGTTTGGCGCCATTTAATGGATCTCCATCTCAAGGGCGCGCGGGAGACTCTGTGGGAAGAGCAGTGTCTTCAATTTGCTCCTGAATGTGCTGATGGGCTGGTCCTTTCTTAGTTCTTCGGGAAGTCGGTTCCAGGTGACGGGTCCTGCTACACTGAAAGCCCAGTCGTGGAAGTTCGACATGTTGCTCCTGTTGATCTCATTAAACATGTTTGTAGATTTCATAGCTGAACGTAAGGGTTTTGTTGCTGGTTCCTTGGTGATGCAGAGTTCAGAGAGAGTATGGGGTGCCATGTCGTTTATGGCCCTATATACCATGAGGCACAATTTATATTGGATTCTCTCGCGTACTTTCAGCCAGTGTAGTTTCTCCAGCGGTGTGATGTGACAGCCCTTATCCTCGGGGAAAATAAGTCATCTGTACGCGGTACAGCTGTATTTGACGTAGGCCGACGACGTACAGTATGTTGCAGTAGTCAAGTCTCGAAACTACAAAGGCGAATATTAGTAATTTGACGCTGTTGGATGTAAGATTTTTCGATACTGATTGATCCGGACCCAATTGATACCAGCGTGTTTCACAAGGTCCACCCTCCATGCACCTTAGTCTCCAAATTCCAACCATTTGAATTCTTTCAATTAAAAAAAAAAGAACGGAGCACTTTTTCATATTTTATTTTTTTACTCATCACGCCGTGTCCCGTAAGGAGTAGGAAGAGAGAATGGGCCTCCACTCTTTTCTATCCATGCATATTTCTTTTGCTTCTTCCACGGATATACTATTTCTCATAAAACATCTCCCATTTCTCTTACTTCTGACCTGATGGCCATCCTTGAGAACGGAATCGATTCACGTCATTCTCGGTCGGCCACGCTTTTTTACACTTTCCCTTTCAGCCTTATAAATTCTCTTTGCATTCATTCTTTCCACACGCCCAAACCATTTCAACTTATTCATATTATTTTCGTTCACAGTAAATTTTATTTCATTTTTGGCAAAATTATTTTCATATTTTTATTCTCAAAGCTAACTTCAGATTATTAAGTGCCGATTGCTTGATTCTTAAATAACACTTTGAATCGCATGAACGAATACCAAAAATCAAAACGTTGATTACGTTTGTCTGATAAAGGGTTGTTTATTCAAGCAAAAGTATCTATAATTTTTCAGTTGAGTTAATCTAGTGAAATAATCCAGACAAGGGTTCATAAGAGAATATGTAGAAGGTGAAGGAGTAAACCTACCAAGTCAAAATATACGCAACAGATGAAAAAAATATTCACAACATGTTAACGAATTCGTTTAGTTTGTTTTGAAATTTTTTTTTGTCTATCTTTGTGTATATATTATTAATAATTAGGCCTAAAGTCCACGGCGGCGGTGTAGCGTACGCGACGCGGCAAAGTACGCCTTGCAGCATTTGCAGCCCAGCGTATTGAAGTGTGTCCACTTCGCGTACCTACTGCATCCGTACTGTAACCATACATTTTCCATAAAAAAAAAAACAATTTTAAGTAATTCGTATATTTTTCATTTGTATAAACTGATAAATCACAATAATTAATAGTATTCTTGTACATACACAGATACTTTTCTACTATCTGACCAAAAATAAATAAGTGAATTCACTCGCTGTGCGCCCAGAAGATAGGCAGCGTGTAGGATGCATGCATCCTAACCGACGCGACGGTAGCGCGTCGCTGCTGCACTGTGGACACAGTCTCATTGGTTTGTATGTGCAGCTGCAAGCAATCGTGGCAAAATACGGGTACGCTACGCCGCTCGTGGACAGTCAGCCTTACTGTTAAAAACCGAATATAAATAAAATATTAATTTGGTACCTACTTATGTCATATGATATGTACGGTACGCGGAATCTTTAAAACGTTTTTTCACATTGGCTGACTACTTATCTATTTTGAAAATAAATTTGGGTTTACTGTCAAATAAAAAAAAATGATAGTTCGTGCGCTAGTTAAAATGCATCGGTTGGCATTGTATTGGTAAAATATTTAATTTACCTATATTATAAAAATTCGAATTCTATATTCATTGTTGAGAACATTACGCATAATGTGGCGATATATCACAAAATGTTTTGTGACATTACACA
The DNA here is from genome assembly GCA_963576905.1 of Mystacides longicornis. Lineage (NCBI taxonomy): Eukaryota > Metazoa > Arthropoda > Insecta > Trichoptera > Leptoceridae > Mystacides > Mystacides longicornis. The sequence goes on from OY756423.1 coordinate 9,965,004, forward strand.
ACGTAGCGTCATATCACACACAATGGTGTGAAATTACATTACATTGAATATCAATCATCATTATGTTGCTTAATATAACTTAACGTTGAATAACACAATGTTTTGTTTTGTTATATATGTATCATTACGCAACTTTATTACACAATATTACGTAAATCTATATCACACACCATAACATTATATTATCTCACTCCGTTATGTAACATAACAATACGAAGCGTTATAAAGTGTTATGTATCATTACATGACTTAGCGTTATATCAGATGCTGTTATGTTACATAGCATGAGGTAACATTATAATATCACTCAATGTTTTGTTACATAATAGGTATACCGTAACATTATAAAGCGATATAATATCACATTGCATAGCATTATAATATCACTAAGCATATTATAAGATAACATTATCTTTATATAATATAATTTTAGTTAGAATATAAAAACAAATTAGCATCCCCACTAGGCAAAAGCCTGTAACGGGGAGTGCTATCATAAAAAAATAATCAATATAAAAAGTATCAAAACAGCATTAAAAAAATTAAAATTAATGTAATGAATAAATTCTTCTATATATTCCAAACAATAAAATATATACATATATATACATACACACATATACACACATACATATACACACATACACACATACATACATATACTTATAAAAGATCTCAAAATACAATCAAATACAAAATACGATTTTAAATTGAACAATACCCACAACTCGTAATTTCGTCGAATGAATGTTTTAGCAAGGGTAAAATAATGTCAGATACAGTCAAATGTAAGAATTATATTAAAAGCTATTAGCGTGTAAATTTAAACTTTGGCGATAAAATAAATAAACAAAATGAAGTTAAATATTTAATGAAATCATAGTGGGTAGTGGGATGCAATAAATAAATCAATATAAAAAAGTACTAAAACAGCATTAAAAAAATTAAAATTAATGTAATGAATAAATTCCTCCATATATTCCAAGCAATAAAATATATATATATTTATAAAAGATCTCAAAATACAATCAAATACAAAATACGATTTAAAATTGAAAAATACCCACAACTCGTAAATTCGTTTGAATGAATGTTTAGACAAGAGTAAGATAATGTCAGATACAGTCAAATGTAAGAATTATGTTATAAGTCATTACCGTGTAAATTCAAATTTTAGCGATCAAATAAACAAAATGGAGTTAAATATTTAATCAAATCATAGTGGGTAGCGGGATGCAATAAATAAGTCATATAAAAAGTACCAAAACAGCATAAATAAAAATTTAAAATTTATATAATTAATAAACTCTTCGATATTGTGTCAATAATAATTTGTTCAAAACAATAAAAAAAAAAAAAACACACATACCTATTTATAAAATATCTCAAAGTACAATCAAATACAATTAGCGGTTTAAAATTGAGTAATATCTTCATCTCATAAATTCGTCGAATGAATGTTTAAGTAAGGGTAAAATTATGTCAGATACAGACAAATGCAGGAACCAAGTCAAACAGTACCACACACGAATTAGGATGCAAATCTGTCCATTGCACAAAACAATGCACAATCCATTGTAACAGTTATATGTATCCGTCTTGTGTAATAATATATTAAACAAAACAAAATAGATGAGAAACGAAAGGACAATCAAATAAAAAACTGAAAAACAGTAGGCACGATACTTCAATGCTAAAAAGGAACGGGAACAGTGCATTCTATACCAGGATACCCATCAAAAGTCTCTCAGACTCATGCACCCCAATATCAACCAAGTATGCCATTATGTTTGCTTTATTTAGCCCTGCATTTAGAACTCTGCTAATATTATTGTAGAACCGAGGACCCAGAAAACTTGAGAATCTTTGAGTGAATTTTTTAGTCGCGCTCACTGGGATGAGGTTGCCCAACTGCCTTGTCTCGTGTAAGTGATCCACTCTGGGTCTGTTTACTAAATTGCGATTGATGTTTTCGACGAGTCTTAGCATATAAATCTGTCTTATATTCAGGAGTCCAGACTCTCTATATAAGTCTATTGTTGGGTGACGATAATCGAGCCCAAACATCACCTTAAGAATCAATCGGTGGGCTACATTTAGCTGTTCAAGACTGGACTTTGAAGCACCTCCCCATGCCAATATGCCATAATTAACTATCGAATAGCAAAGAGCATAATATACGGATTTCATTCGGATGGAATCCAACACGCCCCTAAGCTCCCTAAAGAAGTAGGTTAGCTTTCTAATTCGACCCGCAACGTAGGAAATGTGCTCCCCCCAATTTAGATTCTCATCGACCTGCAATCCCAAGTATTTTACGTAGTTAGTTCTACCTATTTCAGCAGAAATAGTATCCTCTGAAGAGGTTGATCCACTGTGAAGTCGACACCTGATTTTAAAATCAGATGAAGGGCTAGTTTTTTTGTTGATGGAGAAACACATATGTTTGGTTTTATCCGCATTAAGAGTAAGGAGGTTACAATCTATCCATTCATTTACATAATCGAAACCAGTCTGTGCTCTCTCGTACACCGCCCTCCATGTGTTATCCTTAAAAAGTAGAGCCGTATCGTCTGCAAATGTTATTATTTTTCCACCCTCTAATGGCATCTCACACAGGTCGTTAATATAAATAAGGAACAAAGTGGGTCCAAGAATGCTCCCCTGTGGAACGCCATACGTAATTAGGGCTGGATCGCTGCAAATATCCTTCATTCTAATGATCTGGTGCCTGTTAGCTAGGTAGCTCTTAAACCAATCATTCATAACACCCCTAATGCCACACTGGTGCATTTTTATCAACAGAAGTTCGTGGGATACCGTGTCGAACGCCTTGGCAAAGTCAATAAATACACCAATACATTTCTCCCCCTTATCCAAGGCAGCGACCACAAAATTCACCAGTTCACCAACAGCGTCCTCCGTAGATCTCCTGCTGCGGAATCCGAATTGTCTATCAGACAACCCACCGGTTGCCTTAATGAAGCCAACCAGACGTGAGTTCATGAGTCTTTCCATCACTTTTGAGAGACTAGGAAGCAAGGATATCGGACGGTAGTTAGTCATATCAGTAGGATCTCCCTTTTTAAATATAGGGCATAACATAGAGCATTTCGTTGAATCCGGAAAAATACCCGAGCAGATACTTAAATTAAAAATATGACTCAATGGGCCACTTATATACTCACTGCATTCCTGTAAGGTACTTGTGTTAAGTCCGTCCACTCCTGGAGCACATTTCTTTTTCAAGGAAGCAATAACTGTCGACACTTCAGCTGGAGTACTTGGCACCGCGTAAAACGATTGAAGAGGTCTTGTTTTCACGTTAACACGGTTTCTCAGGTCATCGCTGCTTAGTCCAGTTTGGTTCATCTTTGTCCTTGCTAGTTTTTCACCAATGCTTACAAAAAAATCGTTTACCATGTTTAATCCGGTCTTCTCTTCTGTACACCCGACGATTTTCTTTAAGTCAGATTCATTTTTTCTTTGCATGTTCAGGTATTCCTTAATTGTCTTCCAACAATCCTTAGAATTGCCTATGTTGGCCTCAAATCGCGCTCTGTAGTATGTCGTTCTTGCATCTCGAGTAGTTCTTGTGCACCTATTTCGAAATCTTTTGTATCGCTCTTGAAGAGCAATATCAGATGGGTGTTTTCGGCATGCCAAATGTAGCCTGTCTCTAATCTTCAGCATTTTGATAACGTCATCCGTGATCCACTCACTATTATGGCCGCTCTTCTTCCGCCTGATTTTAACAGATGTGCATTCGTTGATGTACCGCAGCAGAGTGTCATTGAAATTATTAAAAGCCACATTCACATCTGTCTCGTTGTAGACGCCTTCCCATATTTCTTCATCTAAGCTATTTCTCAATTTCGCGTGGTCCAGGCTTTTAATGGTGCGGATATCAAACTTCGTAGTATTTCTAACATTCGTCGTCAAGCCTATCATCGTTGGATAATGATCCGTGATGGCAGACAAGCACACGACCGCAGACACTTGTTTATTTTTGCTTCGTATCATTATATGATCAAGGCAAGACTCGTCCCTGGTAGGAATGTTAATGGCCGGAATCAGTCCATGCATTGCCATGATATTCATGTATTCCTGTGTTGACCCCAGTGTGACCTTTATCAAATCAATATTGATATCGCCTATCAGGATGACAGTCCTTAAGGCAGCATACCCCCGCAACAGGCATTCAAGCGAATCCAAAAAAGGAGAGACATCTCGAAATGAAGGCGGTCTATAAACAGCCAAGATCTGTGTGTCATCACCTATTCTCACAGATACGCAGTTAGCATCATTCACATCGATGATCTCTTCTGCAGTTGCAGTCAGGTGGTCTGCAATATATACCACTACGCCATCATTCTGATTAAAGTGCCTATTTGTATACTGTACACAATAGCCTTCCATCTGACCGCATATAAAGTCTTCCGCAATCCAGCATTCCGTAAGAACTATCACGTCGAAACGAATGTTGCTACGATGTAGAAACAGCATCAATGACTCGAAATTTTTTCTTATGCTTCTTATATTAACATTAAGAATCCGAGTGTCGTGTTTATCGTTCAAGATCGTTTCGCAGTCCTCAACGGACTCACATGCCACCGTAGCGATCGCTTCCAAATCTAATAATTCGTCTTCCGTGGCATTAACCATAGCCACACCATCAACACATCTCACCATAGTCGGTAAAACTTCTCACACGTCTATCTGATGCCTGCCACATTGGACAATTCCTGCTCATAGATGCATGATCCACGGACTCTCTCTTACCAGAGCAGTTAACACAAGTAGGAGGTTTCTTTTCCCTCTTGTCTGGACATGCCATTACCGCGTGTTCGCCACCACAGTGGAAGCATTTCCTTGCAAGATTGCAGAACTTCACAGTGTATATGCCATAGCCAAAGCAACCAAAACACTGAACCACTGGAGAAAAGTCCTCGACCCGAACAGTCTGAAAGCCAACATGTACTTTTCCCACATTAGTGAGAGACTTCCATGACTCTGCAGTCACCTGGCATACAATGTCTGCCAATAAGCTGTTTCTATTCCGCCTCTTCATCTTCATTGTAATGATTTCATCCAGACTTATTCTCTTATTTTGTCTCCTTAGTGACTCATTCAAGTCTTCATTTGTTATTCCCTTAATCACCCCCTTGAATACAACAAAGGGATTTCTTCGCTTGGGTTCCTCGGTCAGTAGCTCTGTAGCCTTTGAGATTTCAATCTTCATCGCACTTCTATCCTCTTCCGAAGCACAACTCACCAGAAGTTTATCCCCCTGCAACTTTTTAATATTAGTAACTCCAATTCCTCGACTTCTCACATTCACCTTCTTCCGTATTTCTCCCTCCATCAGTTCACTTGTTATATCTTTGTTCGCAGAGGTGACCAGCAGATCGTGGTGTTTGCTTTCTCTCCCAGAACCCTTCAGAACATCAGAGTAGGATGCCTTTCCGTCCCCCATCAAAGCAACCAGACCATTGTTCTGCTTTTCAATGTTCTCAAGTCTTCTTCCCATATCCCTCACAGCTCCCATCAACTCATCAACCCCAGCCGCTCTCTCCATCTCCATGGTCCTCCCTCTGTAATAATGAACCATCTTCACCAACTCTTTGACCTTCATGGTGATACCCTTACGTTCTTCCACATTAAGTTTGGAACCATTCATTATCTCCAATATTTGTTCCTCAATCACTTCAGGCTGGAAGTGTGCCTCATCTGACTCGATTTCCTTTGAATGGTTAACGTCTTTTGCGGCACGAGAAAACTTCCTCCCACTTTGGGGCGGTTCCACTAACAGGAAGTTTGTCCCATTCTGTATGGCCTTCGAAGTATGGCGCCTCTTTATCACTGGGGAACATTCTCTTGAAGAGGGATTAGATCCGATGGCACCGACCCTCTTGTTATTATTTCCCTGGGTTTTTACAGTTTTGCGTTTTACTCTCAAAGGTGCCAGACAACACTTGTCTATAGCAGTTGTAAGTTCCTTGACAGCAGGACGATTTCCCCTTAGCGTGACAGAAGGAACGCTAGGGCCACAGGCCGTCTCGACCCGCTCACATGGCACCCCCGCTCCATCAGTCTGCAGCGGCGAACCCTCCATCCGAATGGAGGAGGAGGCATCCACTACCAGAGCGTCCTCCGCGTCAGCATTCATTTAGGGGTTTAAGAAAGAAAGAAAAACAATAATAATAATAATATGAGTAATAAATTATGTTAAAATGTAATGATATAAATAAAAAATATATATTACGAGTATTTAAGTCGTAGAAATAAATTATGAAAATAAGAAATGGAGTTAAAAAACGTTAAAAGATAATAATAAAGCAGAAAAATGAGAAAAGAAGTTTGATTAAGTTAAAATAGATAGTAAAATAATACTAGAAATTGAATTGACAGAAGAATAGATATGAAATTAGTACATTGATTAATTGAAGTATAACAGATATTATAATAGTTTGAGATATTGAATTAATGAAAATAAAAATATAGTAAAAAGATATCAAGTTAATAATTGATTGAAATACTTATAACAGATAACACATTAATATTAGACATTAAATTGGTAAAATAATAGATTGACATTGACTGAATGTTAATGAAAATTACAATAAACATAGGATGTTAAAAAATAAAAAAATATGACTTTTGTTGCAAATTAATAAATTAAATTTAATAAAAGATTGTTGAAAAAGTAAAAGTAGAATAATGACCAGGTACCTACATAAATAAATTTTTAAGTTAGTATAGTGTAAAATTAATATATGTTTCCAAAAATAATTTTTATTTATTTTCCTTTTTATAATAATAATTGAAGAAGAGGAAGAAAAAAAATAAATTGAAAAAAGTAAATAGAAAACAAACAAAAAATAAAAAGTTAACAGAGCAACGCCGGGGACTTGAACCACGTTCCGCGGGTCCGCACAAGCCAACGCCTCCACCGCTCCACCGTTGAAGATGACGTCACGGCCAAGATAAGGGAATAAATACGACGTGATTTCACCCCAGTCGATAAAAGTAATAATTTCAGAAGGTTCCAAACATTAATGTTCTCTATGGTTGTCCACAGCCAATAGTAGCGTGTTGTCGCTCTGCGACTGCGCACCACTCAGAAGATTTGCAAGCGCATCTGACAGCTGCAGTAAACAAAACAACGCGAGCGCACCCAAGTCTCCCGTACAGAGCGATGAAAGAGCAGTTGATGGCTCCGAATATTGTAATAAAAGTGTTATGTCGGCAGCCCCGCACCTTGTGATAAGTGAATTATGAGACAGCTATGTGTGATGGTGAAATGAGCCCCAGTGATTTCTCTTTCAGTGCAATGAAATGTCATCAGTGATAAATTTCAGCAGTATAATGAAATGTAGTTTTCTTCTCAATATAGACGACTCCTGTTGACCCGTGGCAAGCTGTGTGCTTCCGTCAGTGCAGAGTCTGTTTTTTACAACAACATCAGTTGATTGAGGTGACAGCTCAACAAGAGTTAGGCTAGTGTATTGTATATTATTATTGTATGGATGTGTGAGAGGGTGCGTATGTGTGCGTGAAAGTGAATACAGAGCTCAACCAGCCGACAAAAACCAGAATTGCGCCAGTATCAGGTAACTTAAATGATATTCCTTTGATTACTCTTACCAGATATCAGCTTTACTCTTCTTTAGTAGTCATTTGCAAGCGAATCAATTGCACTTAAAAAAAATTGCGGCAATGTCACCCCTTCTCGCTCTCTCCTACAGGTGACGCAAGTGTGCGAGCGAGACACAATTTTGTTTTCACCAAACTGCTGTCATCAGGTGAATTAAACTGTTCTTTTTAGCACGATCCGTTGGTTTCCATCAAAAGAAAATAGCCTGTTGCCATCAGAGTTTAACCGGTCAACAAATTTTATATCCGTCGCAAATTTCTCACCAAGAAACACCACATTAAACTATTTATTTTCACCGTACAAAAATTTCGCGCCTTCTCCAAGTCAGTGTTACCACTATTGCGTTATACCACAAAATGTTATGTGACATATTATAACGTCTAGTTTTATTACACACCATTAAGTAACTTAACATAACGTTAAATTGAATAACACAATGTTATGTACTATTACATTACATTACGCAATTTTATTATAGAATATATCGGTATTTCATACAATATTACGTTATGTTATACAGTATGACGCAAATTTATATCACACACCGTTATGTAACATAACATTACGTAGTGTTATATATTATCAAGTGCTATGTTACATTACAAAACTAAGCGTTATATCACGTGCTGTCATATTATATTACAAAAGGTAGTATTATATCACTTAATATGGTTTTGTTATACAAAGTTACGTAGGTAACATTATATCACACACTATAATGAAACTTTAAATTGCGAAACATTATATCACTAAGCATAATGTAACATAACATTACATATCGCGTTATATCAGAAAATATTTTGAAAAATTATATAACGCAACGTTACTTCATACACAATTATGTAAAAGTACCTAAATTAAATTATTATGTAACTGTAAAAACATTACGTTTGAATGTAATTTATTATGTTATAATATTAAGTAACATCTTTTTTTTAATTAGCCATTCATGCAACAACTTAATATTACGTAAAATTATATCACACATGTTATGTCTATAGGGCTCGGGAGACAAACATATGAAAATATAATGAAATACCTATAAGCAGAACAAACAGAATAAAAATTCAAACTAATTCGGTTAGTATACTAAAACCCGTGGGAGGTATTATATGAGATATTTCCCTCCCTGATCCCCTCTAAGGATGGTACATTTAGAGGCTCTTCTAGTGAATTTAATTTAATTGTCACACGACTGTGTAACTAGCAAAACAAAACAAGCAAAATTTAAATCCTCATATAATACGAACTTGGGTATGAACAAATATTATGGTTAGTAAACTAAGATACTCTCAAACCTCTACTGCAACCAGCCAATTAATCCAATTAGGTATCACTACACAACAGCTATTATTTATATATAAACACTAATATCAAACACACTCAATCACTAGGTATAACAACAACTATGGATCTCTACTTGTTTACTTTAATACGTCACTACGTCATTATACTACACCCGACACCACTCTACGCTTATTTCCAAATATAAACCGAAATTACACTTTCACCAATCACTAATTATTTTACAATTACGGATACGCTCGAAATAACACTAGATACGTCAAAACTCTACTCAGGCAACAGTTTAGTAGTGTAAGTATATATGCGTGCAGCTACGTGTATTAGCGAGTTGAGGGCTCGCCTTGCAAAACTACTCTTTTTAAGAAAACTTCCGAGAGGCGGAGTCAGGACAAGTAAGGGGGGAAAAATGGAGTTAGAGGATGTCCTTATTGGCGGGGAAGCCAGCGGTGGGTTTGTGTGTGTGAATGAGACAATGTAAATGTTTTTTTTTATAACTGTTAAAAAAAATATGTCTACGCGCGAACAACTTATAATGAAATAATTATACATAATTTTTATTTATGAATCTCTCATATACCTAGCAATTAATAAATCTTTTCTTTATACATCATTTTTTCTTAACCGATATGTTAATCTTATAATCTACATTGAACATAATACATACATACATACATACTCCCTTTATGGCCCCCCGCACAACGAAAGCCAGCCCGGAGGAGACCAATCCGCAGCAAACCCGACCCGCATGAAACCGGCCTCCTAGCTCGATCGAAGAAATCAAACCGAAAAGCCGGCCCCACACAAATCAAGCCCAAAGCGGATCGGATCCCCACATTGAACATAAACCTAACTTTAATACATCTCTTAATAATAATCTTTTGAAAGCTTAATTCAATCTTCTAATCATGTTATGCTAATTTATTTATCTCTTAAAATTAATTACAACATTGTGAATATAATTGTACATCGAAATCTTATATACTAGACATGTTCAATAATTGTCTTGATATTAATTCTTATTCTGATTACTAATATTGGCCATTAATTATTAATCATAGATAAATCTTAACCTACATATACACTGCTTCTTAATAATTAATCTTATAGTCTTATTATATCTTATATTACTCCTTAAGCATATGTGTTACAATTTATTCACCTCTTAAACATACCTTATTTGTTAAGCATCGTTTCAAAACAATATAATCTCTACGCATTATTTAATCAGTCTACAAGGTTATAAACCATAATATATTATGTACATTCGAACAACATACCTACTCATGTTAATTTAAAGTTAGAGCTACATATGTACCTAGTTTGATAATACACACAAAACCATCTAAACAATTCTATTTGTCATAACAAACTTTTATTACAATGGGGTTTTTTCCATTAGTCCAATCCTCAAAACAATACCATGCACTAAAGAGGTTATCTACCCTACTTCGAAGCATCAAAAACCCATTTCGCGAGAATTATGTCTATCCTTTAGATTTTTAAATACACAAAGATACAAAATACAAAAGACTTTGTCAGGGACAATGTGTCGCCGCGTTGACTATGTAAAAACCATATCCATTGTTTCTTATCTTTCGAACCCTTAATCCTACTCTTTCAACAACAACCTGTGAGACTTCTCAGAACAGATTTTTGAACGCCTCAACCGATCATAACACACACCGTTATGAAACATTTCATTACACAGTGTTATATATCACAAAGTGTTATAAAAAGTTAATTAATTTATAATTATAAAAAATTAAAATCAATATTCATAGTAAGGACAGAGCAACGTCTGTCGGAAAATCTAGTACCTAATAATATGAGTATAGAGATAGTCTCAATGGTGTATCTAAGTTTTGTGATGATATCAACATGTTTTGGCCCAAGGATACCTGACGGGTTTATCCAGACTAACATGGGAATAGAACATAGGCCCCGAGAAGTTATTGATTATTATAATAACTTTCCTCTCTCTTAAAGATAACGGCAACTACTAGAGAGTAAACGAACTTTCAATAAATCACAACGAATCGTGCTAAGAATTATCAAAACCCACCAAAACTTTATTTTATTTTTGGATCAGACTCAGTTTCATATCTACTCAAAATGAACACAAATACACTCTAAGCTAAGATAGATAAATTAATATAAAACTATATAACTTTTTTTTAGGTTTGCCCTAGCACAGGCTTAGCCTGTTTGGGCAACATTATTGTACTTAATGATGGAATTTTTTCAATATTTGAACCCAATATTGAAGATTGACTAGTTGGATTTGGAACTATTGGGGCTTATGAGCCTCGCATTAGCGGCTGGTTTAGAATGATCATTTTACACTATAGAAACTATTCACCATTAGGTTCCATTGATCCAGGTTTTTACCTCTCCACCGACGTCGGAGGCGGGCTTTGAACCAACGTTCCTACGATGTGTGTGCAGAAACCTGCCGCTGGTAACCACTGGCGGATACAGCTTGTTAGTCAAATTTTTCATATCTAAACTTATTCGAGTAACCTTCTATGGCGACATCTATCGAAATGATCGAAATATTATTTTAAAGCTACCTACATTATCTGAGAACCATCTGGTAGGACCCGATAGGGTGTAAATAGGAGCTCGTCTGTGCATAACCGTGAGTCAGAGTGTGCATCGCAGTACTAAACATAGACTATAATTAATACACGCGGTGCATGGATCGTCGATACAAGTCAGTGCGTGGCACAGAAGTCACCCAAATTAGAATTGGTGGAAACTGTATAGAAAATATCCAAAAATAAATTTTTAGGAGATTTAATGTTCTCGATGCTCGACAACTCTATATACAGCGAATTCTGGTCCGTTATTTTGGGTCTAATGCGTTGGTGTCTCAAACGGAGGGGCATGGGTTGAGGTCGCTTGCGCATGGAGTGAGGAGACTGCCCAGGATGAAAACTGCTCTGGGGCAGAGGTCGCCGGAGTATCTGGCTCCAAAGTTGTTAATGAATAGATTGCCAGGTGCTGTGAGAGACTGCGAGAGTGTGATAGAGTTTAAGAGATGCTTGGTTGAATGGTTGCTGTCTAATGGAAGAGAGAGATCACGGTTCGAGTTGTTCAGCGTGCTGACGTAGTGCATATCTAACACATGCAAAACTTTGCCTCGACACAGGCACAAGCCTAGTGAGGCAATATTTATGTAAGTTATGGTCCAATTATATATGTTTGTATTTTTTGATATTTGTTTTGTATATTTCTTTTGAATAAAATTCATTCATTCATTCAAATACTCAATCCAGCCTTCGAAATAACAGTAGAAGACGGTCGCACGCCCGTAGTGGTTTGTTCCATTTAAAAATCGAACATCAGTAATGAATTGTTAGAGTCATTAGTTGTTACATATTCGTCATACTCAACATGACTTCTTCAGTCTTCATCTAAACTTGTCATCTTTTTTCAAGCACATTTTACAAGGTTTCTTACTAAGCCTTATTCTTATTGATGTTTCTCTGTTGTGGTTCGGGTATGTGAGCAGGAGGCAGCAAAATCATGTTGGTAAAGTCTACAGTCATTTTAGGTCTTTGGTAGTAAAGATGAGCAGATGATGCAAAGTGGTGAGACCATCGAGAATTATTGTCTAACATCGATAAGAACATCAGAATTCTTATTAGGATAGGATAGGACGAATTCGTGAAAAAAACAAGAAGGGCGAACATAATATCTTGTTGAATTAGTCAGGGGGAGTGGAGACGAAGAATTCGTAAGTTTGAATCTAGACTTGGCCTTTTCAAAATATTTCATTATGCGATTTAAGAAGGTAAACTATGAATTTCTTCGTCAAGTTATTTGGTTTGAAATGCATGACTTTATTAATTTAATTTGTACATTAACATAAATCTTGTAATATTTCCTTTGAACGAAACCCTTGACTATGAAAGAAAATAACTTTCCGACGTAGAGAAATCTGAGCGTATACGTTTTCGCTAAGTGAACACGAAATATTATTATTATCTATGTGTATGCTGTTCAAGTCCGTCGGTACATCAGTATTTTCTTTGAAACACTTCAATGCAATGGTAATACACAGAAAAATCTAATTTTCAATATTATGAATTAATATTTCAAAAGTTTTTTATTTAAACTTTTTTCTCAGTTCATACATTTTATTACAGTGGACGTCTTGTGTAGGTACTGCGGTAACCAAGCTGCGCTTAATGACACTAAAGGTCAAACTGTCTCTTTCGCGCTTTCATTATTTTACTGCCAATAAATCCATAAGAATGCTATTGTAATGTGTTGCAATGGTTTGCTGGTTATGATGATAGGGTGTGATGTCCCTCTTAGAAGAACCCCTTGTTTGTGGACTGAATATAGATAGGTATGTTGACATAGGTTGAGCACTGTAACACTTCTGCTGGTGGCTTGGTAAGGAGCTGTATCCTCTACCAGAGTTTAATGTAAAAGAAGAGAGCAATAGGTACCTACAAGCAGCCGTATTTATAGGCTCCAAAATAATACAGTGTAACTATGCGGGCCTGCATTACATAATATATCGCAAATATTTCACAAATTTCTGAAACGCTGTATACTCGTCATCAGGGTTGCTAGGCACACGTAGTGCCTGTGTATAAATAAAATTAAGTAGGTAGCTTGGCGTGATTTTGTATATTGTATGAATCACTCTGAACAGCTATGGGAGCCCCAGGACAAATCAAGCCCGCCGCGAACTACCCCCAAACCAACCAGCAATGCGGGGGCCTAAGCCCCACTCGGGGGCATAGGGAGGCATCAAGAGCTCTCCATTGCGCTTGAAGGTGTCCGAGGCTCATTGTGCCTTTTCTGACCAGTTGAGATTTAAGGACGTGAATTAGTCAACCTCACGGTGCCGATCTGACTTTTCGATTTCCTGCCTCTTACAGGATGCTCGAAAACTCAGCAAAAAGAACAGAGGTGCTATTCTTCGCCGGCAACCTCACGGCAGAAAAATCTAACAACGCGAAATTTCTTTCATATCTGTATGAAATCTCATATCATAATTATATAATGAATCCGTATTCGCAAGCCGCATACACACATCTAAGTATGTAGTGGTGCGTTATTTCTATTTTTGAAGCGGGCGGATACACAAACTATAGAATCCTTTAAGTACAAAAATATTCACCTTGTTTGTGCACACTTCATTATTTACGCCTAGAATTGAAAATCAAAAGAAGCAAAGAATGTATTTATTGAAATTATATTGTTTTTCATTGTGTAACCGTAAAAATGGTATCTAGGAAGTCACATGTTGAAAGGTAAGCTTTGGTAATATTATGGCTACCGTGAACGATAAAGGTATGTGATACTTGCTCAGAGGTTCTTACCTACAAACTGTTGCTAAGGGTAGAAATGTCAAAATAGTGAACATTTTTGTATTTTAAAATTTAATGTCTGTCATTCGACAGTTTTTGCTGCTGGTGTTTTATAAAAAAATGTAAAAAAAAAAACAACATGAATAAATAATTCTCAACTGTCGCTTTTGCTTCTGCTATTATGTATTTGTTTACCTAATCGTATGAAGGTTTTCCTGCGAGTAAGCCGAAGTATGAACAACAGAATGTGGTTTGTGACAAACAACTGGTCACAAATTTCACGAAGTCTGATTTTCAAAACAAAGCCACAATCGGATATAAACAATACAGCATTTGTACCCAACAAAGGGACACTGGCTCAACCCAAGTGCTGTGGGTCCCATAGTCATTATTCTGTAAATGAGTATTCGGAATTTGCATACTTTAAGTAGGAGAATTTCTAAGATGAATGAATATTCAATATAAATTCAGAATATAAATTCTATGCGAGAACGTTGTGCAGTTTCTAGATCTCTATACATTTGTCAAAATGTAGGGGTATTTTCCGAGATGATCACATGGGTATCACGCTTGAATAACTGAACCAATTTCCGTATTTTTTTTTATCAGGAGAAGGTTCTTATGAAAGAAAAAAAAATAAGAAAGTTGTGCGCAACAGAAAAATTATGAAAGCACAATGAAGTTAACCTTCTTAGTACTTTTTGCAATATAAGCTTTTCTATTTCTGAATTTTAACAAACTTTGACAAACTGTCAGTTGATTGATAGTTGGTGCAATTGTCAGAATGTGCCTTAGGTATAAACATCGTTTAAAACAGATGCATCGGTCGCAATTAATAATAATAATAATAAGTTCTTTATTCATTGGAAAAAAGATCACATTAGATACATTTTCATATCTCCCTCCACTAGGCATAGCCTGTCTTAGAGAGGAGATGTCACATAAGCATACATACTATATTATTAGTCGACATAGATAAAAATAAGGTAAAAAGACTATGATACACAATATTATGTTTGTACATAGTGTAAAAAAATAAAAAAACATTGAGTAAAAATAAAACAAAGATTATAGTAATACCTAATAATAAAAAATATAATAATAATGTCAGAATATAATTTAAAAAATATAAAATGATGAAAGAATGAACATATGTAAATCATTAGTCATAAGTTATTTCACAATCATATATCTTTATATAAAAAAAAGAAAATATATTTATATAATATAATAATAAATAAATAAAAATTGAAATAAATAAATAAATTAAATACACATATCTACATATAACATGCACACAACACACATAAAATTAAAAAATATATTTGTCTTGAACACTGACTCACTGACTGACTGACTGACTGACTGACTGCCTGCCTGACTGACTGACTGATGTCATTAACGCCGCTAGATTGCGCGCCACTCGAACCCTCAAACAAGTTTTGATCCAGCGGATCGGGGATGCTTCTGAGCAACCAATAGCGTTTTGCCGTTATGCGCACGCGCGTTGAACATACCATAGATAATATAATATACTGTAATGGAATGTGTGGAACATACAGGTATACTAACTAATATTATTAAGTGTTGCCAACGTGGGCGATTTATCGTCATTTGGGCTACTCGGAACGAGAATTGGCGACTACAAAATGCCCTTTTTTTGGTGAACTTTCACCTCTCCGGCCAGGGGCGCCACGGGCGCCTTTAAAAAACTAGTATATAATATAACAAAAATAAATATAATGACACTCATCAAGCCCCACAAACAATCATGCAACATCATGGCCTCAGCCTAACAGCGACCCATAGTAATCTCTGCCGAGACCTAGGACAAACTTTGTTACCTTTCTCTTAAACTCTACCACGGCAGTTACACCCTTCAAATCCTCACTCATTTCATTATATATTTTAGGCCCAATGAAAATCATATGTCTCAGTCCAGCTGCAGTCCTCATGAATGGAATCTCCATATTGACTCTCAAGGCCGATCTAGTCGATACTATTGACACTTTCTCATTAAAAAAATACTTTTTGCTATGAATAACTATTAAAATGGACGTGATATATAACTGCCTACAATCCAAAACTTGAAATTGACTGAATATCTCATCTGTTGAGTATCTTCGAGGCTTTTATAGTATAGTTTTCAATATGTATCTCTGAACCACATTTAACATTTCAATCATCGACTCAGTACAACCACCCCAAGCAGGAATCCCGTACAGCAAGAGAGACTGGGTCATAGAGTAGTAGACAACTCTCAATGCTTTTATATCCAATATGCGTCTAAGCTCTCTATAGATATAGATAGATTTTCTCAATCTGTTCGATAAATGCAATATGTGTTCCTCCCATCTAAGTCTGTAATCTATTATTATTCCTAAATATTTTACCGAGCTCACTCTAGTAATTATATTGGTTAAATGGGTAATTAATGTATCATTATACCTACTATTCGAATTCAATATTTATAGAGAAGACTGGATAACTCTGCCGGGAAAGCTAGTACTAACAACTAACTGTTACTCATCTGTTAATAATAATATGTAGAAAGTTGTTGATTTTTTTCTATTTTCCTTGTAATATCTACATATTATTTTTGTCACACTGATTAATAATCCTGAGGTTATCCGTATACTTCGAAACCAGAAAATATAAATCGGTCTAGCCGTTCTTGAGTTTTAGAAAGACATGCACATAGCTTATGATTATTTGTATTTTCAAGAGATTTTTGAAAAATTTATAAAAAATATCCCTAAAAATATATATTTGAAAATACACCGATCTTGTAGCAACCATAGACCGTTGCATACTAGGCTCAAAGTGCTTTGAATGGCTTCCTTTTAAAAGACACAATTTATGAAGAGATACAGTTTCCAATGTGATGCATTCATATAAATAGTTGTGTGATTGCGAAGGAACCTATATTACTCAATAATAGAGTATGCCTATTAATCCTTTTTCGTTTCCAAAGATTTGGAAGACTCTTTGTGGACCTCTCCACACCGGCCATGGCAACATGTCCGATCCATGCCAATCTTCTGGATCTGATGTCACTGGTGATCAAGAGTTGTCCTGTCAGTGCACGTATTTCTGCATTGCTTCTCAGCCTCCAGGTGCCAGCCGCAATCCCTGAACGGGATCCCGGGACCTGGACGTGCTGGGTGTGGGAGATCAGTGGGAGTCCATTATGCAGGACAGGACGGCTTGGAGAAACATTGTTCAGGAGGCCAAAACTCTGTCGGAGTTGTATGGCCATCGGAAGAAAGTAAGTAAGTAAAGATTTGGAGCTTTCTTCTTTTAACACGATAAATCTTAGAATCCAGTAACATAACAATCTAGTTAATCAAATGGTTTGTTTGCTGACTTTCGTCCTTGAGGCCATGTGTTCGAAAAGTGGTGTCAACTATCTTCTTCTTTCACGACACAATTTTTTATTATTGTGAATGAGTCTAAAGTGTAAGTATTTTTGTCTTCACTTTGGGTGAGCCGAAATTCATTGAAAAAAAAACCAGCTTTTTTATCCAGGCAGAAAATAATCTTCTCTCTCATCACAGATGTTATTTATAATTTTATGGCCAATTTTTTCAATATTTTAGATAATAATGCAGTATTATGAGACGCGCTGGTCTTCAAAACAATAAGTTTAAGTTCTATAAGAACTCCCTCAGTAACAGCAATGTTAAGAGTCGTCAAAGAGTTTTCAGACATTGAAAAAGGGTAAGCAGGTATTAGGACTGTCATTAAAATTTCTTGTCTAAATACACTTCGGAGTGGTATGAGGTAGGTACTCAGGTCATAATTAAAGCCTTTTTTAACGTAAGAAATAATAATCTTCCTAGAATTATATACCTTTGAGGAATTTGTATGTTTTCTTTCTCTTTTTTTACGAAACCATTGAAAATGAAACAGAACCAATGAAAACAGAAATAATAGGTACTTAGGTACCTATATTTTAAATGTCATTTTAAATAAAACAAATACAGATTGGCAAATTTTACACTTTACATATGTAATAAAAATAATTCAATTTAAATGATGGTCGTTTAGCTTCAAGTATTCTTGCAATCTTGACCTCATGTTTTCATAAACTCGCTTGCAGAGATTCTGATTATTTATTTTTTTTATTTCCACCCGAATGTTTTCCACTGGAGCATCGATTGTTGATGGAGAATTATTATAAACGAGCCATTTCACATATCCAAAGGCCAAAGACACTCGAGCGGTAGGTACGTGCTGAAGCCCCATCCTGCTGAAAATAGGTCATGTTGCTGTACCCAGGATGTGTACGCAACAACAAAAAGGTTGTCCAGCAATATCGTTCTGCCGTGATGGTTTCATGCTGTTGAAAAAAATAAGGTCCAATAATGCCGTGGCTTGAAATGGCACACCAGCTGGCTTACTCTCGACACTCGATTCGATCCCAATTCCAATTTTAACCACAAACTCGATTCCAATTTCAAAAACGTACTCTTGAACCTAATTCCGTGCGATCGAAATCGGAATTGAGAGTGGTGTTCCAAACCGTGAAAACGTTTTCGTTTCAAGTTTGTTATTGCAATATCAAAAATATTAATGATATCGAGTTGCATGTTGTGCACAAAAATATCACTTCGTCTTTTAGGTTTTGCCATATGAGGTTCCAAAATCTCGCACAACTCTTCAAACGCCTTTTTTGATATTCTATAATTTGCTATAAGTTCCTCACTACTCATACTTAACGCATATTGCTATTCTATGCAAGTTATTTCGTTGACTTATATCGACTTGATGCGCGTTTTCCAAAATGTTAAAAAATAATGCGGACGAGCCATTTTTTTAAGTAATATAATTAAAATACGTCTTCTCGATTTCATAAAAGTTACTTTTTGCGATCTTGTATATTATAATGACAGTTAGACGATTCCAAAACAATTCCATGAAATCGAGTAATTCTCAAAACGACGTCAAGAGTACCAATTTTCAAATTTTAAACGATTTCACATGTTCTTCAAATCACCACTCGATTTGAATTCAATTTTGCGCTAGCGTCGCATTTCAAGAGTACCATTTTGGGATTTTACGATTTTAGGATTGAAATCGAGTCTCTAGACCGTGCAGACCGTTGTCTTTGAACTGTGGAGAGGTTGCGGAGTCAAAATAGAAGACGATGGTCCAGGTCGGGGCTCGTTTCCTACAGAACCTGTTTCCCTAAACTTCCGTACCCACGTCCATATCAACTGATTGGATGGAGCATCTTTTGTTTTTCGAATTTTAAATTGTGGACAGAATTTTCGCCTCGCTATAATACTCACAGGATTGTTGTTTTCAAAATACACCTCAACGGCGAGAGCGCAATACCCCCCCCTCCGAGGGACTCATGGTTACTGAAATCCGCTGAACTCGCGAATCGAACAATACCTCACTGCCCCCTCTACCGCGATTTCTGTTCCCACGACACCATTTCAAAATAAAAAATCTACCAGCGGACATCCTGTATTTGATGATAATTTATATATAAATTTATTTTTTGGTGTCCAAAAGAAAGGGATTTTTGTAAAAATTTTAACTTTTTTAGGCTGCTCAGAAATTTTGAAACTACATTTTTAAAGTCGATCGAAAGTTTGACCATGCCTAGGATGCCCACAACGATAATGGATGGGGTAACGCTGCCAAATAGTGATTCTTTTAAGTATCTTGGATCACTCATCCAAAATGACGGAAGCTCTGCGGCAGACGTAACACACAGAATAAATGTAGGATGGATGCAGTTTAGATCAGTGTAGGGAGTTCTATGTGATCCAAAAATGCCAATCAAATTGAAAGGGAAAGTCTATCAGACAATTGTCAGCCCCGCACTCCTGTATGGCTCCGAATGTTGGACAATGTACAAGACCTATAATAGACATCAGCAGAAATGCGTATTCTGAGATGGTCCACTGGTGTGTCCCTAAGAGATTAGATCAAAAGTGCTCACATTCGTGGAAGCCTAGGAGTGACAGACATCAATAGTAAACTAGAGAAAGGCAGTTGAGATGGTATGGACACATAGAACGACGACCACAGGAGCATATCGTACAACAGGCAATAAACTTGAATGTTCCACGTTCTGTGACTAGAGGGAGGCCAAAGAATTCCTGGGTGACGCAAAGGCGCGAGCAGATGCAAAGATGTGGGGTGGGGGAAGTAGTGCAGCAGAAAAGAGCCTGAGGACGAGGAGAGCTGACCCTAGCAGTCTTCATAGACGTTAAGCTGGGAGCAAGCCAGGGAGAGAGAGAAAGAGAGAGTTTTTGAAGTCGATCTAACTCCTGATATTGCGCAGCTAGGACATTTTGTCTTCTTATCGATATTCGCTAATCTTCTATCTTGACTTTTAGTGTTCGGTGAATGTAAATGTATACTTCTCCATATGTGGTGTGACCAGTGAAAACCATTTCCTGTGTTTCTTCCATTTATTCTTCCTAACCACGTAATTATCACCCATAATTAGTGTTACCTTTGGATGGTATCTTCTACGGTCTCAATCCTACGGATTTGTTTGCAGCAAAGATCTGCATCTAATTTAGAGATGAAACGGATAGTAGTTTAGCCGGATACCGAATGCCGGATATTCGGCCAACTAACTAGCCGAATACCGGATATCCGGCGTATGTTTCTGGTTGGTTGGTGCATCCATACGGGATCATTGGGAACATTGTCGAAAAAACCATCAACCGCATTTGTTAGTCTGGATTAGTGTGGTGTGATAATATTTTTTTCCTATGATTAGACCGTTTAGATTTTTAACTTTTACCCTCAGAACCAAGGTAGTAGCCAGGATAGCATTAGAACAGAGGTTCCCAATCTGTTTAGGTTTACGGCTCCCTTAATATCCAATCCAATCCAAACTCCCTTTACGCTCCACTTAGGGGTATAGGGAGGCAACAAGACCTCTCCATTGCGCTCGATCTTGCGCAATGTTTGTGACCTCCCCACACACCATGTCCAGATTCCTCAGCTCTGCTTCAAAGGGCAGAACACGAGGAAGACCCTCTCGGTATAACAGCGCTCCCCTTAAAATATCAGTGTTTTTGGGAATAATAGTTTCTGAGTGTTTCTTGTAACAAGTATCTTTCATCCAGAGAATATCAATTTATTTTAATACCTTCAATATTGTTTGGGAACTACCTGTGACTGGCTTGGACTTCTGTCATTAACAGCATCCTTTGCTGTAATGTACACTAACATAATATGAGTCGAATTCACATAAGTATTTTATTTTGTTTGTTTTTCATCTTGGTTGATTTTAATACAAGACACAATTTAAACCAAATGTTACAATATCGTAATGGTTAGAGGTATCTATACTGTTTCAATATTCTATTCAAGCTCTCTGCATAATATTCGGAAAATATTGAAGATATTTTGCCAGTTGCCAAATACCTAGCTACTATAAAATAATGCAATATTATCAATATGGATTTTACATGGACTCATTTTCAATTTTCATGCTATGTTATTTGGGATATTATTGTAATATTTGGAAGGTATCAATTTTATGTTTTGAAATAAAGGAATGGCGTTCGGCGTTCATATTGGTTCCTACTATAGTACACTTTAGTGTGTATGTTTATTTACAAAACACACATACGAGTAAAATATACGCATGGAATAATAGGTATAATATGTCTGTTATAATAATTAACAAGCATAACAAAAACATTTTTGTTAATTAATTAAAACATAAAATTGAAATTTTTCAAAAGCGTCCCTACCTAATTATTTATCTGACTAATGGATTTGTTCCTGATGAGGGTATCAAAATAATAAATAAATAAATAAATAATGCTTTATTGTTACTAAAAATGCAGCCGTGATTTTTTTTTTTTTTTTGAAAGATGGTTAAGGGACCAGGTTACCCTTTATGTCACTGCAACCAGGATAGGAATATTGTGACTTCCCTCAATGTTACAGCTCGTTGTCCAGGCCTATGTGAGTCATGTAGCTCACAATTTGCCTAGGTGCGAGCAGTCTTACCTTCTCAGCGTTCAGTAGTGGCCCACCGAGGGTGTGACTTCTTTTGTGAGCGAGTGCTTCACAGCTGCAGAGGATGTGAATTGGTGTTTCGTAGTCCTCTGAGCAGAATCTGCAGATTGGAGTGTCTGAGAGTCCTATTATGGACATATGCTTGCGCAGTCTGCAGTGTCCTGTTAAGGTCCTCGTCAGGATCCTTATTTGTTTTTTGGAAAGCTTGAGTGCTTCAAAGGTGAACTTCTGCGAGTACCCTGTGATTAGTTCCTTCGCATGTTTCATCCCTGGGTTGTTTGCCCAAATTTCGTAACTTTTGTCTTTGACCCAGTTCTTTAGGCTGGTTCTGAGAGCGTTACGTGGTAGTCCGCAGATGGGCTCTGGACCAAATGCGGGTTTTTCTGCGCCAGCTCTGGCAAGTTCATCGGCCTTTTCATTGCCCATGACTCCACAGTGCCCGGGCACTCAGACTAGTCTCACCGTGTTTTTTGCACCAAGGTGATTCAGGGCCTGTATACATTCCATCGTTAGTTTGGATCTCACCTCTACTGACTCAAGGGCTTTAAGAGCCGCTTGACTGTCTGAGAGGATGTAGATTTTTTTATTATAATATGATCGTTGCAGGTTTATGTGAGCGCAGTCAATGATAGCACTCATTTCTGCCTGGAAGACAGTGGCATATTCTCCCAGGCTGGTTGATATCTCCATCCTAGGGCGCACGCCATATACTCCAGACCCTGCTCGGTCATCTTTTTTGGAGCCATCTGTGTACCATACAATGTCTCCATCTCGAAAGGAGTAGGGATCATTTTCTCGCCATATCTCTCTTTCAAGTATTTCTATTTTGTAATGTTTAACAAAGCTGTATACCACATTCATGGTGTCCGAAGGCATGCCCATGATGGGGGCTTTGTAGAGGTCCCCATATAGTCCTCTGAATACATTGGAGCGCCACCTGTCCCCGCCCCCCGCCGCCGCCCGAAGCAGCGCCATCCGAGCCTCCAACTGCACATGTATATGCAGTGGGCCCAGGCACAGCACCGCCTCCAGCGCGGCCGTGGGCGTTGAGCACATGGCGCCCGTTATGAGGAGACATGCAAGTCTCTGAACTTTGTTTAGCGTGTCAGTACACGTTTTCTGTTGGGTTTTTTTCTGCCAGGCTACACAGCCATAGGTGACAATCGGTCTTACCATGGCTGTATATAGCCAAAGGGTTTGCCTTGGCTGAAGGCCCCATTTCAGTCCAGCTATTCTGCAGCTGGTACCTAAAGCTATTTTAGCTTTCTTGGCAATGTATTCCAAGTGAGGGTTCCATGTCAGTCGTTGCTCCAGGATTAGGCCCAGGTACTTGACTTCCTTGGAAAAAGTTAGAGTTTTACCAAAGAAAGTTGGTGCTTTAAGCTCATCCAGCTTTCTTTTATTGGTAAAAGGAATTATTACAGTTTTATTGGCGTTCACTGAGAGACCATAGTCTTTGCACCATGTTTCCACCAATTTCAGGGCCTTTTGCATTTGACTGGATACGGTGCCTTGGAACTTTCCTACAACCGTGATAACCAAGTCGTCTGCATAGCCCTGTGTATTAAAGTAAGCATTGTTTAGCCTCCATAAAAGGCTGTCGACTACGATGGACCATTCTAGGGGTGATAAAACACCTCCTTGAGGACATCCTCTCGCTACCCGTACAGCTAACGTTTTGTCGAGTAGTGTGGTTTTGGCCACCCTATTCGACAGCATCGCTTCAATCCAATTTAGTGTTGTTTGGTCGATGCTTCTTTCATTCATGCTTTTGAGTATGACGTCCGTTGATGTATTGTCAAAGGCGCCCTCAATGTCGAGAAAGGCGCATAGGGCAATTTCTTTGTCCTCTATGGCCTTTTCCAGTCTGTCGGTTAATTCGATCAGAGCAGATTCCGTAGACTTGCCAGTTTGATAGGCATGTTGTCTAATATGTAGGGGTTTTATCTTAAGATATTTTTCCCTTATGTATTGATTTAGCACTTTCTCCATTGCTTTGAGCAAAAATGAGGTAAGGCTAATTGGTCTGTAGGATTTAGGCTGTGACTTGTCTTTGTCGCCAGCTTTGGGTATGTATGTTACCCTAACCCTGGTCCAATCTAACGGTATGTATCCCCATGCATAGCTTGCTCTGAAGATTTTGATTACTGTAGGTAGGATAATTTTTCCTCCTTGCTGCAGTAGGGCGGGGAAAATGCCATCTTCCCCTTCAGATTTATATGGTTGGAAGCTGTCTATAGCCCATAGAATCTGATTGGGTCTGAAAATCTCCGACGCTCTTCTCCAATCCTCAATATCGGGTTTGGGTTTTTTGGTGACCTGTGCCCTAAGAGCGTCAGATTCAGATATAATATTTGAGCCTGGGAAGTGCACCTGTGCCAGAAGCTCCAGGGTCTTCTCATCGTTCTCGGTGAATGTCCCATCGGTTTTCCTTAGTGAGCCCAGATAGGAAGGAGGTCCTTTGGACAATATCTTGTGGATCTTAGCCACATGCGAGGGACCATTTATCTCTTCGCAGAACTTCCTCCAAGACAGTCGTTTGGCTTTCCTTAATTCTCTATTATATTTCGTAAGAGATTGTTTATAAGAATCCCAGTCTCCACTAGCTTTTGCTCTGTTGAAGAGTCTTCTGGATTCTTTCCTGAGTGAGTTTAATTTTTCACTCCACCAGGGGACCTTTCGGTTTGTCTTGGTGGTTTTAAGGGGACAGTTGTCTTTGTATGCATTCAGCATATGAGAGTTTAGATCCCCTACCGCTGATTCAATTTGTTCAATTGATCTGACGGTTTTGGTAATATTTTTTATGTTTTCCTCTAGTTGGTGCCTAAAGCCGTCCCAATTAGTGGCCCTTGGATTTCGGTACGATTCGATTTCTCTAATTTTATTGATTAGAATGTCGAATCTGATGTATCTGTGATCTGACATGGTAATGTCGTCACAGACATTCCAGTGACGTGCGCGGTCCATCAAAGACTCCGCACAGATAGTAATGTCTAGTACCTCTTCCCGCACCCTGGTGACAAATGTTGGAGTGGTGCCACGATTGAGTGTGTGTAATTTGTGCGTCAAGAGGTAATCATAAAGTATTTCTCCTCTATGATTTGTGTCTGTGCTGCCCCATGTAGTGTGATGAGAGTTACTGTCGCAGCCCAGGACTAACTGGGTACCATGGCTGCGACAGTAGTCCACCACTGGAGCTAGCTGAAGTGTGGGGTCTTCTTTTTCTCCGGGCAGGTATGCTGAACATATTACTATTCTTTAGGTTGCCTGTCCCGGGAGAGATACATATGCTGCTACCAGGTCATCTGTACAGATTTCTGGGATTGGCATAAACTTAACGTTTTTTGAAAATAGAATACAGGCTCTTGGTCTTATTCTATTAGTGGCATACAGAGTCTTACCTGCGCTGCCAAGTCCTTTTACCATGTTCTTGATGATCCTTGGTTCTTGAATCAAAGCTATGTCCAGTTTCTCCTTAAGCATTTTTTCGGAGAGTAATGCGGAGGCGGCCTTCGCATGGTGGAGATTGATTTGAATTATCTTGAACATGTTTTGATTTTTTTTTTGTTTTGGGGGGGAATTGGGGTGGGATTGGTGTTAAGGGGGGAGTCGGGAAGAGGGTTGTGGATAGGGGTTATATTATGCATTATTTTAATGCGGGAAGGGATTATTTGGGAAGGGTGTTGTTTTTATGCTCCACAGAGGGAGAGGGCCTATGAGCACCTTTTCCTCGCGGGCCTTTTTTGGTCTTGAATCTGGGAAGTCCTTTCGGATCTTTTCCTGATTCAAGTGCCTGTTTTCTAGCTGGCATTCCTATTTTTGGAGCTGTCAGTCCTTCAGCCGTGATACAATTCATTCATGAGAATCAAAGGGTGGACTTATCCCGCAGGATCTCTTCCAGCCAACCCAAAATAATTAATAGGTAAATAATAACAAAAAAGTGGTGGTTGATAGACCAGCGGTTACGACGCCGGCTTTCGCACTGTTTCGTGCGGAGGTCGTGGGTTTGAATCCCGGCCGTGTCGACCATTTTCCGCTTTCACGGCACAACCCGGTTAGTGTGAAAGATGTCAAAATTGTATTTGTGTTCACTTCGAGTGAGCACAGATTCATTAAAAAAAAAAATAATAATAATATTTTTTTAATTATGAGAATGAAGCTAAAAGATGTGAAAATTGAGGATGTTGTTTTGAGTTTTAACCTTAGAAAATCTTTGCGTGAAAAAGTTTTATATGGTGCCTAAAAAAATAAGCATGTAATAGAAAAAATAAATAAATTTAGATTTTTGTGAAAACCTTTAGAAACCGAGCTGACGTTTTATGTACCTAATATTATTACAAAAATGTGTTTCGGTACATTAATCGATTCAAAAATATTGCTGAAATGGAATTTTCATATTGTTAAATCATGCAGAAGATCTATGGTTGAAATGGAATATTATTATGTAGGCGAAATTCTCCCTAATAACTTTTTTATTCTTGTTTTTTTTTTTCAAATAATTCTGACGGTAAGAATTTATATGCATATTTTGTGGAAATATGCGTTACTTCGTATAGACTTTTGGATTCTTTCGAGTATTTTTGGTGCCTTGCAATGTTGTTTTGTTTGTTTTTTAATCTCATTCATTTTATTTGACAAAGCTTCTAAGTACAATAAAAATATAAAAAATAAACATTTTTAAGCTTATTTTATCTGGTTCGTATTCACTACGCTATATGAATGTGTGATCCTCATTTTTTCCGAAATATGATGGGAAATTATTTTTAAGTTTATTTGTTAGTGTGTACTGAATGTGTACTTATTACATAATTTTGTAAGTAGATACTCAATGTGTACTTAGTAATGGGATGTTTTTTTTCCTTCTTGTGCCGCTAGAGGTGCCCTTGCTAATCCGGTCTATTGTCAAATTCAGTGTTGCCAACGGAGGCGATTTACTTCTTCTTCTTCTTATGGTCGCTCACAATCTAACCTCCAAAATATCATTCTAGTTTATTTCAAATTAAACAACTTATATATTATTATATAAAACAGTGAAATTCTATACCGTCGTTCTTTATAAAAAACTTCTTTAAGCCTTCGACTAAATAAATGTTCATAATTTTGCTTATTAGTAATGAGATTTAGGAAATGGGCTGAAAAGGTTTACGTCTTATGAAACTTTTGATGAGTTTGATGAATTGATAAACTCTTCAGTCCCATTATTTTTTAAAATTTAATATACTAGGTATATTAAATTAAAAAAAAAAAAAATCACGTTTTATATACGTAAAAAAATCACAAAGATAAACAAAATATAGACGATGCAGTGGTGTACACTTAGGTACATTATGAAAATGCTCAAAATGTCACGTTCGCCCTTGGTGTTGTTGCATGGTCCTGACATCGTAAAAGTTGAACTTTTTCAAACAAACAATTTATTGAAATGTTGATTTTTTTTAAAGGAAAATATGAATACTGCATGCAAACGGTGAATGCTTCGTGGAGTTTCTATAAAAGAAACCCATCCAGTACCTACCTACTTTTTGAGTTTACTTTGTTCCATAAATAAAACTTCCCTTCAATTAAATTGATTTAATACAAAAATGGTTTTGAAATGGTTGAATTTTTAAAATGGTTCTTTGTTGAATATCTCTTGCATCTTTTATACTCTATAATATGAAAATGTCTTTTTTAAAATACAATAAGCAACTGATTGTTCAAACAATGCATAATTATGTAAATATACAACTTTGCGTTGGTAGTGACATTTTCATAACTGCGCTGATCCTTTTTCAGTTCGGAAAATGGTTTCGTTTCTTTGGAAGTTCACACCAGTTTCCCTCATTATCTTAGAGGTACCTAGGTACTCAAATATTAGATACTATGTGGTATTTTAGCTGCTCATACTTTTATTTATGCATTTTCTTATGCAATATTATACATGTTTATAAAATTCCAGGATGATAATTTATTTATTAGAGGCATCAAAAGAACATGTGACGGATTCTACTGAGCTTGGATAAGCTGAGCAGAACCCTCACACCGAGGAGAGTCTGCCAGGAGTCTCCGACTACCAGACAAACGTAAACCCCTGTGGCCACTCCTTTTGAAGGGTATAATTGTTGGTCTAATCCAACACAAAAGAAATTTAATCCCAGCCCAGCTTCACTCTGTATTCTCAGGTAGTGGACTCTTTAAGACAATCTCCTCTCATCAAGCGGGGAAACTACTACGAAATACTAAATAAAAGAATGTATAAAATTAACACAGATGAATCTTTTATTGAAACAAAAATTATTTGCTTGGACAAGTTACAGATCAAATGGTCGTCTCTTAACGACTAAAATAAATTCCAATTTCAACATAAGCACTAAATAAAGCATATTACACTTCAAGGTTTTTGTAAACTTTAAATAATAATATTAATTCAATAAATCATATATGTATTCACTTTAATTTACTATCCAACAAATCATAACAACGCAGTAAGCAAGATTGGTGCAACTTTCAAATTATTAATCTATACGTTTATAATTCTAAACAGAAACTCTATAGTAGACTTTAATTTAACTTAAATAATTTATATTATAGAGTATATTTAGAATGCAACATAAATTTTTATTTAAGAAGAAAACAATACGGAGACAGGTAAGTGGGGTGTTGTAAGGTCGGGGTTCAAGGTCAACTAGATATTTTCCCATGGACGAATAAAAAGAAGATGGTATTCGACGATCGCACACGACAAGATAAATTGGATGTTTATTACTTAACTCGCATAAATGTAGTTCGACGAAGGCTTCCACCATCGAATGCCTCGAGATTATGTAGTTCCCCTCAAATGGCTAGTCCCTCACAGTTACTTCTTCGGTCAGTCCCTCTCGGCAAAATAAACTCCTCAGTATAATAAATCTCGTTCGAAAGAATACGGTACAGATGCCTCAACTCTTTGAATGGAATTCGTATGAATGACCCTCAAGATCACGGCAGCGCCTGACAGAATGTTTTAGTTTTTAAACCCGAAGATTAGTACCCGCCCTTCTGAAAAGATTCAGAATGCGTTGCAAATTAGAATCTTTGCGAAATACCCACATGAACATTACAATTGATTGATTTACTAAATTAGACGAAAATTTCTCACCTTCTATTTACGGCGGGTAACGATTAGGATCACTTTAAACTTAAACTTCGCCACAGACTTAGCACACAATTACATCGTTCTGCTTAATATCAGAAAACACACACGGAGGGAATCCTCTCCCTTCACAGATTCAACGCAGAAATGTCTGGCTGATTAACCCTGTCGCTTATTTTATAATCCGTATGAGACCGCGAATCGTTAATTTTTGAATACCCACATTGTTTTGATTGTTTCGACTAACACGTCACTACTAACGCCCCCAAACGCCGACAGAATGAACTAACCTGTTTGCGGCTGGCGCGCGCGTAATTTGATTTATAATCCACGCAGAAAAACGTCTGTTACAAACACTGACAAACAAAACATATAAACTCCAGTTCTCCAATGACAGGTATCGCCCGAATGACTATTTGCATAGTTAGGTAGGTACCTACAACTAATGATACGTATACGTATCCGGTCGGATCCGATCGGATCCGACCGGATTGAACCAACCTTGATTAATTAACATGTTTAACAATAATGAAGGCTTAAAATATAACAGCACGTATACGAAATTAATTAAATTAGGTACGACTACTTTTAAATGGAGAAAACTCGGTAGCCTAGTGGCAAAGGCTCCGACTTCAGATCAAGAGGTCCCGGGTTCGATTCCCGGTCGGGTCAGAAATTTTCAATGTGTTTTTTCACTTGAAATTTCTACTCGGGGTTGGAATCCTGTCTCAGATTGGACGGGACCGGTTGACTGGTAGACAATGCTTCAAGCATTAAGTTCCGCCGGCTATACTGACACCTATGTATAGAAGAGTGTTATTTATTTATTTAAAACTATAAATTTTTAGTTTCAAAACAAATAAAATTACAAATTAAATAACATATCGTAAAAGTTAAATTGAAATTTCTCGAAAATAAATACAATATTAATATTTATATGACCTGCTTGATTGATCATCATTTACGATGTGCAAGCCAGAACCGACACCACGAAAAAGAAAGATTCTCGAAAATTCTCCAACCCATTGTGGAAGAAACCATTCGAGGCAGAGTTATAAACTCCGGATTCGGAGGTTCTGCGATATCGAGGACGTCAGACAAGGGATAGAAATAGAAGGCTTTACTGGAAAGATCAAGTCAACAGAACGGATCCGGTGATTCCGGTAAATATAAGAGGATGAAATAACATCAACCAGCAGACCCTTGGACGAGCACTAATGAGATGGATTGGCAGTTGGACATGGACATCCGCATCCCAGGAGTAATACCTATAACTGAGAATAATCTGAGACACTCCTTTTTCTAGAATATAGTGTTTGAGAAATTATTTCAGTTTTCCTTGAATATTATTATTATCGTATGGCATCAGCCACCCAGAGGTGGCTTTGTCAGAAGACAAGAGAACAAAGAAAAGAAAAGGTTTTACTGCTGCATCCAGGAAACACACTAAAGAGCAACATCCAAGTTATTAAGCCATTGCAAGGCATTAGGAGTGGCATTGTGTATTTCATTGTATGTTCCAGGGAACGCTCTCAGAGGGCAAGTCTCCACGATATGTTGGATGAATATAACTGCACAGACATTATGACAGATTACCAATGAATAGCAGCCAATTATCAAAATAATTATGCTTTTAAATAAGTTAATATACATTTTATTGGCTATTTTAATTCCGCAATGCTTTCCATTTTTCCAACAGATGTCTTTTCATTCGATAGCCAATACGATCAGTCAACACTACCTTTAAAAGCCCACCTTGGGCGCAGGCAGGCAAAAGTAGCATTCCACTGCGCTCAGTGTTACAAATTTGCCTCCTATTCTCTTTGTATCTTTATGGGTACCTACAAATTTACTTACAATGACCCTGTGGAATTGCTAGCGGTACGGGTACGAGTCCGATCCATGTTGAGTAAGTCGAAAAATACCTTGATATGATTAACCGGATCCGTCAATTTGTGCCGGATCCGGTTTTCCGGATTGCAATCCCTAATCGCCAGGCTACCAACCACTTCACAGTTCTGTAGGTAGTTTTATCACAAAATTCATTTTTCAAACATGAACCAGGTTTTTAGTACATATTATGTAGGTGATCGTCTTTATTTAACTACTAGAGGTCCGCCCCAGCTTCGCACGGGTAGATAGATACTTAAAAATAATTTAGTTTTCATACAGATCCCTAACTTTTTCAAAATATTTTATAGCATATGTTAATCTGGAATAATTGCATTGCAATGTATCGTGTCACGTCACTTTACCACCGTGACTACTTTGCGCGGTATTTCTACTAAACTTGACATGACTCCCCTCAGTCCCCTCCCCGCTCCCGTACGCACTCTGCATCGGATAAGTTGAGATGATAAGGGACTATGCTTTTTTTCCAATACTCACATTTTTAAACTCGTGATAACTTTCGAATGGAATGTCCGAATTGTAATAATTCAAAAAGTTATACAAACATATTGAAGCAGACTTGAATATGAACTAATTTATTTTAATAAGGAGTAATACCAGATTACAATAAAGAGCCTTTTCTAGAGGTGACATTTTATTGATTTTTTTAAAATAAAAAAACACTTATTGTGGCATAACTATAATAGTTAGACATATGCTGTCGCGATACTTTTTGTAAATTATGATGTCTTCTACAAAATCGTAGTACATTGTTTTATCATCATTAGTTTTCACAGCGTTCGCGATAAAAAGAATATTTTAGGTAAATTTTTTACACCTTGGGTTACATTATTGAAGTTTTCGTAGGTTACCCATTTTTTATTGGAAATTAAATATAGCCTATGTTCACCGCCGATATTGTAGCTTCCCAAAAGTGAAAGAATTTTTCAAATCGGTCAGTAGTTTTGGAGCCTATTCGATGCAAACAAACAAACAAAAAATCAAATATTTCCTCTTTATATAATACTAGAGGTCCGCCCCAGCTTCGCACGGGTAGATAGATACTTAAAAATAATTTAGTTTTCATACAGATCCCTAACTTTTTCAAAATATTTTATAGCATATGTTAATCTGGAATAATTGCATTGCAATGTATCGTGTCACGTCACTTTACCACCGTGACTACTTTGCGCGGTATTTCTACTAAACTTGACATGACTCCCCTCAGTCCCCTCCCCGCTCCCGTACGCACTCTGCATCGGATAAGTTGAGATGATAAGGGACTATGCTTTTTTTCCAATACTCACATTTTTAAACTCGTGATAACTTTCGAATGGAATGTCCGAATTGTAATAATTCAAAAAGTTATACAAACATATTGAAGCAGACTTGAATATGAACTAATTTATTTTAATAAGGAGTAATACCAGATTACAATAAAGAGCCTTTTCTAGAGGTGACATTTTATTGATTTTTTTAAAATAAAAAAACACTTATTGTGGCATAACTATAATATTTAGACATATGCTGTCGCGATACTTTTTGTAAATTATGATGTCTTCTACAAAATCGTAGTACATTGTTTTATCATCATTAGTTTTCACAGCGTTCGCGATAAAAAGAATATTTTAGGTAAATTTTTTACACCTTGGGTTACATTATTGAAGTTTTCGTAGGTTACCCATTTTTTATTGGAAATTAAATATAGCCTATGTTCACCGCCGATATTGTAGCTTCCCAAAAGTGAAAGAATTTTTCAAATCGGTCAGTAGTTTTGGAGCCTATTCGATGCAAACAAACAAACAAAAAATCAAATATTTCCTCTTTATATAATACTAGAGGTCCGCCCCAGCTTCGCACGGGTAGATAGATACTTAAAAATAATTTAGTTTTAATACAGATCCCTAACTTTTTTAAAATATTTTATAGCATATGTTAATCTGGAATACCTAATTGCATTGCAATGTATCGTGTCACGTCACTTTGCCACCGTGGCGCGGTATTTCTACTAAACTTGACATGACACCCCTCAGTCCCCTCCCCGCTCCCCTCAGTCCCCTCCCCGCTCCCCTCAGTCCCCTCCCCGCTCCCGTACGCACTCTGCATCGGATAAGTTGAGATGATAAGAGACTATGCTTTTTTTTCCAATACTCACATTTTTAAACTCGTGATAACTTTCGAATGGAATGTCCGAATTGAATAATTCAAAAAGTTATACAAACATATTGAAGCAGACTTGAATATGAACTAATTTATTTTAATAAGGAGTAATACCAGATTACAATAAAGAGCCTTTTCTAGAGGTGACATTTTATTGATTTTTTTAAAATAAAAAAACACTTATTGTGGCATAACTATAATAGTTAGACATATGCTGTCGCGATACTTTTTGTAAATAATGATGTCTTCTAGAAAATTCTAGTACATTGTTTTATTCTATCATCATTAGTTTTCACAGCGTTCGCGATAAAAAGAATATTTTAGGTAAATTTTGTACACCTTGGGTTACATTATTGAAGTTTTCGTAGGTTACCCAATTTTTTTTAAAATTAAATATAGCCTATGTTCACCGCCGATATTGTAGCTTCCCAAAAGTGAAAGAATTTTTCAAATAGGTTCAGTAGTTTTGGAGCCTATTCGATGCAAACAAACAAACAAACAAAAAATCAAATCTTTCCTCTTTATATTTTAGTATAGATACTAGCTTAAGTACCCGTGCCTTGCACAGGAATCGTGGATTTATGACCACTATACTTCAATTTATACCTGTGAAGTTAAGTTTGATTTGGGCAACTATGTGTAGGACAAAATGTAAAATCGGCGCGGAACTTACAGAGGAGCTCCTGATGGCCAGGTACTCAAGCAAGGTGGCAGACTGGCCCTCATACTCTTCAGCTTATTCCTGGAATATGTGGTGCATAAAACATACCTCGACGATACAAAGACTTATATTTATTTCATCGTCGGATATGCTTATAACCTCAATATAGTAGGAAGATCCCTGATAGCCATAAGGGAGGTCTTTGACGCCTTGGAAATAGCAGCAAAGGAGTTGGGACATATAGAAATCAACCGAAGGATAGAACAGGAAACAAAGCATTCTTCTCTACTCTAATGCCTGTGCTCAAGTCAAGAAGTGTCCATAGGAAAACAAAGATCACCCTCTATAAAACTATTAATATAACAGTTATGACATATGGGTACGAAGAACGGGAAATGATTTTGGAGCCCATAAAAGATAGAGAATCTTGGAGAATACGGTTTAACCATGAGCATTACAATCTCTGATTATGCTAGATTGGGCAAGCTCATAAGGGCAAGGCATACCGTTGGTTAATTTTATTTGTTTTTTTTAAATAAAACTCTGTTAATATAAAACTCTGTTTTATGAAACATTAAGCTAATGTGTGGAGTTGAAAAAAATGATAATTATAAAAAGATATTTCTTTTAATTGCTGAAAATTTACAATGTTTATACTCAAATATTAATTATTTTCATTTGCACTGTTCATATTTAGAATGTGACACAAAATATAAGCTAAAAAATGAATTCATAAATATGAACAACTTCATGAACTTCAATTATTATCATTATAATATTATGATCTTATAAAAATATGACATTAAATCTTGAAAAATATTAAATTTTAATTATAACATAGGTATATGATACCATGTGATCCATTTACAAAATGATCTTTCAAAGAAATTAATAAAATCCATATCCTTCAAAGCAACAATTTTCTTAGAAGCTATTAGAAGTACTTATGTTATATTTATGTAAATGTCAGATACACATTTGAGTTTACCATACTTCAACAGTGACGATGCATAAATGCAAAAAAAATATGTAGTATAATAATATTCCAAATCTTTCTTAGAAAAAGTGCACTTATTTTGTCCACTTCTTAACTAAAAATCAAAGATATAAACAAAATACAATAAGACATCAGCCCCCGCAGACAAATTCAAATTGACGTTCCACTACAAACGAAGATTTCGTTAATGTATAGTGCGAAAAAATTAACTGTCCACTGGAACATATAAACAATTATTTAAACCAAACAAAGACACTTATATTATAAAAATATAAAAAGGGGACAGTTAATTTTCTTCCTACTCTACATTGCCGAAGTATTTGTTTGTAGTCGATCGCCAAATGCAATTTCTTTAGGCCTAGGTACAGGTGTGAAAAGAAAATTGAATGTTATAATATTTAAAGATTTCATAAACTACATTGAGGTTTTAGTAAAATAACCTTATTATCGCAATATTATTATGTAAAACTAAATTATGAAGTCTCAGGTTTGTATCCATTTACTACCTTGATAAGTTGAATAGACGTAAGGTGTGATAATTATATATATATTTTTTTATTATTAATTAGGCATTCCACCCTCAAAGAATAGATTATATTATTATATATATTATATTGTTCTCCACGACCTTGGCAACCACTTCTTCAACTCCTCAGCTATTCTTATTCCAGTCCAATCTCTTAAATCCAAGATATTTGCCTTCGATCGGAACCTCTTCGACCATCTAACTTTTTCATCGGCAACAGTTGAAAGATTTGTATTTATCCCGATGCACAATGACACATAAATACTGTAACAAAATATTATTCGATTAAAATAAACACAGAGCAACACATTTTTTTTTTGTTGGATTTGAAGACTGGTAAATATTTAACGAATCAATGGAATAATAAATAGACAGACAGATTTTTCACTTTTTAAATTGATATTTGTTAAATTTTGTGGATGAAAACAATAAATGGGTATTAATTATTATTATCGCGGGCTTCTTTGATATATGACAAAACCCTTCTAAATGAATATGTTTTAACTTAACAGAGTGTAGAGGTATCACTCGGGGAGGTGTCAAGAAACCCCCGCTAAAAACTATTTTCACCCGTTAACCTAACCTATTCAAATCGTAGTGTTATCATTCGAGGATGTTATCAAATCCTTTAATCAATTCAAATTGACTAACCAAATGACAATGACCAGCAATATCTTCATTTTTAAAACAAAAACACAAATTTGAGAATCAAAAAATGAAATGTCACTTCTTGCAAGAAAAGATTGTATGACATAATTTATTTTGATTGCTTGATGTCAACATTCAGTGAATCTAAAATTAAATTACCTTTAAATCTTTCGGAGAGGTGCAATTATTTATTACCCCTTTTCCATTCATCATTTGCAGTGCAAAATATCCTTGATTTGACATAATTGGTAAACACAGATTCTGTAAACAATGATAATAAAACATTAGTTTTGAAAACACAATTTATATAATAAACCAGAATTATTATCCCATGTACTTACCAGTTCGTATGAGTTTTTCTTTTAAACATAATAACTCGAAATGTATATTTTTATTGTTAATTTTCTTTTCTGACAGAAGAAGAGGCTTTTATTCATGGCCGGTCATGGCGCGTAGCTGTCAGTAGCTTCTTCTTTTTGGCATATCATCCCTAAGTGGGGTGTTCCTGCCATAATCACAAAGATATTATATTCAATTAATAGATGTCTTATCCAAACTTGTTCAAATACACACTTGTTCATAAATTTCGAATATATTAAAATAATCCGAATGATCAGGTGTTTGTTTATTTGTATTTCATTCTATACACGAAATATAAAAAAGGATTTAAAAAACAGGATCAATACGTTCGCATTTTTTTGCTATGGCCTCAATTATTGAAGTCCTATTGTCTATGTGCCATCGCCAAACGTCAAACTTTTTATATACGTCAAAACAATATCAGTAATTTATTATTCGTTTTTCAAAATTTAATTAATGTATTGTGTTTCCTGTTATTTTTATTAGGTAGGTACCTAAGCAAATGCATGACTTTCTTTTTGCTTGTACTCATATTTGTTTTTATTTCTATTTGAAGATTCATTTTATAACTATCAACTTT
This sequence comes from Mystacides longicornis, assembly GCA_963576905.1. Taxonomy (NCBI): domain Eukaryota; kingdom Metazoa; phylum Arthropoda; class Insecta; order Trichoptera; family Leptoceridae; genus Mystacides; species Mystacides longicornis. Next base: position 10,002,233 of record OY756423.1, read on the forward strand.
GCAAACATTGTTCTCACAAGTACAAATATGTATTATGCCTTTAGGAAAAATGTTTAGTATGAGGTTATACTCAGTCATTTCACTTTCATAAGGATATCAACTGTGGTGTTTAATCAAATGATAAATTTCCATTAAAGTAAATAATATTCCCTCTTAAACATGCATACATAAACATTATAAAAATTGTATTCTGATGTTATTTATTTATTTTAGGTTGAATTATGAAGACCACAAAATGCCACCTAAAAGAATATTCTATAAGCCCAGAAATGTATTATTATCGTCCAAACTTTGAAGTTTTCATTCTGGTTTCAACGGAGCCCACAGAGATCATTCGACCATTAAAGTGTTGATCTTCTGAGTATTGTATTTGTCAACAGAAAGCTATACCTGCTTAGGAAGAATTGATTTATTACATCTTCTAATTATTATAAATATGAAACGTTGTTGTTATATTCATGCGTTATCACATCACGCTGAAACTACTCAATCATACTCTTTGTAGTTACCTTCTTCATTAATGCATTTCAATATTAATACCTACCTACATATTAATGCAGACCTCTTTTATTATATTCCACAAGTTTTTTTTACAACGGCAACTCTAAATCTCCCAAAATTTTCACAATATGGAGGAATATGATGACATTTCATAAGTAAAATAAGCTAAATTGTTTTACTTTGTGTCAATGTTTTTCCTTCTACAGAGTTAAATGTTTTGAAATAAAATAAAGGTTTATACTCTGTAGCTTAAAACAAAACCATACATGAGTAGCGACGGTGCAACTAAATGAGATTTAAATACAGTTTCAAGATACCTGATTCTGACAAAATGGCAGGATGAAAATCTTAATTTGTATGGGAGATTTATGAAAAAATCTAATATTTTTATCGATAAATAACATTTTCCAAATATTCATAGCCTTAAACGTCCACTGGTATTATGACTCGCTATAGAGGGTATTACTTTACTTCTGGTATCCCTAGTTTAGCCGTCTATAAAGGACGTTACATACATACATACATATATACGAACGGACTCCTTTATTTATATTGATTCTTAAGTGTATTAAGAGTGGGACATTTTCAATTATAAACACCAATCCAATCCAAACTCCCTTTGCCTTCCAATAGGGAGGCAACAAAAGCTATCCATTGCGCTCGATCTTGCGCAATATTTATTACAATTAGACACAATAGGTATATATTAAATTAAACTGACTTTCCCGACAGACGTTGTCCTGTAGTCCTTACTATGTATAATGATTTTAAATTTGCAATTTATTAAAAAATACGTTTAAAATATGTTTGAATGGTAAAAAATTATTTCTGAAAGCTGGAAAAAAATTCCATCAAAAATCTGCGTACCTACCAATATTTTTAATGTGAATGGTTGTAAGGTAAACAATATTTTTTTTGGCTATAGAGTTTTTAATAGATGGCTTTGGCGTCGCAGGAAATCTGTTCCATAATAACTGTAATTTAAATAATAATATAACACTTTTCTATACAAAGGTGTCAGTATAGCCTGCGGAACTTATTGCCTGAGGCATTTTTTTCCAGTCAACCGGTCCCGTCCAATCTGAGACAGGCCAACCCCGGGTAGAAATTTCAAGTGAAAAGCATTGAAATGTAATTCCATACTAGGTAAATGTAATTTCTTATGCATTTTCAATTTTTTAATAGTTAATCTGTTAGCCGGAGCGGAAAAGAATCCAATAAATCAAACATCGGATGAATCTGTTCTATCGATCTCGAGTTATAAGTGTTAGCACTAACCCGACTTTCTTTTATGTTATAGATTAATAATTGATAAAATCAGCATAAACGACGAGAAAAAATACGGATTACAAAAGTGTGTGAGTTTAAGAAGAACAAACACTATATACAAATTAAACAGAGATTAAAAATGAATTAAATAAAGAATTTTACGATTTGTGCAAACAGGATGAGCTGATAACTAAACTGTGCAGGCAGACTCTCAGTACCTACCCACTAAGTCAGGGGTTCCCGAAGTGTGCGCCGTGATGCCCTGGTGCGCCGTAGAATGTGAAGAGGGGCGCCGTGAGTCGATCCTCTATCATTATCCAAAACCGCCGATCACTATCCGAAACCGTACAAAAAAATTGCGGGTACCACTTACCTACCTACAAAGCAACAATTCCTATTTTGAGCGCTCTATCTTATAGAATGTTATGTGGAACCATTGCATCATCCATAGGAAAGTTCTTGCATCAAAGTACCTCAATGAACTTTAAACTGAACTAGTATTAGAATGTGTCACTGGTGCAGTACAAAAAGACTAGACCTCTAAAGGCCAGACTTTAAAAAAAAACTGTGCAAAGATATGGGAGCTGAACAAGCGGTCCCTGCTGTATTACTGCAATTCACGTGGAAATGTCTTATTTCGTGTGTGCGAATTACACCAATTCGCACACACGAATTTGAATCCTTCATTCAAGGCAACAACACGAACATTCTGAAACTGTTGGAGAGAATTGCAGCATTTAGGAAGAAACTGTAGTTGTGGATAAAATACTAAATGAAGGCAGCGGTCAAAATTGCTTCTCATAATTTTATAAATATGCGGTTTCTAATGAATTGGTCGTCTCACAAGACCTGCAGATGGCTCGAAATCGAAGAACCTATCGAAGCTCACAGAATGGTTTTCAAATTACTGTGCAACTGACGACGCCGAAAAATATCCGTGGATCCATGATCCTTTCCATGCACTAGCTTCGCCAGGATTATAATAGTCACTATAGCTATTCCAAATAAAGTAGGGCGCCGTGACAAAATACTAAACTTGTTAGTGCGACGCGGGCTGAAAAAGATTGGGAACCCCTGCACTAAGTCATACCAATTTGATCTCACGTAGTCTCTACACAAAATAAATATACCTACTTGCCGACGAGTAACTTGTACAAAAACGAAGAGTTACTTGTGAAAACAACAGAGTTCAAAAAAATGCTATAACAACATACGCAGTCTAGCGAGAATAATATTATCATGAAATTTATTCACTTCAAACAACATGTTATTTAGGCGGCCTCTGTTTATCTCAAAGTTCTCGTGAGAATAAAGATAATAAAATGTATGTGTTTCGTTGATAGACTTGCTTGGAAATAATATACTTGAATTTTATATTTATATTTAAAGCTTTCCCGACAGACGTTGTCATCTAGTCCTTACTATGAATATTGATTTTGAATTTGTAATTCATACAAAAATACATTTAAAATAGGTATGTTTAAATATTAAAAAAAAAATATTTTAGAAAGCTTGAAAGAAATTCCATAAAAATTCTGCGTTTTGAAACTCAATGGTTGTCAAGTAAATAAAAATGGCGTTGTTGTCAGTAAATCCGTTCCATACTAACTTTAATATTATATTTTACTAGCTTTCCCGAGAGACGTTGTCCTGTAGTCCTTACTATCCTTACTGCCCAGATATCTGACTGACTCTTACATAAGAGGGTTGTGCATCCCCCGATGTTGCACGATGAACCACAACATGCCCCATCTGGACTCTCACCGATAGATCCTGAGGTATCTGAGACGGTGTCAAAGAGAACTGCATCACCACTGTCTTATCCGCATTCATTGAGAGTATGTTATCGTCAAACCATTTCTTAATAATATTAATATGACGATTTGCTTTTTCAATTGCCTCGGTACAACTATCGCCAGACGTCAACGTGACTGAATCATCAGCATAGGCAATCAACTTACTACTAATGTTAAGTTTGAAGATGGTATTAATATAGAGTAAAAACAACAGTTGGGGTTCCAGGGTCACTCAGAGCGTTAGACAGTTTTACCATTTGTGTCCTATTCAAAATATACGATTTGAACCATAAAAATGCTTTATTTTGTATCCAATCCAAACTCCCTTTAGACCCCACTTAGGGGCATAGGGAGGCAACAAGAGCTCTCCATTGCGCTCGATCTTGCGCAACGTTAATGACCTCCTCCCACACCATGTACAGATTCCTCAGCTCTGCTTCGAAGGAGCGGAACACAGTATGAGAGATTCTTCCTTGTCTCCGGGACCCTGATGGGAGGAAGAACAGCGCTCTTCTCGGCCAACTGTCATTCGGCATCCTTAACACATGCCCCGGCCAAGTCCATCTCCTCCCCACAATATGCGTGTATACCTATATAAAAAAATTAAAACATAATAAAAAAAAAATCATTTACTTATTTATCGGTGTGTATATGTGTGTGTAAGAAATTTCGTAACTGCTTGTACAATACAATACAATTCTCCCTTTTACACCCCACTCAGGGGCATAGGGAGGCAACAAGAGCTCTCCATTGCGCTCGATCTTGCGCAATGTTTATGACCTCCTCCCATACCATGTCCATGTCCCTCAGCTCTGCTTCGAAGGAGCGGAACACAGTGTGAGAGGGTCTTCCTCGTCTTCGGGACCCTGATGGGAGGAAGAACAGCGCTCTCCTCGGCCAACTGTCATTCGGCATCCTTAACACATGTCCCAGCCAAGTCCATCTCCTCCCCACAATGGTAGAGGTGATGGGCTCACGCTGGGTGCGCCGGCGTATAGCGTCGTTCGTGATGCGGTGGTACCATCTTGCACCCAGAATTCTCCTTAGGCATTTCATTTCAAAAGCTGAGACTTTTTGTGCCTGGGCTTTGATTTATTTGCTTATATTTTATTTTATTTTATTCTAATTAGCTATACATAGATTTGATTTTAAATTGCTATCTTAATTAAGTTTTTTTTTAATTGCCCCTTACACAAGTTTTTAACTTCAATGGGGCATATAAAATTCACATTTTTTCGTTATATATATATTTTTATGTAGATATCTATATGTCTGTATTTGTATATATTTTTCATTAATAAAAAAAATCTTTCTTTGTTGGATGAGACCAACGTCTTTGAATTTAGCCTTCCAGGGGGCCTGACCACAGGGGTTCGTTGACCGTTGAGTCGGAGACTCTTAGTAGACGTTCCTCAGTGTGAGGGTTCTGCCCATTTCATCCGATTTTGGTAGAATCCGTCACACGTAGAAGATCATCTCATACCGTGTTCCGTTCCTTCGAGGTAGAGCTGAGGGAGTTGGACATGGTGTGGGAGGAGGTCATAAGCATTGCGCCAGATCGAGCGCAATGGAGAGCTCTTCATGCCTCCCTATGATCCTGAGTGGAGTTCGAAGGGAGTTTTGATTTGATTTGAATCTAATATGAGGTAAACAAAAATAAATTAAAATCAACAAAAACTTTGTCAGTTCTACTTGAGTATATTTGGTTAAAACGTTTTCGGACAACCGTCCATCTTCAGTAACCTTAACAATACTAAACTATAAACTATCAAGACAGGATAATATATGCATTTTGAAAGGACGGGTAGGGGGTGAAAATTAGGTGTTGTTTGGAATGGTAGAGGGTGTTAGTAACAATTTCAGGAGAGGGGAGGTGACTGGAGGGATTTGGATATTTAGGAGATTATTTTTACAATTATTATTAATATGAATAGTTTCTAATATATCTAATTTGTATCCTTTATCATTTTTGTTCAGAACCTTAAAACTATTTAAACTAAATTTATGTCCAGTGTTTCTGCTGTGGTCCGCCATATCAGAATTAATCGAAAAGTTTTTTACTGCTTTAACATGTTCTTCTGCAAATATACTCAAATAGAACTGACAAATTTTTTGTTGATTTTAATTTATTTTGTTTATTTTAAAATGTTCTACAAAGTTGCTCGCGACAAAAAATTTGAAGATCTAATAATATGAGGTACCTACAGGTACATAATATTTTATAGTTATAAATAGTATAGAGTAAAAACATGCGTATTATTTCTCGTAATATAGGTATGAATCTTTCGTTAAGATCTAAAATTGTGATGATACAGATTCCAAATGTATACATGTATTGACTACTAAAGGCAGCCGCCAAATCATTTGAAAGAAGTCTGATCTTTATGAATTGAGAACTAAACATGAACTACTTACTGCTATAGTCAAATTGAAAGACACATCAATAATAATAATTATTAGAGGCAAAAAGATTCATTGGATTTAAAGTACTGTTTTACGCAGATGAATTAAAAATGTGGCTTACATTGGAGAATGCACCGTCCAGCAAAAGAATATTGATGCCTTGTATGTCGTGCTGGTGCGCGGAAAATGATCTTCAGTTAAATGCGAAGAAATGTAATGTGATAATTTCTAGATCGAGAGACAGGTTGGTATTTGATTATGGACTGATATTTGCCTGGAGGCTCTCTGATGAAGGATTTTGGTCATGTCTTTGACGAAAAATTAACATTTATTTTATTGATCACAAAAAACTACTAAAGACGTTGCAGATAAGCTTCCTGGTTTCTTACAGGGAATAACAAAAAAAAAATAGAATGATCAAAACTCTAAAGGTTCTGTCTATTGTGCGTATGTTAGGGGTTATGAGTACCAAACCAACCAAACTGATTATGTTCGTGCATTTAGTCAGTTGGGAATCAATTGAAACACATTAAAAATGCAATCTTCAGACAGCAGTCTCAGTAAAAGTATCCAAATTATTGTTTACGTTTTCAGTATAGTCAAAGAAGGAAGACATCTACCCAAAACAATTCAGAAAGATCAGAAAGAGAGAGAAAGAAGATTTCCAGTATTTTTTCCGTTGTCGTCCTTTTGGGACACTATTGATAGACTAATGGAATGACCATAATGGTCAGATCTTCCCAAGTTTATGGTTTTTAATTCAAATTAGTTCAAGTCAGTAAAAATATTATCTATACATGTAGATGAATTAGATGCAACTCTTGTGGCGCCATATAATATACATCTTTTTAACAGAAAACTACTCAATAAATCTACAAGGTAGCAACTCTCATTTGAGGTTTTATCAAAATCTACATTAAAGTCACCAGATAAGGCTATATGCTTATTGTTTTGTCACATATCTGTCGAGTCTAACATTTTTTGGAGACGTTGCAAGATAAGTAGCGGACAATTTGGAGAGACTTTTATGAGTGGGAGTGTGGAGGGCAGCGACGGAATGGGCCCTCACCTATGAGATGGAGTTACCAACTGACCAAGTGAGACTTTTTATGGGGCACAGCGGTTGGCGGAGAAACGAGTGGAGAGATCTGCTTAGTGATATTAATGTTGATAATCATGATCCTCAGCAATTAGAGAACGACGAAGAAGAAAAGAATGTAGTTAGCTTTTTTTTTATTAATTTTGCATTCCACCCTCAAAGTGATTTGTGTAGGTAAAATTTTGGCCACATTTTAGAAGGACAACGCCTCTGTTTATCGGTAAATGTATTATTTTGATGCTAAATAAAGACTTTCGAAAATCCTTGGAGATACATTTTAGCTGGAAATATTCAGATTATTATGTGTGATGCTTCTGAGACGGGTACATCTCGATACATCAATATCAGGCAACGTGACAAGGGTGCTCAAGTACAAGCGGGTTTATTGGAGAGCACAAGGTTAAATCTGGGTGGGTTTTAGGTACAACCTACCCTTAGATACATATAGGTACCTATGTTAATACAGTTTATTATTTAGGGCTGATGTCAAGTTACAGATATTTATAAAGCTTTTACACACAAAATACGCGTTATTACGAATTCGTGTCAAAGTAAATCGATGAATAACAGTGATTAATATTATCATGAACTGTACTTTATATCCTGGCATTTCTGTTTTCGGATAAAGTGACACTATTATCACATTTTAATTCCAGTACTACCATCCTTTGTGTATTCCAATCAAATCATTGAAATTATTGAATTAAGCAAATATTATTGAATTTCGGGGCTCATGCAAACGACGAAGTCAATTCACTAATAATCAACCTTCTATTTGACTTCAAAATTACACCATTATAGTTTGATTTTTTCAACATTATTGAAAGTAGTTCGAACGCTGGAAAAGTTGACATTAACACCGCAAATTTTTCAATCATGATGGGAAATTTCTTATGATCTTTACAACAATGTACTTAGATCAGATTCTTTGCCGGGCCTCGAATTCGAGGATCCCATAACACTCACCGCCTTTGGTGTATTCTTGAATGTGCGTAAAGACCAAGCCTAGATGGGCAGACCCGACCGCACTCCGGACACGCGAAGATATCTCCGCGATCCCTCTCTCTTTGCCGTTGGGCATCCGCTCTGTGGCGGTCTTGCAGCTTCCTTGCCTCTGAGACTCCCCGGGATCGCAAGGAAACATCACGTCAGGCAGGCCTGTCATGAGCCAACCGTTTCCAATCGTCGGGGACCCCCACAGAGCTTAAGGGATTCGCGGAGGTTGGTTCTCGTGTTGTTAGATCAGATTAAAACAATAACGATAATAATTATTGTAAATTAATTATTTATTTATTAGAGATACCAGCGGAATACTGAACAACACAAAAAAAATCATGAAACAAAAACATAGAATCTCCAGTATTCCAATAACAGGTATCTCCCGCATAGCTATTGTAGTTAGTTAAGTGGATAAAATCAACGTCTCTTGAGCAAAAAAAAAACATTTATTGTTATTTTTAATCTCATCCTATCCTATTCTTATCCCTGTTCGAAAAATAAGTTACTAGAAACTGTTTGATGATAACAACAACTGGTGAAATACACAGATTTATTGTGTTGTTTTTCAGCATTTTTAGGAGTGCCAAGAATAGTCACGTTAGAAATTATGCAAGAAGAATTAGAGAATGGAAATAGAAAAAGGGAAATATGAAAGAAAAATGTGACCCCAGAATGCAAAGACGACGGCAACCAACATTCCAAACTTATTTTCCACACATTTTACCACCACTAAATATTTGGCAAACATTCCTGCAAGCGATCTCTTTACCGATAAAACTACCTGCGACTTTTCGGCGAGAGAAGAATTCCCCAATAAAATATTTTCATACCACTATCTTTTAAGGTTCCCTTTTTATGCCCACACACTCCACTGGCATACACCGATGGCATTAACGGCCTACCGTAAATCATATTATTTTCATACAGAACATTTAGGCTTACCCAGGCACGTGATCTACCATCTGGTCCCTGCACGGGAACAAATACGACATACAAAATTGTTATTTATTGCCGTAATTACGTGATAAACTATCCAAGTAATTACAATGTGCGATTTTCAAAAGGTTTACAAAACCTTTATTAAAAAGTTCATTTAGTAAATATCTACTTAGTTTAGTTTAAATTAGAATGGATTAGAACAAACTAACTTTTGGCAATATACTTAAAGATAAAATCTTAATGGCTTCTTCTTTTTCGATTGGTGTATTCTAAGCAAAATTCTTCCTCTCTTCCTGTCATCAGCCAGAATCTTCATCAATCACCTGTTGAATCTAATTATTACCTACTTGGACGATGATAAAAATAAGACCGTGGCTAATCGAAGAACTTGGGCATTTTTGCGAAATTCGTTTTGTGAGTTGCCATTAACATCCAACCTTGCTTAGGTCCCGACCAGGTAATTTAAGGCATGTGTTTAGTGAATCTAGTTTTGAAGGTGAACTTTTGAGGTGGTTGTTAGACCAGCGGTTACGACGCTGGCTTTCGCACTGTTTCGTGCGGAGGTCGTGGCTTCGAATCCCGGCCGTGTCGACCATTTTCCACTTTCACGACACAAGCATTTGCTTACTGTGAAAGATATCAAAAGTGTATTTGTGTTCACTTCGAGTGAGCACAGATTCATTTTAACAAAAAAAAATAAAAAAAATGTTAAGCTTTAGAAAAATAAAATCCATATTAATTTATTTTTGCTAAAAAATTTCTATGAACATCCAAATTCAAAATTGTCAGCGAACGGGAGTTATAACACTGAAACACTGGAGCGATAACTGAAAAATGGGAAGCGAGGTCCTAAAAATAGGAAACCGTCTATGAAAAATAGGCCATGGCTCATAACAAGAAGTAAAAGATTTGTTTGCCATTTTTGAAACCGTGAACACAAAAATATACTTTTGAGATACTTAAAATTAAGCAAACTTTTTCTTTGAAATATAAACATGGAACCCACGGCCTTCGGTATGAGCTAGAGTTTCAAATTCAGCTGGTTGATCTTGTTTCTTTTTTACCATGCTAAAATCTTTACCTCCCACATAAAAAATGTATCTTTAGAGGCTGAAGTGGTTTTCAATCGTATCGACTGTGGTTTAAGAACTTGTTATTTTAAAAATTTTAAAAGCAAAAAGATTTAGTCAAATAAGGACGAAAGTAATGTTAATAAATAAATAAATAAATATTATATTCTATAAAAGCAATATAAAATGAATATGGGTAAACAAGCATGGTGCACAAAATTATAAAAGAAATTTCATAGAGACATAGAAACAAAAGTACAATGTCATTCTCATTGTGAGTTATTACATACTAGCTTTCCCGACAGACGTTGTCCTGTGGACCCTTTGGTCCTAACCAGAGGCGGCCCGTTTATTGTGCACTGCGCCTCCAGAAACAAAAATAAACTAACTAAATAAGAACATTAAAATATTGATTCTAAAACGTCCATATTTCATTCGTATTCTAAGCTCAGACGGGATTTACGCGAGAATATAATTATTATATGAGCGCAATTTGGTTAACTTTGTATGAAAAATTTCTAAAACCCCATAAACAATTACGTATGCGAGAATGAGAGGGTGCAGGTGCAGAAGACAATAATTTTGTTGTTAGATTTTTTCAAAGATGGCGTCGCTATGAAATTCGTTCCATACTAACTTTAATATTCTATTTTGTATTATTTCTTATCCATTTTTCAACTTTTTATTAGTCACTAGCTTTCCCGACAGACGTTGTCCTGTGGTTCTAACCCGAGGCGGTCCGTTCATATGTTCATAATATGCACTGCGTCCCCATAAAAAAATATATAATTAATTCGATTGAGTTAAGCTACTAAAAATATTAACATTGAAATATTTCCAAAACATCCATATTTCATTTGTATTCAAAACTCAGGCGGGAACAACGCGAGAATATGATATGCGTGCGCAGACATTCTACTTCTATGTTCCCGATGTTGACTTTGTATGGAAATTGAAGTAAGTGGGATGGGCTTCTGTAAGAGCGGCAATCACGTATGCGTGAATGAGAGGGAACTACCATCATGGCGTTGGCGCGTCGCATAAAGAGTCCATTCCATACTAACTTCAATATTATATTTATTTTATACTCTCCATTTTTCAACTTTTTATTCGTTATTCTGTTATCCGGAGTGGAGAAGAATCCAATAAATCACACATCGGAAGAATCTGTTGAGCCAATCTCGAGTTATAAGTGTTCGCACTCACCCGACTTTAATTTATATTAGAGATTGTAAAACCAGAGAAGTTTTTCAGAATATAAGTTATTCATAGCTCAAGGCACGAAGAAGCTAATAACGGGGAAGTCTACGTGATAAAAGAGATACTGCCTTTCTTTTCTCGCGACCTACTCGTGCCTTCAATATTCTAGCCTTTTTCTTCATATTATTATGTTGAAAGCTTATGAGTATTTTTGCAAACATAGATTAATTGTACATTTGAACACCTTACATATCTCGTATCATTGTGAAATTTTTATTTATTGTTGACTAAAATAATTGTATTGCGCTTGGAGCTCAGTTCTGATTATTGTTCATTTTTCATACATTTTAATAATTGTTATAATTTATTATCTTAATTTAATATTATTTCATTTATCTGTGTGCAGTATTTTGTGAGTTCATTTTTGTTGTTTTAATTCTTTAGATGTGAATTTAAAGTTTGTTTTATGTATTTTGATTGTGTCTGTCATATTTTATTTTATATACCTGTATAACTAAAAAAAAAACATTTAAATGGCCTAGCCGCATGTTGAATAAATAAATGTAACAATAGGAAACGAGATTCCTTAACTCTTTGAAGTGGTTGGTGACCCAGCGGTTACAACGCCGGCTTTCGTACTGCGGACGTCGTGGTTCGATCCCAGGTGCCGACCATCTTCCTCTTTCACGACACAAGTTTTCAGTAGCTTACTGTGAAAGAGTCAAGGAGTGTATTTGTGTTCACTTTGAGTGATCACAGATTCATTTAAAAAAAAAAAAAAAAAAAAAAATAATAATAATGTGAGGTGGTTGATAGAATAGGTTTAGTTAGAACCATTTTCCCCAAAATTACTTGAAATACTCCAATGTAACCATGGGAAAAATTAAAACCTTTTGGCCCTAACAGCTTATGAAACTCGTGGAACCTTCAACATTTCTTTTTTTTAGAAGTTGACATATTTTATAGAAAAAACATGTTTTTTAAAGAGGCAATTGTTAGCACCAGGATTCGAACTCACATCACATATTGTGTTGTTCTTAATTTTAATGCATTGTCATATAATCACCCCGAGAGAGAGGTAATTTTCAATCAAACGTTCAAATTAAATAATTTATTTAAAACAAAAATCATAAATAGTTAAGTAATTGCAAAAAAAAAAAAAAAAAACATAGATCAGACGCTGTATTTTGTCATCAAATTGAACTTTATTTTTACCCCCTTTGTCAGGTGGGCTTTCCGACTAAGAAGGAAGGAATGAAGGACTTCTAACTTTTATTATGTATGTTTGACATAAAAAAATAAAACCAAGCCCCAAAAAATATTGTTATTTATAAAAAGAAATCTTTTTACTTAGGTAACTTTAACGATAAAGAATCAAAAATGTATTGCGTATCTCTCTCGAAAAGAAAGAATTTATAAGAGAGAATTCGGAAAAGCATTCCAACGGAATAAAGGACTTTTAATAAAATAATAATAACTTACCGTGGGGTTGCCGGCTAAGAATAGCACCTCTGCTCTTTTTTCTGGTATTTCGAGCATCCTGTGAGAGGCGGGAAATCGAAAAATCAGATCGGGACCGGGAGGTTGACCACCTCACGTCCTTAAATCTCAACTGGTCAGAAAAGGCACAATGAGCCTCTGACGCTTTCGAGCGCAATGGAGAGCTCTTGCCTCCCTATGCTCCTGAGTGGGGTTTAGGCCTCCCGCATTGTGGGTTGGTCTGGGGGGATCCGCGGCGGACTTGGTTTGTGTGGGGCCGGCTTTTCGGTTTGATTACTTCGATCGAGCTGAGGGGTCGGTTTCGTGTGGATCGGGTTTGCTGCGGATTGGTCTCCTCCGGGCTGGCTTGCGTTGTGCGGGGGGCCTTAAAGGGAGTATGTATGTATGTAATAAAATAATAAAAAAAACCTATGGTATTTCAATCGTGTTATGTAGGTACGTGTAACGACTCAAACAACCATGAGGGAGGAACAGATTGGTTGATGAAAAATTTTAAACTTCTTTTATTAAAACAATACCTAATACAAAACGAAATAGTTTCTTTAAGTTCTTAAAATATAAAAGACTAAAAAAACATGTCTGTATTGTACTACAATAATTTTATTTTAAAAATAATATGACTTATTTAAAATTTCCACCTCTATAGATTTGATTATGTACAAGTTCACGTATTATTTTGAGCGATGTTTGCATGCCAATTACTAACACATTTCTGAACTTCAGGCCCGTGACTGAAACTGAGGTAAGAAAATTGATATTGTCGCTACCAAATAAGCAGTGTGAACTGGATCCCATTCCTATGTGGCTTGTAAAAGAATGCATAGATGAACTCTCGTTTATCATCACAAAAATTATTAATTTATCATTTGACACCAATACCTTCCCGACTTATTTTAAAAAATCTATAATCACACCAATTCTTAAAAAACATAATCTTGACCCAAATTTAGCTGAAAATTATCGTCCGATCTCAAATCTTCCTTTTCTGTCAAAATTAACAGAAAGAATTGTTGCGAATCAACTAAATTCCTTTCTGAGCACCACAGACACTCTAGCAAAATACCAATCAGCTTACAGGAAGTTCCATTCCACAGAAACAATTCTTGCCAAAATAACATCAGATCTGATTTCTAGAGTAGCAAATGGGGAAACGGTTCTGATATCAGTCCTAGATATGAGTGCTGCATTTGACACAGTAGATCACAACCACCTCATAACAAAACTTGATTTCGAATTCGGCCTTAGAGGAAATGTTTTGAAATGGTTGCATTCATATTTGAGTGATCGACAGTATTCCGTATCTTTCAACAACTCAAAATCCAAAAACCAACCCGCCTCACATGGAGTGCCGCAAGGCTCAGTTCTGGGTCCACTTTTATTTAACCTCTACACCAATAGGCTTGAATCCATTGTACAAAATCTAGGTTTCGATACATATTGTTATGCAGATGACAGACTCATATTTAAATCGTGCTTACCTGAGAACCAAGATTATCTCACTCAAGAGATGGTATCTTGTGTCATGAATATTTCTTCTTGGATGTCTGTCAATATGTTGAAGATAAACCCCTCCAAAACCGAATTCCTGTGGGTTGCTTCACAACGACGACAACACCTTATAAAGTCTCAATCCATAAACATTCAGGGTACAGATATCACTCCATCAAAATATATCAAATTTTTAGGTGCGTACATCGATAACTCACTCTCTATGGATAAGCATATATCTACTACTGTTAGTAGTGCGTTTTACGTTTTGAGGAAACTCAAAAATATTAGAAGATGCTTGTCTGTGGAAGGAGCAAAAACATTGATGAACGCATTCATATTGAGTAAGCTCGATTACTGCAATAGCATTCTTATTAATCTACCACATTTTCAATATCTCAGACTACAATCCATCCTCAATGCGGCAGCTCGTTTCATTTACAATATTCATCTCTCTGAACATATCTCACCTACTCTAAAGTCACTTCACTGGCTTAAAAGTCCTGAAAGGGTAGAATTTAAAGCCTGTCTCCTAGTCTTCAAAGCACTAAATCTCATGGCCCCAGAATATCTCTCTGAAATGTGTAAACTTCAACCGTTGACCCACAGGAAATCAACCCTCAGATCAGCTTCAGATGCTACCACTCTCCTCGTAACAACCAACTGCAATGCAAAGCCTGCGTATTCCCACAGAGCTTTTAGTATTGCATCTTCAGAAATGTGGAATAAACTTCCTGCCTCCGTGAGAGAAGCTCCAACCATCTCCAGGTTCAAGACTTCTCTTAAGACTCATCTCTTTGGGAAATCATATCCAGACACAAAGCACTAACTCCACCCATTATAAAAGCGCCCTTGAGGTGGTGTTACACCACAAAACGGCGCTATATAAATCATCTTATATTATTATTATACTTATGTACCCAAACTTTATTCTGATGTACCTACCTACATCAACGTTTGGGACTGCGAACAATCAAACATTTCTTTCCGTAGCATCAGTGGTGTGTAGTAACTTCTGAACAAGTATCACGTACTTTTATGATATCATATATAGGTCAATATAGGATACTTACCTGGTATCTCTTCTAAAACTACGTGCCAATCGAAATCAAAGGTAGGTAATAGTCACAAGAAGTAGTAACAAAATTGAATTTTCTAAATGATTAGAAAAAAACCGGTCATTTTCATCCCAGCGGTTACGAACTGTTTCGTGCTGAGATCGTGGGTTCAATCCCATGTACCTACCGACCATCTTCTTCTTACACGACACATGCGAAATAGTCAGAGTGAATTTATTTTGTGTTCGCTTTGAGCGAGCAAGGATTCATTTTGTATAAATAATATGTACCTATGTACTTATATAAAAAAGTAAAGTAACTTAATATTCACACTATACCTGATCGATGCCGAATTTTGGCCTGTTTTTTTACCTGCTAAATAAACATTTATTTAGGTAGTCTATTTAGCAGAGATGGAAGGTGTGAAAAGTTGAAAAATATTAAAAAGAACGATGAAAATCAATTCTTCGTTTATCGGCTGATTTTTACAGTGGATGAGTTCATATACATACTGCCTTCGTAAATATATCATCTGCATCGGTGATATGTAAAAAAGTTGGATATTATTAATTGCTTCTGACCTAGAATTATTTAGGTACTTAATTGATAAAAAAAATTGTAACACTTCCACCATGTTGCAAAAGAAGATAATATGTATGAAAAAAAATGACAGATACTGCATTAAATGAGCTTTTTAATTATTTCCACTGTTTTAAAAGAGAAGATATTTAAGAACGCAATGTTGTGTGAAAGTGAATGTTGAGAATTTGCAACAAGCGGATAAGTATGTCTATTTAGCAGAGGTGGAAGGTGTGAAAATTGGAGATTGAAAGAAGGAAATTGAAAGAAGGAAATTGGCTGATAGAAAGGTTGGCGGTGCACTAAGACCTCTAATGAGAAATAAGAACGTATCTCTCAAATCCAAACAGCTGATGCACAATGCAATCCTGATAATATCCATGATGTATGGGAGTGAAACATGGACATGGACGAAAAATATGGAAGTTGGAATAAATCCTGTGGAAATGAGATCACTGCGTAGGATATGCGGAAAGAGACTGATTGATAAGGTGACGAATGATAATATTAGAAAGGAATGTGGAGTGGATGTTAGCGTAGTGACTAGAATGAAAGTGAATAAATTAAGGTGGTTTGGGCATGTAGAGAGAATGAACGAGGAGAGAATGACATGGTCCGACCATATGTATGCATGTATACATATTATTATGTATCATTGCAATGCTGAAGGAGTGTGAGTTTGTGTACATTTTTGACTGCATTATGGATGGGTAGTGTGTATTACTGTGTATGCGGCCACAGCGATTTGATATTGTTGTATCTCATATCTATTATTATTGTTGTTGTCAAATTTGTTATTCTATTATTACTGTTACAATGTAGGTACTTATTTTTTTTGTTTCAATATACCTAATATGTACTAAAAGCAACCTAGTTGCGTAGAATAAATAAATAAATAATATTATACCTGCTTACTGTTTTTTTTTCTATTCATGTGTATTATGTTTTGTTGACTTGTCATTTTGGTGTAAGAACAATGTACTTAGTATATACATTTATTGCTACATTGTAAAATGATACCTATGTACCTACCTATATTGTTTTTGTATATTTTTTTTACTTGTACACTTTTTCTGTATTTTAAACACTGTTTGGCGCAAAGGTTTTTACCGTCATGCTAAACAGTGGCATTTTTTAACAATAAATAAATAAAATATCGGTTCAGTCTTAGAGGAGGGCCAAGTCAGGAGCAAAAGGAATAGAAGAGCATGTATGCGAAATGTTATGCTTTTGGAAGAAGCGAAAGAGGTTTGTTTGGATAGGAAAGAATGAAAATCCGTACTCACTGCCTACCCCCTTCGGGAATCGGGGTGATGGGTGAAAAAAAAGCTACCTGCTCGATGTGTAAAGGTCGCATTGAATCGGTGCCAGTCTCGAACCTTCAAGTTTTTATTTTGGTCTGAATTTCGGCAAGAAGGTTCGGTTGACATGGAAGGCCCTCTCTCAGTGGCTAAATCCTCCCATAGGCCTCGAAAATGCTTATCAGAATTTTCAAGTAGAATTTTTTCTCTCTACGCAGATTCATCAGCATCTTTATGCTTTTCATAGCACCTGTATTGTGAATTTCTAATTTTCTGACAGTTAGTATTTTCAACATCTATTTGCGCTTTTGTTTGCTGAAATCTATTTGAAAACTCTACTTCAGGTTTATACCCGTAACAACTACGTTTTATATTTATTTTCACCCGATCTTGTTCCTCGAGGATATTGAACAACTTGGGTGCAAGATGGGTGCATTGAATAGCCCACGTAAGTGGGAAAACGATGCGCCTGACGAGATTGAATTACTAGAAACGAACACGGCAATTCCTGAAATAGATTCCATAGATGAGACGATTTCACGCTGAATTGATTTTTTTGATAATGTCATTTACTATGGGGACTAAAGAACGTATTAAAAATTTAACAATCTAAGAGAATCTTTGGTTATATTTTTTCTATATTATAATAATATCAAGTCCTGTCTCAAAAGGAGAATCAATATTGTACTCTATTTTTTGCCGTTGTAGGTACTTTTTCTATTAACAGATCAAAATCATTCCAAATTTTATCTTTGTTTTAAGGCTCGCTCTATAGGTACTACGTCGTTACCATACTCCAATTTAGGTGTCGCACAATTTTAAAGACAATTTATCAACCAGTGCTGGAATTTCGACAACAACTTAAGTATTAAAAGTTTGATCATTATTAATGTTCCATTGTCGAAGACTGAGCGAGCGCTATTTCAAAATTTTCTTTCAAAAACGATGACACGGATACCTAGGTCAAATTTGAAATCTTGATATACCTATACCTTCAAAGTTTTTTCTATTGTTATCAAATACTAATAACATTAAACTATTCTCAATTTGACCACAGATAAACTAAATAATATATGCGTCTGTGTCAATGTCAAATACATCTAAGTGTGTGTGAGTATCAAATACATAACATTATTACAGTAGTGTTTGTAATTTTTTTTTATTGAATTAATCTTTAATTTTTTTATGCATAATTAAAAAAAATAACATTTTGCCACTCCTTCTCTATATTATAAACTATACAAAATTTTATACTCCTACGTCCGCGCTTTTTTCGTAAAAATAGTCACAATAAATTTTTCCTTTACGTATTAATATACAGATAATCGTAGCTTTAATTTGGTTTTTAACAAATTATTTTTATCATCGAGAGATAAAAGAATTCCAAGAAAAGATTCTATGGTTGTTTTTCTTCGAACTAGGAAAAATTTGTATAATTACCTTATTTAATTTCTTCTTCGAAAATTTTAGACGCAGAAAAATATATTATTTTTTAAGCAATTACTAAAAGATATTATTATTGTTCATTGCTTTTTTACAAAACTTAAATAAACGCTGTTTCATTAAACTGTATAAGTACTTGAATAATTTATACCTACCTATTTTAATTCTGATGTTTTTCTTAAGATAAAATACCTATCTAGTCTTCGATGGTTGTGGCGGTCTTTTATTAAATGAATCTGGACTCACCCAAAGTGAACAAAAATACAATTTCGACAGCTTTCACATAATATATAAAACAAAGCTTGTGTTGTGAAAATATTCGAGCCCAAGAGATGGTCTACCAGTCGCTTTAGTTCTACCATTTATCTACTAACAGTGATACCTTGACAAACGACTTTAATTTTTCCGCAATATTGTTCGTTACTGAAAGGGATTTTCCCTATTAATTGAACTTACAAATCATATTAACTACACTATAAGCACTCAGTGATTAGGAAGTTACACACATCTACAATATATGTAAAAGAAAGTCGAGTAAGTGAGAACACTTATAACTCGAGATCCGCTGAACAGTTGTTTATGATGCTTGATTTATTGGATTCTTCTCCGCTCCGGATATCATAATAACAAATAAAAGTTCGAAAAATGTATAAGAAATAATATAAAATATAATATTAAAGTTAGTATGGAACGGATTTCCTGCGACGCCAAACGCCATACATGAAAAATTCTATAACAACAAAATTATTGTTTACCTGACAACCAATATTGGTACGCAGGTTATTGATGGAATTTTTTAAAGTTTCCAGTAATTATTTTCTAATATTCAAATATATTTTAAACGCATTTTTTGTATAAATTACAAATTCGAAATTCTGTCTTGGTGTTCCAATATTGCCTCCAGCGGGTCTTCCACAGGAAATATCTTTGAAAAATGACGGTTTATCAAGCGAAAAACATCGGACGATCTCCATTACAAAATATTCAAAATAATATAGGTTGATTGTTAAAAAGATGTTATAACGATACCCCATCATCGGACGATTAAAGTGGCCGTAAAATAAAGATACCAGAAGCTGTGGTGGTAAAAATTTAACATACTAGTTGCATGTAAACATGAGATCCAACTGTCGATTGACTAAGTCGGTATGTTTATTGTATGAAACGATGTCGTCAATAAATTAAATTTTTACAAAAATTGTTAAGAAAAGTTTGAGATGTACTGATATAATGTACACATTTTTTATAGAAAAATTAATTATCTAGTTGGGGTGTTTCGGTGTTTTTCGATATTTTTATAAAATTCTGAAATATAGGCACTGAAACTCGTAAATTTGTCATAAAAAAAATATTTTTCTTTTTAAAAAAAGTTTGAGAAATTCTGGAACTTTTTCATTAAACTTAATTTGAGATATTGTATTTTTCTATATACATACAAAATTTAAGGGTTCTAGCTTTTATAGTTTTCGAGATATATGAAAAAAAATTGTAAAAATTCAAAGGTTGATTACCCCTGACTGAAATAAAATTTAAAAATTCTGAGTATACAAGTTTTGTAGGCTTAAAGTATTCAATATTTTCTGAAATTTTAGGATCTGTGCATCAAGCGAATCAAAAGTTATAAGGGGGGACGGACACACAGACACACACACAGACACACACACACACACACAGACACACTAAATGTTCTCCTCCGAATCCTGAGTAAATCCATATATGGAACATATATGCTGCGAAGCCTCTAAGTTGGTGTTTTTTGTCATCAAAGTTTGAAAAACCGTTTAAAATCTAGACCTGGCCATACAAATCTCACGTATCTTGGCTTGATACTGCCGATCTGTCTCGAGAAATAATTTTTCTTCAACAAATCGACAGTTGGAATATAGGTAGGTATAATACGTATCTATTTCAAGTAGAGATGGGACTAACGGCTTAAATTCAAAAACGTTATAGCCATTTCGTTAATTGAAAATAACGTTAATATTAAAAGCTGAAAGCTATTTTAAAATATTTGGTATCTGGGATCTTAACTTTTCCTAAAAAAAAAAAAAGGTCGTTTCCAAAATTTGGTATCTGGAATCTTTACTTTTCCTAAGAAAAAAAAAGGTCGTTCCATAATATTACCTGACATACATAATAGGGGTAGGCTATTATTTTCGTTCAACTATTATTTATAAATAACGTTTGATATTAATAACGTTAGATACGTTATTTTTATTTAGCTATTATTATTATCAGCTGTCGTTATAATGCCCATCTCTAATTTCAAGAACATTCTCCAATCGTCCAGTTACAATAATGTCTTGTAACAGTGCTCCAAATATGTCTTATTTCTTTTCCAATTCGAAAATGTATGCTATTTTGTCATACCTGCATTGAACGATAATATATTAGAGTGTTTTCCAGCGCATGGTGCATTTAATTCGCCCGTAATTTGCATTCTTAATCACTTGTTTGGCGCCAGCACGTTTAACTAATTGTATAAAAAAAAACAGGGCAAACACAAAATCATAAAGCGAAAAACTAATAATTCTCAGAATTCAGAGAGTTCGATAAAACCTTCATAGTTTTTTTAGTCATGGCTTACGAGCTCCAAGATTCCACGTTATCATATTCTATTGAATTTTTTTAGATAATTTATAAAATATAGTTTTATTTATAAAATAGGTATAAAATAGAAATTAATTAACTCAGTATGAAGTTTTCAATGGGTTGATTAATACTGTTTATCCCAACCACTTGAAATCGAGAGCAGGGCTTCAAAAAAATCCAATTTAGTCCAAACTCCCTTTACACCCACTAAGGGGCATAGGGAGGCAACATGAGCTCTTCATTGCGCTCAATCTTGCGCAATGTTTATGACCTCCTCCTGCACAACGTCCAAATCACATAAATATACTTTTTATAAAATGAATAGAAAATATTAAGTTTTGATTGATTTTATAAAATGACTGGTTGACTGGTAGAGAATGCCTCAAGCATGAAGTTCCGCCGGCTATACTGATACCTATGTATAAATAGAAGAGTGTTATTTATCTACCTATATTATAAAAATGGAGAGCTATTTTCCGTGGTCATCGTATCACACCTAAACGACTGAACCGATTTAGCTAATTCTTTCTTTGTCGTGCTGGCTTTTATCAGGATAAGGTTCTTATGAAAGCTCTAAGTAGGTAACCTTATTAGTACTTTTTACCATATAATTTTTATTCCAATTTTGAAATTTTGACAGGAACTATCAGTTGTTAGATAGTTGGTGCGATTGACATAATGCGGATGGAATATACATGATTCAAAACAGACGCATCGGTCGGAATTACATTGATCAAATGATAATAAATTCATCGCCATACAAATTCGAATTCAATATTCATAGTTAGGAACACAGGACAACGTCTGTCGGGAAAGCTAGTTTATTATAAATCTCTTCGAACTTAGACATGATATTGCCTTGATAGTTTAGTTGTCTAGATACCAGTGGGGCTAGTACGAGTTTAATCGAAAGCTAATTGCAGGCTAATAAGCGCTTATTAGCGTGCAAATAGTGTTCTAAAATCAAATGAATGAATCATTCGATCATTTTTGTATGGAAATTTTTCGAAACTCTTTCGATGATCGAATGTCGAAACGATACATATACTAGGGATACAGATTTCTGTATACGATTCCTCCGTTGTAAGTAATTCCTGATCGTGTCAAAGATTTTTATGCCGCAAATTTCGCTTTTTGAGGTTGACATCCCATTTCAAATTGGACAAAACCAGCTGACTGGTATATGAATTGCTTCAAAGAAAATTTAAAACCACCAATTAAAATGACATCTTGTTTGTTTGGGTAAATCAAATATGTAAATATTTAATTTATTATGAAACTTTTAACACAGCAAAAAATTTTCAATAAGAGTGAGTATTTTTTATAAGGACGTTTTGTTGATTTTTATTAATTATTTTCACAAACTAAGTAGCTGTTGTTCTTTTAATAAAAAGGAAATTCAATTAATCCGATGGGATCACTTTTGCTAAATAGTGAATAAACATAAAATAAATGACTCTGAATTCAATCCGGAAAATCAATTTGAGCTTAACAAAACGTTGTCCTCAGCGATGCTTACCTATAGTTTCAAACAATGAAACTAGGAACTAAACATCGTATATATTTATCTGTTCCTAAGCTAAACGACAATCTATTATTATTTTCATTATTAATGACTTCTTTCAAGACTTCTATTCACTTTTCCTACACCAATATATTTAGCCTTGTCCATATTAATACGGAGATATTATATTTTTATTGTTAAGAAAAAATATAATATATTTTCTATTAGAAGAAGAATTATTATATTATAATAAACGCTCGAATTGTTGAGTAGGTTTTATTGTAAGAATTCGATCATTAAAAATATTTAAAGCTAGTGAGCAATAATTATTAATGATGGTATTTTCAATTTTGAAAAAGATAACCATGGTTGCTATGTAGGTAGGTTTTAATATAATAAAAATAGACGACGAAGAAGAAGACAAAGAAATATAGCCGTAGGTGTTTATGCTCTACGCGGGGGTTTATCTGATCTCAAGTACCGCCCTATAAACACATCCTCGACGTTGGTCTCTCCTGGATACCATGCAATTATACGTCGAGTAAGCCACCATGGTGTGTGGCGCTGACCCATGGGCCAAAACAGAATGACGTGGTCACCAACAAGCGTGGAGCCAATAATGTTCACTTCGAGTGAGCACAGATTCATTTTTATTAAAAAAAAAAAAAAAAATACCCCTTGCATAATATACCTAGGTATCACGCCATCATCCAGTAGATTTGTATTATTCATGTTTTACGACACACAGTTTCTTCGCGTTTAAGATGTTCAAAGTATATTTTTTATGTATCTTTGTTTAAATCATAAAGAAAAAAAACCCTTAATGAAGGTGGTGTAGGTACCGTACAAAAATCAATTAACACACGTCAAGTGATTCTTATGGACATCTATTAAATAGGATTGCAACTAAGGGTGGGTTTTTCGACCCCTCGAGTAATATATAGTAAAGTATTAGCACTTTACTTTTAAACCCATTATAGAGGACCCCTAGGGCTATCCAAAAACCTAAATGTATGTTCTACGATTTTTTGTCCTTTTCGAGTTGTAATTTTTTTTCGATTTTTTTCGAAAAACTCCGACTGTCATGACATAATTGGTCACAGAAACGCTATTTATTGAGATATACCCTTCATTATTTTTTTCAAAATTGTTGAATAGTGTAAATTTTAGATGTAATAATTTGTTTTATCCTATTTGATACCATAGCTTAAAAAATAAATGTTGTATCTCAAAAATAGTTAAATCAGAAAATTGACAAAAATTTGCAGTATTTAAATTTGGTTGCTCTCTTGTTCTCAATAATTTCCAACTTTTCTTCTCTATTTTTCATTAATCATTAAATTTCTACTTGTTTCATACATGAGAGTTTTCGACATGTTGAACATGTTGAGAATTCTCATGATTAATGGCGAACGTTGTTAACGTAAAGTGATCACACTAAGCCAGCCTTCGAAATAACAGTAGAAGACGGTCGTAAGCCCGTAGTGGTTTGTTCCATTTAAAAATCGAACATTAGTAATGAATTTTTAGAGTCGTTAGTTGTTATTTTTCCATTGACAAAAATGTTTGAGGGCGATTTAAAAATAGAAGGTCACATAAAAAAAAAATTCCCAAACATTTTTCAAAAACTTCCTTATTTGATCTAGTATCTACCCTGTAAATTTTATTTTCCTATTCCTACGGGGTCATACTTAAAAATGGTTTGAAAGTACGAGAGGTAGATTCTTACGTAGTGATTTTGAAAAATTTTTAAATCGCCCTCAAACATTTTTGTCAATTTTCTGATTTGACTATTTTTGAGATACAACATTTATTTTTTAAGCTATGGTATCAAATTGGATAAAATAAATTATTATATCTAAAACTTACACTATTCAACAATTTTGAAAAAAATAATGGAGGGTGTATCTCAATAAACAGCGTTTCTGTGACCAATTATGTCATGACAGTCGGAGTTTTTCGAAAAAAATCGAAAAAAAATATAACTCGAAAAGGACAAAAAATCGTAGAACATACATCGAGGTTTTTGGATAGACCTAGGGGTCCTCTATCCCTTGTTTACCGACAATCCATACTTTTTGGGACAACCTGTATATTTTTTTTTTTTTTTTAAAGAAACAAAATATTTAGTTTTTTCCACAATTTTATTCAGCTAACCGGTTTTCGAAGACCGCACGTCTTCTTCGTCAGGCTAGTAGATGTTAACTACATCTACTAGCCTGACGAAGAAGACGTGCGGTCTTCGAAAACCGGTTAGCTGAATAAAATTGTGGAAAAAACTAAATATTTTGTTTCTTTAAAATAAGTTCGAAGTATGTTCCACCAAGTAGCCACGGTCGAAAAGATAAACAACCTGTATATGTTGTGCAGCAACAAAGCCAATAATCAATAAAGAAGAGACAGTAACAAAAATGGATATAGTCATATCCTGGCGCCAAATACATGACAGCAGTCGCAGTCTTTAAATTTGGTTGCCCTCTTGGTCTCAATAATTTCCAACTTTTATCTCTATATTTCTACTTGTTGCATTCATAAGATTTTTCGGCATGTTGAACATGTTGAGAATTCTTTACGTAGGCAATCTTATAAGTAGTTTACCATCAATTTTTTATTCCAATTTTGAAATTTTGACAGGAACTGTCAGCTGTTAAATAGTTGGTGTGATTGACAGAATACGAATGGAATATGGATGGTCTAAAACATATGCATCAGTCGGAATTACATTAGTCAAATGATAATTAACTCATCACCATACAAATTCGAATTCAATATTTATAGTTAGGAACACAGGACAACGTCGCGTCGGTCGGAAAAGCTAGTAATATATATTATACAATATGATAAAACGTAGAATGGAAGGGGCTGGTTTATGAGGATTAAAATTAACAAACGTCGACATCACACAGGGGAATTGTAACCTAACAACCCGAGCTAAAATTTCAATAATTGTACGTAGCTTTATTAAATTTCTGACAGACGAGATTCAAGACCATGACGTCAAGGCTAACCACATATTTCAAAACTATTACATAAAAAAATAACTTTAGTTCGCCTAGACATTGTTAACGTGAGAAACAAGAAGCATGTCTCGTTTTCTCAATTAATTCTTAATTGAAAAATATGAATCTGTAGTGTAATAGCATTTCAGTTAAGCAATCAATTGGATTTAATTTAAGATAAATTGAACGAAATTTTTCTTTGTATGACTAAATGAGTAAAATTAATTGACAGTGATAATGTAGGGAACTTCAAAGTATAAAAAGCTGAATAATCTACAGCCGTAATAACTGTCAAGAACGCATTAACTTGCAATGTTTATATAAAAGATGACTTGTTTCCCAATTATCTTACCATGTAAAAATATAAAACACATTTTCTTTTGTCATGTGGAAAATACTACAAATTAAAAGCGACGTTTTACAGCCCATGCTTAGGTACAAACTCGAGAGTCGCCCCTCATTCTCATCTCTATTGAGTTATATAAGCGCTGCCACATGTCCCATATATCAGGAATACTCATCTCTATTGAGTATATTTATTAGCGCTGCTACATGTCCCATATATCAGGAATACTCATCTCTATTGAGTATATTTATTAGCGCTGCCACATGTCCCATATATCAGGAATAATATCAAACATCCCTTCGGGATTGACTCTGTCCCGTATTTCAACATTAATCGAAAATAATTTTTGACAGGTCTATTCAAAGCACGTCAAATATTTTACTCGACGGTATGATTTTTTGAGATATCACCGTTTTATTCAATCAATGAAATCAAAACTCCCTTTGTACTCCAATCAGGAGCATAGCGAGGCAACAAGAGCTCTCCACTGCGCTCGATCTTGCGCAATGCTTATGACCTCTTTCCACACTATGTCCAACTCCCTCAGCTCTGCCTCGAAGGAACGGTATGAGAGGGTCTTCCACGTCTTCGAGACCCTGTTGGGAGGAAAAACAGCTCTCTCCTCGGCCAACTGTCATTCGGCATCCTCAATACATGTCCCAGCCATGCCCATATCCTCTCTGTAATGGTGGAAGTGATGGGCCTGCGATGGGTGCACCGGCGTATAGCGTCGTTCGTGATGCGGTGGTACCATCTTATACCCAAAATTCTCCTGAGGCACTTCGTTTCGAATGCAGATACTTTTTGTGCCTGGGTTTTAATCAGGTGCCAGGACTCACACCCATACAGGAAAATGGGCAACACACACCCATCAAACAGTTTACATTTCGTCTCGACACTAAATGCCGACGCCTTCCATATCTTGGTCATGTTGTAGAAGACGCCACTTGCCATACCAATACGTCACCAGAGGTGGTAATGGTTGCTCCCAGGTACTTAAATTTATCCACCCGGGAGACCTTGTGACCATCGATTGTTATCGGTAGTTGTTTATCGGGGCAGGCATTATTCGCCATGAGCTCCGTCTTACTGGCATTGACTCGAAGGCCAAGGCGTGCTGTTTCGTCGCGGAGTCTTGAAACACTGCGCTGCGAATTCCTCCACTGTCGTACTGAACAACGCTAGGTCGTCCATGTACTCCAGATCGCATCATCAGTTTTATTACCTAATTCAAAATGAAAGATAAAGAAAAGTTTTAATTTTTTTGCCAATTAAATTATAGGTAGGTAGGTATACTAAATAACAAAAAAAAAAGTTAAGCCAAATAATTAAATTAAAAAAAATGGTCATTTTATATCAGGAAATTGGCAAAAATGGAATTTGGGAGAAAAAATTAATCCAAAAGTTTTCTAACGATGAAAACCTAAAATTTATAAATAGGACTGTACCACTAGTATAAGTTTTCGATGATCGAATATCGAAACGATCATCGAAAGAGTTTCGAAAAATTTCCATACAAAAATGATCGAATGATTCGATTGTTTGATTTTCGAACACTATGTGTTTGCACGTTAATAAGCGCTTATTTGCGTGCACTTAGCTTTCGATCAAACTCGTACTAGCCCCACTGTTGCTTTATCACCAATGCTAAGGATGCATGGCGATCGCGATCGCGAGGGACCCACTAAAGATGAAGAAGATTTTGCTTTTTATCTTTTGAATTTCTATTTTCAACTGCGATTTTTTATCTCGGTAATCTCAATGATATCACTGCGTAGGATATGCGGAAAGCGACTGATTGATAAGGTGAGGAATTATAATATTAGAAAGGAATGTGGAGTGTAAGTATGTTAGCGTAGTGACTAGAATGAAAGTGAATAAATTAAGGTGGTTTGGACATTTAGAGAGAATGAACGAGGATATAATGACTAAAAGGATATACAAATCTGAAAGAATGGGTTCTCGCAGACGAGGCCGACCTCGAATGACATGGTCCGACCATATCGGTGCCGTCCTAGAGGAGGTCCAAGTCAGGAGCAAAAGGAATAGAAGAGCATGTATGCGGAATGTTATACGTTTGGAGGAAGCGGAAGAGGTTTCTTTGGATAGGAAAGAATGGAAGTCCGTACTCTCTGCCTACCCCCTTCGGGAAACGGCGTGATGGGTAAAAAAAAAAGATATTTTATTAAAAAATTTGATGCGATAATAGCTACATAATAATAATATAACGTATAATATAGGTGACCTACGGTTCGTTGAATAATTATAATTTTTTCATAAGCAGCGGATTTCCAGCTAAAAAATATAAATAAATACTCAAAGTGATGAAGAACCAACGAATTGGAAATTGAAACGAGAAAATTTATTGGTAAAAATAAATGATCAAATCAGTACGAAGAGCTGACAGAATAATCATAAAACTCCACTGTACGGCGATCGTAAAATGTTGAAAGGGTAGCTAACATGATCATTAATATAACCAGCGTGAAAATATTTTTCTTCGTTTTAAAATGTCGTTTATATGAAAATCTATTACCTACATGAATACACGACAATTCCATTATATTGTTTTTGTACAATATTTTGATTCTTCGTGTACATCTTATACTATAGTAGTTGTAAATACTAACCGACTAACGCTATGACGTCATACACGCGCGCTATACATACACACGTCTATATAGTTTTGCGTTATTTCTGTTGTTTTTGGCCGGCGGGTACACGTACGTAAGTAGGTAATAGAAAAGTGAAATGACAGTTATATGTGTTGTAGACAAGAACTTTCTTCCTCTTGTTTTATCTAGTAAGCTTTTACCTACTTCTAGGAGGGCCAGGTTCAGCTGTCCCTGCATCTCTTCGGTTGTCTTCCAGGGAGGCCGTTATCCCGTGGAATTTAATTTGCACCTACATAATTATGTGTGGTATTCTAGATGCGTCCATTCTGTTGACGTGGTCTCTCCAGAATATTCGTCTATCCAGAGATAGGATCTGGGATATCTCCCAGCATCCTCACTGTGCATATACTATGATTGCTCCAATACACGTCTTCTAAATTCAGTTCTTATGTGTTTATTCCTCCAGACAAGATTTCTGAGACAACTAGAAGTGAAAGCAGCTTTATTAGTCTGTTTAACTTCAGAGTACAGATCACCGTGGTTCGAGATATCAACTCCCAAATTAATTAATACCTGAATGTCAAAATCTTTTGAATTGGTATGTTGTATATTTCCAGCTTGCATCTTGGCTGCTTATACATTATTTACGAGTGATATCTTAGCGGTTTAGCAAATTATTTTTTAATAAGAAATAAAAAACTTATCATACTTAATTATGTAGCCAAGTTATGTTGTAGCTTTCGAAACAACCCCTAAAGAAAGTGTTATGTCATTTTGGTTCAACTTTGGTGAGCCACACAAACGCAAGAGTTATTTTTTGAGAAAAATGTAGGTACCTATATTAAAAACCTAAAAAAAAATATGTTTTTGGATCAACTAATTGGTTTTTTTTTTTAATTTGATGCCTTCAATAATTAAAATGAATTAACTTACAACTTCAAAGATGTTTTTCATTATTTTAATAACAGAAATGCAGATGCCGCATGTATCACTGTATAGGATGCTGCAATTAATGCCATAATATGATATCATTATTATCAACTTCCATTATTTTATCAGGATTATAAAAAAAATGTACAAAACACTATGAAAATAACAACATGAAAGACATGACAGCTGTCAACATTGTTCCAATATTGGTGAATACTTGCGAACTCGATCGACAAGTAAACAAGTAAAGTAAAAATATTTGGCGATGTTGGCCATTGGTGAAGCGGCCACACTATTGGCCCATGATGGGCCAGAGCCTCTATTTGGCCAGCTTGGCCCATAGTCTAGCCGTGGCTTTACATACATTCCGATAACACAGGCCTTTGTATACATGCGATGTTAAACAAGCCTCCACTAATATTTTGTTATTAGCGTTCCTTAACAGGTTTCATGTCTGTTTGGATAAGATAACAATGTATCAGATTTTTTTTTCTCTAAGAGATCCGTTTGTAAAAACCAGAAGGTAAGTATGTAGGCAGATAAGATATTTTTGATCGTCAAAAGGCTAAAGTGTTAGCAATTTTAAGTAAAACTATTTAAGCCAAGGATAATTATTGAGACTTTTTATGAAAAAAGAAAATCATTTTGTAGAATTTTGCATAATCTATAATATAAAATAATGTAGGGTTAGTGCAAATACTTATAACTCGAGATCGGCTGAACAGATTCTTCCGATGTTTGATTTATTGGATTCTTCCCCGCTCCGGATAACATTATTACTAATAAAAAGTTAAAAAATGGACAAGAAATAATATAAAAATATAATACTAAAGTTCATATGGAACGGATTTCCTGCGACGCCAACGTCAACTATGAAAAATTCTTTAACAACAAAATTATTGTTTACTGCACCTGATGGTAGTTCCCTCTCATTTTCGCATACATAATTTATTTATTTATTCTCAGCTGTGTGCCATTAACAATATAAAATATGTACAAAATAAAGGTGATAAAAAACAACAAAAACCTCACAAAAACAATAATCAAAGAAACATACAATTTCATACAACAGAAAATAAAAGATTGGGTTACACAGTAAAGCTACATAATTACCTACACTTATTCAAAGCAGAAAAGTAAATATACCTATATATTATGTAGTTTAATCGACTACAATTGTTAATAGCAAAAAAAGAAAAAATAAGGAAATCCCAAGAGCACACCAAACAAGAAGTGATATTCATAATTTTGGAAAACTCACTATTTCAAGACGTTGAATTTCCGGCTGCAAACAACGATCACAAGATGCTGCACTGAATAGATTCTTCTAGAACAAGTACGCTATCTCACCACAAACAAGGCCAAAATGTTTCAAATTTATTTTTTCGCAGAGACAAAACAAAAACGTCACTCATGAGATACCTACCTATTGTTGTTATTGTTAATTATGGGATGGGCTTCGGTAATTGCCGCACTTACAGAAGCCCATCCCTCTTTATCTATCGGTTCGAGCGTTTTAGAAAATTTTCATACATAGTTATCGGGCATTTTAAAATGTGCATTCGCGGCATTTCATAGGCGAGGTAGAATATGTGCGCGCGCATATATTCTCGCATTGTTCCCGTCTGAGCTTTGAATTCGAATGAAATATGGATGTTTTAGAATTATTTTAATGTTATTATTTTATTAGTTTAACTCAATCGAATTAATTATGTATTTTTGTAGGTAGAAAGTAGATTAATGTTATAAAATGTGTTTATTTTATATTATTGTATTTTTTAATATTTATCGGACATGTAAAATAAAATAAAAAAATATCTTTCTTTATTTCTCGAAAGAAAATTACACAGATGATACACATACAAACAATACAAAATATACAAAAATAATAATTTAAATACATACCTAATATCAATAGGGAATAATAATGCATGCACGAGAAATCCCTCAAGGCAATGCCCGTTAGTGGGTATTACAGAAGGATTAGGTAATTAAATGTCTAATTAATTACCTATTGTATTATGAAAGTAAAAAACAACACTGAAATACATTTGGAAATCACAGTTCACTGAATGTAGGTAGCTGGTACAAACAAACAAAAATGTAAATGGAAACACAAAAAAATATAACTCACGAAAGTCTCACTAACACTTCTTTTTTACCACAAATTTAATGTAAGTAGGTATTGCGTGCTATATTTTTCGGGCTTCCAATAAGCATTTATTAAATATAAATTCAACTTTATTTCATTCATTCATAATTTATTTATTTTACTTTAAAATGAGGGCTTTACCCTAAAGCCGCGTCCTAGCTGGAGAGTGACCGCGCGATGTTGATTTTGCATAGGCGAGCTGTATGTAGTGTAGAAGATAATATCTACAGCCATTATTTAGTGGCTGGAAACCACATTGACAATGAGAGGAAAAAACCATGCCATATCAATCTCATGCTCCGGTGGAAGAAACGTGAACTATCTAATGCAGAAAATTTGAGTTAAGAGCTCTTTTATAATAAACTAGCTTTTCCGACAGAGGTTGTCCTGTGATCCAACTATGAATATTAACTTCGATTTTAAAAGAATGATAAACATGACATTAAATCAATGTCATTCCGACTGATGCATCTGTTTTTGACAGTTTGTGTTAAACGACAATTTGATTTCAAAACTAGATTTATTTACTTCGCGTTTTAATTTATATAAATGTGATTCAATTTTTTATTGTTTTATGTATGTATTTGTCTATGTATGTGTATGTATTTTATTTTTATATATATATAAAAAGCAACACTTGTTAAAATGTAATTTATAATAGGTTGGTTGGAAGAAATTGCCCCAGGCAATAAGCCCGCCAATTTTGGTTTATTATTTTACCAATAAAGTGTTTATTATTATTATTATTCAATGTTAGAAAAAAAAATTGAAAAAAAATCTATCAAAAATCTGCGTGCCAATATTTTTAATGTCAATCGTTGTTAGGCAAATAAAAATTGTGCTTCAAAAGAATCTTTCACAGATGGCGTTGTTGTATCGAAATTAGTTCCAAACTAACTTTAATTTTATATTATTTCCTATTCATTTTTCGATGTTTTATTAGTTATTCTGTTATCCCGATCGGAGAAGAATCCAATATCGAAATATCGAGAATTGAATCGAAAATCAATTATTTATGGTGACCCCTAGTTTAAAATTTATCAAACTAGTTTGACCAAGAAGCAAGGGCTGAAAAAATAAAATTTATTGAAAGAAATGAAGGAATTTGAAACCATGTTAGAAATCATTTACCGTCTAACTAATGTAGGCCACACACGCTCCGGTATACCTGCACAGGTCGCCTGCGCAGGCGGCCTGTTCAGGTATACCGGAGCGTGTGTGGGGGTAGACCTGTGCAGTTTTTTAGACCTGCGCAGGCGACCGGAGAAGAATCGAAAATCAATTCTTTCACAGGTTCACCGGAGCGTGTGTGGCGGCACTCCGGTCGCCTGCGCAGGTCTTTCAGTAGTTTTCCAGCGTTTGCGTGGTGTGGTTGTGCATTCCTTTAATTGCATATGGCTCAGTCGGGACTCGGGAGTAGAACTAGATGAGTTTTTTAATAATAATAATATTTTTATATTTAGTATATAGCATTGTATTTAATTCTTTTTTTTTATTATAGTTATACATATATATACATCACCGTTGCGCAAGATCGAGCGCAATGGAGAGCTCTTGTTGCCTCCCTATGCCCCTAAGTGGGGTCTAAAGGGAGTTTGGATTTGGATTGGATACAATGATGTATACTTCATATATTATGATATATTATTATTTAATAAATAAATATTTTAAATAATAATAGGTAAATAACACTCTTCTATACATCCAATCCAAACTCCCTTAACGCCCTACTTAGGGACATATGGAGGCAACAAGAGCTCTGCATTGCGCTCGATCTTGTTTATGACCTCCTCCCACACCATGTCCAGATTCCTCAGCTCTGCTTCGAAGAAGCGGAACACAGTATGAGAGGGTCTTCCTCTTCTTCGGGACCCTGATGGCAGGAAGAACAGCGCTCTCCTCGGCCAACTGTCATTCTGCATCCTTAATACATGTTCCAGCCAAGTCCATCTCTTCCACATAATGGTAAAAGTGATGGGCTCACGCTGGGTGCGCCGACGTATAGCGTCGTTCGTGATGCGGTGGTACCATATTACACCCAAAATTCTCCTGAGGAATGTTGGTTCTTCTATACATAGGTGTCAGTATAGCCGGCGGAACTCAATGCTTGAAGCATTCTCTACCAGTCAACCGGTCCCGTCCAATCTGAGACAGGATTCCAACCCCGAGTAGAAATTTCAAGTGAAAAAACACATTGAAAATTTCTAACCCGGCCGGGAATCGAACCCGGGACCTCTTGATCTGAAGTTGGAGCCTTTGCCACTAGGCTACCGAGTTCGGAGTTTTGATTTTTTTTTAATATTAAAATTTATAAAAAAAAAACAAAAAAAATTCAAGTAAAAAAACACAGAGAAATTCCGTCCCGACCGGGATTTGAACCCGGGACCTCGTGATCTGAAGTCCACGCCTATAACAACTGCGGTACCGTACCGAGGTCGATCAAATATTGTACAAATTAATAGCTTTCCAAGTAACTGCGCAGGCCGCCTGCACAGGTATACCGGAGCGTGTGTGGCGGCACTCCGGTCGCCTGCGCAGGTCTACCTTACGGTAGACCGGAGCGTGTGTGGGCGTTATGAGGTATACCTGCGCAGGCCGCCTGCACAGGTATACCGGAGCGTGTGTGGCAGGCATAACTTATAAAAAATTCGTTAATCGAAAGATTACATATAAATCACTGATCAGTTTTTACTTAAATTATAAAAAAATATTTAATCCGCGTTTGTTATCTATGAAGATGACATTTCATACAAAATTTTGTAAACAAACAAATAATAGTAGCTGGGCAACGCGAGTGGTAACTACCCATATTCGCTATGTCAGATTTGAACGAGTTATTGATGCAGAATAGGTACCTTATTTTTTTTAATTATCATTATTTATTTTATATCAAAATATAGTTAAGTCCATATTAAATCATACGAAACCTTTATGTTTCAGCCAAAATAAACCAAATCATGTTTGATCACTTCAATTTTAATATTTGTACCTACTTAAAAAGTATTCATTGAGTATTTTCTTCAAAATGTCATTATATTTCTTAAAAAATTAGTTGGTGCATCATGGTTGTAAATATTTAAATTTACAAATCACTCTTTGAGGGTGGAATGCCTAATTAATAATCATGGTTGTAAGACCTCGATGATTACGGGAATGCAATATTTTGCATTATTTGTTTAAAATTTTAGGATCACCTAATTGGACGGGAAAAAAACTTAAAAACAGTATATTTATTACAGAACGCGTTGTTTTACACTCGAAACCATTGACAGTTGACATGGCGGGCTAAAATCTACAGAGCTCAGCTCGCAATCAATCGATATGGGTTAAACTACCTCGACTACGGCTTGATCGCAAATTTTCTACCGCTGAACTCTTTATTTATCACTGATTTTTAATAAAGCAGTTAGTGTATTCTCAACAAGGGATAGATACTATGTTGATGTCGGACTGTAACGCTTTCCACGCTTTGTGTTTACTTTGTACATATTAACCTTGTATAAATTAATAGTTGAGGATGAGCAGCGAGCACAAGTGTTGATAATATCGAATTAATACGGTAAATACTGCACTAATAAAACAGTACCTGGGTTAACAAGGTTTGAAATGCGTAAGGACTCGCAAGTTATACGCCGGCAATGCGCGCGCAATCTAAGTTGTTTTCATACAACTGAAACTCTGCACATTTGATTCAGTCCACCGTAGTTAGCTTTCAGATTCGCTCCAGAATACCAACGGGCCGCGGGTAGTGTGACAAAAAAAAACATAACAAATACAAAAGTAAAAAATCATAAACTAAAAGTTTAGAACGTAGATGAAAACCTTTATTTATTTATTATGTACTTCAACTTTGATGAAATTAAATAAAAACTCTTTGCTACATAGTGTATGATGTAAATTTAATTCTTTCAAAAGTTTTCGCGTAGAAAAACTTTTGGAAAGTCGTGTCAATTTTATTAGGTGAATGTGCTGTGTTGTGCTTGAATAAATAATATCGAATATTTTGTGTCTAATTGGGAAATTAATTGTGATTTATTAAAATGAGTACTTATCATGATTTAGAAAAAAATATGATGTGAAAAGTTTTACCTGTTTTTGAGGACCATACGAGAAATAAAAAACACTCGTAAGTAGAGTTTTTTTTAATCTTTTTATTTTACGATAGCAAACACCAATGTCGGTAATTATTTAACATTTATCTTCGCTTTTTAAAGATTTTATTTAATTAGGTACATTATCCATTTATACTAGGTATAAATTTAATTTCGATACCAGAGTTCTTTTCCTTTTGTGCTCGTTTTAGCTCGCATGAATTCCCAAATAACCACCTCATAAATAAGAAGAATTACGAATGAAAACTGTCCCTTTTTACTTTGCAAATAAAACAGTTTACAAAATAGAAAATAGTTTAAAAATGCGTCATATACTAAGGTATTTGGACTTAAAAAAGCAGAAGGTAAATCTTCATAAATAAAAATGGAAAATGACTAGTTTTTTTTCTTCAATATTTTAGAACTTTTTAGAATTATAGATTTTTTTTATATAGACCTCCACCCGGACTCGAGTGATTTTGAATTATAGATTATAGGTGTTATCTTAAAATTCGCGCTGTTTAATGTCAAATTTTTCACATGAAACATAAAATTTTTAAGATCAGTATGTCTGAACAAACATTCAGAAAAACTGTACGAAAAAATATAATATAAAAGTATTATTGCAATCTAAATTGTGAAGTGGTTGGTAGACTAGCGGTTACAACGCCGGCTTTCGTACTGTTTCGTATCGGAGGTCGTGGGTTCGATCCCAGGTGCCGACCATCTTCCTCTTTCACGACACAAGCTCTTAAGTAGCTTACTGTGAAAGAGTCAAATAGTGTATTTGTGTTCAATTTGAGTGAGCACAGATTCATTTAAAATAAAAAAAAATGTTTATAAGCAGTGTTTGAGCTTGTAAGACTAAACTAATTTATTAACTAATAACTTTAATCAGAAATGCCCGCAGTAAAACAAAATGGCGAGAATGATTGGATCGTAAAAATGGAATCGAAACTCCCTAACCACTTTTCGGATAATAGTACTGACGTCATGACATTCTGTGTAGAAGCGCCCAACTACTAGAGGCGTCGCAGGAAGGATAATAGGGAATTATTTCCAAACATCCGATAGGCCATATTCATAGATTAAGGAGTTATTTCGCACCTCACCAGGAGCCTTATTCCCGTAATCAATCGCATTTAAAAATCACTTAACGATAAGATTAAGACATGATCGCAATCAGGTCGCCCTTGAATTTGACGTTTGTAAGATAGTTACGGGAATGCCGATTACATAGAATTTCATACTAATTAATATTTCAAACATAACGAATTTTTAAGATATCTGCTAGATATCGTGTTTTTTGAATACCAATCCGCCATTTTAATATTGTCAATCAAGATAGGAGCGTATTAAGACCGCTACGAGAATAACCCTACTGATCTATTTCCGATACGATATAAATAGCATAGTTATCTTATTCCCATGGAGTTGATTAAATATTGATGAATTCACTTAGTAGAGTTCAGATAGTCGGTACATCTATCAATACCCTTATCTATCAGATAGTAAATCTATCAATACACCCTTTATTTTCACCCACTTATGATTTTTTATACTTCCTTGTGTCAGGGTTTGATCTTTTCAAATGACAATTATTTGATCACTAGTTTTCCCGACAGACGTTGTACTCTGTCAATATGAATATTGAATTCGAATTTGTAAAATGATTACCCTTTAAACAATATAATTCCGATCGATATTTCTGTTTCAAATTATATTTAGGTACAGGACAAATTCTACAAAAATTGCACCAATCAACAAACAACTGACAAATATAATGTCAAGTACATGTTGAAAAATTACTAAGAACGTTAGGGTACTTATAAAGTTTTCTAATATTCCGCGCAACTGTTTCATTTGTTTTTATTTTTTCATAAGAATCTTTTCTGGCCCTAACACAACAACAAAAAGAATTAACGAAATTGGCCCATCTGTTCACACGTGATGCGATAACTGAGGGAAATAGAGTCCCTTTTAGGGATCCACACTATAAAGTTTACACTAAAATTGTTTGAATGTTGAATGATAAATTTAAAACACTTCGAAACAACGAAGCTGTTTTTTCGAAGGTGGGCTTAGTGTAATCACTTTTCGTTCACAGCATTTGCCATTAAGTGGACAATTTAGAGGAGAAGAGAAAACTTTTTGAAAAAGCATTTTAAAACATTGACGATATGCTTAATGGGAATTGGGATATAAACCCTATTTGGCATGAAACATTTTATTTTATAGGTTTTATGATATGGTTATTATTAAAAAAAGGCTGACGGAATGTTATTTTGGGCCTTATTTACTCTAAATAGCTTTAAAATTTGACGATTCCACGTGCTAAACCATTGCCTTTTGAACTATAAGAGATAATAAATATTCCTTCACCCATCATATTGTATTTTTATTCATTATTCATCTGTCATTATTAACAGAAAAAAACAGTTTTTTTTTCAATCAAATAGCTATATAAAATAGTAAAAAATTCATTATAGTTTCAGTGAGAGATGACAATGACTATTAGTCAACCGAAAAAAAACGCAGATTTTTTTATTCTTTTTTTAAAGAAGCGATAAGTTCTTTTAAACATTATTGTGCGATAGGGTTCGGTAGACGAATTTTATAAAGTCTTTACGTCAAAAAACACAACAGTCGTAAGGCTTGCACCTCAATGCCCACCATCTTCCTCTTCCTCTTTCTCGACACAAACACTTCTTATGCTTGGTTCTTGGTTT
This sequence comes from Mystacides longicornis, assembly GCA_963576905.1. Classification (NCBI taxonomy): domain Eukaryota; kingdom Metazoa; phylum Arthropoda; class Insecta; order Trichoptera; family Leptoceridae; genus Mystacides; species Mystacides longicornis. The sequence continues at coordinate 10,040,836 of OY756423.1, forward strand.
ATTGGATTCTTCTCCGCTCTGGGTAACAGAATAATTATTAAAAATTCGATAAATGGATAGCAAAGAATATAAAATATAATAACTATGTATTAAAATTAGTATGCAACGGATTTACTGACAACAACGCCATCTGTGAAAAATTCCATAACATAATTTGACGATGACGATGCCGCAATGCGGGGGGCCTAAGCCCCACTCGGGAGCAAAGGGATGCACCAAGAGCTCTCCATTGCGCTCGAAGGCGTCCGAGGCTCATTGTGCCTTTTCTGACCAGTTGAGATTTAAAGACGTGAGGTGGTCAACCTCCCGGTCCCGATATGATTTTTCGATTTCCTACCTCTCACAGGATGCTCGAAATACCAGAAAAAAGAGCAGAGGTGCTATTCTTAGCACCTTTTGAATTACATTTAATACATATAAAAAGAAAACGAGTGTTTGAGACTTTTAATAATGCTCGATTTATTTTATGATTCAAGAAGTTCTTCATAGGATTCATGATTGGATTATTCCAAGTCTCAGACAAATTAAACTACGCACCTACAGATGGTGGTCAATTATTATTTGTTAATACAATTGATTGATAAAATATATAAAAATACTCCGATGTTCCCGATGATTAATAATAATTAACAATATTAATAAAATACTTAATATAAGAAATAATATTGTGCGAGTCTTAAATCATAGTAGATAAGTATTTATTTTTAGCACTGCACTTGTTTTCGAGTGATACGGCGTCTTATTAATTTGGTCACAGTCTGTATTTTTTAAACGAAGAGTTGATGCTGCATGTGCTTAAGCGGTCTTGGATATATACAAGCTGTTTAACTTTTAACAAGCAACAAGTTCATAGGAATATGAACTAATAATGTTACACTTGGTTATGGTTAAGAACTCAACACTAATGAAACAGAATGCTTATCCCCTTTTTAGAAAAAAATCCTCGTACTTGCTAATGAACCTTCTGATTCTCACAACAAAAAAGATTATTATTAACTCAATTATATTTTCATTAAAATTTTAAATACTCGTATTACAAGTGGTTTTATGTTCGTGTAATTAAAAAAGTTTTCGGCAGGATTTAAAAAAAAGTTATCCCTTACAAATTAAAGTAAAAAATAATATTAAAAGGAGGTTTCTATATTTAAAAGAAAACCAGAGACTATTTTCATTGAGATAACAAAAAAATAATCCCTTAAAAGTAATTGCTATATTAAAAATATGAAAATATTAATTATTTATAATGAAGCATGTAAAATAATTAAAACAGATTAGGTATTCTCAGGTGGGAAATAGAGTTTATTACCCTCCAAGGATCTTCCTTTAACAACAGTGCAGTTTTTATGAATAACATAATATTATTCTCATATATCAAATTTGTTAAAAAAAATTATGAGAAATGTATAAAAATACATTTAATCAATAAAAAAAAACATTATTTAGAAACACTACTTTAATGTTATGTATTTGATACTCACACACACTTCGATGTATTTGAAATTGACATAGACGCATATAATTATATTTTTTTGTTTATCTGTGGTTAAATTGAGAATAGATTAATATTGTTTGTCTTTAATAATAATATAAATAACTTTGTACATACCTATCAACATTTCAAATTTGACGTATCAAAAATATCCATGTCATTGTTCTTGAAAAAAAAAGTGGAAAGCGCTCGCGCAATATATCTAATATAAAATCTCAAATTACTTAGTTATGGTCGAATTTCGACCTCTCGACAATCACTAGTTAAAAATGGATCCCATCAAAGATTATTTAGAAATTAGGTAGGTACCTATATCCAAATTTTGAATTTATCTTTCGAAGAAGGTATACTTCGGTATGAATTCTATAGAAATCAGCGATAGGTAGCTATAATGGCTTTGTTACATTAAGGTTTATTTTTTTTTTCTATTGTTAACTTCCTATTTCGAAGTTTTGTGTCACTTTTGTGATTATTGTAGCGACAATAATTTTAGCTGTTTTCTTTAAAAATGACTTTTTGAGGTGACGAGAGTAAAGAAATAATTAAAATAAACACCTAATAAAAAATAATACCATATTACGCGTTATGTCTTCAATGCCTACCCATACACCATTTTATTTTTTACTTTCATAACACAATAATTAAATTTAAGATACCTATAGATATCTTCTGTAATAGGTACCCACGAACGGGCACTGCCTTGTGGGATTTCTCGTTTATGTATTATTTGTTATTGTTATTACTTTAAACTATTATTTGTATATTTTTATTGTTTGTATATCTGCGAAATTTTTATGCGAGAAATAAAGAAAGATTTTATTTATTATTTACACCTAATACCAGATACCATAGATTACATTCGTATTCTTCTTCTCTGGTTTCAATCCTAAGATTGGTTTGCAGCAATTCGCTCAATTCTTCTCCTCCATTCTTCCCTGTCTAGTGCGGCTCTTTTAAGATCCACATATGACTGGCATCGCACGTCCACCAACAGGTCCTCCAGGTACTCTCGTCGTGGGCATCCCATGGAGTCTGTCCCCTCGGTCATACCCTCCATTATAGCATGCAAGAGGCCTTCTTGTCTTATTATATGGCCGATCCATCTTGCACGCCTTTCGGACAAGGTCCTGAGCAGGTGCCTTCCTCCTTCGATTCTTCGGAGAACCTCCTCGATTGTAAAGCGGTCTCTCCAGGAAATTCCCAATAGTCTTCTGTAGGACCACATCAAATCCTCTAGTCTCCATTTATCTCTTTCAGATAGGCACCATGTCTCGCAGCCGTACATCAAGATACTCCATACAAAGGTCATACGTTCGTATATTCGTACAAAAATCACAATTTCTATATGCTCAATTTGGAGGGCTACTATATTGAGATTTACCATAAGAGTTTATATAAGAGTTGGTTTTTGGTACAGAATGGAAGAGACAGTCTCATATTGGACGAGTGAATGATTAAACAGATTACTACGGTTACATTAATGTCTAAGATAAGTATTTATTTATTCATTCCATTTTATAACAAAGTGCTAAAAATACTACTTAGTTAAAACATTTCCATCCACCAACTACTTCAGACTTGCCGTGAGGTTGCCGGCGAAGAATAGCACCTCTGCTCTTTTTGCTGATTTTTCGAGCATCCTGTAAGAGGCAGGAAATCGAAAAATCAGATCGGGACCGTGAGGTTGACCACTTCACGTCCTTAAATTTCAACTGGTCAGAAAAGGCACAATGAGCCTCGGACGTCTTCAAGCGCAATGGAGAGCTCTTGATGCCTCCCTATGCTCCCGAGTGGGGCTTAGGCCCCCGCATTGCTGGTTGGTTTGGGGGTAGTTCGCGGCGGGCTTGATTTGTCCAGGGCCGGCTTATTGGTTTGATTGCTTCGATCGAGCTAGTAGGTCAGTTTCGTGCGGGTCGGGTTTGCTGCGGATTGGTCTCCACCGGGCTGGTTTGCGGTGTGCGGGGTGCCTTAAAGGGAGAATGTATGAGTATGTATGTAACTACTTCAGAAGATTCTTACAATCTTAGTGATTAAAATATTTTTCTTTTTGTAATAACCTGCTTTGCCGTGGGGCTGTCGGCTTAGAATAGCACCTCTGTTCTTTTTGCTGGTTTTTCGAGCATCCTGTAAGGGACCGTTCAAGTATTACGTAACGCATTTTTTTTAACATTTTTGAACCCCCCCCCCCCGAGATGCACCGTAACGCTCTTTGTTACACCTCTTCCCATTCTCTAAACGTTGCCTAACGCACATATTACAACTATGTATGCCTCAAATCACGATTATTACTGGAAAGTAACTAAATACCTTTAATGTGGCGCCGGTAATAGAGTAGTAATGTTTTACAAGAATACCCCCCCCCCCTTTTGCGTTACGTAATACTTGAACGCTTCCTAAGAGGCAGGTAATCGAAAAATCTGATCGGTGTAGTGGGGTTGACCACCTCACACCCTTAAACTCAAGCGGTCAGAAAAGGCAACAAAATTAAGCCTCGGACGTCTGGGCCCCACCAGGGAGGGGTCCAGGCAGCTAGTGTCCCCCCTGTGTTGACCACGGCTCGCTCTAACAAGAGCTTGAAAATCGGGACCCTGAATGTCCGCACTTTGAGGGCGGGCGGGGAGCTTGTTGCTGCCATCAAGTTGGCGGGAGATTCTGGACTGGATATCCTGGGGCTGAGCGAGGCACGCATCCCAGGGACGGGGCAGAGTGACGCTGGCAACTATGTCATGCTGCACTCTGGTCACCGAACTGCACGGATGCGTGGCGTCGCTCTACTTTTAAGTAAATATGCCTTCTCTCGCCTTCTTGGTTGGGAACCTGTTTCTGACCGCCTGATGAGTGCGTCCTCCAAGATGACAGGCGAAACACTGACGGTCCTCCTATGCTATGCTCCCACTGAGGATGGGGATGCGGCTGCCAAGGACTGTTTTTATGACAGTCTGGATGCAGTTGTGTCCCATGTCCCAAGGCGCCACCGCTTAATAGTACTGGGGGATTTTAATGCCAAGGTTGGCAGTGACCCCCAGTATGGACCAGGCGTCATGGGTAGGCATGGCATGGGAGTGATAAATGATAATGGAAGCCGTCTGATTGGTTTCGCCACACTCCATGGACTCTTAATAGGGGTAACTCTGTTCCCCCACAAGGATATCCATAAATATACTTGGACCTCGCCTGACAGGAGAACAAAAAACTAGATTGACCATCTTCTGGTAAGGGCCAGCAACCGAACTGACCTGCGTGATGTCCGCCTACCGAGGGGCAGACATGGATATTGGATACTGATCACGAACTCCTTGTGGGTTCGTTGAGATTCAGATTTACCCATTTCCAGCAGGGGCCGCCTGCCTCTCGCCCGCTGGACATACGCAGGTTAGAGAGTGCTCAGTGTCGTCATTCGTACGAGGCTGAGTTACGCACCAGGTTTGCCCCCTTGCAGGATTCACACGGAGCTGTTCCGATTGAGACAGCTTGGAATAGCTTCCGTGACGCCGTTATGGAATCAGCACGTTCTTCTGTCGGCTATAAGAGCAAAAAGAGGCCAATATGGATGTCCGATGGGTCCTGGAGCCTCATCGAAGATCGCCAGAAGGCTAAGACCCTCAGAGACAGCGAAAAAGACCCTCAAAAACTGGCTGCTTTGGTGTCTGAGTACAGAGAGCTGAGCCGCAAGGTGAAGCACTCTGTACAAACAGATAAGAGAAGACACCTGGACTCTCAGATACGGCGAGCGCAGTCTGCTGCACTCGGAAATGACTCAAGGACACTTTTCGAAATCACCCGGGAGGTCGGGGGCAGGGGTCAAAAAAGACCCGTGACGGCAATACGAGACTCTCGTGGAGCCACTGTCACTGCCCCCGAACTGATTAAAGGGAGATGGAGGGAGTACTTTGAGTCAATATTAAACCGTCCCGAGCCATGGTTGTCCTGAGAGAGCAACAATGCGGCTTTGTACCTGGAAGGTCCTGCACGGACCCAATTTTCTGTGCCAGGTGCATCTTTCAGCAGTGCGTTTAACTCTCCAGTCGCTTGTTGCTTTATAGATTTTGAAAAGGCCTTCGACAGCCCACATAGACCATCGATATGGAAAATTTTAGCTAATTTTAGCAAGGTCTATTATTATTTAAATTTTAGCTGATTGAAAATGAAAAGATTTTACATAATTTTAATTCAATTACGAACAAACAGCGGATAAATGAAAATATATGAATTTTGCACGAAACCTTAACGATGGTTGTACATATTTGATTAATTGTTTTTCTAAAAATATCACCGAGGCAAGGCACGCAACATTAGGCTCGTAATAATAATTACACTATTTTCCAAATTTTACACGATAGGTAAGTACTAACCAGTATATTTCACCGATAATTAACTATTAAGGTAATTTTTCAATATAAAATTTTATCTTTAATGCTTGTTTATGTATCGATAAATCCTGTTTTATGGGGTAATATTTCTCAAAGCTTACATTGGGTCTCCATTTTAATTAGGTACTTACCTTCCTAACAATTCTGTATAGATTTCATTCCCTGCTTAAACAAAAACCATTATTTAATCTTTAAGTATGTCGGATATTGTCAAAGTGTTTTGTATGGTGTGATAGGAAACCTGGACAATGAATGTATAACTTTTGTACCGGTCAGCATTAAATAAATAAATAAATAAAGCTTTATTGTGTATCAAAAATCAACTCATACAAAACATTCAAAGATTCAAAGGGCGGACTTATCCCGAAGGATCTCTTCCAGCCAACCCAAATTACAAACAAGCAATACAAGAACAAGATACGCGAAAAGAAAAAAAAAAAAGAAAAAAGAGATTACACAATTAAGAGACTAAATAAAGATATGAAATTTAAAAAGGGTAAAATTCATATAAAACTAAACCCAAATAAAATAAAATATACAAAATAAATCCTAAATAAATTCAATTAATCAAAATACCTTCAATAAACTAAAATAAACACAATAAATTAATAATTAAAATAAATCGTATAAATTAAAAATTTAAATAAATCCAGTAAATTAAAATAAATCCAATAAATTAAACATTAAAATAAATCCAACAAATTAAAAATTAAAATAAATCCAATAATTAAAACACATTCAGTAAATTAAAATAAACTCAATAGGTAGGTAAAAGATTACTAAATAAAAACTCAGCATAAAAAAAAAAATTTGCAGAATAACTGTGAACAAATTTAGTCAGTAGTTCAGAGGTAGGTAAGCCTACTGACTTCCGATGACCTCCTGAACAATGTATAACCAAGCTCCTATTGATCTCCCACACCCAGTACGTCCAGGTCCTGATGGACGTTGTACAGACATTTTTTTAAGTGAGCTTGACCCCTTTTGCCGAGGAGTCTCCGGGAGAGTATCAGTGTGGTTTTTGAAGAGGAAAAAGCACTTTGATTATATAAAAAATACTCTCACTTAGATAAATTTATGAGTAGGTATCGGTGAGATTTTTCGGTGACTGAACTCACCTTGGTCATTGATTTTTGTCAGGGGTATGACTGCATTGACCGTCATAGTTTGTGGGACACAGTGATGTAATATGGTTTTAATAAGATGTTAATAAAATAAATGAGACATATAAACAAGGGCCAAATATTAATTAATAAGACTCAAATAAGTTTTTCTGCATTGGTATAAGTAGGCATTTGGTTATGTAAGGAGTGAAGAAACTATTTTTGGGGCTTAATTTCATAGTGACAGTAAAACCTTTGAAATGTCATATTTCGGAGTTATCCCAAAGGGATATCTTTAACCCTACCCAAAGTTATCGATATTTAATAATAAATGTATGTACTTCAAATGAAGGTTTTTTATAAGAGTTATCTTACTTTTAGATAAATAAATGTATAACTATGTTGTTTCTGTCACTAATAAATAAAATTATTAGTGACAGAAACAACATAGTTATCATATAGGAAGCAACATATTTATCTAAAAATGCATAACTAACTGTCACAAAGTAAACCCAATGACAAATGAAAAAAAAAGAGTTATCTTATTATTTTTTTATGTAATAGGTAGGTACAAAGTTTCGCAAGTATAGGACTTGTGAAAGGTTCTTAAAATAATAAATAATTCCCTATGCATACATATATATAATAACTTGACATTTTTGTTGAGATCTGGGCCTAAAAAGGACAAAATAAACTACATTTTTATAGAATTTCGTATTCCATTAAGCCATTGCGGAAGTAAAAAGCGACGAAGAAAGAAATGGCAATGTAGTTATCGGCGGTGACTGAATTAAAATTTGGGTGCTTAAATAGGTTCTCATAAAATCCATAAATGTTATGTGATTTCGTTAATCAAATGATTATAATATCCATCAAGCTTTCTCGACAGTGGTCCCTTTGTTGACATTAATATTTCATTCGAATTGGTAGATATAATGGTGAATTAATTATCTTCCTATTTAACCAATAATTAATTGATTAATATCTGTATCAAACTATATTAATAGGCCACATTCTAGTAATCGTACAAACAATCAGCTGACATATCGCACCCCTAGATTAAAACTCGGTTAACTCAAAAAACCTCATTTTTCAGAAAACACGAAAAACTGATTGCAGTTAATTGGGAAAGAATATAAAAAAAAATCTTGGTTTTCTTTTGAGGGAGCGTTATTTAAAGCTTGTTAAATTGACTTACAGTTGTATTGTCTGTTTCAACCCCCTAAAAAAGGGGGTTTTTGAGATGCACTAGTTTTGTATTGACAGTGAGATACTTTTTTGAGCACTATTTAGAGTTACATTACTTTATCTGAAATACAGAACAGTTTCAATACTTTTCATCTCAACAATATTACAACTTTATGTAAGGTTGTTTTGAGTTACTCTATGGAATGTGTGATGTTTATGCTTTCTCTACCAGTCCCATCGAATATGAGACAGGGTTCAAACTCTGAGTAGAAATTTGAGGTGACCGGGAATTGAATCCAGGGCCTCTTCATCAGAAGTTGGCGCTTATCCCACTAAGCTACTAAGGAAGTATATAGTTTTATGTAGGTACATAAACTTATATTAAATGGTTGAAATAAAACAATAATTGTTTAATTAATAAAAAATATTAGTTTTTTTTGCTGTCCACAGCAATTGTTGGAGAAAATTATTAGATCTATGTCTCCACTAGGATGTTTATTAAGCCGCATTTCTATAAACGCAAAAACTCAGCTTCATATTTCTATTGCACCGCACTTCCCTTCACTCTCGTCCCAAAAAAACAATCCACATTCTTTGCATCCAAATCACTGACGGTAATATTAAAACAATAATTTATTCTTGACTTTTAAAAGACCAAAGAGACTTGTCGTTTGAGAACCGGCATTTCTGCTTGGAGATCATAGACGACTACTATGGCATTTGGGTCTTTTTTGTACTTTTCCTTTTCACTGTAATTTCAATTTTTCTTCAGTTGGCTAGTCACGATTCTCCGTTTCATCGTTTTTTGTCTTGACGAGGTCCAATATGATTTTTATCCTGATTTTCATTGTTCAAAAAAAATAATATTCTTAACAAACATTGAAAAATCAAGTAAAGTCGAGCAACTCAAAAAAGTTAATTATTTTCACTTCTGGTTTTCAAAATTTCACTGCGAAGAAAAAATATTATTTAATAGAGTCTTAGACTATCTAATTACTCAATAAAAAGTTATTAATTAATTAAATAAATAAGAAACATGGAGTTTTAATTTCATTCAAGAAAACCAAGGCAAATCAAAATTTACATTTTACGTCATGAAAAACTTATCAACTCTAAATATAAAAAAAAGTATTGCGATTTAACACCACCAAAACCCCTATAAGTCAAAATGAACAATTATTTTTCATAATAAACATTCAACAAAACTCCATCAATACGAAATAAAAAATAATCTTACCTGATTAAATTCACATAAACTTTAGTAAGTCAAAATAAGTGAATATTCAACCGACCTCCACTCACGATGTCTAATACACAACTCAAAATGACGGAGTTATTTTCGGGCTCTCCAGCGTACGGTCAGTCAGTAAAACTGACGTTTCGGGCCATCTTTTGAGAACGGATAAAGATATCGTAACATGGGTTATATCGCCGTGTAGCTAATCGAGTCAAGAATTTGAAAATGCCGCTAACTCAAAATCGGCACTTTTTGAGTTACCGAGGTTTAATTCTAGGGGTGCGATATGTAAATCGCCATTTAAATTCATGAATAGAAATATTATCATCAAAATTAATGCGCAATGAAGCTGTAATGTAAATCTCGTACAGGACCACCACGAATTTACGGTTAATTAAATGACAATTATTTCGATCGATATTTAGCAATAATTATTTCGTACAAATATGTATAAAAAAACTTATTTCGCACCGTAACATAATTTTAGATAAGATCATGAATAATAATTAGATAAAATAATTTTTTTCATTCAAAGTTTAGTTTGTAAATTTATCAATATGTTACAAACCCATTTCAGTAATACCTTATGGAAATTTTGTACGATTTACAAGGCTTTGGAATCTTTCATCTCGTCATTTGTAAACATAATGTAATTTAATCATCTTATTATTAGGGTGAGCATGTCAAAATTTGTATTCAAGCTGTGATGCTAACAAGCAATGAAGTATAGATCTAATTATGGACATCTGCTTATCATAACAAGTGGAGGCAACAAGGGTGTACGTGTATAATTTATGTATGTAGGTACCTACCTACTTTTTGAGCCATGTGTCAATGAGTGAAATATCCATTATTTGAAACGACATGTTGTCATCTGGGAAGCGTTTTGGAAGATAAAAATAAAATTATTCGATCTCTTTGATAAAATAATTTGAATATTAATTGGTGAAAATAACATGATGTTAATAATTAATTAGTAGGTTAGAAGAATTTGTCAAAAACATTTTTAGGTTCGTATTTTTCATTTCAAACCTACTGATTGGGTTTGTTCATATAAAATAGAGTAGAAAATACTAGAATAATAAGACTTCTATGAGTAGGCAAACTAAAAGATGGCGATCCGGATGAAGAAGTTTTTATATTTTTTCCGATATTTTTATTATTATACTAAGGTAACAACTATTTTTCTCTACCTGGGGTTGGTTGGAAGAAATTGCCATTCGGCAATAAGCCCGCCCTTTCCACAATAATATGTTTTTTTTCTTATATTTTTGTGCGCAATAAAGAGTATTTTAATATTTATTTTTTATTTAGAAGTGCCTCGAAGTAAACAGGGACTAGGTATATGGAAAATAGTTGAAAGTCTGGGCTTTTCAATGATGTATTGCTCGTCGTAAATAAAAATAGTTTTCATTGAGAAAAAAATAGAGAAACTTATTTTACAGACCCCCGTATCAAATAAATCATAAGTCGATAGTAAAAATTGTATCTTTTAAACAACCTCATAAAAATACAAAATTATGAAACTGATTTGATGACAAGTTTGGTCCAAGGATCATTTTCAAAGATTCAATATATCCAACCAGATTCTTTAAGGATAATCAAACTAGGTACATATGTATTAGGTATTATTTCGTCTTCCAAGAAATCTACACGTACAACGGCAGAGCCTATTATTCAAAAGAAAAAAAATATTAAGGAGTAAATAAGGGCAGGGTTTACTAAAATAATTGACTATAAGATATAATGAGAAAACTTATTTTAAATTTCAACCCAAAATGCTTATCCGAACGTGAAAAAACTAATGGTTCAATTTCGAGGAGACACTTAACGCCGAAAAGTTTTACAGAAACACACCGCGTACCTTCTGTTTATCAGGTAAAGTTTTAAGTGGATCAGATTTCTTTATTTATTTTTTCGAAAAAAAAAAAAAAAACATATTCCGTCAAAAAGTGTCACCATCGAATACCGCTTAAGTTTTCTACGAGAGCAACATTTGTCACTTAACTTATTCAATATTTCCTCACCGAACATCCCCAAGAACAATATAAACTAGGTACGTCGTAAAAACTTGTTATACGTAATATTTACGCATAGCCGATTTGTATTCCTTCTTTAATATTCTTACAAAATATTTTCCTTCATGAATGGTTAACTTCAAAATTCAAGAGATTTTTATAACAAAAAGCATATGAAATATTTGCTTCTCTGGAATGCTACCAGCTGTGATATTATGATCGTTGACTTAAGTGTTCGCATTTTCAACATCTTTATTTAGGTTAGGTGTGTGTGGGAATCTGTACGTCATAATTTAATGGAAAAAAATATTTGCATTTCTGCGAATGATTTGCGCTCTGTTTGAAATACAATTTCATCCTAATAATATGTATATTAAATAACTAGCTGATACCCGTCTTGCTTTACGTTGTTGATTTGGCTAGTCAGACTTGAGCCGTAGGTTATTTTATTTTTTTTTTTTTTTTTTTAAAAAATGAATCTGTGTTCACTCAAAGTGAACACAAATACACTCCTTGACTCTTTCACAGTAAGCTACTTAAAGCTTGTGTCGTGAAAGAGGAAGATGGTCGGCACCTGGGATCGAACCACGACGTCCGCAGTACGAAAGCCGGCGTTGTAACCGCTGGGTCACCAACTATTGAACAGGTTTTGTATGCAGCTTTCCCCTTCTCAGGACCAGTAGGCCTAGACAAAATGCATTTGGCAATAGACTACAAACTACTTCGACAATGTAGAGTAGGAAGAAAATTAACTGTCCACTTTATATATTTTATATTATAAGGATCATTGTTTGGTTTGAATAAATGTTTATATGTTCCAGTGGACAGTTAATTTTTTCGCACTATACATTAGCGATATCTTTGTTTGTAGTCGAACGCCAATTTGAATTTGTCTACGGCGGCATTTCACGCTAAGATTTAGAATGTGTACCCAGCTAATGTTTCAAAAAAGGAAAAAATAAGAGTCACTGCTAAATATGCGAAAAGTTTGAAAAACTAATGTCACTTTCAATATTTAAGTATAAAAAAAATAGAAGATGAGGAAAAATTAATACTCACTGTTGAATACGCGAAAAAATTAAAAGAAGAATGTAGTTATACATAGGTACCTACCTACCTAGTATTATAATACGTGTAGTTGTTCCTAATGAAAACCTGTTTGTAGATATAGGTACCTACCTACCTAGTATTATATTATGTATAGTTAGTTTGACCTACTTATGACTGTAGTGATACATTTAATGAGGTACCTTAGGAGAGAGAGGGTGCAAGCGAACACTGCTTTACCGGCTTTAGTCATCTGTCATGGCGTACATATTTTATAAGAAGTTTCGGTGAAAATCTTTATAAAATAAGAATTAAAAGACTTCTACTTATATTTTTTGTATTTCAAATCAAACTTCGATTGATTTTGTACATTTTCATACCGTAATGCTACAGTTCTACACAAAATTTAGACGTATAATTTTACTTTTAAAACATGACTTTCTCATTTTTGTATGAAGATTTTAAATTTTTAGAAATTTGTAAATAATTTAAAATATATTTAATGAAATGTAAATATTTGTATCTCAGATTACCACAATTGTATTTGCGAAAAACTGCGAAGAAAAATATTCAACGCAGAACCTACGGTTTTAGCGTGATGCTCTTACATACAGTTGGAGTGAAACAAATAAATAAATAAATAAATATACATACATTACTGAATTATTATGTAGATTCTTATTGCTTCTTTCTTGCTCCCATCTACTGCACACAAAGAGTGTGTGAAAAAATTAGAACGTTGTACACGCACAAAACGTTTACACTTACTTTTACAAAAACATAATATATATTCAAATTCTGGCGCCAAATACATGACAGCAGTCGCAGTCTTTAAATTTGGTTGCTCTCTTGTTCTCAATAATTTCCAACTGTTAGCTCTGTATCTCATTAATTATTAAATATCTACTATAAGAGATTTTTCGACATGTTGAGAATTCTCATGATTAGAAGTTTCGGAGACTTAAACATAACCACCTAATGAAGAACTTTGTTAACGTAAAGTGATCACACTAAGCCAGCTTTCGAAATAACAGTAGAATAATATGGTCTTAAGCCCATAGTGGTTTGTTCCATTTAAAAATCTAACATTAGTTATAATTGTTAGGCAATAGTTGCTACATATTCGTTAAGAAGGGAACGCGCAACCCGTTATGATTCTGACGTAAAGTGCGGACAATATTGCTGACCATAATTTGCTAATATCATGGGAGTCGTGGAATGCATTCCAATCATACATGGAAAAGATGTTACTTAAGAAACGGGACCAGCAATAAAATGGACAAACTGCATTCTTGAGTACACCGCCAGGTAGGAACCGAGTCTGCGAAGATGAATGAGGGGGCTTAGCCCTTGGAAATTCGGCAATAGCTACCTATTTGGGTATCCATGATGGACTTCCACTATAGAATTGACGAATGGCTTACTGATTTTGCAATGGGCACAACTCATGGTCTCAGAAAGGCTTGTTTTTATTTTGGACATTGAATCCTTACCTTTTTCCTACGTACTGGTAATAATTATTACACAACACTTCAGTAAACACTTTTACTAAATTTTATTTCTCATTTTACTATATAACATTTTACAAAACATAATTGCGAACTAATTACTTTTCTAATTACGTTGAAGTTTAAAACCTTTTACCTAATTTGTTGGGGGTTTGGGAACTTCTTTGCGTTATTCTGGGTAAGTTGTTTTCTTTTTTTAATATGATTTCAGTTATCACAATGATCTTTCTTACGCTATAGGTAGGGTACGATTTGTATGTAAATGATTTCCAAAATATCAAGTTTAATTCAAATGACTTTCTGAATAACTTGAAATCAAAAAGGTTTATTGTCAACTGATATTGATTATTGTTTATTTTATAGAAGCACTGAGATAATATCTGAGAGTTTAAATAAAGAATGAATGTTATTTATAAAAAAAGAAATATATTACGGTATTCACTTTTGAGAAATGGTCAAATTTTGATAAGAATTTTAATAAAGTAAACCCCTACAGATTTATGTAAGTGAAGATATAAACTGATCCATACACATTAAAGGTTCATTTACCGACTTTTTTTCGATCCCCGATGTCGATTATCTTCGTCTTTCGCAGCACGACCTAAAGAATCAACATTCTCGTGACAATGTTTGCTTGAGTAATACGAAAGTGTACGCGAAATTGTGTACGGGAGCCGAGGTGGGAGACCTCGGGCGAGGACCTTTTTGTTGCGTTGACATTGGTGCCTAGAAACAATGGCACTGGTCGCGGGAAATGTAATCTCGTATTGGGGGTGGTTTACTTTCCTCCGGGGTCTTCTATATGTGATTACGAACGACACTTTAACAAAATATCTGATACATTCATAGAAAACAGAAATAATATTCACATGTGTATTATAGGGGATTATAACATTCCAAACGCTCGGTGGGTTAAGGATGATGATGGTCTGACGGATATGCGAGGCTCACGGCGCGGTCTCCATGTGCGTGTTCTTATGGAAACAATGCGCTTCATGAACATTGAACAATATAATTATATAGGGAACAAAAATGATTCTATCTTGGATCTGGTGCTGTCGGATTTGGATTGCAATGTTGAAAGATGTGACTTTCCGCTGGTGCCTGAGGACGGATATCATCCTTCTCTACTGGTTCATATTCCAACTGTGGTGGAGGAAACCAATCTAAGTGTAAATCGTACGGCTAAATACAATTATCGTAAGGCGAATTTTGACCAAATCAATTCAAGGCTTGCCACTATTGACTGGAACAATTTGCTTCGTGGAAGGGATACTAACGATGCTGTAAGCACTTTCTATGATGCGTTGTACTCGGTTATTGATACGTACACTCCAAAAAAAATTACTAGATCCTCGGGCTTTCCAATTTGGTACAGAAAGCCGACGGTTGTGTTGGCCAAGATGAGAAATAAATATTGGCGGCTGTGGAAAAGGTTTCATAACCAATGTGATTACGCCATTTTCTCTACATACAGAGCTAAACTTAAACAGGCACATAAGGAGGATCGTAAAGTTTACCTGGACAGTTTGGAAATATCAATCAAGAATAACATTAAGCCCTTTTTTTCTTACATCAACCACATGAAAACTTCTAACGGTTACCCCAGAAGTATGCACTTCAACGGTGTTCACTCGAGTGATCCAGGGGTGATTGCGGGTCTTTTCTGTTCGTTTTTTCAGTCTGTTTTTAATGAAATAGTCTCTGACGAAATCGATATCGTTGCTGATACACACACTCAACCCTCAGCCTGCCTACCCGGTCTGACAATTCTGTGTTCTGAAGTTTATAACAAATTGATAAACCTTGATATTAATAAGGGCATTGGTCCGGACGGATTGTCCCCACTGGTGCTAAGGAGATGTGCGCCACATATAGCTAAACCTTTGCAAATTATTTTCAATAGGAGCGTTAGCGAGGGATGTTTTCCAAAAATCTGGAAAACTGCCAATATTACCCCCATACACAAGACGGGCGATAAGTCCGATATGAGTAACTACAGACCCATATCCATTCTTTCTCCTGTGTCAAAGGTGTTCGAGTCTATCGTGAAGGATCATTTAACGCATTTTCTAGGACCGCGGTTGCTGGAGGAGCAACATGGGTTTGTGGGGGGAAGGTCTACGGTAACTAATCTCTTGGTGTACACGGAGTATTTGTTTTCCTCAATGGATAAGCGAATACAAGTTGATTCTATTTACACTGACTTTAAAAAAGCCTTTGATAAGGTAGACCATTCCATTCTACTCAGTAAGCTCTCCAAAAATGGTATTCACGGCGATCTTTTGAGATGGTTGAAGTCGTATCTGACTGACAGATTGATGTCCGTAACGATGAACGGATTCAGTTCTGACAGGGTTCCGGTTACGTCCGGAGTGCCTCAGGGTTCGGTGTTGGGGCCATTGCTGTTTACGGCATTTATTAATGATATCGGTGACTGCATACTTCACTCCCAATTTCTGCTTTTTGCCGATGATCTCAAGATATATCGGCAAATACGTTGTATTGAGGATGCTGAGAAACTGAATGAGGACCTCGGAAGGATACACGATTATTGTGTCGCAAATAGGCTTGAGTTGAATTTAAAAAAGTGTAATTCGATCACCTTTACTAAAAATAAAAAAATTATAAAGCATAAATACACAATTGATGGCAAATTCTTGATCCAACTAGATAAGATAAGGGACCTGGGCATTATATTTGATAGCAAGCTTCATTTTGAGGCGCACGTTGAGGATATCACAGAACAATGTAACAGAACATTGGGTTTTATTTTAAGAACAACCAAAGAGTTCAGAGATCCTAAAACCATGAAAATTCTATATGTTGCACTTGTCAGGTCACGGCTTGATTACTGTTCTACAATTTGGAACCCGCTATATGATAAATATGTATTGGCAATTGAACGAGTGCAGCGTAAATTTCTACGAATGTGCGGACGTAGGTACGGCGATGCATTCTGTGGGAGCCTGTTGGAGCTCTCGAGGCGCCGTGAATTGATGGATGCGTGTATTCTGAGGAAGGTATGTACATCAGAGGTCGATGTCCCTCAACTACTGGCCAAAATCGGTTTTCGTGCGCCTTCAGAAAGAAGAACTAACCGGCCCCTGAGCTTAAGTACAGCTCATACCAACGCTGGCTTGCGAAACCCTCTCTACCGTATATTAAGCAACTATAACAATAGATTCTCTGACGTCGACATGTTTGCGAGTAATCCTCGTGGCTTTAAAGTGTCTGTTTTGCAAATTTTGAATGGTGTATAATTGACCGCTTATTGTTGATGTTCCACTTATCCCAATGATCTTCCCCTCTCTCCTTCCCCTTCCATTCTTCTTCCTTTTCTTGTCTGCTCTATTTAGAAGATTTTCATGTTTTGTTGAGGTGGTGGGTGTGTTTGTTGTTCTCAGGGTTGTTAGTGTTTAAACTTTTATAACTTTTTTAAACTTTTTAACTTTTTAAATTTTTAATTATTCAACTTATTTGATTGATTGTGAATGTGTAATGCTTTTGCGCATTTATTTTTCAATTTTGTTTGATTA
Source organism: Mystacides longicornis (assembly GCA_963576905.1). NCBI lineage: Eukaryota > Metazoa > Arthropoda > Insecta > Trichoptera > Leptoceridae > Mystacides > Mystacides longicornis. The sequence goes on from OY756423.1 coordinate 10,058,335, forward strand.
TTTGATTTAACTACTCTGTTTTAAATTATATCTTATATTATAGATGACAACCTTATGGGCTTAAAATATTACAACTTGTGAAATATGTGTACACTTTTAAATAGGGTAATGCATTACTTATATTTTTGACTTTTATATATTGCATGTACTCATATGTATTATCTGAAGTGTATCATTGGCTTTAAATAAATAAATAAATAAATAAATAAATAAATAAAGCGCTCGAGATTCATTAAAAAAAATGTGAAAACCCAACTCTGTTTCTATAAATTCAAATTATTTTTATTAGATTCAAAATAAAATAAAAAGTTATTTTTGTCTCTTCTTCTTCTTCATCCATGTCCGCTCCCTAGTTGGAGCATATGGACTCCACAAAACCTCGCCATGCGGTCCTGTCCCCTGCGATTCCAGCAGTCGCATCCCAGTCAACACCAGCGGCCTGAAGGTCAGCTTCGTAGAGCCTTTTTATTGTTTGGAGGGGCCTACCGCGTCTTCGATTGCCCTCTGGATGGTAGTTGAGACTAAGACGGGTTATGTCCTCTGTAGGCTTCCTGAGTACGTGACCCAGCCAGGTCAGTCGGCGGAATCTTACAGTGGTAGTGACCAGTGGTTGACCTGTTAGGTCTCTGACAACTGTGTTCGGCACAAAGTCATTCCAACGTATGCCCAGCATTCTTCTGAGGCACTTGCTCTCGAATCCTGCTATGCGGGTGTTTTGAGCGCATGTTGGGTGCCAAGATTCACAGCCATAGAGAAGGACCGGTAGGACACAGGCATTGTACAGTCGGACCTTAGTTTTGATGCTGAAGGCATTAGACCTCCAGACCTTCCCAAGCTTGCTGAACGCCGCTCCAGCCAGTGCTAAACGCACAGAGAGTTCTCTTTGCATGGTGCCATTTTCTTCTATGTGGGCACCAAGGTACTTGAAGTACTGAACATCCTCTATGGGTCGGTTGTTCAATGAAAGCCGCGTGTCTGCGTCTGTAACACTACCATTTTTCATACAAACCGTTTTGGCTACATTTATATTTAAGCCCACGGCGGCCGATTGCAGCTGAAGACGTCCCAACGAAGAGGCAAGATCAGCCACGCTTGATTCTATTAGAACCGCGTCATCAGCGTATTCCAGGTCACATAGTCGTGTATCCGACTGCAACTGAATTCCCTCGCCATTCAAAGTAGATAGCCTCAGAATATAATCCATAAGTATCACGAAAAGGAAGGGGGCCAGTACGCAACCCTGACGAACTCCGGTTGTTACTGGGAACTTCTCAGTGGTGGTTGATGCTAGTCGCACTCTCGATTGGCTGTTGTGATGCAGTGCTTTGATAAGATTAACTATCTTTGGTGGGACTCCATACAAATCCAGCACACTCCACAGTGTTGGGCGATGGGGGCTGTCAAAGGCCTTATCGTAATCAACAAAACAGCATGCGATTGGGCTATTGAACTCGTTGGCTTGCTGCAGTAGACATCTCATGTTGTGTATATGATCCGAACATGATTTCCCGGGAAGGAATTCCGCTTGGTTCTGCCTGAGTATTTTCATTATTGGCTGCCGGATACGTTCGAGAAGGATGTGAGCCAGCACTTTCCCTGGCACGCTAAGCAGAGTTATTCCTCTGTAATTGTTACAATTCTCATAACTGTAAATACAGGTATCTATTATAAAAGGATACCTGCATATTATAATACCTACAAATCAATTTATAAATAAAAATGAAATATTTTCAACACGTTTACTTAACCAATTTTTTTATGTAGATATGAATAATGAAACATATTTTTTATCAAAGATGCACGAAACAACGCTAAAGAAATAAAGCGAATTTCCACTGTTTCATCTCTGCTAACACTTCATTATATTGCCCGTTAAACAGCGATCGATGCTTTTATATCTTGAGGAGAGCTCATCATCACATGAGTTTCTTTAGATACTTAAAAAATCATAGGTTTATTCAAATAATGTTTTAAAGATGTCTTACTACCTATATCGATACAATAATAATTAGGTATTTCATCTAATTTACTTAACTCATTTTTTTCAGTTTTAATCTCGGCATATAGACTGCTCTTCTCTGCATGTGTGCCCACCGGTCTGCCCATTTCAAACAGGTATCTTCTCTATTTCTGGAGTATCGTAATTTAAAATTTTTATGGCAGTTAAAAAGACAGATCGTTGCACAATCGTCCAACAAAAAACGCTCGCCAGTCAGATACCTTTGATGAGTATGTGATAGTTAAGCAGATGTGACTTGCCTTTAATTGCGCAAAAAGGTTTCAAATTCATTCTCTCCAGAAATAGTAAAAGTGTAGAAGTCAATCAAGGAAAAAAATTGATTTGACTTTATAATACTCGTACCTACATTTTACTGACGAATACTTTATTATTTTCACAGGCTAGAAATTGACATAAATACTAAGTACTAGACAATAATAAATAGAGGGTGCCTTTGATATTTTATCGTGGATGTGTATCGATAGAGACATGTCTAAAATGAGTGAGAATTGACTATGTGTTCTTGAAGTTATTTCAGTTTTTAGTGTCCTAAAAAGCCAGGAACAAAAATATAGGTACCTACATTGAAAAATCAGCTAGTCTTGTCTGAAAAGAACTTCAAGACTTGGAGATCAATCAACTACGACTAAAGAATCTACTACGACTATCTAACAAAAGAAACTGGGAGTTTTATTCTAAAGAATGACTTCTTACAAGATAAACTTCTTCGTTTCCAAAAAACTATAAAAAAAAATTTCGTTGTCTTTCTTCAATTCGAAAGAGTGGGAATTCCTCTAGGGCACTATCGCCCAAAAACTAATCTTTTGAAAACTCACCCGTGAAAGTTTCTCGAATGCCATTGTCTTGGGTCTAATATAGCTCTTGTAAATATTTAAGACTACTTTGTAAGTGTATATAAAAAAAGTGCCTATAAAAAACATGTTGAACTTGATGGTATTTCGACGAGTTTTCTCCAAGGATGTGCCGATTTATTTAGTTAATTATTTATGACTTTTTTTTTACTTAGCTTTAACTTTTACAAACAGTTTTTTTTAAACGATGATTGAGTTTAGTGTATTCAGTATAGAGTATAGTGAATTCTTAATCATTTAGAAAAACAAAACTATCATTGCGGCATGAAAATAAGCGAAAGTGAAGAAGGGCAAGATAGAAAAGAGTGGAGACGTTAGTGTTCGTTCTAATTGGAAAGCGTTCACGCGTCCGCGCGTCGAGTGTCATATTATGCTCAAACGCGGACGGTCTTTTAAACTGAAAACATTGTATGATCGCTCGACGCTCGGACACGCGATCACTTTTCAATTAGGACAGGGGCTCACGGGCTACAGCGTGATGGGTAAAAAAGCCGCTAACCTAGAGTAGCCCAGAACTCATAGTATTATTATAACAGCCTTTTCGTGTAAAACATATCTTTGCATAAAAATTTTACGATTAAAATGAATTTATCCTTGGAATTATTATAGAAACTTTAAAATGATATCGACTATAGACTACAATTTTCTAACAATATCATTTAATAAAAAAAACTTCAGGATAACTCTTTTAAAATTTCCCACTATTGTAAAGCACTCATTTTTAGGAATCTAAAGTTGGTACAAATTATTGAAACGATTATTTTATGAAATTTTCCCACAACATACCCACCAAATTTTATCCAAATCGGAAGACAATTTTTATCTGAAGGAAAAAATAACAACTAATGACTAAAAATTCATTACTAATGTTCGATTTTTAAATGGAACAAACCACTACGAGCTTACGACCGTCTTCTACTGTTATTTCGAAGGCTGGCTTAGTGTGATCACTTTACGTTAACAACGTTCGCCATTAGGTGGTAATGTTTGTCTCCGAAACTCCTAATCATGAGAATTCTCAACATGTTCAACATGTCGAAAAATCTCATGTATGCAAGAAGCAGAAATTTAATAATAAAATGAAAAATAGAGATAAAAGTTGGAAATTGTTGAGAACAAGAGAGCAACCAAATTTAAAGACTGCGACCGCTGTCATATATTTGGCGCCAGGATATGACTATATCCATTTTTGTTAATGTCTCATATTTATTACCTTTGTTGGTGCACAGCGTTCTAATTATGTTTAGATTCTTGTGACCTTTTCAGGACTAGATCTAGTCAAATTTTACGTGCTTGTGTAGGAGCATAAGACCAACCCGTATACCAAATTTTATGAAAATCGAAGAATTTTTTTTTCTTTTTTAGCCCTTTTTCTAGAACAAGTGAAATTTTCTTTGGATACTTTAAGAGGGTTCCCCTGAAGGTACAGATTTCAACATTTTACTGACTCATCTACATCGAGGGGCTAACCGTTGTACCAAATTTCAATCAAATCGGATAAGAATTACTATGAGTTATGGGTGCGCACACATTTTTGGCGTACGGGTACGCGGAAATATAAAAAAATTTTTTTTTTGCATTTTTGGAATCTACACCTTCGAAAACGCCGAGAAAATAAATTTCAGAAAAATCTATTTTTTTTTATCCGATCACAAGACTCATGTATATTCCATATACCTACTATGACTAAAATTAATAAGTAAAAAACTGCAAGTATGAATGGAAGTGGTTGGTGGCCCAGCGGTCACAGCGCCGTACTTTCGTACTGTTTCGTGCGGACGACGTCGTGGTTCGATCCCAGGTGCCGACCATCTTCCTCTTTCACGACACAAGCTTTAAGTAGCTTACTGTGAAAGAGTCAAGGAGTGTATTTGTGTTCACTTTGAGTGAGCACAGATTCATTTAAAAAAAAAAATATACTTAAATATACTTTCAGTTAATAAGAGAAAAAGGATAAAAAAATTAGTAAAAATATAATATATGTAGGTACCAATGATAATCCTGAGTTGAAAACGTATGTGCTATAATGCGTGGCAAGTCATCAACTACGAAAGATTTTGCATTGAATTATCCAGAAATACTGCAAACATAGTTTCTGTGATCATTGTCGTGATTTGATTTGATTATATCATTGCTGTATGATGGATTTGATCATGACTTTAAGATCGCAAGTTTGACCATATTCTGAACTAAAAGTATTTGAGTTGTAATTTTACTACTTTTGTAAGATTCATCTTATCTAATCTCTGATAATAATTAATCAAACTACACAGATATGTAGATAGGAGTTTAAAAATAATTATAGAGTGTGATTTGTCCATTAGGGCGGGTCGATTTGCGTTTCTTACAATATTGCTAACGTAATAGTTATATTTTAGTGCTAAATGCTGTTTAAAATAGGTATGCAAAATATTTTTCAATTTGTCTCCGAATTGAGCTCAAAGTTTCAAAAAAATGTTAAATTTATCGTATTTTGAAGCAGGTATAAATAAATTAAAAATATCTTTAAATTAATTTTTTTTTTAAGATTGTATGTCATAAAAATGACGGAATAATCAGTTCTGTATGATATAAAGCATAAAAATGCAATTTTGGATAGCAACAAAGTATATAAAGCGCCGCGAAAAACCAGAGAAAATCTCATGAAATGAGAAAAGGGTTAAAAATACCAGTATTGTATTTTGATGGCCGTAAAGCGAAAGTTTTAGGCTATTGATTAGAAAAAGTGGTCAAAAATATAGATGAACAATAATTAAGAGAGTGTTAAAGGAAACTGATTCTAAATTGATGGAAATTTTGGAAAACCGAAACCGATAGAGAGATCGATTACAGATTTCTTTTCAAAAAGCAATATTTCATTTGATCTTTTACTTGTCGTCTGATGTGATGAAAAAAAGTGTAGGTAAATACCGGAAAACATGATTGAATAATTAGTTTGCAGGAGAAAAGACTAATAAAACCATTAGAATGATTTTTTGCTTATTGCAAACCACAAGTAATCCCAATTGAATGAGTCGCTGATAATCTAGAAAAAAAAAACGACAAGTAACAATTATTTAGGTTTTTGTATAATATGTTGATGGTGCTTTCTCAAATCATCATACGCTTCTGACCAAATTGGAAAACAACTGGAAAAATAAAACAAAACAATTGATATGTTCCAGGTGATTACAACAAATAAAAACTACTATTTTATCATTTCAAGATCTACGAAAAGATCAATTATATTTATTCAAAATTGGCACAGTCATACCAACAGGAATATTTTCTAATGATTTAGGCAACTAAGCTCCAGGAAAAATGTTCCATGTTAGATCGCTAAACTAAGCTAATAGGATTCTGCGACTGCGTTTCTTTCAGAAAGTTTGATGACCTTAACTTATCTTTATTGTTAATGTTTGTGCACCAACTTACCTCGCAACTGATCCCGTTACCTATGGAAGTTTAATTTCTTATCCATATATTTATCAGATAATCAAATCTGTAATATAATAATAATAATAATAAAAATAAAAATAAATAAATTATCGGAATCTGAACTAGACGTTCTTAGATCGGAATATTTAAGTTCTCCGATGAATCATCATAACACAATTTTGGAAAGTTCAGATGATAACCATACAAATGTTACAAATTCTAATGATGCTTCAAACGAGAACTTTGAATATTTTAATATCCCTGATTATGACACTATTAAGAGCAAATATGAAGAGATGCTTCTGTTGTTACGTAATCAAGAACCCTTTCTTCGACCTTTATTGCCAAAATTTAAAAGTTTTCCAATTATTGAAAAATTATTTGTCGGGTTAGTAATATTATTTTAGATGATTTAAACTCCTGTCAAAATTTACAAGATGTTCATTCTATTCTTTATTGTGCAGCGGCTACTTGCGTAACTATGGCAAAAATTAAATTTAATCGAAATCAAAACATCATTGAGCATTCAAGTACCCCCCGTTGGCAAAAAAGAATAGAAAATAGAATTACTAAATTTCGCTCAATAATTGGAAAACTTACATCATTTAATTCTGGAAACCATAGACCAAGATTAAAATTATTTGTTGAGAAAATTTTTGATATCGAAAATATATATTCAATTGATAACTTTAATTTAAAAATAATAGAAAAAATTGACTTTTTTAAACAACGAGTCTTGGCGTTAGCTAAACGGATAAGAAGATTTAAAGAAAGGGTTCAAAGGAAAAAACAGAACCATCTCTTCTCCTCTAATCAAAAAAAATGTTTTACAAATCTGGAAGATTCTAATTTCAAAACAGATAATTTACCTAATAAAGATGATATGGAAACTTTTTGGAAAAATCTTTGGTCGAATTCTATATCTCATAATACTAATAGTGATTGGTTAGAAGAAATTAATTCTGAATATCCAGAAATGCAAAATTTTAATATAAATTTGATTGATGTTAAAACTGTATCAAAAAAAAATACAAAATTGGAAATCTCCGGGAAAAGATGGTCTACAAAACTTTTGGATTAAAAAATTTACAAATTCACATATAATTTTGGCCAGACAGTTTCAATCTGCAATTGAGAATTTGGACCTTCCAGAATTCTTAACAGAAGGTATAACCCACGTTATCACAAAAATCAATAATGCTTCAACTCCAAATAATTTTAGACCAATTACATGCTTACCAACAATTTATAAACTTTTGACATCTATAATTTCAAACAAAATACATTCTTACTTAATCGAAAATGATATTTTATCCGTCAGACAAAATGGATGTAAAATGGGATCTCGTGGCACAAAAGAATTGGTCTTAATAGATAGTATTATTTGTGAGCAGGTGAAACACAAAAAGAAAAATATCTCTATGGCATGGATTGATTACAAAAAAGCATATGATTCAGTCCCACATTCTTGGCTAATAAAAGTATTGGAAATATATAAAATTAATAACGAACTCATAGAATTTCTAAAATTTTTGATGTCAAAATGGAGAACAAAAATATCTGTTTCTCAACCTTCTGGAAAATATATTACCGATTCAATCCATATCAATAGAGGTATTTTTCAAGGAGATAGTCTTAGTCCGCTTTGGTTCTGCTTAGCTCTAAATCCGCTGAGTAAATTATTGGAATCATCAAATTGTGGCTATGAATTAAAAAGGTCTGGTATTAAATTTAGTCATTTACTTTATATGGACGATTTAAAATTATTTGGTAAAAATTTAGTTGAATTAGAAAAATTAATCAAAATCAATCAAAAAAATTTAGTGATGATATAAAAATGGAATTTGGCTTAGAAAAATGTGCAAAAATTAATGTTCAAAAAGGAATAATCCGAAACAATCATCAAAATAGTTCTTCATCTGTTACAAACATTCCTCTTTTAGATAATCAAAATTACAAATATCTTGGCTTTCAACAAAATCTAGTTTTTGACCACAAAATTATTAAAAATAACATTAAAAATGAATTTATTAAACGATTAAAAAAAGTTTTGAAAAGTTTTCTCTCCGGGAGAAATAAAATTATGGCCATTAATTCATGGGTTGTACCGAAAATTTTGTATTCTTTTGGAATCATTAAGTGGAACCAAACGGAACTAGACAAGATGGGTACGTAGTTTGCTCACGCAATATAGGATGCATCATCCAAGATGTTCCTTGATGAGATTATATTTACCAAGGAAGATTGGTGGTAGAGGCAGTTTAACATCAAAAACATGAATAACAAAGAGATAAACCTCCTCCAATCTTACTTTATCTCATCAAGGAATAAATTGGGTTATGAAGACCTCATTGCGTGTGATTTGAAGTACACGCCCTTAAATTTATCAAATCCTGTTTCACCACCGATAATTGGGGTACAAGATCGGGTTGATATATGGAAAGGCAAGTCTCTCCACGGTCGATTCTTCGAAACTTTAAATTCATCACATGTAAGTCTTGAAGATTCTACTGGATGCTTGAGGTTTGGTGAACTATTTAGCGAAACAGAAGGTTTTGTCTGTGCAATACAACACCAGGTCATCGTAACCAATAATTATAAAAAATATATTATTAAAACACCTGACACTATTGATAAATGTGGTGCATGTGGCCAAACGGGAGAAACACTCAGACATATTTTGTCTGGGTGTTCTCTCCTGTGTGGTTCTGAGTATCTGCACAGACATAACGATGTGGCTAAAATAGTTCATCAAAAACTTGCCTTAAAATATGGTTTACTAGATTTTGAAGTACCTTATTATAGGTACACCCCAATTTCGGTAATGCAAAACAATAAAACAAAGTTATATTGGGATATACCAATACAGACTGACCGAACGATTAACGCAAATCGTCCGGACATTGTATTGGTTGATCGTAGGAACGGGATAACGTATCTCGTGGATGTCACTGTACCGTATGACGAAAATTTGAAAAAAGCCGAGCAAGACAAGATAATTAAATATCTTGATCTTGCTCACGAAATCAAGGATATGTGGCATACACCAACCACACACATAATACCTATAGTGATATCGATGAATGGAGTTATTCCTAAGTCTCTTAAAGACAATCTAGGGAAACTTGGCATCTGTTGTGGTCTCAGATATGCCATCCAAAAGGCAGTTCTGTTGTCCTCATGTAGGATGTTATGAAGGTTCCTTTCTCTGTAGTTCGAAGATCTCTCATGATTACATTACATCGTGATGTATGATGAGAGATAATACCGATATTTTTATATTTAGTATATAGCATTGTATTTAATTTTAATTTATTTTTATTAATTTTTTTTACAATGATGTATACTTCATATGATATATTGTGATTTAATGAATAAATGATTTGAAATAATAATAAACACTTTATTGGCATGAATAAACTGTAATTACTAAAAGGAAAAGCTATTTCGCTCAAAATACACTATGTAGTAAGAGAATGAACCGCTCGCCGGATAGTGAAAGCTCGAATCACCCGAAAACACGCACCTTTGATCCTTGAAGTACCGAAAGTAAATTTTGAAGCATCCTTTTACAAGAACTACGTTATAGACAGACAGCAAAATGTAACAGAAACACCAATCGACAAGTATCCGACGAAGATCTTACGGCATTGAATCCGACAAGATGAATAAATACAGTTTCCTGAATTTTCCTTGTCATATACAAGGAGTTTGACGATCTGTGAAATTGTCAAAGAAGCCTCACCAACTTTACGCAGAAATTTATCAAGAGAAGATTATGTAAAAGCTTAGAAAGCAACGAGTAAAAAAGATATCAAACCAAATTTATCAAAAACAATCACTGCAAAATAACATAATTTCATATACTTACTTTACATAAAAAATGTAAAAGTTTTATTCATTATTATTGTGTAATTAAATAAATAGAATTATGTACTTGAATTATCTGAGGTATAATAAAAAAATGAATAAAAAACAAGGCCGTAATCATTTTACATGATTATTATAAAAATATCAGTTAGTATGGGATATTTTCGTCCCATACAAAACTTCAAGGTCGATTCGGAGACAGAAGATCTTATTTTTTGTCATGAAATTTTGTAGATAGTTATAATACATCATAAGGCAACAAATTATCACTATTACATTAAGATTAGAAGCATTTTTTAACTTCCACACTAGAACGGCCCACCCTAGTCCATGCCAAAAGACCAGACATTCGATTGATTGATGAATTACAAACAACGTAGAATCTTTGTTCATACGTACCTAATACGGTATAGCTACCGCTCGTGTAGGTTCAATTACCGAAACTAAAATTTATTTTCTTAGTCAGAAACAGTCACAAATCATTTAACTTACTTATGATAATTATTTCTTCATTTATGGTTAAGTATCTCAATCATTTGAATTTTGACAAAACAAATGAAAATTAATTGGTTTACTTAAAGTGAAAACTGTTAAGTAACCCCTTTCAATTCTTTTAAGTAATTTTAATTCTTAACGAATATTATAAGTAGGTATCTAACAATAAATTACAACACAAATACATATACTTCAACAATAAATTCTCTAATGATGTTAGATTTTTAAACGGTAGGTATGAACAAACCACCACGGGCTTACGACCCTCTTTTACCGTTATTTCGAAGCTGGCTTACGTTAACAACGTTGGTTGATGTTATAATCACCGATACCCGAATTCTCAACATGTTCAACAAGTCGAAAAATCCCACGCAGGTTCGAGTCCTATTTGAATTATTGTTGAAATAAAGTAACTAGGTTGGTGTAACGTTACACTAGGCGATGTACTGGGTACCTTGTTTCTGCTCCGTCGTCCGACAAGACTCCCGTCTTGTCAATGATTTTTGTTACTTCGAACGGTAACAATATGGAAAATGTTCTAAGTTGACATTCGCCGCTACGGCTATAGCACTGCTATAGTCCTTGGAAAATAGACCATTAATCAATCAATTAGTTCTCCCTTTGACACCCTACTCTGTTGTTGGTTTATGACCTCCTCCCACACCATGTCCGAATTCCTCAGCTCTGCTTCGAAGAAGCGGAACACAGTGTGAGAGGGTCTTCCTCGTCTTCGGGACCCTGATGAGAGGAAGAACAGCGCTCTCTTCGGCCAACTGTCATTCGGCATCCTCAACATATGTCCCAGCCATGTCCATCTCCTCTCCACAATGGTCTTAGAGGTGATGGGCTCACGCTGGGTATGATAGGTATATTATATCCATGGATGCCGAATAACAGTTTGCCGCGGGGAACGCTCTTCTTCCTAAGATCGAGCGCAACGGAGAGCTGGGGAGAAAATGGGGAGTAAAGAGAGTTTTGATTGATTCGATTTCATATAACTAAGTACACGACCGGTTTTTTTCTTATTATTTTAGGTGCTATCTTAATACTTTCCTGGTAAGTGTTCTAATGCTGACTTTCACCAACGGTTCGTAACTTTTAGGTACCTAGCTCTTTGCGTAACGTTTTGTGTTCTGTGCTGTTTTGTAGTATTTTGAACGCTAAGACCTACATACCTAAAAGTTGGGAGCCTTTGTTGAAATTCGCCATGAGTATCTTTTATACTTTATTTTAGAATATTCAACAAAAAGTATCTACGCATTTTGTTGATTTAAGGAGCTGTTATATTTAAAAACAAAGTTAGTATTCGACTCGAATATTTTCGCTCGATCCATATTTTTTTAATTTATTCAGAATGACAAAACCCTACCCTCCCTTTTATCCTTTATTCTCAAGGATTTGTATCACTTAAGTATACGTTAAAGTAATATACTTTTGTTTGCAAGGAAACAGTCAAGAATAAATTAGAGACAAAAATAACTTACTTGACGATGCTAAAAATAAACTTGGCTTCTTTATATTTTGATCGAACGCATGAATAAACACTGATTTTTGTGTAAGGTATGTATTCACTTAGTGAAAGTTCATTATTATGAATTTAAGCCAACACAGTTTTTTTAATAAATTATCTGCAATTCCACTCATAATTGAGTGATTTATGACAAACACAGTTAAAAAACAGGTTGTACTTTCACGATTTTATTTATTGAGGTTCGAGGGCGTCCGTCTATCTATTGTAGACATTATCAAGAGACTCGATTGACTATTATTTTGAAGTGACGAACAGCTTATGCTGCGAATATGGGAGAGGAGGACGGGGAGGGTACTCCGACTATGTTAAATGGTAGGTAAGTAATGAAATGTTTTCCTATAGAAAGAAAAGCGGCTGTAAGATAACGAACGCATTATTCTTTGAAAGAAGTAGGTAAAAAGCAGTCTATGTTTATCCCTTTCACTGCCGGCACTAAAATAATGAAAGTACGAAAGAGACAGATCATGCTTTATGTGTAGTGTCAATAAGCGTGAAGAGTATACCGCAGTAAACAAGACGCAGCACTAAAATAAAATGCATAAATTAAGTCTTCTTCTTTAGCCTTCTCGCGTCCATTTCTGAACATAGGCCTCCCCCAATTGTCGCCATCTCTCTCTCGTCTGTCTCGAATGACAGATGGCAGATGGACCAAAATAATTTTACAGTGGCGTCCATAGTGGGGAAGGAAAAGCAGGGGCAGGCCAATGATGAGATGGAGTGACGACATCGTGGCTTGCGCTAGTTTTGGCTGGATGAGAAGGGCACAGACGAGAGAGAGATAAATTAAGTAAAAACGTTAAATTCAAAAACTTTTGCAATATAAGGTTTTGATATGACGTGTTACAGTCGCTTGTGGGTCCGTATTTTAGGAAATCATAGCATTCATCATTCATGAGCAATGAGCATGGCATTAATTGAATTAAGTAGATACGTATATAAATTAATATTGAGCCTAACTACCGCTGCGAAGAAATGAAAACACAATGCGGTATCAGAGTGACGAATGATCATCCAGTTAACCTTTGAGATGAATTAATGAGATTAGCGCCTCTCTGCGAATTATAATAGCCGTGACAGTGTCACTTGGAAATGTGATGCAAATATATGTAATGTAAACAAGTGGTTGTTGTGTCCCTAGTCAGTTTCACTAAGTGCTGATAAAATATTATTCCGATTCAAGAATAAACAAGGCTATTTATTACATTATCTTAATACAAGGTAGCTTTGTTAACTCTTTCATGAAAGGATAATGGAAGTCTTTAGCTAGCCTTATCTTTGATATACATCAAATTTCTTTTTCAACCGCTTTGACAGACGCCTTGAAATTTATCAAACTGACTTTTAATTTTTAGTGTGTGATCTAATTCATCACGCGGACGAATCATTCAAATTGAGAATATTGAACGATCGATCGACGTTGGGACGCGCGATAACTTTTCATTAGCACAGTGCCTTATTATAATACGAGTAGGTATTGGTTTTTTTTATATAAAACTATCTTTCCTGATTTCCCGACTTGTTTGTTTTAGGATGGACTTGTACTTTTTAATTAATTATTATCTCTGTTAATGTGTCCACATGCATTATTGTTTCATTGATCTAATCAATTGTTCTTACTACAGTGTCCACAATGTTTTGTTATTGTTATATTGATCTTTTGCTTTTTTGCTGTCATATTGAAATAATTATATTCTTAAGATTATTATATTGTATAAATAAATAAACTGAAAAGTGATCGCGCGACCACGATGTCTTTTCATTCGATAGTTAATACTATCAATACGATCAGTCAACACTACCTATCCCCACCATGGGCACAGAGAGGCAAAAGTTGTATTACTTTGCGCTCAGAGTGACGCATTTGCCTCCTCTTCTCTTTGTATCTTTATGGGTACCTACAATGACCCTGTGAAATTGCTAGGGATACGGATCCAATCTCCGGATCCGTCAATTTGTGCCGGATCCGATATGAGCATTTTGATGCCGGATCCGGTTTTCTGGATTGCAATCCCGTGACGGGATGACCAACATACAATGTCCTTAATTTGAACGATCCGTCCGCGTTTGAGTATATGAAAATCGTCGCGCGGACGTGCGTATACGCTTTCCTGTTAGGACACACGGTAATTATTGTCACAAACCTACCTGCACGAAAGAAGCGATTAATAGTCAGTTATTTGCTAATACAGAGTACACATGTATACCAAGTTAATAGTAGTTACTGCGTTCATTTCTGAACATTGGCATTATCCCTGGTCTCTACTCAGAGTCTTCCTCACCCATACAGACCTAGCAGTGTAGTAGGTATCTTTGTCTCTATCATGGCCTCTCTGCACTAAGGCTGTTATTGCACGATCTGTTAGGAACGAATGCTCGGTCCGATTTTTTAAGTCTTTGTTATATCACAATAATTTCAATTATGCACTTCAGAAATTAAGGATTGTTCATAGTATTCACATTGCACTAAACCAAGATATCTTATGCTTTAAAGTTTTATACGAACAACTCGACTTATTCGTCTTCCGTAAGGACTTATCACTCTTCATTCCTGAATGAATACAATATAACACAGTATTTTTTGTTTGAAAAGATACAAAGAGAACAAAATAGTTCGGGTTATTGAAAATAATGAATAATACCTACTAATTTTATTATTTCTGTAAAACCGTTTCTATTAACGAAGAAGTGACGAAATGAAAATAATTTCTCGACAAGTTTCTGGTCATTTATTATTATTAGTAAATTTAGTAGAAGGCATTTTCATTATCCAATATTTGGTTCAGTGAAACTAAGTGAGGTTAATGGTGCTAACAAAAGTCCGAGACAAAATTAAACAATGAGCTCGCCTCCACCCCTTTGCTCTGGAGGTCAAGGAGACAGAGTGAACTGGCGGGGTTTGTAAGGAACTGATTTTTATTTGGCTCCAGAATATAACCGGCTAATTTGTATCATGATGTTTATAAGTTCTTTTGTATTCTGCTAACACGATCTGAATAAAAGTACACACCGAAGTTTTATTCAAACACAATAAAAGTTAACAATGTCACTTTTTATGTTAAAAATTCTTTAACACATATCCATTATCCACTCCGATTCTGTGAAAATTCCACTAAAAGTTGGAATACTCTAAAAACTGCTTGAATAAGTTCGTTTTGACCGACAATTATTGAAAGATTCATAATAATTCTTCTAGTAGGTACCTATATAGACTGACCAGCTATATTTTACCTGCACCTGAGAAATTTCAATACTATAGGTATTATGTCAACATTTTCCCTCAAATAGGTACGTACCATCTGAAAAAAAAAACAGAAAAATCAAAATAATTTACGAATTTACGTAAGAATATTTTGTGATGGTTTTCCGTTTCTAACTACAATACCTATACCTAGTTAAAACTTTTAAGTAAGTTTTTAATCAAGTTGAATCAAGAGAATCGGGCTTATAATGTGTTTTTTTTAATGAAATATTCGATGAAACTAGTAAAAGGAAGAACAATATCATAACTACATTTTCGAAATATCAAAATATGTAATCTATATATTAATACGTGAAGGAAAAACTTAGTGACTATTTTTACGAAAATTGCGATGACGGAGGTCACGGAGGAGTATGAAATTTCGCACACTTATAATTTGTATAAAGAAGGGGTGGCGAATGCTAATATTTTTTTTTAATTATGCATAAAAATAGATTAAATCAATAAAAAACACTACGCACACTACTGTAATGTTATGCATTTCATACTCGCACACACTTCGATGTATTTTGACATTATTTGACACAGATCATTTTAAAGAAAAAATAACAACTAATGACTCTAACAATTCATTACTAATGTTCGATTTTTAAATGGAACTAACCACTACGGGCTTACGACCGTCTTCTACTGTTATTTCGAAGGCTGGCTTGTTTATCTGTGGTCAAATTGAGAATAGATTAATATTTTATTGTATTAAATAACCATAGAAAAACTTTGAACATATCAACATTTCAACTTTGACAATAAAAATAAAGATAAATCACAATACCACCTAGGTGGTGTTGGATAAATCATAAGTACATTAGGTACCTACCTATCAAGTTCTTAAACTTAAACACATACGGTTCCTTTGTTTTATTTCAAAGACACCGTAGAAAGCCAAACTTCATATTGTAATTATACGGCCTTACATAGAATATTTTTGATACATTCATAAACCATATTTGTCGAATATTTCTGACGCTTTCCAAAATCAGATATCAAAAAAAAAAAAATATTTCCTTTTTTCTATTGTTTATTCATTTACAAAAACACTTTTTTTTACGAAAAATACCTAATCGAAAAAGGGCACTTTTTAATTATTTTATTTTATTCTTCAATGCTGTGTAATTTTTTCACTATTAAAATAAATTTACACAAAAAAATATTAAGTAGATACTTCTTTAGAAATAATAATATCAGCTGCCTTTTTCTGAAGGTTGCTGGCGAAAAAAATAGTCTTAATTAAAAACTGTTTTCAAATTTGAATTTAATATTAAAAGCTATGAACACTGAGCAGGTTTCATTGAAACATAAAACCGAAATATACCTACCCTTATTTATTATACCAAAGAGTTGCAGTTTTAATATTAAGAAAAATATACTACCCTTAAACCTTTTTAGAATTTTTATTTTCGAATTCGAAGGAAGCTCAGTTCTAAGGGTAGGGTAAAAAAGTGTTATTATGCACTATGCTGGTTCAAGATATGCTTTAGGAATCACATTCGTGTGAGTGCAATAATAATGTATGACTAGCCGTGGTAATCGTGTAAATGCAGCATTAGATGTAATAATTTGCTTAAAAAAATGTTGTATGTCAAAAATAGTCAAATCAGAAAATTTTCAAAAATGTTTGAGGGCGGTTTAAAAATAGAAGGTCACAAAAAAAAATTCCCAAACATTTTTTAAAAACTTCCTTATTTAATTTATTATCTACCCTGTAAATTTCTTTTTCCTATTCTTACGGAATCATACTTAAAAACGTAGGTAGTGGTTTGTTCATACCATTTAAAAATCGAACATTACTAGTCAGTCATCAGTTAGTTGTTGATATATCGCTAAGATCTAGTCCTGAAAAAATGGACACAAGAATCTAGACAAACTTAGAACGTTGTGTACCAAGTAGATAAGGTTGTTTACTCTATAAATACACTTTTATAAATTCGCCGTAGATTTTCGAGTTCCGACCTTTTTTGTTTTATCTTTATTGAATTGGGCTAAAAACCTGAACCCGTCAATATACTTAATTATTATCAAATTCCATTTCAAATTTAGCCCAAAATCTTAATATTAGTGTGTTGTTTGTCAAACATAATATCATCAAAAGTTTATATAATATTAATATTGTTAAAAGTTACGACTGATTTTATGCTGTAAAGTTTCGTCCAACTTAATTATATCTTAACATTGTTTCAACAAAGGGCGTCAAAGATGTTTAATGAAAACCTTAACTTTCATAATGTGTAAGGTCCCTTGAATGGGGCGAAAAAGGTCGTTATATAATGTAGGTACGGGTTGAAAAAAAAAACGTACTTCCTAATGTGTAGAGCGAGTTAATAATAATATATCTAGGGTCTACCATGCATGTTCAGAATATAAACGACATAATCGCTAAATGGATCGAGAAGAACATATTTTATACCCGTATTTTTTTTCAGAAAATATTTTATACGTGTATTTTTTATTCATATTAATACGCTAAAAAAGTATTAGACTATGTACATATTTCTGACCCGAAACGTTACGAATGGACTTCGTTCAAATATTATTTTATCTTAATGAGGTGTTAGAGTAAACGATACAGAAATGAGAACAGTTCATAATAAAATATTAGATGTTCAAACGGAAGTAGCCAATGATAAAAACGATAATGAATCGAATATTAGCCGTGTAATGTACCCTCTACTTTTATGTACTTACTTACTAAAATGTTGTAATGACTTCAGCTATAAATAGACACAAACAGGTGTAATATTATTATGTACTGTGCTTATATATTTAAGGAAGTGGGTCTCGATTTATCTGTATCATTAAACCAATAACGTATGGTGTTATTTCTACGGATTTCGGAATATTATTTCAGTAATAAATACTATCTATTACGGTTCATAATACTACATAAGGTTATCACGTCTGTGCCTACAGTTAGATAAAATAATGGTATAAATCTGATTATTTTTGATACAAACAAAAGTGGTCGATCATTGTAACCATGACACATGCCGTGGCAGTGATGTGCGTTTTGTTTCATAAACAAAGGAAAGACTCCTTCTCTTCTTTACACAAGCATTATGCTTTTTAAGGAGGGCAAACAAAGTATTTTTTGTTTTGATGTTTATTGGAAAACAATTGATGTATAAAATTGTAATAATTATTTAAAGAAATAAAGGTATATTATTATTATATTATTATAGTATTTTTATTTTATTATTTATTTATTTATTTAAACAATAAATTTATGCATACAATATTATTCTCTTAAAATAAATTAATTCACTTAAATATCTACGTTAAATTAAATTAAACAATTTTGTAAAATAAACGTTGAATTCACATCTATATTTAATTTTTTAAGGAATATTACGTTAATTTCATCATTTTCATTACGAATAAATTTGTTATTCAATGAATCGAACAATTTTAACATTATGTAGACAATTTACCATCTGTGACATAAAAGAAAGTGAACGTTCTAAAAGTAGTGTTTTACATCCATTTGGTGGAAATGAACAATGATCTCAGCGGAAGTGTGAGCTGCAGAGGACATAGAGGGTCGGAGACGTTTTGTTTACTCAACTTTGTTTAAGAACCTTCAGCGGCGACGAAACGTAGTAACGAGAAAAAATCCTTTAGTTTTTTTCTATTAATAATCTGACCACATAAGAAAAAGTGCGCAGAATATGATTTTCTTTTTTAAGAAATAATATTATGTACCTAAGTACCTATAGGTTTTTTTTACCGATCTGATGTTTTTCTAGGCGATCCAAAAATAAATATTTCAAAACAAGCTTGGTATTACGTCTTTGCCAATGATATTTGATGAAACCTTTAAAATAATTAATAATGCTTGGTTTTCCAATAACGTGGGAGAGAAAAAAGTTTATGTTTGGATTTTACGCAATTTAATTCTTTACACAACCCATATAAGTCTTCTTGTGGATAGCGAAAAAACTTCGAGAAACCGAAAAACGTTGAACAAAAGACGCCAAATGTCTGACAACGTAGCTTTAAATACTTTTGCTATGTACCTACATATTAAATTTTGAACAAAACTTAAGGGAGATCGAATAACAACATAATAATTTCGTTTTCTACTATAAACATTATGTTTAAACGGACGTTTTCATAACCTCTGTAAACAATAACAGATAGCTTAGGCCTATGAATAACAATAGCTCTACTCATCAGAGTTTAATGATCTCCTTTATCATCGACAGTAAAGCTGCGCTATAAATTCAGTCAAATAGGTACAATCAAAAGGTTTCTTGTGAATGAACAGAGCACACACTCTCTCTACGAGAAGAGATACCTTGGCGTAGGTATGTAGGCACATACATAGGTACTATGTAGGTAAATGTGTTAATCACTCTTTATTCACAAAAATTAAAAGCAACTGAAATATAAAATTTAATGTCATTTTTCTGGTTTGGTGATCTCATCTAAAAGAACAAAGGGGAAGGTAAAATTTATTTAATGGACTTCAGAAGAACATTGCAATGTACGTACATAGAAAGGGAATCATACTACTTTCAAACAAGCCTTTTTTTTTTCTTTTAGGTAATTAAGCTTCATATACCCACATAATCATTGAGGTAGATATCTATATAATTTGAATTAATTAATTTAAGAGCTCTCCATTGCGCTCAATCCTGCGCAACGTTAATGACCTCCTCCCACACCATGTCCAGATTCCTCAGCTCTGCCTCGAAGGAGCGGAACACAGTATGAGAGGGTCTTCCTCGTCCCCGGGATCCTGATGGGAGGAAGAACAGCGCTCTCCTCGGCCAACTGTTATTAGGCATCCTTAACACATGTCCCAGCCAAGTCCATCTCCTCCACATAATAGTAGAGGTGATGGGCTCACGCTGGGTGCGCCGGCGTATAGCGTCGTTCGTGATGCGGTGGTACCATCTTATACCCAAAATTCTCCTGAGGCACGAATGCAGATACTTTTTGTGCCTGGGCCAAAGTCAGGTGCCAGGACTCACACCCATACAGGACAATGGGCAACACACACGCATCAAACAGTTTACATTTCGTCTCGACACTAAACGCCGACGCCTTCCATATCTTGGTCATGTTGTTGAAGGCGCCACTTGCCATACCGATACGTATCGAAAGCTCAGCCCCGAGGTCACCAGTGGTGGTAATAGTTGCTCCCAGGTACTTAAATGTATCCACCCGGAAGACCTGGTGACCATCGATGGTTATCGGTAGCTGTTTATCGGGGCAGGAATTATTCGCCATGATCTCCGTCTTACTGGTATTGACTCGAAGGCCGAGGCGTTCTGTTTCGTCGCAGAGTCTTGAAGCACTGCGCTGTAATTCCTTCACTGTCGTACTGAAAAACGCTAGGTCGTCCGCGTACTCCAGATCGCACAGTTCGCCCATTAAACCATATCTCTGTGTTATCGGCATTCCTCTTGCTCCTTGCATGGACTTTCTCAACAGGAAGTCCATGGCTATTATGAATATAAAAGGAGCTAGTACGCAGCCCTGTCTGACTCCCGTGGTGATCCTAAAAGCTTCAGTAGGACCACCTGGCGTTTTCATGCTACACTCGGAGTCTTCATACAGGGACTGCACCATTTTAACTATTTTCGGAGGTATACTATACAGGACAAGAATTTTCTATATTGATGGTCTATGTGGGCTGTCGAAGGCCTTTTCAAAATCTATAAAGCAACAAGCGACTGGAGAGTTAAACTCTTTGCACTGCTGAAAGATGCACCTGACACAGAAAATTGGGTCCGTGCAGGACCTTCCAGGTACAAAGCCGCATTGCTGCTCTCTCAGGACAGCCATGACAGGCCCCTGAATGCGGTGTAGTAATATCTGAGATAATACCTTACCGGGAACACTCAGTAGAGTAATTCCACGGTAGTTTTCGCATTCAAGGGGGTCCCCCTTTAAATATTGCGACGTTGGATCCATTCCGCCAATCTTTTGGACACCTTTCCTCTTCCCACGCCATTTTAAATATATCTAATAGTGGTTGGCCAAGGGTGTCTATGCCTTGTTTGAGGAGTTCTGCGTGAATTCCATCGTCTCCTGGCGCTTTGTTGTTCTTAAGTTTCATCACGGCCAGCACTATCTCACTGTATGTCGGCGGGTCCTCACATATCCCAGTTGCCTGAGATATATTCAGACCAGTCAACTCCTCCTCAAAGTTGTAAGGTGAGGAGGGCTCGGGACGGTTTAATATTGACTCAAAGTACTCCCTCCATCTCCCTTTAATCAGTTCGGGGGCAGTGACAGTGGCTCCACGAGAGTCTCGTATTGCCGTCACGGGTCTTTTTTGACCCCTGCCCCCGACCTCCCGGGTGATTTCGAAAAGTGTCCTTGAGTCATTTCCGAGTGCAGCAGATTGCGCTCGCCGTATCTGAGAGTCCAGGTATCTTCTCTTATCTGTTCGTACAGAGTGCTTCACCTTGCGGCTCAGCTCTCTGTACTCAGACACCAAAGCAGCCAGTTTTTGAGGGTCTTTTCGCTGCCTCTGAGGGTCTTAGCCTTCTGGCGATCTCCAGGACCCATCAAACATCCATATTGGCCTCTTTTTGCTCTTATAGCCGACAGAAGAACGTGCGGATTCCATAACGGCGTCACGGAAGCTTTTCCGGAACAGCTCCGTGTGAATCCTGCAAGGGGGAAAACCTGGTGCGTAACTCAGCCTCGTATGTATGACGACACTTAGCACTCTCTAACCTGCGTATGTCCAGCGGGCGAGAGGCAGATGGTCCCTGCTGGAAATGGGTCAATCTGAATCTCAACGAACCCACAAGGAGATCGTGATCAGTATCCATGTCTGCCCCTTGGTAGGTGCGGACATCTCGCAGGTCAGTTCGGTTGCTGGCCCTTACCAGAAGATGGTCAATCTGGTTTTTTGTTCTCCTGTCAGGCGAGGTCCAAGTATATTTATGGATATCTATTAAGAGTCCATGGAGTGTGGCGAAACCAATCGGACGGCTTCCATTATCATTTATCACTCCCATGCCATGCCTACCCATGACGCCTGGTCCATACTGGGGGTCACAGCTACTAAAATCCCCCAGTACTATTAAGCGGTGGCACCTTGGAACATGGGACACAACTGCATCCAGACTGTCATAAAAACAGTCCTTGGCAGCCGCATTCCCATCCTCAGTGGGAGCATAGCATAGGTGGACCGTCAGTTTTTCGCCCGTCATCTTGAAGGACGCACTCATCAGGCGGTCAGAAACAGGATCCCAACCAAGAAGGCGAGAGAAGGCATATTTACTTAAAAGTAGAGCGACGCCACGCATCCGTGCAGTTCGGTGACCAGAGTGCAGCATGACATAGTTGCCAGCGTCACTCTGCCCCGTCCCTGGAATGCGTGCCTCGCTCAGCCCCAGGATATCCAGTCCATAATCTCCCGCCAACTTGGCAGCAACAAGCTCCCCGCCCGCCCTCAAAGTGTGGACATTCAGGGTCCGGATTTTCAAGCTCTTGTTAGAGCGAGCCGTGGTCAACACAGGGGGGACACTAGCTGCCTGGACCCCCCCCCCCTGGTGGGGCCCAGGCGTCCGAGGCTTAATTTTGTTGCCTTTTCTGACCGCTTGAGTTTAAGGGTGTGAGGTGGTCAACCCCATGACCCCGATCAGATTTTTCGATTACCTGCCTCTTACAGGATGCTCGAAAAACCAGCAAAACAATATAGGTAAATATTCCAAAAGTATATCACCTAAGGATGCCCCATGACGGTAGGCCGAGGACGCGGTGATGCTTTTGCCATCAGGATCACGAAGACGAGGAAAATCCTCTCACACCTTCTATATTCCGCTCCTTCGAGGCACAGCTGAAGAATTTGGACAAAGTGTGGGAGGAGATAATAAGCATTGCACAAAATCGAGCGCAATGGAGAGCTCTTATTGCCTCCCTTTGACCCTGAATGGGGTTCATAGGGAGATTATATTGTAATTTTTATATTACGAGTACTTACAATAAACTGTTCATAGTTTTAGTTAAGGCTTGTGAAGGGTGAAGTCGCTCCCAAAAGCTAGTTTATGGCTAAAAATAAATATTCAGTAGGTAGCATAATATAACAATAAGTAAGTTATTGGAATCAGTATAAAACAATAATGGACTGTAGTGGGTAAGCTCCAGCATACATTATTGTGTACGAGGCCTTTTATTAAATACTACGCAGCAAAGCCTGTCGGACGACAGTCACAACAAAGAAATAAATAGTTCAGATTTGATATCTTTTCCGTGGCAACAGTTATTTGTAGGATCAAGTAACACATATTTATTCGATATATTATCGTGGACATCTTGTTATTATTGTCATAGCATCTATCGAGTTACAGAATATATGTACGAAAAATATTTTACTGGTTTAGGTGTTTCATAAAAATACCGAGATATGGCAAACTTAACCAATATAAAATTACTTAGGTACATATAAAAAAGGATTGTTTTTACAGAATCATGTTTCGGTTAAAACCAAATTTTCGTAAGTAACACAGTATACTTTTTCAGGCGATTTAACGTAAACATGTCAGGAAAAATAAGTAGGTACCTACCTACACATAAATATTTTCCACCAAGAATTGAAAAGATACATGTTTGATTATTTAGAAGTTTAATAAAGATGAAGTTAAGACGAATCCCTGTGGGCTTATTTTGATGCTTGTTAAAATTTGATACTTATTTACCTACAGGTATATAGATAGATAACATAACATAACATTCTCCCTTTTAAGGCTCCCCCCCAAACCAACCCACAATGCGGGAGGCCTAGGCCCCACTCGGGAGCATATGGAGGCATCAAGAGCTCTCCATTGCGCTCGAAGGCGTCCGAGGGTCATTGTGCCTTTTCTGACCGCTTAAGGTTTAAACCTAAGGACTGAGGTAGTCAACCTCACGGTCCCGATCTGATTTTTCGATTTCCTGCCTCTTACAGGATGCTCGAAAAACCAGCAAAAAGAGCAGAAGTGCTACCCTTAGCCGGCAACCCAACGGCAGAGTATAGATATGTAGATACCTAACTGAAAATTACATTTCAGTTAATATTGTAAGCCTAGCATAAAATTTTATTAATCTAATAGAACACTAGATAGATATCTTTTTGTTTTTAAGATAAGTGTCTTTCAAATTCTGTTAGAGTCATTCTTTCGGGGGCATTAAAAGACGATTAGAGAGATGGGAGGAAGAACAGCGCTCTTCTCGACCAACTGTCATTCGGCATCCTTAACGCATGTCCCAGCCAAGTCCATCTCCGCTCCATTATGGTAGAAATGATGGACTTATGCTAGGTGCTCCTGTGCATAGCATCGTTCTTGATGCGGTGGTACCATCATTCATTCAATATTTTCTTCTCTTAACACTAAATGCCGACACTATACATATTTTGGTCATGTTGTTAAGAACGCCACTTTCCATACCGATACGTATCGGTAGCTCACCCCCGAGGTTACCAAAGTAAATACACAAAAAATATTTGTAACAATACTTATTAACAATCTCTGAAATTCTGAAAAAAAACTGAAATTTTTATATTTTTTCAAATTTAAGGCGGCTTGCGGGATCGGAAGATAAAGTCCGATTTGAATAATATATATTTTTTTGTTTTTCTTGTATTTACCAATCGCAACTTTTCCGCACTATAGCGAATCGATATCATCAACTTGACGTTTTTCGCACCACCCTAATAATTATATTATGGTCCCTTGAACTTCTTGATATAAAAAAATAATTTGGTTAAAACGAAAGGCCAACTAAATCAATTTACAAATGAACAAGGGTAGGCACTCCTTCCCTTCAGATTTGGTACATTAGTATTTGTTACTGAACAAAATAATAATTTACCACTTTATTGGCGTAATAAAAACACGTTCGGCTTATAATAGCCGAAGGCTGTTACTTTCGAACAAACAAGTGAGAATTTGGAACAAAAATGACTTACACAAAATCAAAACACTTCAATGTTTTCGTAGCAATTTTTTTTTCTATTTTTATTCATATCTGCACTCTTTTTTTAGCACTGTCGAAGACATAGAGAATTGTATTTATTCATAGACTAGCTTATACCCGTATTGCTTCACGTTTTTGATTCCGATTGTCAGGCTTGATCGGTAGGTAATTAAACAGATTCCAGTCTAGCATCCCATTGCTTAACATACCTCTTTAACTGACATAAGCACAGAAAAAGAAGAATGACACTTTTACAATTTTTGTTTTACCGACCTCATAATATTATACGAACCTATTCAAACCACAGAGCTCTCTCTATGAAAACTTGCAAATTATGTCCACAGATAATATAAATATACTGATTATGTCGGTAGGTTCGTATAATATTTTATTTTTTTTGGAGGTCTATAATAATAAAAAAAATATTATACGAACCTACCGACATAATTTGCAAGTTTTTTGCAAGTTTTCATAGAGAGAGCTCTGTGGTTTGAATCTTAGCTACATACATTGCCTGCTTTGATATTAATTGGCCAACCCACCCATAGAGGGTGATTTGTATCTGTCAAACTTCAATTCAAACTACAAATTTTTCATTAAATCTTTATTTATTGAGAATAATAAGCTTTTAATAACATTTATATGTATAACAAATCAATCTACAATTATTTTATTACATTTTCATACCGTAATACCAAGATCCCATTCAACATTTACATGAGTAATTTTGTTTCCAAAAGTCTTTTTGAGAAATTTGTATGAAGATCCTAAAAAATACAGTTTTTTTAAATAGCTCTAAATATATTAAAGTTAATGCAGCAAATTGTATTTAAGAACCTTCTCCAGCATTTTATACTGCTCTGGGCATATTAATATCTATCTTAGCATTTGTATTTTGAGCGTGATGTTCACATATACGGTTAAAGTATTGTCAAAGGCAAATAAAAAAACAAACATTTCTAAAATATTATGTAGATGTGGTGTTTAATCATGTGGCAACCCCACCTGTCATGTGTGGTGGGGACGTGCGAACGCTTTCCAGTTAGTTGACACACGGTAAATGTTGTTTGAGATAAATTAATAACAAGACCCAAGGAATATGTATTTCTTGGTAAGTATAAATGACAGTAGTTGTCCTTCCATCTTAGGAGTTAGCTGTTCTTCCATCCATTAATATCCCGAAAACGAAGAAGACCCTCGAACCCCGTTTTGGTCAGACACAGTGGGGTCAGACGTCAGGGAGTTTGATTGATTAATTGAGGTATCAACTAACTTTAAAATGAACTTGCTCCTTTTCTCGATTGGTTCGCTGGACTGTGTTGGGCCATATTTTTATAACGCAACATACATCCTTTTTTACTAAATATAAAAATAATATTGTCAAACAGGTAAAATTAAAAAATGGGCTCAAATAATTTGAAGTAGGCATTACAATTATAGGTGTTCCTCAAAGTCTCCTCTATATAAACAGTAAATACCATATCAGTTTTTCTAACGTTTGGCTACTTAACACCCTGTATAATAATGATATATTCACCAATGTCAGAATTTAGGCAAATTTGTATATTTGTATCAAACAACGCATTTTTTCCTTCAAACAATAAACCACGTTTCACGCCTGTCACACAATTACGCACAAACATTAGGGTGTTCTGGAATAATTTATGAATCCTACTTGACAGATTTTTATTTGTTAAAAATGTTATCTCAACTGTAACAATTAGGTATTTGCTCTTCAAAATATTTCAATCATGGCATACACGCATTGTTATATAATAACATAAAATAATATAAAGGTACTCACTGCTGACAACCCATTTGCATTTTCCATCTTCAAAACAAACAAAAACACAGACAATGAATTTGTCATATCAAGTTCTCGAGGTGTGAGTATCTTAATTTTGCGGAATCCTCTAACTTTACACATACTTTTTCAGCGTCAAAACTTTCAGTGTGTTTTAGCGATACCGTCGCAGTTGTTATTTCTCTCATTTGTATGGGCAGGCCGGAATACAAGAGCTCCGACTTCGCGTCATTAGACGGTGTACCTAGTCTTTTAGGAACTGTTTACAAATCACAATAATAATTACAGGTGTGGAATACATTTTATACGAGTAGACTAACGCCGTTAATTTATACATATTAATTAAATCAAACAACGGAAAGAATATTAATAATATTGAATTGTTTGCGTTTAACGGTAATTTTTTAAGGCGTCCTCTCTATTCTTTAAGATTACTCTGAAGAATAGTTTTTATTATTTCTTACTTGGCAAAGATGGCATTAATTTTAATAGTTAAGTAGAAATTATAAAAAACCCTACTACCGAGTATTGATATGGTCAGCGATTATTATTTGAAAGTTTTTTCGAAACGAAAGTCTTTCATTGTTATTCTAAAGAATGCAGACTTGAGATATGTGGGCAGGTACCTTTTGTTTTCAAGGATAACAGGTAGCAATAAATACTTTCTCTGATATGAAAAGAATGATATTCTTTTAACTTGTTCGGCTATTTGGAATGTATCTTATCCTATAATTTATGACTATGTATGTCCTAAGAGATTTGCCAGAAGGACAATGAACCTGATGTTTTGAATAAAATTATTACCATGACACAGTATTGTTTTAAATACCCCCTTTCTAGGTCCAACCATTTCTCGGAAGGCCAATGCACTGGTGTAATCAAAAGGTACACCCCTAAGATGGAAGATTCTAGAAGTTTTTTTTAACCAGCTGAGTGCAGCTATTTAAGCACACGACCAGTAGGTAATTTCTCTCATTCTTGTCACTCAGCTCGCGACGCATACTTGTTTTGCTTTTAGACCTGCGTGATTTTTGACTTACTTATTTTGCATATTTTGACGTAGCATAATTAAACTTTGCTTTCTGTGAGGTACCTAATTTATTTCGGGATCCTGTTTCTTATTTTTTTTTGTGTGTTGTGCTTACTTCAAATTAGTAGCATAGAAAACGTAGCTCTTTGCGAGGTGTTAATAATTTTGATTCGCGTGTATAGCTTATTAATTTAATCGCGGGTGGTAACAGAATTACACGTCGGGGTTCTGTGAGGTATTTAATCAGAAAGTGAAGTGTGAGGTAATACCTATTAGTGATAATGTTCAGTGTTCTGGTAAGGATTATTTAACTACATACATAGCTGCTGATTGGACTGGTTGGAGAAAAATTTTGATAGCGTACGACGAAATTAAAAGTCATTTAAATCTAACAATATCTAAAAGAGTATAAAGACCTACGTATGGAGCATCTTGATGTACGGCTGTGAGACTTGGTGGATATCTAACATAGATAAACGGAGACTGGAAGCTTTTGAGATGTGATCCTTCAGAAGACTTTTAGGTATATCCTGGAGGGACTCCAAAGTCAAACAATCGAAGGAGGAAGGCATCTGCTCAAAACCCTATCTGAAAGGCGTGCAAGATGGAGAGGACACGTTATAAGAAACAAAAGTCTCCTAAATACCATCAATGAGGGGATGACTGGAGGGACAAACTCCCGATGACGATCACCTTAGGAATACCTACAAGTACACAACGTTCTAAGTTTGTCTAGATTATTGTGTCCATTTTTTCAGGACTAGATCTTAATGATATAGTATCAACAACACAGATGACCGACTAATACTGTTCGACTTTTTTAAATGGTATGAACAAACCACTACGGGCTAACGACCGTATTCTACTGTTTTTTCGAAGGCTGGCTAAGTGTGATCACTTTACGTTAACAACATTCGCCATTAGGTGTATTCTACTGTTATTTCGAAGGCTGGCTTAGTTTGATCACTTTACGTTAAAAATGTTCGCCATTAGGTGGTGGTCCCGAATATTATGAGTAGTTTCAACATGTGGAAAAATTCCATGCCTAGGGCAGGATTCGAACCTGCGTCCCTCGTCGTACCGTGCCGAGACGGTAACCACTGGGCTAATTCCCCGGACGTTAATTCCTTCATAATACGTGTATATTATAACAAGTAGCTGATGTTAATGAGATATAGAGCCATCTGTTGGATTTTTTTGAGAACAACTAGAGTAACCGACTTTTTATAGAGCTACTGTTCTCTTAAAGTTGGCGGCAGGATATGACTATATCCATTTTTGTGAATGTCTCATTTTTATTGCCTATTGGTACACAACGTTCTAAGTTTGTATAGATTCTAATTCTAATCTAATCTAGATTATAATTCTAATCTAATGCTGTTTCTCATATGAGGAACTGAAAAGAGCTGCAACGGATAGAGCTCAGTGGAAAAAATTGCTTCCATCCAGTCATAAAATTGTGACGAGAGAAGGGAAAAATCATGGCCTCTCTTAAAACTACAGTGGGTCTAGTACGAGTTTTATCGAAAGCTAATTGCACGCTAATAAGCGCTTATTAGCGTGCAAATTGTGTTCTTAAATCAAACGAACGATTCATTATATCATTTTAGTATGATATTTTTTCCAAACTTTTTCGATGATCGTTTCGATATTCGATCATCGAAAACTTATACTAAGGCTACAGTATTGTAAATGAAAACTAGAAACTTTAGCGTGAAAAAATCAAAAAATAAAATAAAGTTAAAGGCTAAGGTATTTCGCTCTCTGGTTGATGTGAAAATTATCATTTCAAAAGTGTGAGAATATTAATGAAAGTTGTTGTAACTTTTTTTTTTCAATGATGTTGAAATGATTATTATATAGAAGTAGAATAATATTTTTATAAAAGAAGTTAATTTCCATCTCATTCTTTCTTTTATCGTTCTTAAGTATAAAAATACGAAGAGCATTTTTATCAAAGCACAAAGAAATATTATTTTTCTCCTATCGTATTTTTTTGCCGTCTTATATTATTCGAAGGATCAAAGGTACAAAAAAAGTTGAAGAAATTCGAGGTAATAATATATCAAAAGATAATAATTGTAGATTGGAATTTTAAATTTTATCTCGAATAAATTTGGTTTAATCTCGAATTGTTCAAATTGACAGTGGCATTTCGAACTGCGTCTGCCGGTCGGGTGCGTCTGTGTCTGTGCGCGCTGTTTATTGTTTAATGTGCTACGACTGAAGGGGCAACAAAAAAAATAATAAGAAAATGCAATAATTAAACTAAGAATTTTATATAGAAACAGTAACAGTATAGCCGGCGGAACGCATTGCGTGAGGAATGTTGTCTTTTCAACCAACCGTTCCCTTCCAACCATAGAAAGGTAGAAATTTCAACCGGGAATACCTAGACCTCTTCATCAAAAGCCCTTGCCTATACCACAAAGCTACAGCGAGATCGGTGAAGATTGGAAGGTGATCTGAAAATGAAACTGAAGAGGATTGAAGTGTTCAATCCTGAAAAAAAAAGGAAATGGTTGGTTGAAAAGACAACATTTCTCACCCAATACGTTCCGCCGGCTATACTGTTACTGTTTCTATATAAAATTCTTAGTTTAATTATTGCATTTTCTTATTATTGACCTAAAATACCTACCAAAATAAGATTAAGAAAGTGGCGGACACCTCTTATCGGAACACTGGTGAATTTTGTATGTGCTGTGTCCTTTTGTTATACTTTGTTTATATTTTAGTGTTCTGTTGGTGATTCTAAAATAGTAAATAAAAAAAAAATCAACAATGATACGCGAGATTCTCCCTGTTTTCAACCCTGAACCGTCTACTCCTGAACATAGGCCTCCTCCATGTTCTATATTGTGCCTTCTGTTTCCATGTTCCACCCTCAAACCTCACCAGAACATCTTTCCATCGATGTTGGGGACGTTCGTTGAATGAATGTGTTCGAAAATTTTTCAATCTTCTTCAGTTTCATTTTCAAATCACCTTCAATTCTTCACCGATCTCGCTATAGGCTGTAGCCTTGTGGTATAGGCAAGAAGTCTAGGTATTCCGGTCAGGTCGAGAAGTTTCGTGTTTTTCGGTTGAAATTTCTACCTTTTTATGGTTGGAAGGGAACAGTTGGTTGAAAAGACAACTTTCCTCACGCAATACGTTCCGCCGGCTATACTGTTACTGTTTCTATAGAAAATTGTTAGTTTAATTATTGCATTTTCTTAAAGATTCTTAAGTTATAAGTGATACAGCAGTCGTGTGTCTTGGACAATAATTTCAAGAATTCAGACGCTAGCCGTGGAATTGTCTACAAAATTTAATACAACCATTATGATAAGTTATGTAACTGTATAATATTTCAATTAAGGCATTAATGTAGTAGAATAATACGTTGATAAAACAATAGAATATAACAAATCTCACAACATTTAATAAGGACACATACACAGTTTGAAACGGGTAAATTGTTTACGTTCTGATGAAACTATCCCAATAAAATGTTTATCAGAATTTCATGTCTTCTATAACAAACCAAGCTAAATATCTATCGGATTATCTAACGTCTTGTTAGCGGCACAATAATAATAATTTATCTCTCTGTATAATAAATTCGTGACCTTTCTCGAAGATTGATTGTATTTTGAATCAATTTGGCCGGGTTGTACAATGTACAACCACTAAAATAAATTGCGAATACGCCTTCATAGTCAAGGTAATCAACATCTACGTATTTTGTGGCTGTCAACATTGTAATAGATATCTTAGAGTCTTAGAACAACAGTTTACAAGGATTTGTCTCAACTTATCTCCGAAATAAACTCCTGAAATCAGACTCGGATTGAAGAATCTTTTTTATTTTTTTTAATTATCGTAGGTAATCTTGGAGACAATAATTAGCCAAACAAAAGACGAAATTGGCGATCTTTCAGAGATGATCATTCAGTCAACAAGTGCTGAGGCAGGATTACTACTCCGGGTAGATTTTTTAACCATCACAATACGGAATTTCAAATAGATCTACGTGGAACTATTTTTATGCACAGCAACCGAAATCTAAGTGTGATATTGACATCGTTATTATGATTATGACCATTAAATATGGAGTGGCGCGGTATAAATGACTTCGTGGACTGTATGTGCGGTGGTATGCTGTGCTGAAGTGTGGTGTAACCAGCTGGAAAGAAGAAGGATCTGGAATGTTGGACTAACCTTTAACTCCACGGTGATCACCTTCTGCTGGCCAGCTCTTCTTTGGTTTAAACACACACAACATATACAACACAGCACAATTTATATTGTATGATACGCGGCGCGGTTGTTTCTATTTATATTAATAATTTTAAAGAGTAGATTTAAAATGACGATTTCTTTGCGGTGCGGTGCGGTTGACTTTTTATGTTGAACTAGTATTGTCACTCATTCTGGTTAATTGGTTCAGTACTGTGATTGAAATGCAATGAAACCCACTGGACCTTCCGTGGATGGAATCGATGTCTTCGTCTTTCAGGCTATTAAATTCTTTTTGTTCAACAAGCCTGAACCATCTCAACTTTTAACCTTCCATCTACACCCATACCACATTCCTAATATTCTCATCGCTTCTCATGTCCTACAGAGTCATTCCATATACTATTCGTTGAGCTGTCATCTCTACTACATTTATAAAGAAAATTTAAGTCAAAATATTCTCAAAAATCTAAATCAACCGAGAATCTTTATCTTATGCTATAGTATCACGTCAAGACAGGCTGGCCTGGGTTGGTCACCAATAGGGATCCTTAAAAGGAAAAAAAGAGAAAACATTTTTATGTTTATAGTCGAACGATATAAGAAGTAATTGAGAAAAAAATGCAGTCGACTACAATGTTGATAAAATGGTCCTGGTTGAAAAGAACGTCTGATATTAAAAGGAATGTGGAGTGTGGACTTCTTCTGTTCATAAACGTTCTATTATACATTTTTACACCTATTAACATTCATATTGGTGAATCGTGAAATGTGCTTGTCAAAGCATGGTGAAAAAGTATGATACTCTAGAGGGAGGCAGGTCTCTGCTGAATTTATCTAAAAGTTGTACCTAATATGTTTTACCTTGAAAACCTGACGTATTGTAGAATTAATTATCCCCCCTTTACGAAACCTTGACTCTTTAACATTCAGGTCAGGCATAAAGGTCGGAAACAATATTGAAGGATCTTATTGGAAAAAACAAACATAGTTACATTCATACACATTGTTTTGTTGTCGTATTTGTTTTCACACTTTTCTTAAAGGGGGTGTGAAGTGGAAATACCTGAAGGGTCTTGCATGTAATGACAAAACAATTTTCTACTTGACTTTTCACAACGAACTCGAGATCAAGAACTTTGTAATTAAAATAAAATCATGTTCTCAATTATTTTTTTCGCTTCGTATTAAAAAAATAAAACTTAACTGGATACCATCTCACTCTGATAATATCGCCTATATAATGAGGCGTTGATTGGTTTGGTCAAGGAAGCGATGAAAACTGGTAAGCCCTCCAAAAAATTTCAACTCTTCCTAGATCAGATGAAGTATAGGTATGATTGGAACCATTACTGGATCCGAAAAAGTGCATTTTACAAATCGGCAAAGTCGGATAAAACAAAAACAATGGTTTTCTAAATACATTTTAACACGGCAAGAAATGTTGGCTCTATGTCATTTATTTGAGATTTGACCACCATCAATGATTGGATTTGCATTTTGTCCAAGATGTGCATCAAAAATTTTCCCTCGTGCGTGTGTAGTATCAATTATTTCAAGCCCTTAGACCACGTGTTTCTGGGTTGCCGAAGAAGGGCTGTGATGTTTTTCTAAATTGATTTCAATAATGTGGATAAAGTAATTATATTTCTAAAAAAATACTAACTGATGAACATGCATTTCTTGGTGGAGTTTATTTGAAAATAAAGATTAAATAAAAAATTTGTATAAATTTTTCACAAATTTTTATTATGCTGACTAGTTTCGTAGGCACACGTCCTACATGGTCACAGGAGGCTAAGAAACTGTGACCATGAGTTTGAGTTTCTTAGCCTCCTGTGACCATAGTAGGACGTGTGCCTACGAAACTAGTCAGGATAATAAAAAAATGTGGAAAATTTATAATTTTTTTTTATTTGATCTTTAATCCTATTTTAACTTTTTCACTCCCCCTGTCAACTTTTCGAATTCACCTTGCGCACCAAACGTCAAATTCGGAAAATACGCTCGGAAACCCTCATAATCAAAATAACGGTCGGCGGTCCCATATATAAGTGTTGTGCACATCAAGAACATTACTGGAACCAGGAGTAAAGGAAAGAACCAGCAAACAATCGGTGAGTTCCCATTTACAGTCCACTTCTTCTTCGTTCGTCTACGTACTTCCTGCTTAAAGCTGGGAGACGTAGTTAACATATCTAGGCGCACTCGAGTCACAGATGTGGGAGATAAAATTGCAAGGCTCAAATGGAGGTGGGCTAGTCATGTGTCCCGCAGGGACGACGGAAGGTGGAGTAGGAGAGTGACGGACTGGAGACCAGAGACTGGCCGAAGGAGTGTGGGAAGACAGCCGATGAGGTGGAGCGACGACATCGCGCGTGCCGTTGGGACAGAGTGGATGGGGATGACCAGGGACAGAGAGGAGTGGCGTGAGCGTGAGGAGGCCTATGTTCTGCAGTGGATAATTAC
The DNA here is from genome assembly GCA_963576905.1 of Mystacides longicornis. NCBI lineage: Eukaryota > Metazoa > Arthropoda > Insecta > Trichoptera > Leptoceridae > Mystacides > Mystacides longicornis. The sequence goes on from OY756423.1 coordinate 10,093,220, forward strand.
AGGCTAATATGAATTAAAATGCTTATTAAGTTTGTTAAATGAAACTATGTCAAACGTTATAGATTGTTCTTACTCTTGCTTATCATTCCTGTTTTCTGTTTTATAGGTATAAGTGGGTACCTTACATTACAATTTGAATACTAATAGGTAACCATATTTTATAATTTAGGTAAGCTGAAATAATTCACAACTGAACTGAATTGAATTCCGTAAAAGGGAAAAACTAACATAACATAATATGCTTAAGTTTGATTTTATTTTGTGAGAAACACGAAAATGTTGAGGGTAATTTTGACGTACCTATAATATCACAATATTATTATTTCAGCTGAAGTAGGTAAGGCGAGACAAAATACTTACGTCATAATAATATCAGACACAACATCAATCTATAAGTAGTGACTCTAATAGACGATGCAAAGAAAGCAAGGGTGAGCAAAGATCAATACTTACGGCAGTGTTCGCTTAAGGAAAAACAAGCTTCTTCCCGAGTCGCTGATAGCTTCACGTTGAGAGGTGTCTATTATACATAACTCCATAAAAGTATAAAACAATTATTATAACAGAACCGCGGCCAAATTACTGTATAGATCTGGAAATGGGATTTCTCAGCATATCAGAGGGTCGGCCCCAAGGCCGAAATTAAACGACTATTACCGCTTTTGCCTTCAATCAATCCATTTCGAATTAAACACATTACATCGCTTATGTAGGTAACTTTTTTTTGATAAAGCAAAAAAAATCGTATTGGGAAGATCAAGGATTAAATCATTAATCTGATTTAGTTATCAGAGTATAAAAAAACTACTTAATCATTATTTAAACCTCATTATTGGAAAAAATGTTAAAATAATGCTTGAATAATAATGTAATTTGTTTAAAAGATATAAAGGACACTAAAAATTGGATTGGACGCCTATTCTGCTTAAAAAATTCCAAAAATGGAAGTGATAGGGAGATTAAAACGTAATTATTTCCCAAAACCCGTTTGAAGTGAACTGAAGTTAAAATATTTTTTACAAGTAGGTAGCTACCCTACATACCTACTTAAAATTATAGTATAGCTAGGTATAAGAATATCTTTAAAGAATAGTAATAAGGACTTAATACTTGGACCATGAGAGCACGACCCTGATTCAAACGTGATCTGTAAAACTCATTCAACACGATTAAATTTCCGTTTGAAACTGAATTCTTTAAGGAAAAAAAACATAATCTTCAGACCATGTTCAAGTTTAAAAAGTATAATAGTTCTTATCATAATTTCAGTATTATTTCTGAAAACATGATGGTTTTTTAAACTAGATTTTCCGTCGAACTTCGTCCCGTTTTAGGATTCATAAAATATTGTAACATAGCTGAATGTTTGTTAAGTCAACACGAATAGTAATTTAGTATGGCATTACCTGAATGCAATGCTGTATTCATTCTGCCCGAGTTTATCTTTTCATTAAAATTGATTGAGTAAACTTGACATATTTTGAAACCCAATTGTTGCTAATTGTTATAAATTGTACCTATTGTTAAGGAATTTCACAGATGGCAATATAATGAAGGTAATCCGTTCCACACTAACTTTAATGTTATATTTTGTATTATTTTCAATCCATTTTTCGATTTTTAATAGTTATTCTGTTACCCGGATCGGAGAAGAATCTAGTTAACTAAACATGATAAAAATCTTTTCAGCCGATCTCGAGTTATAAGTGGTTGAACTATGTAACCCAACTTTCTTTTATATCTTTAGAATATTTGAAATTGAGAAAATTCTGAGGGAATTGAGGAAAGCAGACAGACTTTCTTCTTTGTGCTTGAAGCGGAAAGCTTGGAAAAATTGATAATCCTTGGTGGTGTTGAATGATCCAAAAGAAGATTACCCACTAGATGGACACTATGGATAGATCAAATCAAAGTTGCTGCGGAAACAACAATTAGGGACAACCATACATGGTGTTATTGAGGCAGAGAGAGTTCCAGGTTACGAACCTCAGAGATGGGAAAAAACGACAATGATGTACACGACAATTTCTAAAGGATAAAATCTCGACATGCCTAATCGCTCTGGCAAATATATATTCTTTATTTCAGCTGTCCTGAAAACTAACCACAGCTGGGATTCTGAATTACTCTATTTTGATACCCGGATCATTTGATATAATACAAGAGCACATACACACGTTGCCACTCGCTCGTTCTGTTTGCATTGTTGTGCTTTTATCATCGAATTACGATAACGGAAATCGTTAATGAAAATCTCTAGTAGTAGGTACAAAGTTTTGTCATCGGCGGACCATTGTATCGAACGTCGTGAGTTTGAATGACGTATCAATATATTGTATCAAATATCACGAGTTCGTATCACGATACTCACTTTATTTTGCTGAACGTCGCGAATCCTTGGTTGTCGTATTTTTGAAAAGTTCACAAGTTCTAAACGACACGGTCAACACATGAAATAAACCAAAGGATACGTGCTCTTAGAACGATGTGGACCATCATATTGTACTGAAATTCGTGAGTTGTAATGGCTTGATCACACGTACCGAGTAAACGGGCGAGACAGTGCTCTCGGTCGAGTACTCGGTGCGTCTAAATCGTACGCCGACTATCCACTATCATCCACGTGTAAGCAGCTATACCTGGACAAAAATAAAATACTTTTTTGAGTTCTTTCACAGAAAGATAAACTTGTGATATTATGAAGAAGACGGTCAGTACCGAGGATCGAACATACGACATTCAGAATGAAAGCTGGCGACTGATAGTGATAACCACTACCCACTTCAACCACTGAAATGTACCCTATTCGAGCATCCTGTAAGAGGCAGGAAATCGAAAATTCAGATCGGAACCGTGAGGTTGACCACCTCACGTCCTTAAACCTCAACTGGTCAGAAAAGGCACAATGAGACTCGAACGCCTTCGAGCGCAGTGGAGAGCTCTTGATGCCTCCCTATGCTCCTGAGTGGGGCCTAGGCCTCCCGCATTGTGGGTTGGTTTGGGGAAGATCCGCCGTGGGCTTGAGTTGTGTGTGGCTGGCTATTTGGCAATCGGGCTAGGAGTCGGCTTTGTGCGGATCGGGTTTGTTGCAGATTGGTCTCCTCCGGGCTGGCGAGAGAATGTTATGTTATGTTGTTATGTTATGTATAAAGTATTTTCTTAACTTGCTTCTAAATTTTATGTGTTGCCATTTTGTCAAGAGGTGTATTTTAACAAAAGATGGAGAAGCAAAGTGAGAATGTTTTGTCAAACATCGCCTGGCTGCCTTGATAGTGAGAATAATCTATTTAAAAAATATTTCTTTAAGTACCTACGTGAATTTTGGGTGTTTAACGGTAGGTACCTAGTGGAATTCTTGCTTCATATTATTATGTACTAGCTGACCCGTCGAACTTCGTCCCGCCAGAGAATTATTAATAAATAATATTAACTTTTGTTGACATAAATGGCCATCACTGACATTATCAAAAATATAAGGTCTGAAATCTGAAGCAAAATGAATGGACATAAGTAAATAAGAACAAAAATGTTTCATGGAATTTAATAGTGATTGATTACTTGCTTACTACATCACTCAACAAACGAAATGCATTGAGAAAAGAAGAAAATGACCATCATATATTTTTTTTCAATTTTGCTACAGTTAATTATTTTGATATTACGGTTCCTTCAAAGTATATGAATGAAGCTTACAATATTGCATGAGAAAAAAATACGTAAGCTTATATACTACAAAAAACGCAACAATTAGAGGTTAACATTGTGCACAACCAATATAATATAGGCATATTATCTTACCGACCTCGGTAGCCTAGTGGCAAAGGCGCCGACTTCAGATCAAGAGGTCCCGGGTTCGATTCCCGGTCGGGTCAGAATTATTCTGTGTTTTTTTTTTCTAACCCAATTTCCCGAGATACTAACCCAAATTTATTTTTAAATATTTCTTTATTAAGTTAATGGCAAAATTTTTATATATAAACAAAATAACAATCATAATATTTTTTCCACAACCTATGAGATTTACAACATACTTAAATATAGAATAAAATATCAATTTGGCAAGACAGAACAAAAATTATATAAAATAAAAATAAGAATGTTAATCTTAAAAATGAATAAAAAAGAATCAGAAATAATGGAGCATGCAGTCATATAATAGTGATGTCAACTATTATCAACAAAAGCAAATTAAAAATTAAAATATGTCATGTTAATAACATACCTATATTATATGTATCAAATGATGTGAATATAATGTCATTATGTCACCTATTGATATTTGATTGAAGCTTTTACACTAAAACACTTCAAAGCATATTCGATAGATGGCAGCGACTAATTAACATTTTGTTCATTAAAAAATATTAATTTTATTGTCTATGAAAAAATAATATGAGAATGTGTAATGACACTATGTAAAACAATATGGAGGGATAAACTGACATTTCATAAGTAAAATAAGCTAAATAATTGTTTTACTTTGTTGCAATATTTTTACTTCTATGAAGTAAAATATTTTGAAATTTTTATCAGGTAGCTACATAATTACTCATCTAATGGCTAGGTACCACAGTTTGACAACACTGAAGCCATAAATTATTTAAAATGTGTCAAAAAATTTCAAAATGGAGGATTTATTTTTCCAAATATTTTCATTAAATCTTTATTTATTGAGAATAATAAGATTTGAATAACATTTATATGTATAACAAATCAATCTCCAATTATTTTATTACATTTTCATACCGTAATACCAAGATTCCATTCAACGTTTACATGAGTAATTTTGTTTCCAAAAGATGGCTTACTCTATTTTTTTAAAAATTTGTATGAAGATCTTAAAAAAATAATTTTTTTTAAATAGCTCTAAATATATTAAAGTTAATATATCAAAAAGTATTTAAGAACGCTCTCTGGAATTTTGCGCGGCTTTTCGCATATTAAAATCTGACCTTAAGGTCTGTTTTCTACGATTGATGCTCTTTCAAAAATATAAATAAATAAATAAATAAATAAACGGACTAAAATATTATGTAGATTCTTATTCTGCACAAAATCTAAGTTACATAGAAGAAGAGTTTCTTTAATTGTTCGGTAATGGCGATTCGATAAGATAAAAATTAGATATCGGGAAAAAAATTGAATAACAGGCTGTGCTGATAAAATGTATTGAATTATAATAAACTTTATAATTAATATGGAACTGACTGAAAAGAAAAAAAATATTAATTGAATTAGGTGTAATTAAAATACCTATAATTTAAGATCAGTTAACAGAAAAATTAATAAAGTTTTCTCATCACAATCAATCTTTTGCCAACTTTAACCGTTTGCGAAAATTTCGCATAGTTTTTTTTTTAAATATTCCCATTCCACTTACCCAAAAAAACTTCATAGCTTCCAAAACTGTTCGAAACTTTGCCTTAGTTTTTAAAGTTTAACATTCAGTTTAGAATCGGATAATTAATATTATACTACCTATATTACATTTTGGTTATACCTTGCTGGCTACATTAATGAATAGTAATTGCTACAATCAATTCCAATTAGATCAATCAAAGTGTACCTGTCTAGTTCTGGGCTTTCATTACAATATTGCTTTATGGTTGAAATTGAGGCTATTCTTAGTTGTAAGGCATTTCGAATTCGATTATTACAAAACTTTCAACTGGAAATCAGAAACTAAAGGTGCTTTATTATTAACACTTTGTATCCAGCGCATTTCAACACAAAGTTGTTACATATGTAGGTATGTTTTGGCTTAGGTTAGACTTTCGAACAAAATTCCCGTATTCGATTTTTTAATCTTCTTTCGGACCATAAGAAATAACTACCTCAGGCATTAATTAAATTATATTTTAATACCCAATTGTGTTTGTTTTATTACACTCAATTTGTAAAATAAAAACAATAATTATCTTAATATTTATTTTATTATTTATTTATTCAATACAAATATAATGTTTTACAGATAAAGGATGATGTACAAGAACAATTTGAACAAAACATAATAGTTTGTGTATCCCCCTTATAGAGACAAGTCTCGTGTAAAGGGGGAACGCTTCGAAGAATCAATTTCATTATTTACATATATATATATATATATATTATGATTACTTAAGTTTTTTGGGATTCAAGATCTCTTGATCAAACGATTTTAGGAAAATTGGAAATCTTTTTATTTTGTTCAAACTTCTAATTAAAGTAATTCCCAGAGTAGATTAAAAAAATGAATGTCAAACATATTTCTTCAAAAAGTTTATAGTGTTAATTTATATATGAAATTGATGACGCTTATAATTATTGTCATTAATAAACATTTTTAAAAGGTCTTAACAACCAACAGTATGAATTATCTAAAATATGTTTTGTTAAATAACATATCTAATAAGAAAAAAAAGTAATTAATAAAAAGGTGGAGGAAAAAGCAGATATGGAAAAGAAAACATCGATCGATCAGGAATTTTAAAATTTATGAACATTTCGGTCATTTTCTTTCAAAGAAGTGAGTTCCACTTGGTCGATTGCTCATCACTAGCCCGAAAACTCGAAAAGTCATTAAGGTAGCGATTTGCCGTCCAACATCGTTAAAGATGAGTTATTTGCAACCTCATAATATGTCGCATACTACCCTCTTATTTGGTCTCATAAAATAGGTCGAATCATAAATTTCGTTTGAGATTTCTTGACAAATGGAACTCTTTTATTAAGGTGTAATTGAGAGACCCTTCCATAAAGATCGGAAGCATGTGGCTTGTAATATTTTACTGCAATTTATCTTTTCGTAATTAATTGATTAATTAATTAGTCATCACATATTTTGATACAAAATAGGAAGATGAAACAAAAATCAATAGCGTGATATAATAATATTATAAACATGCGATTTTATCACAACCCTCCTCCCTCCCCTCATCTAGTCCAGGTACTGTCATTCGGCCTACTTAGAATTGCAGAAGAAACCTTCACTGATCTGACTACTAACTGTATAAGTAGGTATATTTTGGAATAATAATATTTAACCTTTTTCAACGTTTTTTTTTACTCTCTGTTAGATAATTTCAAAAAGTCACAAGTAGCGGAGTCAAAAATATTATACACTTTATCAAAGGACAGAACTCAAAATGCTTTTTCGAATTTCAGGTTTCCTTTATCAACACAAACGATTCTATAAATACGTTAATAATATCATTTTGTTTAATTAAAACCTCTTTGCTAATGAGCTTTTAATGCTCATTAGAATAATTTTGAATTTCCAAAAATATTTTTTTTTGGTTTTGGCCATTTTGTTGCTTAGGTTTGTCATTCAAATTATTTTTCTGTGTTTTATACCTCACGCAGTGACGCCAGAGGGAAACGCAAAAAACAATGAATTAACATCCCTTCCTTTTCGCATCAACCAAAGTACCTACAGAAGTATCTTCTTGTATAAATGTTTTTTTATTATATTCAAATTACCTACACTTGAAATAAATAAAATATTCATAAATGTTTTATTTATTTCATATAAAAAAAATTCTTCATTTTGACCCAATGTCTAGATCAATAGATAGGTACTGTTGAATTTCATATCCACTATATTCGTTGCTATGATAATAATAGTGTCCGCGGGAAAAATTATATTCACTTCATATGTATTGTGATACTTGATCCGAGGATCCTACATACAACTCTTTCTGCGGGAAGAAATATCAAATTATCCCCAGTTATTTATTTATTTATTTTAACAAAACACATTACAGAGGACAACTATACATTAAAAGTAGAAACAGAATTAGTTTATGGCCTTAAACTAAGTTGACCTCCATCGAGATGTGTCACATGTTACATTATTTATTGTTGAGTGAAACAGGTAGGTACAACATGTTCCAGAGAGAAAAAAAAATATCAATAGGAATACTACTAGTGTAAGTCAAATATGAAAATAGCTAGAGGTAAACGCAAACACAAATGGAGAGTGCAAGAAGAAGGGAAGGAAAAAAGGGATCTAAGGGGATTATCTATGTGGTGAAGTAAAATTTGGGCCCTTAAGGGGTGATATAACTGCAGGCTTAGGTAAAGAACAATCAAACAAATTGATGAGCGTTCTCTGTGTCCGATGGGCTTTGCTGCTAGTTCAATCATAAAAAAAATTACAATAAATATTTTTTTTTAAATATACGATTTTGATTTCTTCTGCGCAATCGAAGGCAGGGCGTTGCACTTTCGTCCAATAAAAACGCTTGTCATTCAGATGTCAGATAAGTGTATGATAGGCTGAAAACACGTAGAACGCCGATTACGACCCGCGCCGACCGGAGCAAAGAATGTTGTCTATGGTTTCAATGCATTTAAATGAGCATGCCGGAAAGTGGGTTCCTGCTTTTGCCGTGCGTATCCCAATTCAAATGCATAGGAACATTCTTTGCGCCAGTCGTCGCGGGTTGGAATCGGCGTTCTACGTGTTTTCACCCATAAGCGGGTGTGCCCCCTTTACTTGCATATACCTACTTAAATGTTTCAAATTCGTATACATTTTTGGTCATTCTTTCTTGAAATAGAGTAAAGAGGTCGCTCTACATATACCTTAGCAAGTATGAAATGTTTGTTAGGCTTTTGGTTTTTTAATTCCCATAAATTAAAAAAAAAACGCAAGTTTGTACAAACAAATATTTACGACACTTTATGTTAAAGTTCCGTTCTTGGGACTTAAAGTCGACTTTAGTGTAGTTCAATCATTTGCCACCGGAGTTTTTTTTTTTTTGTTTTGTTTATGGCATTGCATCCAAGCTTGGACGATATCATGCCACCGACGAATCATTGATTTATAAAAATGGGCTATTTATTCAGTAAAAAGTAGATAGATAATTTCGTGACGCTCTCTCACAAATGATGAACATTTGTTTACATACGGTGACACTGTGGACAAAAATGACTAAAATAGGGTGGAAAATATGGCAAAACGGGAAGAATATTATTGTTTAGAGATTTCGTTTACTAATTTATAAACTACTAGCGGTCTTCCCCAGCTTCGTACGGATAGATAGGTATTTAAAAAAAAATAATTCAGTTTTCTTATCTTTATAGATCCCTAACTTTATCAAAATATTCTATAGGCTATGTTAATCTGGAATAATACAGCATTCTAATGGTCCCCTCCCGTCCGGCTTGTACTCCAGTGACGCCTATATCTCTGCCGCATTTCAATTAGGTACATTTTTTTTCTTTTTCATAAAAGAACACTTATTGTGGCATAACTATAAAAGTTAGACATATGATGTCGCAACATTTTTTGTAAATATTGATGTCTTCTACAAAGTCGTAGTACATTATTTTATTCTATCATCAATAGTTTTCACAGCGCACGCGATGTAAAGAATATTTTAAGTAATTGTTTTATACCTTGGGTTACATTATTGGATATTTAGTAAGGATCCCAAATATTTTTGAAAAATCAATACAGACTATGTTCACCGGGGATAGTGTAGCTTCCCAAAAGTGAATGAATTTTTTAAATCGGTTCAGTAGTTTCGGAGCCTTTTCAATGCAATCCTTTTTATATATTAGTACCTATAGATAACAATAAATCAACACAAATAACGGCACTTTGATGATCTATTGAGATTCTGCAAAAATATTAGTAAACAACCAATATTTTTCATGGACTTACATGGTTACACTACCAACTGCTACCAACTTTCAAATGTTTATTTGAATATTCAAACTTTATCTAAAGTAAGCGGGAATATTTTTTTATGAAACGCGTCAACTTAAAGGAGACTTTAATATTTATAAGTTCCTTTAGCTAAAGTGTTCATTAGCCGCTTTTTTGAAACCGGCTATAAGTTGTAAGAAAAGAAGAACAAAAATAGTCAAATTGTCAACATTCAGCACTACTGTCTGAGATCTGTATCACATCCGCTTAAAATTTACATTCTAGAAATATGTTAGAATAGAAGATGTCATTTAAATTAACGAGCTCAGTGGTTTCATGTAGCAGTACAAAATTAACTTTCACAGAAACGTTCATCTACAAACTGTTTTTGACTTTCGAGAGAATTTGAATAGAAAAGATCCCCAGAGATTAGGAATAGCTGAAGGTCTACAGCGGTTGACTGCGGTCACGTATATAGAAGTACATAGCACTATTCCCCTGGTGGTGGCATGGGATTTTTAGACATGTTGAATACGTTGCATATTCCTGTGATTTGGAATTTCGGATTTGGAATACGAATATTACCTATTGTTATTTGACGAACGTTGTTAACATAAAGTGGTCACACTAAGCCAGCCTTTGAAACACCAGTAGGTGACTATATGTTTCAGATCTGATCTTGGAGGTTACCAAGTATAGACTCCCTTAGGTCGTGGCCGGTTGGTTATCACGACGGTGGCAGAGAAGCCACGATGAGGACTGGTAATCAGAAGGTATATTTTTGATAGATGAAATATAAACGCGTTGAGTGTCAAACACTGAATTTATTCACATGAAATTACATATAACAATGGATATATAAATCGATAATCAAATTTAATAATAAGCGAGAGGCTAGTGTAAACGACCCGGAACAGTGGTGCGTCCAAACGAGAATGACTTGTTCATTCAGCGGGCTGCTAGCCACGCGTCGCTGCGGCCGTGTTACAATTCCGTGACAATACTCGCACTAGTAGAACCCCTGTTCCGGTCTCCACAGTACATAGGTATATACCTAGTAGCTTAAAAACTGTTTATATTGATGTTATATATAACTAATTAGTTTTATTTTACATCTTGACATTTTCGACATTTAATACTACATATTATCATTTTCGTTCATAAGTTTAACTTTAAGCGGTGGATAATGTCGAGGTATCTAATTCATATTATGTTAATCATTAACATAATATACAATATGTACATAATAACATAATTAAATGAACGAATAGGAGCACAAACCAATCAGTCCAGAGTTTGCATTTAAAACCAATGACCGACCTCGATAGCATAGTGCATAAGCGCTAACTTCAAATCAAGAGGTCCCGGGTTCGATTAGCGGTCGGTTCAGATTTTTTCCAAGCGTGTTGGTTTGTCCAAGATTGGAAGGGAACTTTGGCCAAAATAAATCTCTCAGGCAAAAAATCCCTCCAGTTATTGACATTGACAACCTTGTATTTATTATTTGAATATTATACAATGTAGGGACTTATGGATAAAATTTCAAATGATAAACGAGCTAACATTCTACCTACTATAGTGTTTGTTTTTCAACTTATTTTTATCTAACGTCACCAGAATATTTTCTCCCAAAAACCTACCAATGACACGAAATGTAAAAAAAATACCGTGCGAAATATAAAAAAAATAACCGGAAAAAAACCAAAATGTTTGAAAATTATTTTATTATAGCAAAATTGAAAAGGGTGTAAAGGGTAAAAAAATCTTGAAAAATTGTGATAATTTATGGGTAAAGGTCGCGGGTTGATGGCAGAAGGTTTCATCCGACCTCCCTTCTGGAGATGAGGGTGTAAAAGCTTTTCTGTGATAGTCAACGACCGTTTAGTCAAGGTTTCTATTTTTTTCGATATACCTAGGCTATCCGGGGATCCAATAATTTGTAAACGTAACAGCTTGGTTGGTTCTGATACGCATGGAATTTGTGTTATTATTAACAGACATCCAATAAAATAAGCACCCCGGTTAAAAAGTTTTTCCTACCATCAGCACATTATGAAGTTGAACGGTATTTTTTTTTATAAAATAAATAATTGAACTCTCAAATATGTTGCTTAGATAATGAAATTAAGTAAATAAGCTCACTTAAACACAATAAAACCATATACCTACTTACTTACACATAAATGCGGAGTTCCACTGAGATTGATAGAGATTCTACCACTGCCTTACCTGTTTGACTTAAATATGTACATTTTGAATATGTAAAGGTTCTCAGCTTCATTTACTTATGTGAAACTGTGCATATTTTTAAAGTGAACACAAATATAATTTGGGTATCTCTCACATAAGGTTCACCTAATCTTGAGAGAAAACTCGTGTCGCTAAAAAGAAAGGTGATCGGCTACGGGAACCGAACCAACGATCTTTCTACAACCTCGAAAAAAACGTCAAAAATTTTATAGCAGTTTCATTGATTGATAATAACACTTAAATATTAAAAGCTTAAATCTTTTTTATTTTACTAACCTTAATGAGGATTTGGTTTCAGGAAACATAACACTTTACTAAAAAAAAAGTCGGTTTCAAATTTTTGGTATCTGGAAAGTTAACTTAGAAAATTAAAAAATTAACTTAAAAAATTAGCTGTCATGTAATAGCCCATTGCTAAATACTATTGCTAAATATTAGCTGTCATGTAAATAGGGGTAGGCTATAACTATTGCTAAATATTAGCTGACTATTATTTTTGTTCAACTAAAGGTCAGCTGTCAACCTGTTATCGGAGATTTGACGATTATATGTTTTGTTTGTGTTGTTTAATTTTGTTGGTGTCACTGTATGTATAATAAATAAATCATATTGCTTGAAATCGTCTCACATACAACATAGTTTGTTAAGTTAAACAACCTTTTAGTCACCTTTTACTTTGCCTAGAATTTTGTTGCCCTTTGTTTATACTAAAGGGGCATGAAGGTATTGATGTTAATGGAGAGAACTTCATTTTCTAATGTTTATGAATTGTAACATAAGTGAAAAATTACTCATTTAAATTACTGTAAAAGGAAAATTTATTGAAAATAGACTAAACTTTAATTTAAAAATAGAAAAGAGAGCAGATTAGATGGAACAAGGAGGATTTCCGGAAAAGGAATTTGGCTGATTTTGAGCGATCCAGGACAGTGAAAAATTCGCTGTGTTCGACAGCACACAGTAAAAAGTGAAACCGTGTTATTTACTGCGCACATTGAACATCTATGAAGGAAGGTATAAAAACTGTACTTTTAAAGCGACATTACTTTCAAATTAACTTTCTTCTATAATATGGAAGAAGGTTAATTTTAATTTATATTCATATTATGTAATGCCGTCTTTTAATAAATTGATTTATTATCATTGAACATAGGTACCTACCTAATATAAATATTTTATTTCTGAGTCAATATTATTATTTCCGACAATTCTTTAGTTTTATTTCAATTTCAACCATATTTTCGTGTATCAGAATGTCAAGTATCAAGTTTTTGCGCCATTGTTTGCAATAAATTTTAATAACTTTTTTCAACTGTGTGCCATAAAAGTCCGTAAAGCATTTTGAAGATTAATCGTATTATTATGGGACTTTAAAACAACAGTCAATGGTCTAAAGAAATAGACGCAAAATTAAAAAAAATGTACTTGTTTGTATTTTATTTTTAAACTTATAGTTTTTTATGACATCTTGCTTATAAGTACCTATTGGTTACCTACTTATTTAAAGATATAAGGCTCGGTACTCACTTGCGCCGCGAACGTGTATCGTTACATCAATTTTATCAAAAGGATGCAATGCATATTTTCCGCTCGCGTTCGCTTCTTGAATCATGAATAAGCTTTTGATTAAATTGATGCAATGTCACACGTTCGCGGCGCAAGTGAGTACTGGGTTTTACGTTATAATGATTGGTCACTCGAAAATATGTAGCCTAGATTGCTACTGTGATAGTGTCAAGCTAATAGCTTCATTGGTTGATTTTAATTTTATTCTATTGAGTATATGAGGATACGTATAGGAAGCATAGTACTATCTTTTGTTATACCTATATATTTTTTATAAAAATACAAAGAATATTTTGGGTTTATTTAAAATAATTTACGTTTTTTATGTAAGGGATTATTACCTCAGTTTGTGCCGAGGAAAGAAATTAGCTTCTAAGCTTCGAACTTCTCATATGACTATTTCGAAAGAATGGATAGAAGCAAAATTTCTCAGGTCGTAATGCATAACGTATTCCATGTGGATCACCAAAAAGCTAAGAGAGATAAAGGAAGAATAATGAATCTCATAATCAAGAATACAGCCTAGGAAGAAGAAAATTAAAAAATAATAGTTTAGTTTGACGTTTAATTTGATGAAAAATAACGTGTAAGGGAGAGTTTATAATAATTTCAGACAGTGCACGACAAGTTTTAAAGTGAAGCTTGATGTGAATATAAATTTGGAAAATATAGAAAGACTTAATTAAATGCAAATTGGATTCGCGGAATATTAAATCTGTAATTTATTGTTACATTTCATGAATAGTTATGAATTACATTTAAAACTTTGTTGAAATACAATACGTTAAGTACAAGTTTTCTAGCATACAAATAAGCAAAGCATTTGAACTAAAAAGAAGTGCTTTATGTAGATAAAAGTAAAAACTTACATAATTAAGAGCGGGCTACTATGGTACTACAAATGGGGCACAAAATGTTCTGATAGAGGACAAATCACATGTCTCTTGGTTGTAAGACTAAAGAATTTAGAATATACCTAGACAATTTTTAGACTAAAAAATATAGACAAAGTGGACGAAGCCTACGGCTTTAGCAACAAAAGATGTAAAACTCTAAAAAGGTATGAAGTTTTCTTTTCCATTTGCGATAAGAAAATCAACAGAAGTGAGAAAATGCATTTTACAATGCATTATCATTGCATTGCACCGCCAACCGCATTGAAGAGAGTTCTATCCAGCTGCTTAGCTAAGATTTAACCTCACAAGAGACGGATCTTACCTCTTGTATAACAATTATTTGTCAGGCCTCAGATCCGAAGAAGACGAAGTTGTCATTTATCCTTAAACGATTGCCGTAAGAAACATTTCAGGGAAATCATTCTATTGAATGTTTTTTATTATAGTGAATGTCTCTCCCCGAAAAGGAAATGAATTTTCAATTACAATATATCAGAACCATCAAAATATTTCAAAACTTCAATCAAAAAATATTTTTGCTAAGTAATTTATCTATATAATAATTTAGAAATTTTTTTTTATTTGCCTTTTGTCGTTGCTTTACGGTATGTCGGAGCATCACGCCAAAACGGCTGAACCGATTTCACTAATTCTTTTTTTGTCGTGTTGGCTTTTATCAGTAGAAGGTTCTTATGAAATAAAAAATTAAGAAAGGTGCGTGGTAAATCTACATAATAATTCAGAAATGTTTTTTTATTTGCTTTTTACCGTATGTCATCGCATCACACCTAAACGGCTGAACCGATTTCACTAATTCTTTTTTTGTCGTGTTGGCTTTTATCAGTAGAAGGTTCTTATGAAAGAAAAAATTAAGAAAGTTGCGTGGTAAATCTACATAATAATTCAGAAATGTTTTTTTATTAGCTTTTTACCTAATGTCATCGCATCACGCCTAAACGGCTGAACCGATTTCACTAATTCTTTTTTTGTCGTGTTGGCTTTTATCAGTAGAAGGTTCTTATGAAAGAAAAAATTAAGAAAATTGCGTGGTAAATTGGGAAATTAAATAAAACTCGCATTAGCCCCTCCTTCTCTATCTACATAATAATTCAGAAATGTTTTTTTATTTTCTTTTTACCGTATGTCATAGCATCACGCTCAAAATACAAAGGCTACGTCAGATATGAATCTGCACAGAGCCGTGCAAAATGCCGGAGAAGGTTCATTAAAACAATTTGCTGCATTAATTTTAATATATTTAGAGCTATTTAAAAACCTTATTTTTTAGGATCTTCATACAAAATTGTAATAAACATTAAAAGTGTCATTCTTCTTTCTCTGTGCTTATGTCAGTTATAGAGGTCTACATAGCAATGGGAAGCTAGACTAGAACCTTTCTAATTACCTACCGATCAAGCCTGACAATCGGAATAAAAACGTAAAGCAAGACGGGTATAAGCTAGTATCTAATAAAAGAGTAAGAGTAGATGCGTATTGTGGAGAAAGCAGAAAAATGAAGTATAAAAATATTTTTCTCTGCAGTATTTTCCAATTTTCTTTGCAATTTGTTTCAGCCGTCGCGTCGCCTGAGTGTGTCGTCTTTAAATAATCAATCGTTGAGAAAATTACCTTTCTAGAAACCTTTGACGGCGCATATTTCTATTCTACACACATACCTTTACCAAGCCTTTTACGCATTTTTTTTTACAAAAAAAAATATTTCTCTTTTAGACAGCTTCTTGAATGTTGTGTACAGATTTATGAATAGATTTTGATTTTGTAGTGTGATTTGATACATTTAAACTTACCATCTAAGGAAGAACGAGACAAACAATATATGTTATACGCAGAACGTAATTTCGCAAACAGATACATGTATAAAGATGTGTTTTTTTTAATCATAGTATACCTACCTATATGGAATATACATGAGTCTTGTGAACGGATTTCATAAAAAAAAAATAGACTTCGCTGAAATTAATTTTCTCGACGTTTTTAATTTCCCTGTACCCGTACGCGTACGCCAAAAATGACGTGTGCGCACCCATAACTCATAGTAATTCTTATCCGATTTTATTGAAATTTGGTAGAACGGTTAGCCCCTCGATGTAGATGAGTCAGTACTTACTTAAAAAAAGTCAGTAAAATGTTGAAATCTGTACCTTCAGGG
The DNA here is from genome assembly GCA_963576905.1 of Mystacides longicornis. Lineage (NCBI taxonomy): Eukaryota > Metazoa > Arthropoda > Insecta > Trichoptera > Leptoceridae > Mystacides > Mystacides longicornis. Next base: position 10,109,736 of record OY756423.1, read on the forward strand.
GAACCCTCTTAAAGTATCCAAAGAAAATAAGGGCTAAAAAAGAAAAAAAAAATTCTTCGATTTTCATAAAATTTGGTATACGGGTTGGTCTTATGCTCTTACACAAGCACGTAAAATTTGAGGTCCTTAACTTCAGTGGGTCCCCCTTAAAGTACCGATTAATATTGAATATGTAGTTCTAAAGCAGATAATAATAATTATTGTCTTCCGATTTGGATAAAATTTGGTGGGAATGTTGTGGGAAAATTTCATAAAATGACCGTTTCAATAATTTGTACCAACTTTAGATTCCTAAAAATGAGTGCTTTACAATAGTGGGAAATTTTAAAAGAGTTATCCTGAAGTTTTTTTTATTAAATGATATTGTTAGAAAATTGTAGTCTATAGTCGATATCATTTTAAAGTTTCTATAATAATTCCAAGGATAAATTAATTTTAATCGTAAAATTATGAATTTTTATGCAAAGATATGTTTTACACGAAAAGGCTGTTATAATAATATACTATGAGTTCTGGACTACTCTAGGTTAGTAGCTTTTTTTAAATTTAGTTCAAAATTACTTAAAATTAAATGGAGATAAGAACACCTTCTTTAAGACTAGATACCTATACGTTAGATTCATATTTCAATAAGCAAACCAGCGCCGCTATCCCTTTTTTTCTTGTAATTTATTTCCAAGCCATAAATTGCTTAACAAAACTGTTCACATTTTACAACACCATTACAACAAATTACGAAACAAAGTGTGATATGAAAAATAATTAGAATATTTATGATGGTTGTCATGATAATGGAGAAATTGACATGGGTTAGCTGGAATAGATAAATGGTTATTTCAAAATTGTATACTGGAAATAAAATACTTATTTTATTTCATTATTATAGTGCTTATTTTATTTCCAGTATATAATTATGATTGAATTATTCAATAAAAGTTTATTTATTTTTGTTTTTTAGGCCTTTTTCACACTTACATGTGTTTGTTTTAGAACTTTATGATTATGTGCATTAATAGATACAATAAATAAATAAATAAAAGAAAATAAAGATTTAAATATTATTTTAAGCTTTTTGAGTAGGTATTTTTGTATTAATTACCTATATAAATGCATAACTTTTGTGAAAACTAATATGTCATTGGTTAAACAATAAACAACGTATCATGGGAAATACATATATCTTAATATCTCTATGTCGATTGTATTGCGTATCCACCAATGGAGACTAGAGAGACAGATCTAGGATGAAGAAAGATAATTACATTGTTAAGATATATTGTTGCAAACTAACAACGAAATATAATATTAAATACCGTTTACCAACCAGCCATTGTTTATTATAATATTATTGTAATGTTTAAAACAGTGACGTAACTAGCGAAAATTAGCCCGAAAACAAAACATACTAAAGGAATCACAATATATAAACCTGCGTGTACCGTTATTAGCCGCATTTCAAATTTTCATCTTCTACCTTTTGTTATAGGTTGAGGACTGTATTATATATATGGTTTCCAATTTCTTCCACTCTTTTGATGTCCGATAGGAATTGGATTTCAAACAAAATTGGTTTTAATGTTGTGTTCTATTCTGGCCACACGATACCTCCAAAAGCTTTAGATGTGGCCAGTCATGTCTCAAATTGGACGGGACCGGTCGATTGCTCCAAGCATTAAGTTACGCCTTTTTACTGACACCTATAACATAATAATATGTTAAAATAAAACTTAGAGTCTTGTTTTATAGTCCTATTACAAAATTTATAGTAAAAACTTGAACCGGTTTTTGCGGAGACTAACGTCTCCATTTTCAAATGTTTAAGAGTCTTTCATTTTTATGGACTATCCCCATTTACCTTCTGTCCAAACTATCGAAGATCTATGATATATGTATGTGGTCTTGAACGGTGTTATTGGTTTATATTAGTGAGAAATGGACTATCGCCATTCACCTTCTGCCCAAACCATCGAAGATCTATGATATATGTATGTGGTCTTGAACGGTGTTATTGATTTATATTAGTGGTCTACCAGTGCTCGAAATTCGAACATAAGTAATTTAGATTATAAGTTTGAACATTATTAAGGTTCCATTGTCAAACACTGAGCTATATTTCTAAAATTTCTTTCAAAAACAATGACATGGATTGGATACGTTAAATTTTAAATGTTAATAGGAATGAAGCTTTTTCTATTTTGTATTAAAGACAAACAATATTAATCTATTCACAATTTGACCACAGATTAACAAAATAATGTACCTATACGTCTGAGTCAATGTCAAAAAATAGGTACATCGAAGTTTGTGTGAGTAACAAATACATAGCATTGCAGTAGCGTTTGTAATTTTTTTTTATTGATTTGATGTTTTTTTTTTGTTTTTGTTGAGGCCTTCCACCCGATATCGAGTGATTTTGATTGATTTGATGTATTTTTTTGCATAACAAAAATAAGCATTCGCCTCTCCTCTATATATACTATAAGTGTGCGAAATTTCGTACCCCTTCGTCCGCGCAATTTTTGTAAAAATGTGTATAAAGTTTTTGCTTCACGTATTAATATATACATTCTAAAAACCACGTAGTTAAGTGCACATAATTTGAGTGCCCTAATACTCAGGATTCGGGTGCGTCATACTCGTTACTCCACTGGTTTTATGAATGATGGTTTATTCCGCTGTTCTGGCATAATGAATAATGGGTGTAGGATTAACCACTATTAAGAAGTACCTACGTCTAGTAATGAGATCCCACACCCAGCAATATCCTCAGAAAGGACTCTGCTCGAGTAGATGCTGTAATAATTGTTATCCTTGCCACGATTACACAATGCTAGGAGATAAAATGAGCCAATATCCCGAGATACAGCAGCGAGATACTATTCACAATAGATAAGATATCCTGGGGTTTGCTGAAATAAGGTTTTGCTGATGCAGCCAGTAACATTGTACCACAGCTTCCTTTCCATTTAACTTCCTTAACCATTAGATACTACCACGTTTCTATGGACGCCCATTCTTCGGTGAAAAAGGGATAGGTACATAATATAAGTATCTACTTCAAACATCCATTGTCGTTAACTTTGCATTTCCTATGCATTTGTGCAAGAACATAAGTAAGTAGCCTAATCTACAGATTTTATCAAAATAATATTTTTGTTAAATGATTACGAACATTTTATAGGCTACTTAAGTCGTAGCTCAGCGAGAGACATTTCCGAAACACGAAATTTACATAACTGAATCCTTTTTTTTTTGTTACGATATTATAGCTTTCCCGACAAACGTTTTCCTGTGGTATTACTTAGGAATATTGATATCGAATTTGTGCAATGATAAATTATAAATTACCGATGCAAATCTAATAAAACTCCTTTCACACCCCCACTAAGGAGCACAGCAGATTTCACCTATTATAAGTTCCGCGCAACTTTCATATTGTTTTCTTTCATAAGAATCTTCTCTTGACAAAAGCAAACACAACAAAAATAATTAGAGAAATTGTTGATGCGATGACAACTAAAATAGAAATGGGCTCCATATTTTTTAGAAATATGGAAATGAATAGTTCTATTCTATGAATTAATAAATTTTATTAAAATATTGTGAGTAGGTAGGTACCTATCCTATTTGGAATGAAATTTAATGTTAAATACTTAATTTTCTCATTATTTTTAATTTAAAGCTCGGCTATTGAAATCAAGGATCATTACGAAAGAGTGTCGAAATTTTAAAGACGGGGAATTATTATAATAAAGTTGGTAAAAAATTCGCTTTTCATATTACCTCGCTCAGAATTTGGTTGAGACCCCTCCCATCCGTCCATTTTCATTTCCATTGTTTTTGTTTTTATTATATTGTGTTCATTTTATCTCCCAGTGGTTTCATTCATTTTAATGAACCACAATAGTGATAATACTTAATGTTGAACTATCAAAAGTTTAAAGAATACTCTTTTGTCATTGTTTCACGAGAGTTCTTTGGAAATATCACGAGTCTTTCAAACAAACCCCTTCAAAAGTTGTCTGTTTGAAAAAGTTTTATGACCACATCTTCTGTTATATCCAAAATGAATCTTTGAAAGTTTCAAATAAATGAAATTGATTTTGACTTCTGAATGAGCTGTTAAATAAGATCATTTCATTTTGGCAACCATTTATTTAAGATTGGTATAAAAGTCAATTTGCGGAATTTATATTATTTGCGTCTTATTTGAAAAATAAACGAACGGGTTGAAACAATGATGAAAAAAAACGATATTTATTTTGTTTGTAAATTGAAAATAAAGTCTACCATAAATTAAGGAAAAGTCGAATAAAAAAATCTCACCCTTTTTATTAGTGTTTTCGGACATTTTTCAGTCTGAATTTTTAAGTCGATTTTCTCAGAATTTATTTCTTAAAATATTAGTTTAATTATTTTCGATGAGCTTCATTCGTTCTTATGTTCTGCCATGTTTAAAGATTTTCTTAATAATTTGAATAAACTTCGTATACTTACGGGTTGTTTGGACAATAACTTCAAAAATAAATCCCTGCTTGTCAGCCTTTGTATTTCAGCGGCGTTTTGCTAATGATTTCACGGTCTTCCTGCTGTCAAATTGTCTGGAACTGACAGATAACAATATTTAGGCATAATTTTAGCTCTTCAGTTTACACATAAACCTAAAGCGTTGACAATAAGATCTAACCGTGCCATTTTGGTTATGATATGTCCAAGCGATTCAGGTGTTATGTTATTGAAATTCATATGGTGAGAATATATTGTTGAGAACTGTAACATTTAAATTTCTTGTTTTAGATCATTTTTCTACCAACGAGGTGTTAGTTTTATATAGCATGCTTTGTTATAATATTCTCTCGTTTCTAGGGTGGTTGTAGCCTCAAATGGCTGTACGTACGTACCTGAAGTTGTTCTCTTACAAAACTGACATCTAATGGTCTCTTTTCTTACGGATACGCCGCCTCTATAAACAGCGGTAAATATGTCAGTTGAGAATATTGCCAATATTGTTTCCGTTGTAACAAAAAACATTGGCATATTATAATTTTGAAAGACACCGTCTTGTCAGACGACGGACCGTTCCCTAGGAACCCACTGCATTAGGCCTAGTTCGGACGATACTAAAAAAGCATTGCGTTTGCGTTTTTATCACGATTTTGTTAACATATTCATAGTACCAAGAAAAAAAATGATGGATATTTCATTATTTTTATGATGAAAAAACTCAAAAATATCAATCTGTCAAAAAAATAAGAAGTAAATTTTAGGAAAAGGAAAAAATAAATAATTCGAATCAAAATTTTATGCATAGCTAGGCAAAAAATCTAATAATATTTATACATATCATTTCGCACATTTCCAGCAATTTCATTACTTTTATGTTAATCCCTTACCTACTCCTTTATATCTTACTAGAGGTCCGCCCCAGCTTCGCACGGGTAGATAGATACTTAAAAATAATTTAGTTTTCATACAGATCCCTAACTTTTTCAAAATATTTTATAGCATATGTTAATCTGGAATAATTGCATTGCAATGTATCGTGTCACGTCACTTTACCACCGTGACTACTTTGCGCGGTATTTCTACTAAACTTGACATGACTCCCCTCAGTCCCCTCCCCGCTCCAGTACGCACTCTACATCGGATAAGTTGAGATGATAAGAGACTATGCTTTTTTCCAATACTCACATTTTTAAACTCGTGATAACTTTCGAATAAAATGTCCGAATTGAATAATTCAAAAAGTTATACAAACATATTGAAGCAGACTTGAATATGAACTAATTTATTTTAAAAGGAGGAATACCAAGATACCAATAAAGAGCCTTTTCTAGAGGTGACATTTTATTGATTTTTTTTAAATAAAAAAAAAACTTATTGTGGCATAACTATAATAGTTAGACATATGTTGTCGCGAGACTTTTTGTAAATAATTATGTCTTCTACAAAATTGTGCTACATTATTTTATTCTATCATCATTAGTTTTCACAGCGTTCGCGATAAAAATAATATTTTAGGTAAATTTTTTACACCTTGGGTTACATTATTGGAGTTTTCGTTGTTTACCCATTTTTTTGGAAATTCAATATAGCCAATATAGCCTATATTCACCGGAGATAGTGTAGCTTCCTAAAAGTGAAAGAATTTTTCAAATCGTTTCAGTAGTTTTGGAGCCTATTCGATCCAAACAAACAAACAAACAATCAAATCTTTCCTCTTTATATATTAGTATAGATTTCGATTATAATCTGCGAATGTATGAGATTTTTTTAATGTCTTTTTTTTGTAATTGTATGAATTTCTTTGACAGCGACTTCTTTTGAATTCTTTCAGTGTAGCGTGAAGGTTCTGTATAATCATTATCTTTGTTTACATACTTCATATGACTTACTCAAATAGAATATCAGATCTGAAGATTTTTCTTTTTGAACGTCAACATGATAAGGACGTTTATGAGTATTATTTTTCAAGCAAAGCTATGCAATTACATTCCTTTCTTAATGTACCCAAATAGGTATGTTTAATATTATATTCTACAAAAAGAAATCAAAATAGTTGACTAGTAATACCTTAAAGTATTTTCTGAAATAGGTATCGGTAGAAAAATACAGATTTCTTTAATTCGAACTTTTTAAAATTGAACAAAATACGGTGATGGCAAATGTATTTTTAATGTCGTTTATTTGACAATTTCAATATATATTTATCTACTTCACAATCGTCTGACATATCCATAAACTACAGTTAGTCTTAATTACTAGTTAGAGTGTGTACCTAGATGATTGAATAAAAAAACACACTCGATAGATCCTTGAGATAAAAGGAGCAAATTTGAGAATGTTTTCAGTAAAATTTACCAATACGAAAAGTGTGTTGGGTTAATTATTGTCCTCAGTTTCGGTTTAATTTTGAATTTTATAATTTTGAGTTAATGGTGAGAATATCGTTTCCAGCCCTCCTAGTCAATTTGATATTTGCCCTTTTAGGCAATTTGAAATTTGCCCTCCTAGTCAATTTGAAATTTACTACAAACGAAGATTTGCCAACAAAATGAACAACAATTTTTTTAAAACCTAGAAAGACACTGATATCAAAATATAAAAAGTGGACAGTTAATTTTCTTCCTACTCTACATTGTCGAATAATTCGTTTTTAGTTCCTGTTTTTGTGAATTTTGACAAAAAATTACCATTAAAACCAAACATCCATTTCCCATTAAAAATATACAAAATTTATAATTCCTACTATAGGTATGTACCTACTCTTGTTTGATCAAAACTTATTGTGAGGTTTTTAAGAGTTTTTTGAAATGTAATAAAAAAGAGTTCAAATTCAAATTCAAATATTTTCCAACTGTCAATTTGTTGAAGAGAAATTATTTCTCGAGACAGATCGGCAGTATCAAGCCAAGATACGCGAGATTTGTATGGCCAGGTCTACATTTTAAACGGTTTTTCAAACTTTGACGACAAAAAACACCAACTTAGAGGCTTCGCAGCATATATGTTCCATATATGGATTTACTCAGAATTCGGAGGAGAACATTTAGTGTGTCTGTGTGTGTGTGAGGGTGTGTCTGTGTGTGTGTGTCCCCCCCCCTTATAACTTTTGATTCGCTTGATACAGAGATCCTAAAATTTCAGAAAATATTTAAAACTTTAAGCCTACAACACTTGTATACTCGGAATTTTGAAATTTTCTTTCAGTCAGGGGTTATCAACCTTTGAATTTTTACTTGATTTTTTCGTATATCTCGAAAACTATAAAAGCTAGAACACTAAAAATGTGTATGTGTATAGAAAAATACAATATCTCAAACTGAATACAATGAAAAAGTTCCAGGGTTTCTCAAACTTTTTTTATAAAGAAAAATATTTTTTTTATAACAAATTTAAGAGTTTCAGTGCCTATATTTCAGAATTTAATAAAAATATCGTAAAACGCCAAAACACATCAACTAGATAATTTAATTTTCTATAAAAAATATATACATTATATCAGTACATCTCAAACTTTTCTCAACAATTTTTGTAAAAATTTAATTTATTGACGACATCGTTTCATACAATAAACATACCGACTCAGGCCATCGACAGTTGGATCTCATGTTTACATGCAACTAGTTAGTAAAATAATTTTATTAAAAAATTATTATATTTTGCTTCAAACTATCCAACCGTAAAAATTTTATAATGTTCAAAACAATTTGAATTAATTCTGAAACTAATAACTACAGTTTTCATTATTATCAGAATCTGTACTCACACAAAGTGAACACAAATACACTCTTTCACAGTAGACTACTCAAAGCTTTTGTCGTTAAAGAGGAAGGTGGTCGGCATCTGGGAACGAACCCACGACCTCCGAATGAAACTGTACAAAATTATTGCCGCATTAAATTATTTGGTTTACTTTTTATATTTTGTAAGTAAGTAAGTAAGCCGCTGTCATTTTATTAACAAAGGTGGGTGATTTTTTTTTTATAAATGAAAAATATATAGGTAGGTACAAATACAGACATATAGGTATCTACATAAAAAAATATATAACAACAAAATGTGAATTTTATATGCCCCATTTGAAGTTAAAAACTTGTGTATGGGGCAAAAATTTGATAGAACCAATAATATGAATTTTTAGTCATATTATTGGTTAAAAAATAACATAGATTATTTTTAGAGATCCGCATTCTCTATGTTGTTTCTTCAATACTCACAAGTCGTACGTTCTATTAAGTCGGTATTTATAGTCCATCTTCTTTTATCTAGTGCTATGTCAGTTAACCTCGACGAGGGCTTCCACTATATCATTTTACCTTTTGGCTTCTGTATAATGTTCTATCTGGGAAATTTGTTCCATTTGCTGGATTCAGGTTCATTGCCTGATATATCTTATCCAGGACAGATCTACCGTCTACCCACACCCCGACATCTATCAATATTCTCCTTGATTATTTGGTGAGGTCGGCAAACTGTATGTTTTGAAACTTGTGGCCTATATAAGATCTTTTGCTGTTTAAAAATATGAATAAAGTATTTGTTATAAAGTGAAATTGAAGTGGTTGGTGACCCAGCGGTTACAACGTCGGCTTTCGTACTGCGGACGTCTTCCTCTTTCACGACACAAGCTTTCGGTAGCTTACTGTGAAAGAGTCAAGGAGTGTATTTGTGTTCACTTTGAGTGAGCACAGATTCATTTATAAAAAAAATAGAAGACTGCAGGATAACTTTAACAAGCGTTAGCCCTTCTAAATAATTTGTTCCTTCGAATGTCATAAATAAATAAAAAAAAACACTCTTCTATTTATAAAAAGGTGTCATCAAATTTAAAGCCAGATTTCAGTCCAAATTTAAAAGGATTAAAGTCCATTTTGATGTTTTTTTTTATATGGGGAAGGTAGCTAATTTGGTGAAATTTTTACAATTTTTCAGTGTATTACATAACTTGTGAACAAATTAATTGTTTCATTTAAATTACTCAATTCAAATAATTCCACCAAGAATGCAAGTTAAATTCGTAATTTTTTTTTATATTTTCCAGACCACTGCATTTTGTCATTAAGACACAGTTTTTGGGACATACTTACTATTGAAATTATTTATTTTTAAAGTAGGTACATAAATATCTAAACCATAATTAGATCTAATTAGCTACCTCAGAAGAAACTACTTAATTAAATAATAGGCGACTTATTAAGGTGATACGGACGTGATGCGGTGGTACCATCTTATACCCTAAATTCTCCTGGGGAACTTCGTTTCGAATGTAGATACTTTTTGTGGTAAGGTGCCAGGACTCACACCCATACAGGAGAATGGCCAACACACACGCATCAAACAGTTTACATTTCGTCTCGACACTAAACGCCGACGCCTTCCATATCTTGGTCATGTTGTTGAAGGCACCACTTGCCATACCAATACGTATTGGGAGCTCAGCCCCGAGGTCACCAGTGGTGGTAATGGTTGCTCCCAGGTACTTAAATTTATCCACCCGGGAACCTGGTGACCATCGATGGTTATCGGTAGCTGTTTATCGGGGCAGGCATTATTCGCCATGAGCTCCGTCTTACTGGCATTGACTCGAAGGCCAAGGCGTGCTGGCTAACTCTAGTAAAATAATAAATACCCAAATTTATTATTTAATATGTACAGCAGAAAATGTACATTTATATTTCTGTCTAAAAATACGAAGAATGTGATGTTGATACGCAAATAATATGATTTCCAACCTTCAACCAATATCACTCCCTTCAACGAATTTTAAAAATAAACAGACATGTAACAATTCATTTTAATTATTATTTCCAACTTCCGTATCTAGTTCAAACAAATTTAATAAAGATCTCTGTTACGTATTATTATTTGCCGTCTCTTTTTCTCTTTATCCTCATTCGAGGGCAGAAAAATTAATAATTCTAAAGTGGTAAGGTGTCAGTCCCTTGTTATAATCTTTCGGAATTTGAAATAAATTAATAATTTATCCGTTAAACCACATTTCAATATTGTTGAGACTGCACCAGATGGGGCCTATTAGGTCGCAATGTGACGTATCAAATTTTCTCCCTAAAGTACAAATACATAAGTTCGTATTCCGTAATCAACTCCTTTTTCGTCATCAACCGTAGGAATGCTTGAGGATTTGTGTATTTATTAGCTATCCCGACAGACGTTGTCCTGTGGATCCTTTGGTCCTAACCAGAGGCGGTCCGTGTATTCCAGAAACAAAAATAAACTTATTAAATAATAACATTAAAATATTAATTCTAAAACGTCCATATTTCATTCGTATTCAAAACTCAGACGGGATCAACGCGAGAATATAATTATATGCCGCAATTTGGTTGACTTTGTATGAATTTTTTTTAGAACGCTCGAAACGGTGGAGTAAGTGAAATGGGCTACTGTAAGAGTGGCAATTACGTATGCGAGAATGAGAGGGTGCAGGTGCAGAAGGCAATAATTTTGTTATTAGATTTTTTCAAAGATGGCGTCGTATGAAATTCGTCCCGTACTAACTTTAATATTGTATTTTATATTATTTATTTTCCATTTATTCAACTTTTTATTAGTTATTCTGTTATCCGGAATGGAGAAGAATTATGGGTGTGAGTCCTGGCACCTGACCAAAGCCCAGGCACAAAAAGTATCTGCATTCGAAACGAAGTACCTCAGGAGATGGTAGCACCGCATCACGAACGACGCTTTACGCCGGCGCACCCAGCGTGAGCCCATCACTTCTACTATTTTGTGGAGGAGATGGACTTGGCTGGGACATGTGTTAAGGATGCCGAACGACAATTGGCCGAGGAGAGCGCTGTTCTTCCTCCCATCAGGGTCCCGAGGACGAGGAAGAACCTCTCATACTGCGTTCCGCTTCTTCGAAGCAGAGCTGACGAATCTGGACATGGTGTGGGAGAAGGTCATAAACGTTGCGCAAGATCGAGCGCAATGGAGAGCTCTTGTTGCCTCCCTATGCTCCTAAGTGGGGTCTTAAGGGAGTTTGGATTTGGATTGGATTGGATTTTTGCTGAGGGCGACTCCAGATTTTATTAATGTATGTTTTAATTTTATTGTGTGTGGCTTTTAAGTTCGACTATATCTAGGTACAACTGAAAACTGACTTATATATACCTACTGTTCGATTTTTTAAATTCTATTAACAAACCACTACGACCGTCTTCCACTGTTATTTCGAAGGCTGGCTAATGGGTTGTTTTCCTACGGATACGCCGCTACTTTTTAAAGCGGTGAATATGTCAGTTGAGAACGTTATCAATATTGTTTCCGTGGTAACGAAAAACATTGTCATATAATTTTGAAAGACGCCGTCTTGTCAGACGACAGACCGCTCCCTAGGAACCCACTGCATTAGTGTGATCATTTTACGTTAACAATATTCGCCATTAGGTAGTAATGTTCAATTTTCTGATAATTTTGAGAAATTTCAACATGTGGAAAAATTCCATGCCTCGGGCAGGATTCGAACCTGCGTCCCTCATCGTACCGTGCCAAGACGGTAACCACCACAGAACACAATATATACTCTCTAACGAGAGAAGAACGCCAACTTCATAGAAAAAATATTCATGGGAAATTCAAATATGGGTCGGTACAATTCGCACTAGCGACCAAAACAGTTGGATTCTAGTACAAAAATGGGACTCGTCGAAAAAATCCCATCTTTATACTAGAATACAACTATGGAATCATTTATCCTGAAAATGGTTATGATAAAGAATTAAAATGCAGCAGTAGTTAAATATGGCATTTATTTTTATGCAAATAATAATACATGTAACAATATAAATAGCATGTATTAGTATCTATTACATAAAATAATACTAAGCCAAAAATATATCACTAACAATTAGGTACACAAAAAAAATATGTTCAAACGACACAATACATCATGATTCTACGTATTATTAAAATCACAGAAGTAACCACAGCGGAAGCTTTTTTTACTGTTAAAAATGATGAGTTCGTAGAAGTTATTACAAAATCTTTTTAAAAGGAATATAAATGTGTCCCAAATGGTATGTGATTATTATTATGACACCACAGAAGGAACATTTCCGATACTTGAAACTCATAATAACAAAAAAAATAAGATAAACGAAAGAGTCAATGTCTCGAACTGACACACAAACACTTGTAAATATTAATTACACTGTTATGAGTCTTTGTTTTACCAACTTATTAGGTGCAAACAATAGCGTAATGGTAAAATCTCAAAACAAAACAGGAGTCCATTCGTCGAAACAAAACAAGAGTCCATTTGTCAAAACAAAACAGAGTCTATTTCTCACAAACAACAGTATCTTTCTTGATATCAACGAGACTATTTTTCACAGCGATACGAAACACCGATTCGACTTCACACAAAATTAATAACACAATCTCCCGAGTTGGAAACAAGAGGAAAAAAAACGGAATAACAAAAACAGTCAGCGCTCGGCTAAATAAAAATGGTTGAAGTTGTTTGGCAACAAGATCAGTGTAGCCAGCTTTCAAAAAGTAAAAAAAAAATTGCAACATTATTTTTCGAAATCTGGTGTCTTATAAAGAAATAAATATTAATTCACGAATAAAAACACCGCATGATAACATAATAATAAATTTATGTTTTTAATATTCACTCTAAAGTTCATATTTCGGAATTATTTCATAATCGGTGATTCTATTTTTTGCGTCTGTTATACAAATTTCAAACCCAGCCAATACCAACAATATTAGCACCACGATGTACCAACATCAGCATATTCTTGTTGGCAAGTACCAATACCAGAGTTAACCCCCCCCCCCCCCTGGTAACCACTGAACTAACTGCCCGGACGTTAATTCCTTCATAATACGTGTAGGTATATAACAAGTAGCTGATGATAATGAGATATAGAACCATCTGTTAAAATTTTTTGAGAACACATTTTAAGTTTTTTTTTTTTTACGAAATAAACCTATACCTTTCTAATTTTTCAAAATTGTTTAAAATCTTACCATAATAATTCAGTAAAATTTGGTTTAAATGAGGTCAATTAGGTATTTCAACAATATATACAATACGTTAACAGGTTTCACATGTGATTAATTTTCTACTACACCGCCACTGAATTTTTTAAAAAGTAAAGCAATTATAGAGGAATTGTTTTGATTTCAAACTTATGACCCATCGAACTTTCAATTTCACGAATCAACCATAACTATTACCTACATAATACGATAATTATTAGCTGTATTCAATAAAGTTTTAGTGTCGTAAATCACATTTTATTCATGTAATAAGTCAAGATTATCTTTTTATTCTAGGTTAGGCCGAAGGTCGACTTGCAGGTCAGCTAGTTATGTAATAATTATAATATATAGTTGAACCGACTTTTATATAGACAAATTTGTGTTTTGATGATAAAACTCTTTGAATATCATGTAAGTATCTAATGTTTTTTTACAGTGTAGGTGTAAGTAATGTTTGCTGAAGATGATTTTAAAAATTACCAGAAAAGAATCCTTAGAATTCATAGAATAACTAAAAAAAGTTTATACTTAATATCTGTAAAATTATTATTTTTAAAAAAATAATTCCGACCAACAAAACATACCTACTTGGACTAGCGCCTTGTACATATCGCAATAATTATTATATGCGTGCTCGAAGCAATTAAAAAAAAATCTTTAAGTACCTACCTGGATACCGACTCATGGGTGCAGGGTACAAACATTGGGTATTAAAATAATATCCATCATTTTTAGAATGGGTTGTTTGACTACCTTAAACAGAGCTATTGAACTAAATTGTTTATCTATAATGGGATTTTTTTTTTCCTTTTTGTGCCGCTAGAGGCGCCCTTGCTAATCCGGTCTATTGTCAAATTCAGTGTTGCCAACGGGGGCGATTTACTTCTTCTTCTTCTTATGCTCGCTCACATTCTAACCTCCAAAAAATCATTCTAGTTTATTTCAAATTAAACAACTTACCTATATATTATTATACCTACATGATAACTTACAATAGGTTTAGAGTAATCATTGTACATTTTTTACATACTATTACAAATAAAATTGTTCATCTTTTTTTATATACCTACCTAAATACAAATTAAAAAATACAGAACAGCACCCCTGAGATTTATTCTCAAATTTATGCGCAACAAAATCAACAACTTCTTAGCAACTCAATAAACAACTTCTTAGCAACACAATGGAAAACAAACTTCCCAACGTTGGCATCACTGAAAAAAACATCTCTACGTTGGCAGCACTGAATTTGACAATAGACCTGATTAGAAGTTCTGCCACCTAGTGTGTATTGTCGGAAGCTCCCCAGAAAACTTCCCATAATAAAGGAATGTGCCTGACTGACTGATTGAATGACTGACATACTCACTCATTAACGCACAGCCCAAACGGCTAATTGTAGAGATGTGAAATTTGGATATCGGTAGGTTTTAATACAAAACCTTCCATTAAGAAAGGATTTTTGGAAATTCCACCCCTAAGGGGGTGAAAAATAGGGTTGAATATTTTAATGTACACGAATCAAGATAAATATTTACCTTTTAAATATTCGATTACTAT
Organism: Mystacides longicornis; assembly: GCA_963576905.1. Taxonomy (NCBI): domain Eukaryota; kingdom Metazoa; phylum Arthropoda; class Insecta; order Trichoptera; family Leptoceridae; genus Mystacides; species Mystacides longicornis. The sequence continues at coordinate 10,124,814 of OY756423.1, forward strand.
TTCGATTTTTAAGAGATAATAATATCTCTGGGTTAGCTTGCAGATATCCTTTGGGATAAGTCCGCCCTTTCGACTGTCCAAATGTTTTTTAACTGTTGCCACACTGTACTTTTGAACAATAATATATTTATTTATTTATTTTATCTCTTTAAAATAGAAAACTAATTGATTTTATGATTGCATCAAATTTCTTGTTCTTTATGAAAATATGAAATAATGATACCTAGGTAGTTTTTTTAATTCGTTTCCACGATAAGTTCTTGGACGAGTAGAACATAAATTCTTTTCTTGTAGAATAATTTCTTCTATAGGTAAATATGTAGGTAACAAATTTTCAAGAAAAGCTCAATAGTTTTCAAAATTGATAAAGTTTTGAATAAATAAACCTTTTGTTTCAAATATTTCCTTATGCTATCTACATAATATTATTCTTTTACGCTGTAACGCGCTTGTTTTCTTAGTTAAAATGTTTTGTGTTGACTTTCTTAGTTATTATCTTTAGCTGAAAATTAATGGTGGGTATCTGAGAATGATTTATGACTTGTGAGTTGAGTCCTGTGGTCTGGCAAGTTTATAGTGAAAACATGTGAGGCGGCCCCATAAGTGAGACTAAGTGTAAATAGAGAATATTAATGTGTGAAATGTGTATGTACATTCAGTCGTAGAACTACATAAGTCCACAGTGAAAGTACCTTTGAAGGTATGAAATGGTTATGGATAGCCTTGAAACTAAATAATAATCAAAGTTATTGGATGTGCTCTATTATGTGGAAAAATGGAGGTAAGTGTAGTGACAGTGATATTATAATAGTTTTGGCATATTTTCCAAAAATCTATTTTTTCCTAATTGTTGTGAAAAACATAGTGGAAGATGGGGAAGATAATTCAAATATTTAATCAAGATATTGAAATAAATTCATCTCAAGCCGAGTTTCAACGCCCTCTGTGTGATATGATGACGTCAAAGGATATAGTTATTAGTAGGCGTAGTATACAGAAAATGACGTGAATCGAAAATATCAATTTCGTCAAGACAAGTCACGACAAATGTAAAAGAAAGATGTCACTTGAAGTATTAGAAAAGCAAAGTAATCACATTTTTTTGACAAAATGTATTCACTTATAAATACAACGAATAATATTAAAGAAGTTTGTGCACTGATCTATTATATATACCTAATTTAAAACACGTCAAAAGAATATCAATAGTTAAAACTATTGATCTTCTTGAAATATAATCTGCTTTGAAAGAGTATCGTTACCTTGATCAATATCTAAATGGAATTTTGGGGATATTTTCAATTACTGTGCCCTCTTCAATCTTCCATAAGATATGCTTTATAATTCCAATCTAAACTCCCTTAAGACCTCACTTAGGGGCATAGGGAGGCAACAAGAGCTCTCCATTGCCCTCGAACATGCGCAACATTAATGACCTCCTCCCACACGATGTTCCTCAGCTCTGCTTCGAAGGAGCGGAACACAGTATGAGAGGGTCTTCCTCGTCCTCGGGACCCTGATGGGAGGAAGAACAGCGCTCTCCTCGGCCAACTGTCATTCGGCATCCGCTTTATAATTGGAGACACAAAAACATCTACATAATATTTTAGTCCGTTTATTTATTTATTTATATTTTTGAATCATCATCAATCGTAGAAAACAGACCTTAAGGTCAGATATTAATATGCGAAAAGCCGCGCAAAATTCCAGAGAGCGTTCTTAAATATATTTAACTACATAAGCTTTGATATATTTAAAGCTATTTAAAAAACTCTTATTTTTTTAGGATCTTCATACTACGTTTTCAAAAAAGACAGATGCCATCTTTTGGAAACAAAATTACTCATGTAAACGTTGAATGGAATCTTGGTATTACGGTATGAAAATGTAATAAAATAATTGGAGATTGATTTGTTATACATATAAATGTTATTCAAATCTTATTATTCTCAATAAACAAAGATTTAATGAAAAAATTTGCAAAATAATCCTCCATTTTGAAATCTGACACATTTTAGCAAATTTATGGCCACAGTTTTTTTTCAAACTGTCGTAGACAATGTAATAGATAAGTAATTATGTAGGTACCTGAGAAAATTATATTCTAATGTAGATAAGTATTAAATAATTTAGCAACAATTGTTGAATCATTTTATATTCCTGAAATATAAATAATGTTTAAATCTTAAAATCATTGTTGAAAAAGATAAATCTTAAAATCATCGTTGAAATTGGTATGAACATTCCGTAGACAAACTGGCCGGTAACAGTGATAAATTAGATCATAAGGTACAGTGAACTTGACAGAATTGTTGAGAGAAAGAAATAAAATTGTTGACAATAATTGAGAATCTTTAAATTAATGTCTTCGGGATTTTAATCAGTTTAATAAAACATTTGTTTTATCCACATAATATTTGTATTCCAATTAATCACACTCAACAACGGTATTATATTGTATCTAAATTAGTATGTAAATAAACTCAAAACCACTTTAGCATAATTACCTTCAATTCGTTAAAAAAAATATTCATAGGGTGTCGTATACTTAATCATCGTGTTAAAAGAAGTATTCTTCAAAGACAGCGGCCAGTAAGAGGTTTGATTGGAAGCCTTTCTTGACGACCTTCCAAGGTTTGTAACAAATCATTCATCCTAGAAAAAATACAACATTATTATGATACGACATATAATATCATTCCATCTTCCACATAATTTACATTATGTAATATCATGTAGGTACATTAATTAAAGTTATAGTAGGTATATAATACATCTATAAGTAGCCAAAATCAACACTCTTTTTATAACAGAGATTTTTTTGAAGTATTTAAATGAATAAGATCACAATGAAATCAATAAGAAAATCAATCAGAAAACAGACGTTAAGGTCAGATATTAATATGCGAAAAGCCGCGCAAAATTCCGTAGAGCGTTCTTAAATACTCTTTGATATATTAACTTTAATATATTTAGCGCTATTTAAAAAACTTTATTTTTTTAAGATCTTCATACAAATTTTTCAAAAAAGACAGTAAGCCATCTTTTGGAAACAAAATTACTCATGTAAACGTAGAATGGAATCTTGGTATTACTGTATGAAAATGTAATAAAATAATTGGAGATTGATTTGTTATACATATAAATGTTATTCAAATCTTATTATTCTCAATAAATAAAGATTTAATGAAAGATTTTGGAAAAATATTTCCTCCATTTTGAATATTGACACATTTTAAAAAATTTATGGCCACAGTTTTTTTTCAAACTGTCGTAGCCAGATAGATGAGTAATTATGTGGGTACCAGATAAAATCATATTAAATATTAAAGAAAATGTATTAAATATTAAAGAAAATATAATAAAGCTAAGGTAATAAAATATATTAATGAAGATTTAATTTGAAATTTGTATGAACATCCATAATAGCAAGAATTGGATGGTAAAACAGTTTGCGTAGTGTGTACTTACCCACATCTAAATCTCAAAATATTACCAGAATATGAATTCACGAAACTGTATCGAGCTCAAAATTCTTATGTAGATAAATGCAAACTTATATTCTCTTACCTTTTACTTATTTTATTTAATGTTACATTCATCACAAAACAAGGTGGGTAATATTTTTGGCAGCGTTTCTTGACATATCCAAAATCCTTGCAAGGTTCTGACCTAGAAAAAAACATAATTCATTTAATATATGAAAGCAAAATAAAGTGATTACATGGTTGCAAATATATAAGACAAGATTAGAAAAATTTGCATTTTTCAGGGATTTGTTTTAAAAATACACATTGTGAGAATTTGATTAGAATCAATATTAAGGATTTAGAAAGTATATCAAACTTTTAAGAACTTCATATTATATTAAAGTGTAGTATTTATACCTTTTAAAGATCTTCATAAAATCCATTTAGACTGCATAATGAACCATATTTGATATATGCTCTGCATAAAACCTTCATTTGGAATCTTTCATTATTTGTTTAAAAGTGTAGCTTTTATACCTTTTTAAGATCTTCATTAAATCCATTTAGACTGCATAATGTATCAGGTATTATTATTTCAGATAGACTGCAACTCCATGCCTAGAAAACAATATTACAAAACATCAAAATCTGTCAAAGTTTAGTAACAGGAGAGACAGCAATTTCAAAGTATCATATTTTATATACCCATATTTTTACAATTCACAACTAAAAACTTCATGATAGGTAAAAATCTTAATAATTAAATATAGCTTAGGTACCTACTTACAAAAATATTTCAATATATTAAAAAACTTACAAAATTTTTGAAAATAGAATTCCTGTTGTTTTTGTTTGGCTGTCAGAATCATCAGAATAACAATAATTGACAGTAGGTTACCATAGACGAACTTTTTAATATGTAATTTTTTGTCTTAGCTTCATAATATGAAAACAAAATAAGAATGATTTTTTTAATAATTCTTCTTCACATTTAAAGTGGTTTTTTGTGTGTTAAATTTTTTTTTAATAAGTCGAAATATTTTAAGAGACCATTATATAAGTAAATCAAAAATATACATCATAAAATAATTTAATAGTACCTAACTGTGTTGAATTATATTATTATCTTTGGTTATCCATGGATGGTTGATACTTCACTATACCAATACGTCATATTTTGTTGTCAAACAAAAGGTTCGGATCGATATCGTCGATTATGAAAAATATAATTACCTTATTTTCAATTGAGTTTAATGAAAATAAAACTGGTAAGTCATCAATTGATTAAAATATCTGTAAGCCTATGCCGTAACTTAAAACATTTATGAGTTGCTAAAACAATTGCAGAATAGTAAAGTTATGTTATAAGGCGGGAATTAGTGTCTTACCGAAATCACAAAATTAATTTATTTTGTTGATATTTTTTTCAGGTTCCTGAGGCAAACGTGTTTTCAACGAGACTAATTGCTTTCATCCCACCTTTTTGACATAGCAGTACATACTTCTAAGGATCAAATTGATTGATAAAAGTGCATTTCTAACAAAGAAACTCATTGGTTTAATTTTTGCAAGACAATATGGTAAGCTACCTATGTAAGAATTTCATTAATTATGTTTCTTGGATTTCTTTATGTGTATTTTAAATCAGAAACTTTATATTGCAGATCCATGTTAGAGAACTCATTCAAATTTCCCATTTAGTTGAGAAGGGAAACAATTATATTGAAAAAATATTCAATGGCTGCTTATGGGATGTAAAGAAGATTGACCATAATCAATAACAGTGTCTTGCGGATGCCAGCGATTTTATCAATTTTACCACATATCACTATAAATAAGTTCTCAACCCGTTAGAAGCATATCAGCTTCATATAGAGCCTAAATGTATCTTAAACCATATTATTAACCACTATTACCGCAAAGGATTACTCTGTAATGGTGAGCAATGCTTAATTTTGACAGAAAATAAATAAATAAATATAAAAACGATAATGCTTCTGGCTCGACACAACACAAGCTGACACAATAGTGTGTTTCTAGCACATAGATTTTCATATATTCTTCGTAGTAAAAAGTGAAGCCGATTTGGCCGGCAATTTTGACAGTACATTTATAAAGAAACTTAAAAATGATCTAATTTCACTTATTTCAACGTAAAAATATGTTTTATTGTAAAAAACACGAGAAAACTACTGAATAAATATACGCTGTACCACATTCTTTTGGGAACCAAACTGTCAAAAGTTGCAATATTTAGGCTTCACTTTTGAACGCGAGTCGGGATTCTAGGTTATTGTATGGATTTCTGTGTTCTAGCATCAGATTTAAACTTTAAATTTTTTATTTCGGTTATGGAATAAAAATGATATAATACTTTTGGGTTAAGAAGTGAATAACTAATAGTTTTTTTTATAACGGTGGGTCGGAATATCTTTTCTGGTTTCCATTTGTTTAAGAGAATATTTTTTTACTCTGCTAGATCTAACAAAAAACTTTGAGATTATACATATTATGTTTCAATTGTTGATTTTATGTTTTATGAATTAAATAATGATTGGACAAAAAATAAACAAAAATTCTTTCATTCATTTATTCATACCCATAAATAATACTACTATTTAAATGGTTCTACGTTGAACAACTTGACATTTTTCAGAAGGCAATAACTTACATTTGAATTTGTTTCCTATGTACATTTTGGTTCAATTTTTTTATATTTTTAATAGATAATGGCATTTATCAATAAGGATAAGAAGAAATACCTAGATTTGGTATTGATATACCTGCATTGATCCATTGAAAATTTCCTTATATGTAACTTCATATATTTTTTTAAATTATATTGTATTGGTGTAGTTTTGTTTTGATTCCAATGCCTTTCTCAAAATGACACTAAATAGTTTTGCCTAATTGCCACATAATTTTTCACCTATAAATAACATAATAATAATACAACGTCTATTGACATCAAGTGAGTATCTCAGTAGGTTTCGAATCCTACTATGGGCTAAGTTGAACCACCAAAATAGAGAGTATTGTTAAACTATGAAGGTGAGTTTATTTGCATAATCAAGTTGATTTTTATCCGCTCTGTAATAATCTACTAGATGTTGTTACTTGCAACTTGACGTTATAACACACCAACCATTGATGTCAAGTTAGATGCAGAACTCTTCAACAATTTGCGGCGATTATTTTGAGTTTGATATATCCAGATATGGAAATGAAATAAGTACCTGTAGTCAATATTTCATATACAGGATATTTTATTATTTCAATTATGCACCTACTTGAATAGTTTTTTTTAAATATAAGGAATCTATAGATATAGCTGGAGAGAAAGAGTGGTAAACATTGCTGCCAACTATTCCTAGGATTATGACCAGAGAAAAGACGTTGCGTTACAGTTTTTACTTTTGTCGTTGCAAAGCATAAGGGCAGCATTGTTATTATTATGTTTATGGCATCCCATCCCTAGAGGGACGATTTGTGCCAGACGCAGCATTGTATTATGAGCTTATAGTTCACTACAAGTATTTCAAGCATTCTATTAAATGTCAATTGTGGGGTAGGTGTAGACTGTAGAGAATATATCACCACACTACGAATTTGACTCACATGTCTCTCACAGTTATTCTATTTTTCATAGATACAAGCCGGTTTTATGAGTAACTCACCAATTAAAATTGTGATTCATGACAAACGTTACGTAGATTATCTCTATATAATAATTTAGAAATGTTTTTTTATTTGCCTTTGACAATACTTTAACCGTATATGTGAACATCACGCTCAAAATACAAATGCTAAGATAGATATTAATATGCCCAGAGCAGTATAAAATGCTGGAGAAGGTTCTTAAATACAATTTGCTGCATTAACTTTAATATATTTAGAGCTATTTAAAAAAACTGTACTTTTTAGGATCTTCATACAAATTTCTCAAAAAGACTTTTGGAAACAAAATTACTCATGTAAACGTTGAATGGGATCTTGGTATTACGGTATGAAAATGTAATAAAATAATTGTAGATTGATTTGTTATACATATAAATGTTATTAAAAGCTTATTATTCTCAATAAATAAAGATTTAATGAAAAAAATTGCAGTTTGACAGATACAAATCACCCTCTATGGGTGGGTTGCCCAATTAATATCAAAGCAGGCAATGTATGTAGCTAAGATTCAAACCACAGAGCTATCTCTCTCTGTATGAAAACTTGCAAATTATGTCGGTAGGTTCGTATAATATTTTTTTTATTATTATAGACCTCCAAAAAAAATAAAATATTATACGAACCTACCGACATAATCAGTATATTTATATTATCTGTGGACATAATTTGCAAGTTTTCATAGAGAGAGCTCTGTGGTTTGAATAGGTTCGTATAATATTATGAGGTCGGTAAAACAAAAATTGTAAAAGTGTCATTCTTCTTTTTCTGTGCTTATGTCAGTTAAAGTGGTATGTTAAGCAATGGGATGCTAGACTAGAATCTGTTTAATTACCTACCGATCAAGCCTGACAATCGGAATCAAAAACGTAAAGCAAGACGGGTATAAGCTAGTACATAAAATAAATGAAACTCAATAAAATATAGAAATTGTAGTAGCCTATAGTTATTTCATTTTACTACTTTACTACTAGTAAGCCAGCCACAACCTACTTTATTTATTGAACTTGTCATGTAGGTTGTTGAAACAGGAATATAAAAACAGATTATCAAAAGCAATCAAAAAATAATCCGAATATAATAAAAATTTACTAAATGAAACATAATAAATAAAACAAGTCTCCACCCACTTATTGTTGTATCTCATATCAAAAAAATGTTTTCATACATTTGCTACCTCAATCAAAATTTTATACCCATAAGAAAAAATATTTTTGTAAGTGATTTTATGTGGGTATTTTCATAAAAAAATATTTCCAGCTTAAAAAGGTAAATATTATTTTTTCATTTCGATTTCCATTGACTTCTCTGACATTCAGGGATCTCCAAACACCTATCTTTATGCTATTCACACCTACATACTACAATATAATACGAAACCAAGCGCTATTTTATATCGAGTATGTTTGAATACGGTAAATTGAATTTCCGACGAATTCCTAAAATTTCACAACGATATGTTTTCTTATCCCCGCATTGTGGTGGCAATCTAAGATCTTTGATAAGGAGAAAAGAACTTGCGGCTTTCTGAAATAAAATCTAATAATTTTATACAAACTTACATTTTACCCTTTGGAATACGAGCAGATATCGCTGTTCTAATGCATAACAGTTCAACATAATTCTACGTAACTGCATATTCGATGTTAATTTAAAAAATGGATCTAGTGATGATGATCTTGTCGCTTTTAGTGCGACCACGTAGAAAGAGTGAACGGTGATGGACTCCCACAGGTAAAATTCCGATAGGAAATCGCCAACCTGGAAGAACTACGAAGAGATATAACGAGACAGCTGGAGCTCAGTGTCCTTATAAGAAACCTCTCTACAATTAAAACAATGACATGTCAACGGGCCCATTGAAAGATACAGAAGAAGAAGAAGATCTATCTAGCCTTGTGGGATTTTCGAAGTGTTTAGTTTTTAAGTTCATTTTAAGTGTTTTTTTTTATTCTAAAAATAAACCATTATTAGTGAGTATTCAAAAACTTAAATAAAATGTAAATGATGGGATGGATCGATAAAATGATTAGGTTAATATTCCAATGGCTCAATTGAAATAATTGAACAAAATAACAATTTTACTTTTCAGCTTATACCACCCCTTGCGGGTTTAAGCCTAAATGGGAAAAAAAGGTTTTAGGTACTTTCTAATTTTAGGTTTTGTAAATGATGTCTTTGATAATAATATCTTTTTAAAATTATAATAAAATTGATCATTTAGATAGAGGATGCTATGTTTTTTTTCACACATTTTTTTGATATGTAACTGAGATTCCACAGTATCGCATTCACACACCGATTTGCAACTTTGAAGACGGTTTAAATTAGAGAAGTAGTATTCTTGCATGTTGAGTTTAGGTCGTGGGTGAATAATTGAGTCAATCTACCAGACATACAAAAAGTATGATTTTCACGCGAAATTTAGGAACTTATGCTAAACGCAAAAAACTTACCCTTTCAATTTTTAACTATTATAGATAAATAAAAAAGCTGCTAACCTAGGGTAGCCCAGAACTCATAGTATATTATAACAGCCTTTTCGTGTAAAACATATCTTTTCATAAAAATTCATAATTTTACGATTAAAATGAATATCCTTGGAATTATTATAGAAACTTTAAAATGATATCGACTATTGGAGCTTTTTATTATCTGCTTTAGAACTACATATTCAATATTAATCGGTACTTTAAGAGGAACCCACTGAAGTTACGGACCTCAAATTTTACGTGCTAGTTTAGGAGCATAAGACCAACCCGTATACCTACCAAATTTTATGAAAATCAAAGAATTTATTTTTTTAGCCCTTTTTCTAGAACAAGTGAAATTTTCTTCTGATACTTTAAGAGGGTTCCCCTGAAGGTACAGATCTCAACATTTTACTGACTCATCTACATCGAGGGGCTAACCGTTGTACCAAATTTCAATCAAATCGGATAAGAATTACCATGAGTTATGGGTACGCACACATTTTTGGCGTACGGGTTCGTGGAAATATAAAATTTTTTTTTTTGCATTTTTGGAATCTACACCTTCATCGAAAACGTCGAGAAAATAAATTTCAGCGAAATCTATTTTTTTTTTTGAAATCCGATCACAAGACTCGTGTATATTCCATATACCTACTATGAGTACCTAATACTTATTATTATTTTTTTTATTTTTATTTTTTTATTTTTTTTATTAAAAGATACATCAGCTAAATATGTATTTTTACAGTCATAGGTAGTAACAATTTGTTTTTACATCGCCAATTAATGTATCCTATCTTTATGTAGATTATAATACATGCTATTGAAAAGAGAAGGACGGGAACGGGTAGGAGAGGAGAGGAAGGGATACCGATGCCCGCTGTCCCCGACACAGATCACACACATTCATTCATTCATTCCTTTATACATATAGACATTCATACGGGTGCATTTATTCTACTCATACCTAATTTTATTATTTTTTATTATTTATTATATTAGTTCTTATTAGTCTTATCTAGAACAAATAATATGAAATAGATTCGTGTAGATATTTTTTTATTCTTTTATCATTACGAGTATTATTAAAATAATATCTAACAATTTGAATGAATTGATCATCCTTTTTTATGAAATCCAATATTACAATTTCGTGAGAGCATAAAATAACAATAAAATTTAGGGTTAGTCTTGGTAAAGCAATATAACTGATGTAGGTGGATATACCTATATGATAATTTGGTATCGTAAAATGTCTTTATCGTAATGGTATGCTTTTGCATCGATTAAACCAGTGCTAGTGCCTGAATAACCTTAAAGATTGAAAATATTTTGTCTCTTTGCGGGCTCCTTTGGTTACTGCAGCTTTTTCATTATGGGGATAAATTTCCGATTCTGATGTTGCGGTGCTGATTCCCAGTAAAATTCCCATTTTTCAGGACTGTACCAACAAAGCCATTGGCAATAAAGACGAGACAAAAAGACGTGAAAAAAATGGATATACCTATTAACATCTTGGCGCCAAATACATGACAGCAGTCGCAGTCTTTAAGTTTCTGTAGCTCTCTTTGTTCTCATAAAATTTTCAGCAGATGACTTTACATGTATCTCATTATAATTTTTAAATATCTACTAGGGACATATATGAAAGTATACATGGGATTCTTTGACATGTTGAGAATTCTCATGAGTTCCGGAGACTCAAACATTACCGCCTAATGTCGAACCTTGATGAGCGTAAAGTGTTCACATAAAGACAGCCTTTAAAACAACAGTAAAAGACGGTGTAAAGTCAATCAATTCTAAATTAATTTTTAGAGGCATTGTAACGTTGAGTGTTACTTTATTAAGAGGGCTCGACCCTCCCTTGCTCTCTCTTAAGCAAGGAAGCTCTGCCTCTCTTTTTAGCATCAAAAACGACAGGAACCGTTATCTATTACTCTCATACAATATTATGCCACGGACTTTGAGACTCTACAGGGGGTGAGCTGTAACGATCATGATTATGTCCTGAAAAGTGTTAGGTATTCTATAATTATAAATAACATGGGTTTCACATAAAAACTGAATTTATTCGTTCAATCAATAAGCATTGTAAACTACATGAATTCAAATAACCAAAATTAATTAAGTCTTTACAAAATCTTTCTGCAAATGGTTGCAGGTTATCTTATTATATGATTTCCAAAAATATAGTAAAATATTGTCAATGCTTCGACTTATTACATCTTTCTTTCCCTCAACTTCTTTTATAATCTTACATAAAGGCCATTTTTTAATTACTAAATTCTATAAGAATATTTCAACTACCGATTTGAATATGAGCATACCATGATCTATATTAAATAAAAAAAAGTTAAGAAAAGATTACTCAGCTGTGTTTCATTCCTAAATTTGAGGGACACGACCTGAACCTCTGAACTTTCCTCCTCTCCAACTGGATTCCCAAGAATTCGCCTTGAAATCTTTTGGTTCACCCTTGAACTGACCTACCCACAGGTCAACTGTTCAACGCGTATGGAGTAAGTACGAAGATAATCCGTCTTTGATTATATATGTGAAGTTTACAACCCGGGAGCTTCTGTCTTCCCCATCCAAATACTTAGGCGTACAAGACTCGACGGAGTTTTGAATATTCGCCGTAATTTGATAGTTCCTCACTTTCAACTAAATACTTTATCCACCTCTGCCATCCGAAAATTATTTATCCAGAAAAAGGAATTATACCCTGTATTTTACCCCGAGACTAGAACCGCATATCTGAAAATTATCATTCAGATATACTTAATATTTAATCTTGACTTGTCTATTTTAATTTTGTCTACTAATGTTACAATTTGTAAATTTGAAATCAACTTTATCGAAAGAAAACGTACCTTATTTCGTTGCGGATTCCATCTTAGGTTTTGCACTAATATTAAATGATTTTTCAACTGAATAAACCTTACATTATCCTTCAATATGTATGGATTACATTTTATAGTTAAAGTTTTATTAATTACTTTCGTGTCTGAGACATGTCGAGCAATTCACTCACACACCGTGCGTCGCACCACCTAACTTTCTACGTGCCGGCCAAATCCTGTTCGATGATTTTTTTCGTTACCGACGTGACGAAGCAAGCGATATATCTATCTCACTCGCGCCCTTGCGGTCGTCATTATATACTCGCTCTAACTAATGTTCCTACTATAGAATATCTCGCTACAGCATCATAATATATTCTTCCTCACATTGACCATTGGAGCAACGGACTGAACAAGATTGTTGGACTGGACTGAAAATCAGGAAAATTTCCCCTCCTTTCCACCCTTTTTAATCACCACTGATGAAGAAAGAATAAGAATGGTATTGGACATTGAAAAATTTTTTTTTTTTTTTTTTTTTTTTACCCATCACGCCGTGTCCCGTAAGGGGTAGGCAGAGAGAACGGACCTCCACTCTTTTCTATCCAAGCATACTTCTTTCGCTTCTTCCACCGACATACCATTTCTCATACAGCTTCTCCTATTTCTCTTACTTCTTACCTGGCCTTCCTTGAGGACGGAATCGATGTGTTCGATCCACGTCATTCTCGGTCGCCCACGCTTTCTTACACCATTCCTTTCAGCCTTATGAATTTTCTTTGTCATTCTGTTTGCATCCATTCTTTCCACATGCCCAAACCATCTCAACTTATTAACTTTCATCTTTGTCACAACACTTACTTCCATACCACATTCTTTCCTAATATTTTCATTCCTTTCCATATCCCATAAAGTTTTTCCACATATTCTTCGTAGAGATTTCATCTCTACTGCATTTATACTACATTCTTCTTTTTTCGTCCATGTCCACGTTTCACAACCATACATCATCGATGGTAGCAGGATTGCGTTATGCACTAGTTTCTTTGCTTGTAGTGAGACGTTGTTGTTGTTGAAAAATGACAACATCTCTATATCTGGTTTTTGGGCATTTATTGGGGCGTGAACTGGTAAATACTTTTTTTTTGACATCCATAGCTCGTGAGCTCTGAATTATTAAGTGTTACGGGAATGAGCTTACGCTATTATCGAAGAGTATTTACTATTCATAGCATGATAATCTTAGAGTCAACTATTTTGTCCAAAGAAGCTAAATAAATCATAATCTTAAAATGAACAACCCTGCATATACCTATAACTATGTATAATTCATCATGTATTGCAAAAACAAATATCTCAGAAACTCAATTTTTTGTATAAAAAAATGTCATCATTACTTTTGAAACGTTCGCGGCGCAAGTGAGTACGATGCTTAATGGTCCATAATTTAAGCCTTTTTTGTTTCATCGGAACGAAACAGAATAAACAAAATAATAATATGTATTTCAAGACTTTGAAAGTTCTGACGGAATTTTCACAACATAAAAATAAATATAGTATTGAAACAAACAAATAATGTACTTTCGTTAAGCTTGATATGACCCAAGTAGGGAGGCATGTAGTGATAAAAATTCATTACTGCAAAAGTGATTAGATTTGTCTAGTAAGGGACAATGTGTGGGGTCTGCCAAGAGACCGAACGTGGGAACAGGAAACAGCTTCGCAAAATACCGGGTTCGGAGGGACATTAATAACAATTAGTGCCATTTTTAATAGATTTTGAAACCCAATAGTTGAATTTTTTTTGTAGGGATTTGGAACTCTGATTTTGAGACTCATAAATAAAAGCTTAAATAAACACCCGAGTTAGCCTGAAATTTAAAAAGCAAGACAAAAGACGTTCGGAGAATTCTGATGGGTCGTAGAAATGTCACACGTGTGACCCAAGCCATCAAATAGTCAGTGGCGTCCGTTTTCACGACTCTGTAGAAAATTGGGGGGAGTTTAGACGAAACATACAAAACAATACAAAACTACCAATTTAAAGATCGTCTAATGAGGGTTCCTTACAAACGCGGGACGCCTAAGATCCATAGTTGTTCACAGTCACCAGAAGGAGGGAGAATAATGCGATTTACTCGGTTGAATTGCAAAATTCGGTTAATCACTAGAAAATGTAGAATCGAACTCAAATAATGCACGTATAGAGGAAAGAAATTAATGTAATACGGAATTAACAAAGGAATTAAACTGGAAATTTTGTAACATTTTGCGCGAAAGTTTTGATTGAAAAATAATATAAATATAGCGAAACAGACTACCATTCCACGCCACTGGCGGGGTGTGGTCACTTAACGACCCAGGGCTATTGATCAATTGATTTATAGATCTTTCTGTGAATCGAGGGTGGCTACCCAGGGACGGTGTTAGTCTCCAGAAAGTGAACGCTGTCCAAGATTGGGGAGCGAATTTAGGTAAATCCGCGAGTCAAATAAAAATTAGCTAGGGAAAAAGGGTTGAAACGTAACGATAATTTAACGTCGTTTTCCATTATGGTGAAATACAAATGGTTGCAAGGCGTAGAGTTTAGGAAACTATAAGAGGGGATGGATTTTGGAGAAATTGAAAAGCAGAGGGACTCAGGTTTAGAAGAAAAGAGGAAACGCACCCATTTAGTATTCGACGAATATAAGAACAAAAAGAAAAAAGAAAATGGAATTTAGACATTTTAATTTCTTGTTTTCTTAACACCCTTCGCTACAGCGGTGGTGGGTGTGTACCTGAAGAGGGCCCTGGAAGGTACGAAATTGAACCGAGGAGTAGGGTGTGAGATCAGGATTGGGTGAGAGGAGTCCACGTGGACCCAAACGGGGAGTCTCCAGACATTGATTGGTCTTTTGAGACAAATTTGAATGATCGGGGGAGTTTCACGGGGGTGGTGGCTAGTTGTCTTAGGAAGGGAGAAGATATAATCTCGTGCACGGGGGTTGACAAGAGTTGATTGTTACGGGTTGTTGATTGCTACGATCTCCTCCGAGAGAGGTAGTTACGGTTGATAGGTACGATCTCCTCCGAGAGAGGTTGTTACGAGTTGGTTGTTGTTATCGAAGATCGTATCGAGTTGATTGTTATCGGGAAATTGAACGGGCGAGCCGATAGTTACGAACCCTTGTGGTACGAAAGAATTAGTTACGTAAAAAATTCTTTCACGCGAACTTACGAACCTGTCGTGCGGCGGGAGTTTAAAAGTGACTTTTCTGGAGGGAATCATGTTATATCTCCAACGTGGAGAGGAGATAAATTCTCCATGAGTCGTGCGCGTAAGACATAGTTCGCGAGTAAAGTGAAAAAAAAAATAATAATCAGGGCATCTACACATAGCCATATTCAGTGGGCGAATTTGGTTCACCATCTCCACTAAATTCTAAATTTACTTATTAATATCTATTCAAAGTTTTCAACAAGACAATGTATTTTGGTGGCTAAAGAATTTCTACCAGACAGACATATTATTTTTATTTTTGGCATTATAATTAATAAATTGTGCAACGGGATCATCTCGATAAATAAACGACTAAGTAAACAGTTTCTGATAATAATAAAGTGTGTACGGTGTGTGTGATAATCCAAGGGAATTACTCGACGGGAATACTCAGCACTCAGGAGGCCAATTCAATGTATGTACCTTTTTTTTTTAAATCTTCATCAACGGCCTGGGAATTCACTTCAAGAGATTTAGGGAAGTCAGGGCTGCAGAAACCAACGATTCCGAGCGAATCGACCGGAACCAATATATATTGGTTTACTAAAATGTACCATGTCCGATGTAAGCTTGTTTATGTAGATCTTATATTCTGAAAACCCGTATGCAACCCTTTGATCGGGTTCAACTGTCTCTAGTTTTTTTTGTTTTTTTGCCAATTATTTCTCTTTATATACTAAGTATATTGTTCATTGCCTTTTAATGTAGGTTCTCTCGGTTAATGTAATTTTCTTTAATTTTTTTTTTTTTTGTGTTTTTTGTGTATGTGTTCTTTCACATTTTCTTTATTGTTTCTGTACATTTTTTTTTTTTTTTGTGTGTTTTTATATTTATGAATTAAATTGAGTCATACCTAAATTAGAGTTTTGAGTTTGAGTAGATTAGTAACCCTACCCCTGGGCTCTGTTTGGTAAATCTTGAGTACCTAGACTGGTGGAGCCAGAGAGAGATACCTCCGAAGACCTGATGGAATTTGTAGATAGCCGACCCCTGACCTCGCTGGACAGATAAGTGAGCTAGCCGAGGCCTGAGGGAGTTGAGATAGCCAGCGAGGCGGAAGGGGCGGCGTATCACTTGGCGCCCTCCGTGTCGGCTTGCTCGAACAAGCATAGCTTGATCGAGCACGAATCTTTGTGGGTTATTGCGCGGTATCTCTCGCTCTGGGGCGTAAGCTCATCTAAATGCAGAGCCAGGTGGTAGCTTGTAGGGAAAGTACAAGTGTACATTAATTTTACTAAGGGTAGGTTTATGGAGGTTAAATTATTTGGGACGGCCAAATAAAAATAGAGAATAGATTTAATCATTGTGTTAAGATAGGTAGTAATAGAAACATACCTAGAATAGGTCATTCATTTTTTTTTAAATCAGGAAATTAATCTTGTAGGTGTAGGTATTTGTTTTTTTGGTTTGTTTTTTTCCCCGATTAATATAGTAGGTAGGATATTTGTTTTTTTTGTATTGTTGGGGCGACTGACACGTTGGGTTCGTACCGTATCATTATATTGGCTAAATGAAAATGGATGCAGCAGGACCCAGTCGTACGCGAAGTCAGACGAGGAATGCCCTGTCCACGGACTCGGAGGCCACGAGCGGATGTGATGGGCAGAGGTTTAGCGGACAGGAGATCCCGTTGACCCAGCCCGAGAAAGAGGCCACACCTCCTCGGGTGATATATGTAGATCGGGGCGACGGAGAACGAAGATCGGTGGCAGCCACCTTCGAGGGACGTCCGGACGAGTGTCCAGAGGCGTTTATAGCAGCCTGTGAAGGGCATTTCCGCCGCTATGAGACGGCCGAGGTGGACCGCGTGAAGAAAGCTTCATTACGATTGGGGGGTACGGCTAACACGTGGTGGGCCTCCAGGGGTAGTGACCTCCTGAGGTGGGAGGTTTTTAAAACTCTCCTCCTTCAGAGGTATGGCACCGAGGAGGCCGAACACTCTCTCCTGGCCCATTTGTATGGAGACAGGCAGAAGAGTCCCGAATCGGGTTTGGCTTTCCTGGAAAGGAAAGCAAAAGTGTTCCGACGATTAAAGGGCGAGCAGCCGTGGGGATTGTTAGTCTCTCACGTCATCACCCTCATGACTCCAAGATACCGAGAGGTCTTGGAGAGGGATGGCAGGAGTTTGGAGTCGTACGAAGAGCTCCATAAGAGGGTTATGGCTGTGGACTTCCCAAGGGAGATGGTCCACCCGATAGGACGTGAAGACCGTCCCGAACGAGGTCCAGTACCTCACAGGACGACAGGTAACCCAGGGAGGCCCCAAGAGGGCCAACCTAGGAGGCTTTCCTGTTATCGGTGTGGGGGTAACCACCTCCAACGCCAGTGTAGGCGGCCCGCCCCACCACAGGGCCCTCATAACAACCAGTCGTGGCGGGGAAACGCCGAGCGCCCAGGCCAACGCGATTCCCCTGGTGCTCCGGCCCCCGGCCAGTAATAGGTCGGGAGAGGGAAGGGACTGAGGGACCCCAGCGGCCGGGTCCTCAGTCGGAGTGGAGGAGGAACACGGAGAGCCGCGAAGAGGGAAGTGCGGAAAGATTAACTACAGGGGGAGTGTGTCAGGTGTGTCACGGAGGGAGGTTAGCTGAGGGTCATGACCTCCCAAGGGTACGTGTGATTCTACGGGGGGAGGACCACGTAGCTCTCATTGACACAGCCTCTTCGCACAATTTAATAACGAGGGCACTACTTGGGACGAGAGACGTGGATGAACGGCTCAAAACAACCCTAAGGTTAGCAGATGGGGCCGTCACCATGGAATCTAGGGGTAGGGTGACCATGGATCTGGGAATCCAAGGTCAAATAATCCCTACCGAGTTCCTTGTAGTAGATGGCCTAAGAGAGGACATCCTCTTAGGCATAAACTGGTTGACAAACCAAGGGGCGGTAGTCGACCTATATAGGGGATGTCTCCATTTTGGGAGGGTCGAGAGATCCACCACGCACCTCCTTCCTCAGAGGAGGAGGGCTCTTTCGGAAGTGACACTTCCAGACATACCGTCAGAATTAAATAACGAGGGTGCGTCGTCACTGAAAACTCTGTTAGAGGAGTTTAAGGAGGTATTTGCTCCTTATGCAGGTCCGGCACTGTTACCGGAGTATAAAATCCGCCTAACGGATAATCGGCCAATTAAATTACCGCCCTACCGCTTATCGGATATTAAAAAGAAACATTTATATGCCCAACTCGAAGGCATGCTTGCGGATGGGGTTATAGAAGCCAGCCGATCTCCTTATTCGTTCCCCATCGTAATGGCTCCGAAGAAGGGGAAGGACGAATACCGGTTCTGCGTGGACTTCCGGAGGTTGAACGAGGTCACGGAGGAGGAATTATCCCCTCTGCCCGTTATCCAAGAGACCCTGAAGGACCTGGGAGGTGCTAAGGTATTCTCTACCCTTGACCTTCAACGGGGCTATTGGCAAGTGAAACTCAACGAGGAGTCCCGGAAGTACACTGCCTTTAGTACCGGAGACGGGGCCACCTTCCAGTTTCGAGTCCTTCCGTTCGGACTTCGAGGAGCCCCGGGGCACTTCCAGAAGGCTATGTGTCAAGAAGTTTTGGCAGGATATCTTAGAGATTTCTGTCTAGTTTATCTCGACGACATAATTGTTTATTCGCCGGATATCCGGACGCATATTTACCATTTGCGGTTAGTGCTAGAGCGCCTGCAACAATATAAATTACGGTGCGCAGCCGACAAATGTACTCTAGTCGCATCGAAATTGAATTACTTAGGTCATGTCGTCACACAAGGGGGCAACCAGCCTCAACAGGTACATGAGCTATCGATAGTCGATACACCCGTACCTACCACAAGAAAGAAGCTGCGTGCGTTTATCGGTTTAGCCAACTGGCTCCGCGAGTACGTTCCAAATTTTGCGCAAATGGCCTCCCCACTGACGGATCTGTTAAGTACAAAGAAACCGTTTAAATGGAACGCAGAAGCGGACACCGCTATGAGGCGAATCAAGGAGGAGCTCTCGAAACCTCTGGCCCTATGTCGGCCAGACTTTAGTAGAAAATTTATTCTCCAGACCGACGCAAGCAAGGTAGGCGTGGCGGCGGTGTTATACCACGAGCGTCCCGACGGTGGACGCGATGTAATATCCTACGCTAGTTCGAGATTCTCCGCCACTGAACAAAGGTGGCACTCGAACGAGCAGGAAGCCTATGCTGCCGTATGGGGAATACGTAGGTACCGTCACTTTTTAGAGGCCGCGCCGTTCACTCTGCGCACAGATAATAAGGCCCTCACTTGGTTACATAACGCCAAGGATGAGCGGGCAAAGCTAACTCGCTGGGCATTGTTACTGCAAGAATTCAATTTCACAGTAGAACATTGCCCCGGACAGTATAACGAACTCCCGGACTACCTCTCGAGAGGGCCGCATGGGGCCCCCGAAGGGGAAGTCGGAGGAATCGAACGAGCTATGTACCCCGATGTACGACAAGAGGGTTGGAAGACTGAGAAGGAGGTCCCTCAGGTTATGCAGATCGACGCCTCACCACATGATAGCGACGTCGCGCAGGGTTCGTTAGCAGCCACAGTCAGGGGTGCTCAACGAGCAGACGCGAACCTCTGCAGACTACTAGAGTATGTAGAGAGGTTTGAACGTAATCCACAAGAGGTAGATATCAGGGGTAGACAACTGTTAGCGATCTATACAGTGAGAGAAGGCACCTTATATCGGAAAGGGGCTAGCGAGCAGGACGTCAGATTAATAGTGCCCCGATTTTTGATATCCAAAGTGATGAGAGCCTATCACGATGCTCCGCTTGTGGGTCACCCTGGAGAGCGAGAAACGTTACGAGCAATCCAACAATTTTTCGTGTGGAAAGGTATGGGGAATGATGTACGCCGGCACGTGAAGAATTGCTTGATTTGCGCCAGAGCACGGGGACGGGCCCCACGGACAAAAGCGTCGTTAGGGACTATAAGGGCCCAACATCCTTTTGAAATCGTGGCCCTGGATTTAATGGGGAAATATCCTAGAACTGCAAAGGGGAACCGGGAAATTCTCACTGTTACAGACGTCTATACAAAGTGGGTAGAAGCTTTTCCAATGAAGACTGGGCGAGCTCCTCAGATAGTAAACTTGCTCGAGACACAGATATTCGCGCGGTATGGTTATCCCAGGGCTCTCATAACAGACAACGCCTCGTGTTTCAGACATCATGCTTGGAAAGCAGCTATCGCCCGCTGGCAATGCAAACACTGGACGACTGCCGTATTTCATCCTTCGGGGAACGCAGCGGAGAGGAAAAATCAGGATTTGAAGAAATCGCTGCGTATCAAGCTGTTAGATAAGCCGCACAATAAATGGGAAGATTACTTGGGGGAAATAACGGGAGCCTTACGGAGGAGGCGAAACGATGCTACTGGAGTAACCCCAAGCAAAGCGCTCCTTGGCTATGACGCCAGAAGGCCTGGGGAATGGGAGCTGATAGGTACAGGCTCCCCTGGCGAGTGTCCGTGGGATAGAGAAGAGTTGGATAAATGTATACGCGAAAATCAGGCGAAATACTGTGAAAAGTACGCCTCGCAGGAGGTGCCGGAACTAAAATATGCCACTGGCGACGCGGTGATGACCCGTGAGCATAGATTATCAAACCAGGAAGCGGGAGTACATGCAGGTTTCGCACCAAGATGGGACGGGCCGCACCACATACTCATGGCTGCCGGCAATAATAGGGTGTTTTGGGTAAGTAGGCGCGGTAAGGCCGTCAAATATCACGTGGATGACCTCATCCCGGCGCCGGGACGCTGCAGGGGCGACACACCGACGGTACAAGTCACGGAAGGGTGACAGGCCAAGCTGAAGGGACTTGAGAAGCAATTGCTGTGGAGGGACGGCCTTAGAATATCTTTCCTACTCCGTTTGACGTTTGGAGTATTCCGTAAGAGGCGGATAAGAAATGAAACGTCGGGGTGTAAATAGAGTAGGTATCGCCGGGGAGAAACGGTTGAAAACTGTTTTCGAGTGTCTTCGAAAATGCGAGAGATCGGCAAACGGCACACATGTATGTAAATATTTGTAAATAGCTATCATAGAGCTTAGGTAAATTACGATATAAGTAGGTACACTTAGCGATTTCAATGTACTTTATTTGTATCACTAAAATTATTTAGAATAATTACTTCGAAGTTTAGTTCGTAAGTAGATTTTTTTTCCTAATATTTTTTTTTTATATGATTGTTTTTTCTAAACTCATTATTTTGATAGAATGTTATGTAAATGGCGGAGTAAATGAGGCGACGTACCTATTAATAGCGACAAAGAACGGGGTTAGGTATGTCTGAGAAGGGCGGGGCCGTAAGTCGGCAATTTGAACTAGAGAGATGGCAGGTAGTTTTTTTTATGAGTAGGGACGCGAAAGTGTTGGTCAGACAATAGAGAAAGGAGCGCGCGCGCGCTGAATGGTCGGTCGGTGGACAATGAGGGGTGGTCTGTTGAGACTTGCCGAGATGGTAAACAATAGCGGCTAACGAAATGAGTCGGATCGACCATATGGTATTTGAGAAAGAAGCGGATAGGTAGATTGGGGTGACGTTACGGGGTTAGACTAGGCATTTGGGGACAAGTAGGTAATGTTCTAGCATTTGGCTTTTAAAAATCGTAAGGAACTGATGGCAAAGGACATACAGCGCAGAAAGCTGGAATGTCCTGATATAATAAGGGTGTTATGATCAAGCCTTAGGGAATTTCGATGGGAGGACGAACTGTCAAGTATGCTATCTGGGGAGGGACAGAAGGGTGAAAAAAAAAGCCTCGACGTACTAAGGGGGGTTCGTCGGTCTACCTCTAGGTAGTATTGTTGACAATTAGGTTCGAGTAGAGAAGGTGATGGTTGTTCTGGGAAAGTTAATGTGGAAAAGGTTCTCCACATTTTGGCATTCGAGGGTGAATGACCCGGGCCCCAGACAGGTCCAGTTTAGGAGTTACAGTATAGTATAATTAGGATTTCTTTTTTTTATGTTTAGGTAAAGCTTTAGATTAGGCCAGGTATGACTCACAAACAATTAATTAAAGAATTAAAACATAAATAAGTTTATAAATAAGGGATATTTTTTTTTTGTTTGTATAATAATCATGTTTCAGTTTTTAAAATTTTCATTCTTTTTTTTTTATGGAAAAAAGCACATATTATGTAACTATTGTAAGTCTTTAAGTAAGCTCACTTAGATATCGAGAGATATGTTATTTTAGTAGGTATTATACTCATGTTTGCGTTTTAATAATAACATTTCAATTTTTTTAATCATTAAACAAATGTATGGTCACTATTGTAAGTCTTTATGCAAGCTCACTTAGATATTGTAATAAAAAAATATGAGACTTTGTTTTGCGTGATAAAAGCTAGGAACCTGCTTATTTTTTTTGCTCTTATTGTTACCATGTGCGTAGTTTTAAGAATAAAATTTAAATATTACATTTTTTTGTGGATAGACACACCCACTTAGATAATTTTATTCACGATAAAAATAAATAATAATAAACTTAATAATAGATTACCTATTGTGTTTTAGTATTTAAAAAGATAATTGTTATGTTCTGTGCATACATTGAAATAAGGTGATAAATTGTTGAAAGGGGGAATATCTTTTTTTTTGTATTCATTCAGTAATGGCAGTAAGATACTGCGTGATTATGTTCCTATGGACCATAAATAATAGTAATAATACCAGTGAAATACCCCCATTCAATTTTTGTTTTCTTTCTGTCTTTATAAGTAAAATATTAAATGTCCCATATTGTCATTACCATTATTATATGTATTGCTATGTTTGTTGGTAAAATAGTACCTTTTCATGAAGTTATGATATTACGTTGGTAATTTTTTTTTATTTAAATGTGTTAAAATTTGGGTAAATTGAACAATTAAAATGTGGGATGAGAGGTATTGAAAATGATATATTATGGGAAATATTGAAGTTAGGATATAACCTGGTAGTAATTAGTTTAAATGGGTTAAATTTTTGTAAATTGAACAATTAAATGATGTGAGATGTATTGATGATGTAATATTGATAAGATGTATCGAAATAATAATATATGATGAAAAATGTACGCCTTAGATTGATTTGTCTAAGATATGTAGGGACGCGATGGAACTAGTTATGTAATTGATGGGGTAAATAGTTATTCATAGTAGTGTAATTATCGAAATTCTTTTTGTTTTGGATTCCAGTATCTTACAATAACAATTTGTAAAGTAAAGATAAACCATACATTCATTTAACCCAGGTTATGAAGGGGGATGTAAAATTTGAACGATGTGAAATATTGGTTTTGTTTATTTTTTTTTTTATTTGTTGTTTTAAGGTGGTGTACCTATATTTGTATGATATTGTTGTACCTTATTGTTAAGAATGTATTGTAATGGTTATCTGCATATCATAGAGAAGGGAAGCATGGGTTGGACTTTGGGGAAATTGCGGACTATGTTCAGGGGATAAGATGACATCTTAACTAATACCACTCAGTAGTCAGGTTCCGTCTTTACGTACGACTGCTGAAGAAAAATACCGAAGGAAAAAGACGGTGGCGCCTAAAAATACCGGGTCCTCGAACGTATGTCGGGAATTTTCGGAAATGTAGAGGAAGCACTGAATTTTTATCAACTAAGTAGTGGGGAGTTGATATGACCCAAGTAGGGAGGCATGTAGTGATAAAAATTCATTACTGCAAAAGTGATTAGATTTGTCTAGTAAGGGACAATGTGTGGGGTCTGCCAAGAGACCGAACGTGGGAACAGGAAACAGCTTCGCAAAATACCGGGTTCGGAGGGACATTAATAACAATTAGTGCCATTTTTAATAAAGAAATCGAACGTAGGAAAGTTGCTGGTCGCAGGGTGGGCGGTGCATTAAGACCTATAATGAGAAACAACAACGTCTCACTACAAGCAAAGAAACTAGTGCATAACGCAATCCTGCTACCATCGATGATGTATGGTTGTGAAACGTGGACATGGACGAAAAAAGAAGAATGTAGTATAAATGCAGTAGAGATGAAATCTCTACGAAGAATATGTGGAAAAACTTTATGGGATATGGAAAGGAATGAAAATATTAGGAAAGAATGTGGTATGGAAGTAAGTGTTGTGACAAAGATGAAAGTTAATAAGTTGAGATGGTTTGGGCATGTGGAAAGAATGGATGCAAACAGAATGACAAAGAAAATTCATAAGGCTGAAAGGAATGGTGTAAGAAAGCGTGGGCGACCGAGAATGACGTGGATCGAACACATCGATTCCGTCCTCAAGGAAGGCCAGGTAAGAAGTAAGAGAAATAGGAGAAGCTGTATGAGAAATGGTATGTCGGTGGAAGAAGCGAAAGAAGTATGCTTGGATAGAAAAGAGTGGAGGTCCGTTCTCTCTGCCTACCCCTTACGGGACACGGCGTGATGGGTAAAAAAAAAAAAAAAAAAAAAAAAAAAAAAAAAAAAAAAAAAAAAAAAAAAAAAAAAAAAAAAAAAAAAAAAAATTTTTAATAGATTTTGAAACCCAATAGTTGAATTTTTTTTGTAGGGATTTGGAACTCTGATTTTGAGACTCATAAATAAAAGCTTAAATAAACACCCGAGTTAGCCTGAAATTTAAAAAGCAAGACAAAAGACGTTCGGAGAATTCTGATGGGTCGTAGAAATGTCACACGTGTGACCCAAGCCATCAAATAGTCAGTGGCGTCCGTTTTCACGACTCTGTAGAAAATTGGGGGGAGTTTAGACGAAACATACAAAACAATACAAAACTACCAATTTAAAGATCGTCTAATGAGGGTTCCTTACAAACGCGGGACGCCTAAGATCCATAGTTGTTCACAGTCACCAGAAGGAGGGAGAATAATGCGATTTACTCGGTTGAATTGCAAAATTCGGTTAATCACTAGAAAATGTAGAATCGAACTCAAATAATGCACGTATAGAGGAAAGAAATTAATGTAATACGGAATTAACAAAGGAATTAAACTGGAAATTTTGTAACATTTTGCGCGAAAGTTTTGATTGAAAAATAATATAAATATAGCGAAACAGACTACCATTCCACGCCACTGGCGGGGTGTGGTCACTTAACGACCCAGGGCTATTGATCAATTGATTTATAGATCTTTCTGTGAATCGAGGGTGGCTACCCAGGGACGGTGTTAGTCTCCAGAAAGTGAACGCTGTCCAAGATTGGGGAGCGAATTTAGGTAAATCCGCGAGTCAAATAAAAATTAGCTAGGGAAAAAGGGTTGAAACGTAACGATAATTTAACGTCGTTTTCCATTATGGTGAAATACAAATGGTTGCAAGGCGTAGAGTTTAGGAAACTATAAGAGGGGATGGATTTTGGAGAAATTGAAAAGCAGAGGGACTCAGGTTTAGAAGAAAAGAGGAAACGCACCCATTTAGTATTCGACGAATATAAGAACAAAAAGAAAAAAGAAAATGGAATTTAGACATTTTAATTTCTTGTTTTCTTAACACCCTTCGCTACAGCGGTGGTGGGTGTGTACCTGAAGAGGGCCCTGGAAGGTACGAAATTGAACCGAGGAGTAGGGTGTGAGATCAGGATTGGGTGAGAGGAGTCCACGTGGACCCAAACGGGGAGTCTCCAGACATTGATTGGTCTTTTGAGACAAATTTGAATGATCGGGGGAGTTTCACGGGGGTGGTGGCTAGTTGTCTTAGGAAGGGAGAAGATATAATCTCGTGCACGGGGGTTGACAAGAGTTGATTGTTACGGGTTGTTGATTGCTACGATCTCCTCCGAGAGAGGTAGTTACGGTTGATAGGTACGATCTCCTCCGAGAGAGGTTGTTACGAGTTGGTTGTTGTTATCGAAGATCGTATCGAGTTGATTGTTATCGGGAAATTGAACGGGCGAGCCGATAGTTACGAACCCTTGTGGTACGAAAGAATTAGTTACGTAAAAAATTCTTTCACGCGAACTTACGAACCTGTCGTGCGGCGGGAGTTTAAAAGTGACTTTTCTGGAGGGAATCATGTTATATCTCCAACGTGGAGAGGAGATAAATTCTCCATGAGTCGTGCGCGTAAGACATAGTTCGCGAGTAAAGTGAAAAAAAAAATAATAATCAGGGCATCTACACATAGCCATATTCAGTGGGCGAATTTGGTTCACCATCTCCACTAAATTCTAAATTTACTTATTAATATCTATTCAAAGTTTTCAACAAGACAATGTATTTTGGTGGCTAAAGAATTTCTACCAGACAGACATATTATTTTTATTTTTGGCATTATAATTAATAAATTGTGCAACGGGATCATCTCGATAAATAAACGACTAAGTAAACAGTTTCTGATAATAATAAAGTGTGTACGGTGTGTGTGATAATCCAAGGGAATTACTCGACGGGAATACTCAGCACTCAGGAGGCCAATTCAATGTATGTACCTTTTTTTTTTAAATCTTCATCAACGGCCTGGGAATTCACTTCAAGAGATTTAGGGAAGTCAGGGCTGCAGAAACCAACGATTCCGAGCGAATCGACCGGAACCAATATATATTGGTTTACTAAAATGTACCATGTCCGATGTAAGCTTGTTTATGTAGATCTTATATTCTGAAAACCCGTATGCAACCCTTTGATCGGGTTCAACTGTCTCTAGTTTTTTTTGTTTTTTTGCCAATTATTTCTCTTTATATACTAAGTATATTGTTCATTGCCTTTTAATGTAGGTTCTCTCGGTTAATGTAATTTTCTTTAATTTTTTTTTTTTTTGTGTTTTTTGTGTATGTGTTCTTTCACATTTTCTTTATTGTTTCTGTACATTTTTTTTTTTTTTTGTGTGTTTTTATATTTATGAATTAAATTGAGTCATACCTAAATTAGAGTTTTGAGTTTGAGTAGATTAGTAACCCTACCCCTGGGCTCTGTTTGGTAAATCTTGAGTACCTAGACTGGTGGAGCCAGAGAGAGATACCTCCGAAGACCTGATGGAATTTGTAGATAGCCGACCCCTGACCTCGCTGGACAGATAAGTGAGCTAGCCGAGGCCTGAGGGAGTTGAGATAGCCAGCGAGGCGGAAGGGGCGGCGTATCAAGCTATTATTGGAATCAAACTATACGGTTTGTTGTATATGAAATGGAAGTTCTTTGGGTTTTTTTCGTCTTGTTTTGAGAAAATATGAGGCGGTAAAACCCAACACCTTCATGACTCGTTAAATTGAAAACTTGTAATAATATAATATGAACTTTTTAAACACTGTTTATGACGCTCCATGACCATAATGAACCAACTTGAAACAACAACTGAACGAACATTTTTGAAAAAAAGAAATGTAGGCAGATACTTGAAACTAACAATATATTCGTATAAGATTATGCGTAGAACGTAATTAAACGAAGTTTGATTTCTTAACTATGGCAGAGATGACCATTTTTGCAAAACAAAAACTTTTATCTGGAAGGTCAATGGAAGGGAAAAGTAGTCTTACCGCTGTGGGGATGACCGCTTGATCCAGAAACTGTAGAAGGGATCAGTCGGACTTGAAAGGAATAGACCATTAAAGGATGACGTCATCTGACATTAGGCTGGATGCAAATTGGCGGCCATGGCGACACACACACACACACACACAGCACACATACACAAACCATAGTGATGGGTTTATATTGTATAAACACACTCATACCAATTCTTAAACTTTTTGTTTATGTTTATGCCTCCCGGCTAATGTCAAAATCCACGTGGCCGTCAATGGTCTATAAACTTATACCTATAAAAAGTGGACATGGTGTGGGAAGAGATCATCTAAACATTGCGCAATGGAGAGCTCTTTTTGCATCCCTATGTCCCTGAGTGGGGTATAAAGGAATATTTGATTTTTATTTATTTATTTATTTCAATAAATCAAATATTCCTTTATACCCCTTTTTATTCCTTTATACTATTTATTTATTTTATTTAAATCAATACAACTACAACAGTCAGTTAATACATATCATTATTGGAATTTACTGCCCCACTAGGCAAAGTCTGTTCTGGGGCAGTACTACTTCAAATTAAATCATGCAACGAACCAATCAATGCATGTACCTATTGGGCCCAGCACTCACTTGCGCCGCGAACGTGTGACATTGCATCAATTTAATCGAAAGGTTAAGTGATTCGAAAAGCGAACGCGAGCGAAAACATGCATCTTTTTGATAAAATTGATGTAACGATACACGTTCGCGGCGAAAGTGCGTACCGACCCTTAATTAAACTTATAAAAAAAAACATTAGGTATACAGTAAAGTAAAAATAATAACCTTAACACAATAACTCTGCAGTATGGAACCCACAGTTTCTCACCTATATTGACAGAATCGAAAGAATTCAAAACAGATTTTTGAGACATTTGGACTACAGAACTAAACAGACATTTGACAATGAACGCCGATCCGCTGCCTATCATAGGCTCGACACTTTGGAAAATCGTAGAACTATTGTTACTTGTACAAACTATTTTTTTTTTTATTTTTTTTTTATTTATTAGATCAAAAACTAATTATTACATAGTTAAGGTACAATAATGAAGTCGCGCCAAATCCATACAAATGGATTTGTCGGCGCGTTCTTCTACAGAAATAAAAACAATAATAAGAAATAGTAACTTAAAACCTAACCAACAGCAGCAAACATAATATTATTCATAATTATTTACAGATTTTTCAATTATTAACAAATCCACATTTCAAGAGCCATTCCTTGACAAGTCTTTTTGTTGCACTTTTACTACCACATTTCTTAATAGATGTCGGCATCATATTAAGCAATTTAGGCACATTATATTAACATGACTGACACAACCAACTTACTGACTAAGATCGTGTGTGGGGATGCTGTTTGTGCGTGTTCCGAGCTCGAAAGGGTTAAGCAATATAAATATCTGGGAGTGATCATGGATAACAATTATCGATGGACTGATCATGTTGATATGTTGGCGAAAAGGGTGCGAAAACTCATATACGTTTTTCGCAACTTGAGAGATATATTTAATAAAGAAATCCTTAGGATGTTGTATTATGCACTTTACGCAGTCCTTGCTCCTATACGGAATCATCGGATGGGGAGGCATGGCTAGGACGAATCTTCAACCGCTTATTGTAGCCCAAAGATCACTCATTAAGGTGATCTGTCGTAGACCATTTAGATACCCCTCAGAGAGGCTTTTTTGTGAGTTTGGGGTCTTAGACGTTAGACAACTCTACATTAGAACGCTCATATGTTACGTTCGCGATAACATTGAAAGATTTACCTCTCAAAATTACGTACTTACGGCATTGACCCGAAATAGACATTTGCTTAGACCACGGACTGTACGGACGACTTTTTCCCAAAGATTCATGTCATTTTTAGGACCTAGAATTTATAATAAAATTATGCCGGATATCTCTGAGTCTCTGAACGCCGGGGGAACGAATTTGAAGAGGCTAGTTAACCAATGGCTGATGCGGGTTGGAATTGACGAATCGGAGAGTGCGCTAATGCAAATTTTAAGATAGGGACTTCTGAATTGGACGACGTGTTGCGGAGTAGGTAGTTATTATTTTTGTTTTTTGCAGTTACGAATGGTTAAATTGGTGATGGATGATGCTTGTGAAGTGTGCTGAAAAGACTTTATGAATGTATGTGTGTTCTATTTTGTGTGCGTGCTTATTCTGTATTTGCGATTTTCTAATGCAAGTTGAAAACTTCATATATGGTTGATGGGTGCATGGTTTCTTTTTCTTTTTATATTAAGTAGTATTGCCTCAGCACAGACTCTCGTCTAGTGAGGTAATAAACCCTTTATACAAATTATATATATATACACACATTGTAAAATGCTTATGTTTTTTTTTGTATTTTTTGGGAATAAATAAATAAATAATAAATAAATAAAATAAGATCGACTTTCACGTACCCATCAGACAGACCCGGGCTACACCCACTTTTAGACTGCCGACCTGTTCAACCAACTATGCCCAGAAATCTTACATATATGGAGCTACCTCCAATTATAATTCTTTTTTTAATACAATTGACATTTTCAATACAAGCCTTAAACATAAGTTATTTATTTATTTATTTAGCGTATGGCCATTTCATCACAATTTATATATAATTCAATTAATAAGTATATTTTTGTTTTTCTTGTTAAATAGTCAATTCGAAAATTGTCTTGACTTGTGTCGCTTTATACTTAGATGTTGTGATGAATATATCTGCCAGGATAAATATTTAATCAAGAACTTGCTGCACCGAGGTTCATAGCGTTTCACACATTTCCTTTCTCATGTCCCAGTCCAAGTCCCTCCCCAGTCCAAATCCTTCCTCCGCCCCCAAGCATTTAGTATTATTGAAATATTATTTTTTGTTAGAGTTTTTTTTATATGATAAAGAATGACACAGATTTCACTTGTTTCATAACGTATTATGTGTGTAAACTTAATTGGTCCACTTATTGTTATCATACCTGTTTTAATATTTATGTATTGTTAATGACTGTCTGTTTACCTAAATAAATGAAAAAAAATAATAATAAAAAAATAAACAGACTCCTTTAGTAATTAGAGTCCACTGCACTTCACTTTACAAACAAACGACAATCACAAACAATCATCAGCTTGTTCAGCGCAGGATGTTAGTCAGTGCTCTCTCGCATTCCCATTTTCATTCATTGATTTGATTTGACAGAAAAAATAATGTGATATTGAATTAGTAGGAAAGAGAAAGGACCTCCACTCCTTTCTATTGAAGCACACTTAATACGCTTCTTCCACCGACATACAATTTCTCATACAACCTCTCCTATTTCTCTTACTTCTGGCCTTCCTCGAGGACGGAATCGATGTATTAGATCCACGTCATTCTCGGTCGGCCACGCCTTCGTACACCTTTACTTTCAGCCTTTTAAATTTTCTTTATCATTCTGTTTGCCAAATCATCTCAACTCATTGACTTTCATCTTTGTTACAACACTAACTTCCGTACCAAATTTCTCCCTAATATTCTCATTTCTTTCCATATTATTCTACGGAGTTTTTCCACATATTCTTCGCAGAGCTCTTATCTCTACTGCGATTATACTACATTCTTCTATTTTCGTAATTGTCCACCATTCACATCGATACATCATTGATGAGTTATGCACTTGTTTTCTTTGATTATTGCTGTTTACGGAGGTACCGAGAAGAAATACCAAACTATACATTTATTTTTCCGTTAAATCTTATATGTCGTTATGTAAGTATGTGTTGAGAAAACGCATTAGGTTTTAATTTAGATACACCACATATTAAAATAATGTAACTTATAGAGGCGAACATTTTGAACCTTTGTCTATTATTCTTTTATAGATTTTATTATCTATGGTTAGTCTATAAAAAAGATAATAAAGTTGTTTGATCATAAATATTCTACGAATGCTTTGAGGTTAGCGTATTATGATCCATCAACTATTAAGAAATCTTACTCAACTTTATATTCATTTGATTCGACAGTAATTTGGCAGTTTTCCAATATTGATTTATTAAGATTTCGGCAATTTAAAACAATTAGAAAAAATATCATTCCTTTTAAATTTATATTTTTTTTATTGCTTTTCATCTCCTGTTTAATTGCATACCCGACTCAATCATGTTCAAGGTTGCAGACAACTGATTAATCACGTTTTTTTTTTAAGAATACTAACAGAGCGAAAAAACAATTATTGGATTTTTAAAACTAATTTTACATATCTACTCATTTTTTTGTAGGTACTCTCACTCAAAGTGAACACAAATATACTTTTTGATTTTTCACAGTAAGCTACCTACTTGGAGATGTGTCGTGAAAGAGGAAGATGGTCAGCATCTGGGATCGAACCCATGGCCTCCGGTACGAAACATTGCGAAAGATGGCGTCTTTACCGCTAGGCTATCAACCACTCTATTCTAATCATTCTACGTACATCGTAAAATAATATACTTACCGAAATATTGGTTTTTTTATGCAGAATTTATATGAAATATTTAGTTATTATTCACACAATATGTTTGTACTTAGAAATCGATTTAGAATTTTTCATATTAAATAGTTAAAAAGCTTCAAAACAATTGAGTAATTAAACAGTTTAATGTCTTAATAGTTTTTACGGATTTAAAAAAGAAATTTAGGCATTTGGATTTAAAATTTATTCCGATTATAATATCGTGTAAGTAATGAGAATATTTTTTTAAAGTTTGAAAAGAAGACGTGAGTTTTTAATCCGTTAGGAGACGCCTCTCCTTGAATCATTCGAGATGTTCGGATCAAAACAATGTGGAATAAATTTCTCCTTTCACCGTTTGATGTGTAAACATTCCATTACGTTCGCTTTGACGTTTTCACATTCTCAAGATAGAAGTCTCAGAGAAAAATCTAACGCTTTGTAAGACATAGGCATTGGCATTTCATCTGTAATACATTTCCCTTAAGACTTGGGAAATAATGTTGAGGTTTTTGATAGAATAGGGGTGGTGGTAATATGAGATTGTAATATTATAAGAGGAAATAGGTAACTTAAGTATATCGTTAAAGCTGATGTCACATCGCATGTGTATTCGAATAACTCTTTAATTACCTACTTATTTCTTGACGTTAATATCAAGTTTTTAAAATACTTTTACGAAATTTATATTAAATGTAGCTAAGTCACAACAGTTAAAAGGAGAAGAATATAATAGTATTATAAAAACTCGTTAATTGATCTGCCTCTGCTTCTTCTGCCTGGAACGCCTCCGGTGATTATAATTTTTTCCAGATTATCTGGCTCTCGTCTGGCAATGTGACCAAATAAACAGTATAATATATTATAATATAGCTACCTCAGTATAATATAGTAACAAAATAAATATGTATTTCCTACATTTTATCAAATATTCACTTTCTCTTGTATGTTAAAATACTTATTTACAATAATACAAGGGTGATACGGAGTGTAAATATATCCACAAAAGACCGCATTCTTCCTGCCATGAAAGCCTCACTGTATAATTTTCGGTAATAATTTGCATTAAATTTCTATTCTAAGCTTTTAGCGCTTACACGTTCATAAATTTGTAAATACAGTCGATGGGGAAACCCACAACAATGGTACCCATACTCGACTACTTCACTAAATACTTACAACTACACTGAGAGAAAAGTAAGGGGGAAAAGCTCGTATTTCTTGAGTTTTTTCTCGTAAGAACTGTTTTTTTTGACTCAGAGTGAAGCATTGGTTTTTTCAATGCTCCGTCATTGAATTTTCATACGAGGTATTTTCCCGTACGGTTTACTGGAAATTAGCAGGTATTGGAGAGGAATTGATCTATGCAATGTCATTAAATTTTTAAATGATAGTTCATTGGAAAAAGCAATGCCTTCATTGATATATCTAAGTAAGAGTCTTCATATTTTCTATTAACATACGGGAAAAAATCAATGCCGTACGTGGTATAAACCGTTACATCATTGATAAATCTAAGTAAGGGCCTGTATATTTTCTAGTAGCGTACGAGGAAAAACCAATGACGTACTTGGTACAACCCGTTACTTCATTGATATATCTAAGTAAAGTCCTTTATATTTTCTAGTATAGTACGGGGAAATATCAATGCCGTGCTTGGTACAACCCATTACTTCATTGATATACCTAAGGAAGAGACTTTTTATTTTCTAGTACATTACGAGGAAAAACCAATGCTGTAATTGATTCAACCAGGTAGCAACCCCTTTCTTACCTATTACATCATTGCTATCTAAGCTCTCAATACCTACCTAGATCTAAAATATTCCACACATTCAGGTGATTGAGTTTGTCTTCTTCGTACTTGATACGTTTTTTCCCAACAAGACACTATGGAGGTATTGACGACTTGATGAAATTTTTGCGTCTCCCTAGATTACATTCGGCTCGTTTTGTGGAGTTCATCTAAATTATAAACTGATGAGTTGGTGACGCATAGTCTCCCTGAGGAAACTCGCCAAATAGCTGGGAGAATACACCGTCTTCTCAGGCTATCCATCAGTTGTCTTCCGTAGGTATGGATCACACATGTTTACCTAACATCTACAATGTGTTGATTTCGAAACTTGATCAAACGAATTGTACGAATAAAAAATTAACGATGAAATTGCGAAAGTTTTTTTGGAATATTCTTCTTTATTAAGACTTCACTTATAAAAGAAAAAGAAGAAGAATTTCCCAAAAAAAAATTGCAATTTCATAGATATTTTATGTTGTCTTTTATATTTATTTATTATCCTTATACGGCACTTAATTTTTTTATGTCCACATTTGATCTCAATTGAAGGTCTTTAAAATAAAATAGAAAAAAAAATATTTCCCAAAAAACAATTTCCAAATTCATTGAAAAAAAAATCTGTTAAATATACCTACTTATTTATAAGAAAATAGGTTGTTAACCTGAAGAGAAAATAAATATGAACACGAAGTTTGAATTAAGGTATATTTCAATTTAAAGTCCCAATTTCAATTTCAACGTAAAATGTTTGTCTTTTGTTCGTACAATTCGTTTGATTAATAATTATCCAGATAACACATTGTATAGAGAAATATAACTAGGTACATAATTTGTAAAAATATTTTACATAGTATAAACTTTTATGTAATGAGTAAACAAGTCTTGCATCTACGAGCTCAAGCAAACTAATGGTAGATCTAAGAGGTAGGTCGATTGCGTCTGGTAAAAAAATATCCCTACTCCGTCTGGAAATCACGGACGTACTTGTGAAAACCCCGTACGAACTTTGTTTTAACAAGTGCCGCACGGGAGAAAGTCAAGGGCCTGGATTTTTTCACGTTGTCCTTGCGAAATTCTCGTATTTACTTGTTTCTGTTGAAATTAATTATTGTCATTGGATTTTTCAAGTTTACTAGTTATTTTCCATTACCTACCAGCTCTTACCTAGTATCCTATTATTTGTACTGGCTTTACTCAAAACCAAAGAAATAATGGAATTTACAACAGAAATATATTTGACTTGCATAGGTTTTTGAAATTGTACGGATGTACAGGAAAAAACTCCATGCTCCATCATTGAAAATACCAATGATGTTGCGTTTTCATATAAACCATCTCCGTAATAGAAAGAAACAATTCCCGTACGGGATATTTTAAATTATTATAAATTGAATCATTGTTTTATTCCAGTTGCATTAGTTTAATCAATGACATAAAGCATTTGCATTATTTCTATTCTTACTGGAAAAAACGTAAAACAAGTAAACTTGTTTCTTTCTATGAATTACTTGAATAATTCCCTGATCCGAGAATTTCGGAAATTCCATTCTTGGGAATGGAAATAAGCAGATAAGGTAAATTGATTATTTCAATGATAATGGTTTTTTTCATAAAAGTTTATGATTTTTTCTTGTATTCTGCGGTTTTTATAAAACCATTTACTGTACGTGCCTTCATCATGACAAAATTTCTCTCAGTGTACGTAATTGTTCACAGCACGCTACAGATCCCATGGCTGATAGGGATTCCGATGACAGTGTCGCACTAAACACAATACACCAACAATATTATTAATGACTCCATTCAACTATGCTTTTTAGTACCAGACCTACACTGGACAGGTTAACTCAAAAAATTATAACTCTTTGGTCCCTCGATGCAACCACTATGCATTTTCACCAATTCTCTCCATCGCGAAGTGTGGTCTCTGTTGCTGTCTTGATAATTTCGGACCATTTCATGAATAATCGACTCCGTGTCCTTCTCCCACTTTCCCCACGATGATCCTTCTCTCCACGGAGTCTGGCCTTCTACTTATGATGTGATTCGCCCAAAAAAAGCAATACACATAACTCGCATTCAGTAAACATCGTCGAAACAATGGCGACGAGCTCGCCGCATATAGACTCGTTAGTATTGTGTGTAAGTTTAAGTCCGTTATTTTTTTGGAATGGATTGAAAAGTTTTTCAAGAAATATTTACATACTTTTTCAAGTTCGTTTCTTTATCCAGATAATGTGGGACATTTTTATATGTTCCATTCGCCGGTTTGCGATTAGGTATTCGGAAATTTATAACTCGATGCATAGAAAAGACGTCATCTATGTAGCAGCACTAGATGAGTATGATGTATTATTTGTTTTAAAATTATATAGGTATTGAAGAAATTATTACTAATATTATGATCTACTA
Source organism: Mystacides longicornis (assembly GCA_963576905.1). Taxonomy (NCBI): domain Eukaryota; kingdom Metazoa; phylum Arthropoda; class Insecta; order Trichoptera; family Leptoceridae; genus Mystacides; species Mystacides longicornis. The sequence continues at coordinate 10,161,702 of OY756423.1, forward strand.
GTGCAGTATTACAAATTGACATGAACGGAAGAGCCATAAATTTACTTATCAACTAAAATGTCAAGAATATTCATATGTTTTATAAACCGTTAACTCAGAACAACCTTTCAGTTTTAAAGTTTCCACTAATCGTCGTGAAATATCCCATAAATTTGAGTCAGCCTGTATTTCCCGACAAAAAGCACGGTACAAAAATCACTTTCACGCTGCCCACGTAGCACGCTACACCTCATTTACGTAATGATAAGGTTTTGCAGAGGATTTGTAAAAATAATCATTAATGTAATGTTTGAGCGATAAACAGCTTTATGCAATGTTTTTCTAATCAATTTTTTTTTTATTTCTACGTTAACCATGTAGCTTAGATGCTGAAACTCAGATTCGTAGTCAAGTACCTAGTTCTTTTGATTATCTATAGGTAATGGTTAATTTTATAGTTTCTATTCTACTATGAGTCAGTTTTTTTTTGTTTATTATTATAGGTACATTATATACCTAATCCATCAGATTGGACTGAATAGGTTGGATGTTAAAAGTCAATGTTGATGAGTATAAACAGTCTTGATGAATGTGCCACCAATGGGAAGTTTTCTGGGGAGCTTCCGACAATACACACTAGGTGGCAGAACTTCTAATCGGGTCTATTGTCAAATTATGACAGCTGTCAAACATACCATCTAGCATTGACTGATAAATATTATACTAATATATTTCCTCTCTTTTTGTTTTCTCAATTCAAGAATTTAACATTTTAATTATTGATGATTGCAAAAGTGGCTTTTTCTAGGAGGTAAACCATAGTATGTCCTTTTACACTACATACAAACAAAATCACTAGGTATGTATTTGTCTTCAAGGGTGAATTTTCAGTCCCGTTCTTTGAGAAAAAAATCTCAGTGCTGCTGTTCTGTATATATTCTTGTATTCTGTTACGGTATGTTAGGTTGTATTTAGGTAGAAATATAAAAAATAAAATAAGATAAACAATTGTATTTGTAATAGAATGTAAAAAGAAATGTATAATGATTATTCTAAACGTATTGTTATCTTATTATAATAATACATAAGTTGTTTAATTTGAAATAAACTAGAATGATAAATTGTTTTTTTTCATTTTCACTGTAACACAAAGTATAAATAAAAAAATTCAAGTATTTATTTACGAAAGACAAAACGGACCGTTGAGGTTCTTCTTCTTCTTAAAAAAGGACTGTTGAGGTTATAAACGTTAATTTAACAAGTGTTGCCAACGTTGTTTTTCAAACGCAAAGAAGCCCAACTGAAAATATGGTATGCGGTCATTCCGAAAATTTTAGTATCCGAAGAGAGGTGGGAGTTCACTGAAAAAAGGTAATTTAGTATCCGGAAAGGTGAAAACTCGCTAGAAGGGTAAGTAAGTAACTAAGTAAGTAAGCAAGTAAGTTCCAAATAGCCCAAACGGCAGTAGATCGCCCCCTTTGGCAACACTGAATTTGAAAATAGACCGGATTAGCTAGGGCGCCTCTAGCGGCACAGAGAGGAAGAAAAACATCCCATTGTTGGTATTTACCATGCAGATACGCACCTACAATTGTGCAACGTGTAGCTAAGGATAAGATTGAAGAGAAGGTTCGGCGAAGGTTGCATTTAGTTAGTTAATGTACAAATTGAATGAAGTTACATTGTTTGCACATACTTACTATAGCTAAACCCGTTTTAATATTTAAATAATTTTTTCTGTCCATCATTGTCGACTTGACTAATATTTTTATTTATTTTTAAAAAATGAACGGCACTAATGCGTTTCAAAATACCTACCAGGAAATCATTTCATAAGATAGTTAGATAACTATTTCGAATTTGAAAATTAAAGAAAACCTTCATACTTCGTGGCATTTGAGCGATTCCATCCTAGATCCTATCAATTAAATTATTTGAAATGGAAAACTTTCAGTTTGATCCAATATTGGAAAAATGCTTAGAATTATCTCATATGTTGCCCTAGTCTTCCAGAATACTGACCGACTAAAGCCATGGCGTCACAATATCCCCAAACTACCACAAGTATGTAGTGGTTTGTTATTTCTGCTGTTTGAAGCGGGCGGATACACACGCACAACAATAATCCCGGTAGTAGAATAGTGAACTAATAGAGGATATTTGAATAATTAATAGTGCATGCTTTAACAATAAATTCTCATCATTTGTGAAGACAGGAACTTTAGGTAGGTACCCGCGGCCATTGTTTTTACGTCTCAAATTGAAAAATAAAAGACGCTCAGCATGTACCTACTTAACAAATTTTCCATATTGTGCTACTTCATCATTTCGTAACTCTGTCAAAACGGGCGATTTAGTCATATGGTGACGGGGAACGTCTAGTCACAATTCCAGCTCCAATAATCAACGGATACTGCCATCAGTGTTCTGGAATAATAGTGGATGTGTGGTTCCACGCATTAGGCATACTAGTAGGTATGTCTGCGTTTTCCACTTGACGAGGGAATAGTTTAATCCAGACATTAGTGCTCATCTCGACATAAAAAAAACAAATTCACAAAGAGAATGAACACGAACGCCAGTGGCGAATGTATTCATAACTTTTTTATACCACGCCGTGCTTTTGTGGTCGGGTCACTCGGGTCGTCTATTGTTTCATCTTTCATAAAAAATCTCAATGACTACCATTATAATAACAGTAAGGAGATACTTGGTGGACTTTTTGTTTTTAGATAATGCTATAATTTGTAGAAATATAGGTATATTATTATTAAACAATTCTATTAGCAAGGATGATAATATGATACTAATAATATAACTATTTACCTATAAAGAAAAGAAACTTTGCAGTCTTACTATAGGTAGATTATATTATACCTACTAGCTTTCCCGAAAGACGTTGTTATGTAGCCCTTGCTATGAATATTGATTTCAAATTTGTAATTCATACAGAAATACGTTTAAAATATTATATTTGAATGTTAAAAAATATTTCTGAAAGCTTGAAAGAAATTCTATCAATAATCTATTTTTTTTTTCAACTTTTTATTAGTTATTTTTTTTTTTTTTTTTTTTATTTGGTTCTTCAACAGGTATTATAATTACAAAACATATTTTATTTACAATAAATCACTATATAACCCAATTATAGAAGAACACTAACACATCATAAAGATCTTACATTTTTTAACCCTGTTTGTGAAAATAATAAGATTAAAAACAATAGAAAACAATGCCGAAAAAAGCAAAAGAAAGTAACAAAATATGTACTTAATCATAATATACAATGGTACGCAGTTATAACACGTACCCAAGCACAGATATAAAAATCTACCATTATTATTTATTGTTTAGATACATTTACAGTACATAATCAATACGTGCATACAATTGACATACATAGATACTAGGTAGACACATACATCAGCTCGCATTGCAGAGACAAATTCATAATAGGGAATTACTATATATCTTGTGACAATAATCAACCGTCGTCAATATTCAGTTTTACTTATCCAAGACAAAATGTTATCGGCAAACTACCAAAATCGGAAACAACTGGAGTAAACTATGAGATAAAAAAAAATAATAATCTAAAACTTTATAACCTTTTAACCGTTTAACCGTTATTATGTTATCAGGAGCGGAGAAGAATCCAATAAATCAAACATCGAAAGAATCTGTTCAGCCGATCTCGTCTTATAAGTGTTCCCACTAGTCCGACTTTCATTTATATTATAAGAAAAGCTGAAGATGGTCACATAATCGGCCGAAAATATATTTCGGATAAAATAATAATAATCTAAAGTAATACTGCAAAGCTTGTTTTCTATTAAATTGGTAAAATGACTAAGTACCTATTACAAAGTTACAAATAATTATTTGTTTGAAGAATAAGAATATAAATTATATTTTAACAGTAATAGTTTGTTTTTGAATTTGTAGCTAAAATTGATTAGAAGTCAGCGCAAATACCACTTGGCTACTGAGGTCGGTCGATCAGTGGGGCTAGTACGAGTTTCATCGAAAGCTTATTGCACGCTAATAAGCGCTTATAAACGTGCAAATAGTGATCTAAAATCAAACGATCGAATCGTTCGATCATTTTTGTATGGAAATTTTTCGAAACTCTTTCGATGATCGTTTCGATATTCGATCATCTAAAACTTATACTAGGGCTACTGTTATGTGTACGTACCTAGTTAGTTTTAAAAGAAAATGATCTATCAAAATTCATGTGATTATTTCAGCAATTTGGTTTGAATTTTATTATATTGATAGATACCTATATCTAATGTTTTATTCAAATGATTTCATTTTTTTCATACTTAAATTATAAATTGACACGCAACGCACTTTCTGAAGGAAATTGACGTACCTATCGGCGTACAATTTCACTTTACTGCATGCGAAGATTATAAACAAAATTTATAATAATGACTTATCTAAGGTTTTTCTAACAAAAAACAGTCATATTCATTTGCAGGAATTGAGAATAAAATATTAAAACAAGAAACATTCACCGTAGGTATCCAATGAAAATTTAAAACCCAAAAGAGAAATAAAACATTTAGGTACTTACATAAAATAATATATTAATATGAATTTCTTTCAATGGGATTTTTCAGTTGGGCTACTTTGGCGAACAGTGCCGTTGGCAACACTGGTCAAATTAACGTTTATAACCTCAACCATATGAATGTGCTTGTGTTATGGTCGGTTTTGTCTTTCGTAAATAAATAGATACTTTAAAATTTTTGTTTATATTTTGTGATATAGTAAAAATGAAAAAACAATTTTTCATTCTAGTTTATTTCAAATTAAACAACTTATATTTTATACATGATAACTTAGAAAAGGTTTAGAGTTTGTAATCATTGTACATTTCTTTTTACATAATATTACAAATAAAATTGTTTATCTTATTTCATTTTTTATATACCTACATAAAAAATATAAATGAAAAAAATACCGTAACAGAAAACAATAAAACAAGAAGATACAGAACAGTACCACTGAGATTTATTCTCAAAGAACAGCACTGGAAATCCACCCTTGAAGACAAAATAAATACATAGTGTTTGTTTGTGTGTGGTGACACATGGTTTTACTCCTAGAAAAAGCCATATTATTTGCAATCATCAAAAATTGAAACATCTAATTGTTTAGTTTAGAAAACAAAAAAGAGAGGAGATATATTAGCATAATATTCACCAGTCAATGTTAGATGGTATGTTTGACAGCTGTCATAATATTTAGACCAGCAGCCCTATTCACGAAAAAGTTAGAATCGAACTTAACTTAGATTTAAACTTTTCTTAAAACTTTTCTAAATATCTAGTCATATAAGTAGTCTGTGATCTGTCAGATTTACTACCTGTCAGATTTACTCCGACTTTTCCAACTTTATTCATATTAAAATAATATTACAAATAAACACGCATATGTGGCTTGTAAATACGGAATAAATCAATTATAAAGGCTGAAAAAGAAATTTAGATGGGCGAAATGTACATATCTAACAGACAGAATTTTTGACAGCTCAATAAGTTGGAAAAATCGGAGTAAATGTGACAGGTAGTAAATCTGACAGATCACAGACTACTTATATGACTAGATATTTAGAAAAGTTTAAGTTTAGTTCGAAGTTCGACTCAAACTTTTTCGTGAATAGGGCTGCTGATTAGAAGTGCTGACACCTAATGTGTCTTGTCGGAAGAAAAGAAAACATCCCATTGCAAACTACCGCTTTAAAATTATCTACATAATAATTCAGTTATGTATGTATTTATTTTCGTATGTTGGCACATCACGCATAAACCACACACTCTAGGTTTGTTTTTAATCGTCGTGGATCCTCGAAGGTATATTTATGGTAATCATAAATACAATTTTTTCCCAATTCCTCAAATATATTTAATGTTATTTACTCTCTAAAAATTTAAAATCTTCATACAAAAATTTCAATTAATGAGACAGTCATGTATTAAAGGTAAAATTATACGTGTAAATTTTGTGTAGAACTGTAGCATTACGGTATGAGAATTTATAAAAAGGATTGAACTTTGATTTAAAATACAAAAAATATAGTAGGAGTCTTAAAATTGTTATTTTATAAAGATTTTCACAGAAAAATATAAAATATAAGGTACGCCATGACGGGAGGGTAAAACAGGGATCTTTTTTGTCTATGGCTCGTTTGGGCCATACGAGTACCAGAGAGAATGTAGCAAAATATCGTGAACTCCAGCTAAGTATAGGTCCAACTACATAACTACAGATAGGTAGGTAGGTACCTATATCTACATTCATACAGTAGGTATTAGGAATCGTAGTAAAAAAACGCATTTAGGCATTGAACAGAATGATATTATGGACAGTGTATTTTATTGCAATATGTGACTGGCAGACTATTTTTTCTTCTTTTTCAATAAATATTGAAAGCGTCAATTTTCGTTTTATATTTTCACGTAGATATTTAGCAGCGAATGTTAATTTTTCCTCTTCTTCTCTTTTTTGATAAATATTGAAAGCGACATTCTTCCATTATTTTTCTGTATGAAACATTAAGATAATACATAGACTCCTGAGTAATAGAAAGCTAGACAAAAACCTGTTCAATAACCTACTGCTCAAGTCTGACTATCCGAATCAACAATGTAAGAGCAAGAAGGGTACCAGCTAGTACAAAATAAGCTTGACTTTCTATCTGAGCAATCTGATATTTTCTTGGCTTTTATGCATGTATAAGTACTCAATCAATTCTCCCTTTTTACACCCCACTCAGGGGCATAGGGAGGCAACAAGAGCTCTCCATTGCGCTCGATCTTGCGCAATGTTTATGACCTCATAAGTACTCAGGGTTATAATAATAATATAAAGCCTTTATTGAAAAAAATATACAATTAAAGATAAAAAACATGCTTAAAAATAATTAATAACTAATTATATATATATACCGACCTCGGTAGCCTAGTTGTACTAGCGTGGACTTCAGATCCGAGGTCCCGGGTTCGATTCCCGGTCGGGTCAGAGTTTTTCTGTGTTTTTTCACTTGAAATTTCTACCCGGGGTTGGCCTGTCTCAGATTGGACGGGACCGGTTGACTGGAAAAAATTGCCTCAGGCAATAAGTTCCGCCGGCTATACTGACACCTTTGTATAGAAAAGTGATATATTATTATTTATTATACAAGATACCTCCCAAAAATGAGTTGATACTCCTGCTTCGGTAGGGAGTTTCATAGAGGCTAATATTACATAAATAACTTTTCCAAATCTCTAGACAATATAAAAGATAATGGAAAGAGACATGCGTAGTAAAAATAAACGTAGAAAATAAAAGGACATACATTTTTTGATCCAAAAGTCGATTCTAGTACGTAATAATTCAATAGCAGGTTGTATCTAGCAAGAAGTATCCGAAAACCCATTAGAAAAAGTTCATAATTGATTGAAATCTTTCTATTCCAGATAATGTACAACGGCAGTTTTGGTTCATGGTTTGGGGAAGGCAACTTTTTCTTCAACGAGACGTTCTATGGAAATCCCTTTACATCAACAAACCTTGCTGCGAATACTTCAGTGGATCTCACTATACAAAACGGTAGGTAATCAAATTGTTTATATTTTTATGTAACCTGTAGGTTGAACTCTGCTTATGTAGATAGGCGTGTATTTAGGCTGTGTATTTTTAAAAATCAAATTAACCAATACCACACAACAATATTGTGTTCTTCTTTTTGCGGTGCCATGCCAGGTAGTCCAAACTTCTACCATTACAGTAGCAAATCCTTCTCTGTCCTAGTGGCAACGTACAATAGGTCGGGTCGGTTTGCGTTTCTTCCAATATTGCTAACTTAATAGTTATATTTTATTGCTAAATGCTGTATAAAATAGGTATGTAAAATATTTTTCAATTTGAAAGGTATCTTCTGTCTCCGAATTGACCTCAAAGTTTCAAAAAATTGTTAAATGTATCGTATTTTAAAGCAGGTATAAATAAATTTAAAAAATCTATAACTCAATATTTTTTTGAGATTGTATGTCATAAAAATGACGGAATAATCAGTTCTGTATGATATAAAGCATAAAAATGCAATTTTAGATAGCAACAAAGTAGATAAATCGCCGCGAAAAACCAGAGCAAATCTCATGACATGAGGAAAGGATTAAAAATACCAGTATTGTATTTTGATGGCCGTAAAGCCAAAGTTTTAGGCTAGTGATTAGAAAAAGTGGTCAAAAATACAGATGAACAATAATTAAGAGAGTGTTAAAGGAAACTGATTCTAAATTGATGGAAAATTTGGAAAACCGAAACCGATAGAGAGATCGATTACAGATTTCTTTTCAAAAATCAATATTTCATTTGATCTTTTACTTGTCGTCTGATGTGATGAAAAAAGTGTAGGTAAATACCGGAAAATATGATTTTTTTATTTTTTTTATTTATTTATTTGTAATATTTACAATACATTTTTATGGTAACAATGAATTATTCTATCTTATTTTCTAATTTATTTTGACCTCGAAAAGAGTATGACTCGTGCTTCGAGGAGAGTTGCATTTTTTCTTAGTTCTTAAAACCTATTTATATTTTATTTTTACAATATTTATTCCACAATTCCTATATATTATATTTTCAGTTAAAATTATTCAACATCATAAATATTTTATTAAAAAAAAGTTAATCTACATTAGTTATAATTATTAATAATATGATATGACGTATTTACTATACAACCTATGTATATTTTATTTTTACAATATTTATTCCACAATATATATTTTATTTTTCTGTTAAGGTTATTCTTACATTATAAAAATTTTGATAATTAAAAATTTGTATACATTTGCCATATATAATAGTATAAAAGTCATTATTTCACAAATTATTCTACATTATTATTATTCTAAATTATCCCAATCCCAATTGAATGAGTCGCCGGTAATCTAAAAAAACGACAACTAACAATTATTTAGGTTTTTGTATTATAATATGTTGATAGTGCTTTTTCAATTCATCATACGCATTCTGATCAAATTGGAAAACAACTGGATAAATAAAAAAAATTGATATGTTCCAAGTGATTACAACAGAAACTATTATTTAATCATTACAAGATCTAGGAAAAGATCAATTATAATTATTCCAAATTGGCACAGTCATACCAACAGGAACATTTTCTAATGATTTAGGCAACTGAGCTCCAGGAAAAATGTTCCATGTTAGATCGCTAAACCAAGCTAATAGGATTCTGCGACTGCGTTTCTTTCAGAAAGTTTGATGACCTTAACTTATCTTTGCACGGCCAACCCCATGGAAGACGGCTCCCAGGCAGACCACCAAAAAGGTGGAAGGACAGCTGGGAGTCGACCTCGCAGGAGGCAAACCCCACCTCTTAAATTACAGGCCACAAGGCCTAAATTAAGAAGAAGAAGAAGAACTTATCTTTAATGTTAATGTTTGTGCACCAACTTAGTTCCCCACTGATCCCGTTACCTATGGGGGTTTAATTTCTTATCCATATATTTATCAGATGATCAAATCTGTTATATAAACTGTAATTACTAAAAGAAAAAGCTATTTCGCTCAAAATACACTATGTAGTAAGAGAATGAACCGCTCGCCGGATAGTGAAAGCTCGAATCACCCGAAAACACGCACCTTTGATCCTTGAAGTACCGAAAGTAAATTTTTAAGCATCCTTTTACAAGAACTACGTTATAGACAGACAGCAAAATGTAACAGAAACACCTATCGACAAGTATCTGACGGAGATCTTACGGTATTCATTACATACAATGGCGAAGATGAATAAATCCTGAATTTTCCTTGTCATATCCAAGGAGTTTGACGATCTGTGAAATTGTCAAAGAAGCCTCACCAACTTTACGCAGAAATTTATCACGAGAAGATTATGTAAAAGCTTAGAAAGCAACGAGTAAAAAAGATATCAAACCTAATTTATCAAAAACAATCACTGCAAAATAACATAATTTCATATACTTACTTTACAAAAAAATGTAAAAGTTTTATTTATTATTTTTGTGTAATTAAATAAATAGAAGTATGTACTTGAATTATCTGTGCTATAATAAAAAAAAATGAATAAAAAAACAAGGCCGTAATCATTTTACATGATTATTATAAAAATATCAGTTAGTATGGGATATTTTCGTCCCATAGAAATCTTCAAGGTCGATTCGGAGACAGAAGATCTTATTTTTTGTCATGAAATTTTGTAGATAATTATAATACATCATAAGGCAACAAATTATCATTATAACATTAAGATTAGAAGCACTTTTTTAACTTCCATACTAAAACGGCCCACCCTAACGTACAACCCACAGTAGCTTTTCGCATTGTTACCATGGAAACACCTACTGAACAATACCCTGAGAAACACTTGTTCCACAATGCGGAATTACTTAAACTATCTTATATTCCGAAGCGAGGAAATCTGCTCTCTTCCAGTCCTTCTCCAACTTCCCGGCAGTATCGGGGGGATTAGCTGTTACTTCACCCCACGCATAATGTGTCGCATTGTTCAATATAACATGACAATTTTCTGCGACAGGAGTTCACTTTCCTGTCTCGACTTAGTTTTTCTGAATTATTTGTAACCAGGTCGGTCCAAGGGATTTTAAACATTCTTCAATGTAGGGACCTACATCTTAAAAACCTTTAAAATCTCATAGCCATATATTGATTTATATGAATTGTATAGCAATACGAACAACATGAAACATTTAACCATTCTTTGTTGCAGTTTCATATTCAGTTTGTCGTTGCTGAAAAGAATTTTCAGCTTATTAATTGCAGCTCTTGCCGTCTCTATTTGACTTCCACATCTGGGTCCAGAGTTTCTGACACCATATTACTAAGATATTTGAATTTGGTGACACAATTGTCATGCTCTACATTAATAATTCTCAAATTGAAGAAGGTACCTACATATGTACATATTATCCAGTGTAGTCGAGTCCACCTCTTGTCATCATTTTTTGCTTAATCGCTTGTCCCAGTGGTTTTCCATGCCTGTCACAATGTCTTGAAGGTCGACAAATAACGGACTCTGCCAGAAAAACAATACCATCGGCATGTTATTATCTTCTATTTATTATTACATCTACATTTATTTATGTATCATTGAGAGCTCCTTTGAATACATAATCTGAATATAGATTAAACAGTAGAGCTTATCAAATCAATCAATCCAATCTCCCTTTAAAGCTTACTCCCTACTAAGGGGCACAGGGAGGCAACAAGAACTCTATTGCACTCACTCCATGTCCAAATGCCTCAGCTCTGTTTCAAAGGAGCTGTACACGGTGTGAGAGGGTCTTTATCGTCTTCGAGACCCTGATGGGAAGAAGTACAATGATAAACTTCATAATTAAATAAAATTAAATAGTTGTTGTAAAAATATATATCTACTTAAGTAGTTTTATTTGAGAATAATCATTGTTGAAAAAGCTAGTTAATAATCAAGAAAAATCTCGTCAGATTTTCGAGAGAATCCTTCGGGAAATTATCAGGGTATCATGATAATATGGAGATTTTCCATAAATTTATATAAACCAGAAAGCGAAACTAATATCCATGCGAGGGATTCGGCGACAACTAAATTGCTTCGTAAATAGGAACACGCTCCTACCCACATCAAACTTTAATAATATGGGCATGGATAAAAATAACTCAACACTTTTTTTTTAAATGAGAATTCAAGTTTTTTTTCCTATATTTTTTTTACTTTTACTAGTAAAAAAACTTGTAAGATTATAAAATCCGCGATATTGACAAAAACTTGACAGCCATTATGTTTATGTTTATCATTTTCTTCTCCACGTGGGCTTTTAAATATCTGGACCGAACTTATGGATGGCAGAAATTTTAACCACTGTGTCTCTACACTATCTAAAGTATGTAGTTCTTTTGAGTTCCTCATAGGAGGAAGAGCTCATTTCTGAGTATACATTTTGTAGATAATCTTGACGTGATCGTCCTCGGGAGTTTGTCCCCTCGGTCATCCCCTCAGTGTTGGTATTTATTTATGAAATCTGCGGCACAGGTATTTTACATGTTAAGTGTTCCATAATATACATTTAGACAACAACGGTACTATAAGGTAAATAAATTTAAAAAAATATATATGAAATTATGATTTTGAAAATGGTCATAAAACAATAAAACACAAAAAAAGAATAGGTATATTAATTATAATAAAGGTTACATAAGAAACATCGAGGTTAAAGTGAACATATTAAAACAAGTCCACAGCGGCAAGACAAGAGGGACATGAGATATAAAAGAAAAAAAAATAGAACAATGTCAATAGTATAATAATAGGGTCTGTATACACTCAGTCAAAGTCAACAACAGGTAAGCTATAGGTACACGAAACAACGAAGCCAATATGTATGTAGGAGACCTTCGTTCAGAAAGGAGCGGATCACGGTATGAGAGGGTCTTCCTCGTCTTCGGTACCCAGGTGAAAGCCAAGTCCATCTCCTCTCTATAATTATAGAATTTCGTGATGCGGTGGTGCCATCTTATACTCAAAAATCTTCTGAGGCACTTCGTTTCGAAAGCGGAGACTTTTTGTGGCTGGGCTTTGGTCAGGTGCCAGGACTCATTCCCGTACATGAGAATGGATAACACACACGCATCAAACATTTTTCATTTTTGTTATATCGATACGGATCGGGAGCTCATCCCCGAGGATAGGTTTTATACTGGAAATAATTGTAATATACCTACGTGCAAAATAATAAAGCTTTATCAAGACATCTTTACGACTACACAATGACATGAACGTTTGAAATTCATCACAAAAAATCTAAATTAAAAATTCCTTTTTTTTTTCATTTTTCAGTTCCTTCCCACGCCACGGTAGCTTTTTGACTTACACTCACGACTTGATGTATAATAGTCATCATAATAATATATGATTCATTTACAAGCTTTATATTTTTCAGATACATGGTAGGTACACACACAGTGACACGTTTTGAAGAGGGTCAAGTTAGATGTACTTACATTCATATTATTATAATGTGATTAGGGATTGCAATCCAGAAAACCGGATTCGGTATATCTGCGGATACGGTTCAAATTTACGGATCCGGTACGGTAATTACTATGAAGGGATTCTTCAACATGGTCATTATGGACCGGACTAGAACTGGTATCTCTAGCCATTCCAGGCAGAGATGTTAGCCACAGGGGCAACATACCCGACGCTAATCTTAATATATATAAATCTCGTGTCACAATGTTTGTCCTCAATGGACTCCTAAACCACTTAACCGATTATAATAAAATTCGCACACCATGTGCAGTTCGATCCAACTTGAGAGATAGGATAGTTTAAATCTCAAATTATAGTCGCAATTTTAATTTATTGCTAATTATTTGTGTGTTATTATTTGACAGTCACAATTATCTGTTAACTCCAAATGATTCTAACAGATGTCGATACCTTTCGACTGGGTTGAGTAAGTAATCAATAGATGGCGCTGCTATGGTAAATCTACGAACGTGTCATATAAGCTACATTTTAACAGCATAATTACCACGTGTTGTTGACGCTATAAATTAAATTAAATTTATAGTATGCTATAAAATATTTTGAAAAAGTTAGGGATCTGTATGAAAACTAAATTATTTTTAAGTATCTATCTACCCGTGCGAAGCTGGGGCGGACCTCTAGTACCATTTTATAATATTAACGAAGTGAAATGACACCACGCACTGCGTATTTTTTTTCCGTCTGGGTGAGTAGGTAATGCTCTTTTTTATAATCCAGCTATTTTATTGCACCGGCGCCGGCGGGTAGGTACCTTACCTGCTCGGTGCTTACACTGTTTATTTAATCCGTTGTCTTTTTGTTTTATTGTGTTGTTTCTTTTGCATTTTGATTTTGCCTGTATTGTTATTATTGTTGTTTTTTGCATTATTGTAATGTTCTCACTGTCCAGCGCAAAGGGTGTTAACCTATTATGCTGGATGGTACTATTTAAAAAAAGTAAATAAATAAATTTTAGTACATGTTACATTGTAAATATAAATTATATGTTCATCAATTCAACACACTGACAAGAGAAGAGGAGACAGTTGCGTAAAACCTATTCATTTATTTATTTTATTTTTATTTTATTAAACAGAAATATACAAAGAGTGATATTATTACAAACAATTACACAAATAGTATGGACAACAAAATCACCAGTAAAGTATACGTAGAAATTAACAGCGAGTAGGTTAAAAGTAAGACAAACAACAGAAAAAAAGAAAAAAAAATACTTAGGTATGTAACAATATGTGCAGGCTCAGCTGGGGATAATGGGAAGAAGAAAAAGAGTGAGGGATAAGAATAAGTTATTTCTCTGACGTCAGGTGTGTTCTTACGTTTTGCCTGAAAACCGTATGTTTAATCGCTTTAGTGAAAAATAGAATAGAACGAAAATAAGACATCTGTTGGAAAACTCACCTATAAATGCAAAACTATTGTGAATGTCTGCTAGTCTTTAGATAAGTTCGGTAGTACCTACATCCGTCCATCTTTCTTATTATGGTCAACTGGAAGACTACTGGTTGATATAATTTCATCCCCATATTTATACCACTCTCACCGGATCCCTTCCGTTGGCGTGATCTTTCAAGTAACGCCTTCTATTTCTTCCCCATCGCCTGATGCCTTCGATATCGCAGATACTCCGAATCCAAAGTTTCTTACTCTATCTCGAATGGTTAATCCCATACTTTGGATTGGATAGTTTTCGAGAATTTTCGTTGTCGTGGTGTCCTCTCTGGTTTCTACGTCGTATATAATGATCGGTCTAAGCAGGTATTACAAATATTGTAATTCATTTTCTTCAAATATTAATTTGAATTTTATAATACCTACCTACGTAATTTGTATATTTTTTTTTGTTTTGAACTGAGAATTTAATAGTTTTCTCCTTTTGAAATTCGTCATACCTTATTAAATTGATTGCGTATAAGTAGGTGTCGTTTTATTTTTAGCTTTCATTGATAGACGAAAGATAGATGAAATTCCGGTTGATCCGGCCGGATTAAAAATAAGACCGGATTGTAAGGTTCTCGCATAGGTGATGTTTTTGACGTACCTAGTTTAAAAACAAATTTACTACCCCACTTACTTTTTGTTCAGCAAAAGGATATATTTCTGTACTTGTGTTTTTGAGAATGTTCACTAATCAAAAAATCCTTGAAGGTATGAAACAACCTACCTTTACAATATTCTCAAGGCCGTTCTATAAGAAGAAATGAATATACTAGAAAAACACGAACACAGGCTTAATGATATAATATTATGATCAAGACTGACCTTAAAAGGTCTGAATAATAACAATTGGTTGATATGGGATGTGACCGTTGCAAATGTTGGCTCTATGAGTACCTACACCAAAATGTCAGAAGTCACGCGATCTCTTGGCTTGTACGATCCTCAAGCAAACAGAAGTCAGAATTGATATTTACCCATCCAAGATACAAGTAAAAAAAAATAGGGATTTACAGCTCCCTGAGCTGGCTTACAATTTTTCAGCATTGAATGATTTTATTGCAATTGTTATTGAAAAGTGACAATATATGTCACACAGCATTGCTATTTAGACACAAAAAAGCAAAAAGTAAGTACCTAGGTAGGTACTTACTTGCCTAAAAGCGTATTGTTCTGGGACATCTAGATGAGTGAGCTGAACATCTTGTGGTTGCATTGAGGCAGACATAGCCAATAGGCAATAAAGATGAGACATTTACAAAAATGGATATTGTCATATCCTGGCGCCAAATACATGACAACAGTCGCAGTCTTTAAATTTGTCTTGTTCTCAATTATTTCCAACTTTTATATCTATATTATTTCATAAACAATTAAATATCGACTTGTTGCATACATTAGATTTTTCGACATGTTGAACATGTTGAGAATTCTCATGATTAGGTGTTTCGAAGACTTAAAGATTACCACCCAATGGCGAACGTTGTTAACGTAAAGTGAACACACTAAGCCAGCCTTCGAAACAACATTAGAAGACGTTCGCGGTCGTAAGCTCGTAGTGGTTTGTTCCATTTAAAAATCGAACATCAGTGATGAATTCTTAGAGATTTTAGTTGTTACATATTCTTATAAGAAGGTTTGTTTTTCTTTGCACGCAACTTCTAATGATGGATTTGACAAAAAGTCTTGCTTGCATGAATTTTATACGTGATTCTGTGAAAGTATGAAAATATCGTTAACTTAGCAAAAAAGCTATTGTTGGTTATTGTGTGCTCTTAAAAACGCCATTTAGCATCAGAAAATACTATTTTTAACGCTTAAAAATATAAAATGTATACAATACAATGTAGGTATCATACATAAATTTCAAGAACCTTCTAAAAAGGCACTTTAAAAAACGTGGGAAACAATCGTGTTAACTTGGAAATGATATAGAGAGAATGTATCGATCGTAAAGTGTACACTTTACCTACTATAGTTTCAGGCTTTCATAGATATTTCAGCATTTTTTGTTTGACGATTGCCAATATTTACATTCACAAAAAGCTATTATTGCGATATTATTAAGTCTCGTTCCATAGAACTGAGAAAGATATTTTTGATCTTAAAGGTAACAGTTTTTGTTCGATCATTTTTGTACGGAAATTTTTCGATTATCGTTTCGATATTCGATCATAGAAAACTTATACTAGTAGTACAGTTGCTTGATTGTACACAATCGTATTATACATATCATATTCACGAACTATCAAACAACAAAAATGTAATTGGAATATTTGTATCAAGCTCTACTGTACAGAATAATTTAAGTCATTCTTTTATGACTTCACATTGAGTCAAACGTAGGCAGTAAGAGCTCTCAGTGGAGAAATCGCTTCACGAAATCTTGTGTTTTTTTTTCCTATTTTTGGGGTGATTTTCTTTAAAATCATTTCAATCACACTCCAGTCCATTCGAAGGTATTGTACATTTTTTTCTTTATAATTAATTAAATGAGGAAAGAGAGTGTAATATTCTCCTTGAGTTTTACGCTCCTGTAAAATTGGATGCACCCACATTTTTCTCCTTGTTTCATATTTTTTTCTTTCCTTCTTAACATTTTCTTCTTCGTCGAGAATTTAACACATAACACCTAATTCTTCAATCGAAAACTTCATCGACATTTTCGGATGCAAATAATATTATGTACAAGCAATTAAATACCAAACACACCCGACTTTGTTGATTGACGGTTGAATACTGAATCGTGAACTGAATTAGAATGTTACCAGATCGCGATCGGAGCGAGAACAGACCGCGAACGAACCGTGATCGGCCTTGAATGTGAACATTACCAGACCGCGAACGGAGCGGTATCGGACCGAGATCGAACCTATGGTGTGAACGCACCCTTAATGTCATTCCTCAAGTATATAGCCATATTAAAAGGCCTATTTTAATACATATTTTTCGGAATCCATCAATTTAATCTTAACAAAAGCATTATTTGAGTCTTTCTTTGACACCTATGCTCGCTGTCCGGTATGACAATGATTTTCACATTTTTTCTACCTAACAACTTTTATAAAAAATATTTTTTGAATATTTTGTTTCAGATCTTTACGAAGTACCCACCGAACTCATAATTTTGCTGTCCTTCTTTTACGGCACCATATCTTTCCTTGCCGTGGTTGGCAATGCTCTGGTCATGTGGATTGTTGGGACATCGCGTAGAATGCAAAATGTCACCAACTACTTCATAGCAAATCTGGCTTTAGCTGACATCGTCATTGGACTTTTTTCAATACCCTTTCAGGTGAGTACGATATTATTATCTTCTTACCGTAATAATTCAGTAAAATTTAGTTTAAATGGAGGTCTATTCTTTCAACAATATTATACCTATAATAAGTTAACAGGTTTCACATGTGAATAAATTTGTACTACACCGCCATCTCTTGGATTTTTTAAATAGAAGCATTGTTTTGATTTCAAACTTATGACCCATCGAACTTCATCCTGTTTTCAAATCTACGATACCTATTTCATAATGAAATAAATTATTAGTCAAATTTAACTAAGTTTTAATGTCGTAAATCACATTTTATTCATGTACTTAATAACTCAAAATTATTTTTTTTATTCTGGGTTTGGTCGAAGGTCGACGGGCGGGTCAGCTAGTATGTAGATAATTCATTTATCAAGTTGATGTTGTATGTCAAATCAACTTTAAGCTAAATTCGTAGAATATATCTAAAGATATTTATCGTACTTTTGCCACTTTAAGAATGATCATACAAGAAGTGTTAGACATTATTTACAGCCTTAGGGTTTTAATTTTTGAACTACGAAATATTATATTTAACCAAATCCCATATCTATTAAAAGATTTGGGAAGTCATCTGAACCATATGATGTGAATCTGGAAATGAGTTAAAACCGCTCATAATGAGTTTTTAAACGACATTTCAATAAAAACACGCATCCATAGAAATACAGTGATTAAAAAAAGCAAAATAAGCAGTAATTAAAATAAACAACTAAATACTCCCTTTTCGACCCAACTAAGGGGCATCGGGAGGCATCAAAGGCCCTACACCGCGCTCTATCTATTCTCTAAAATAATCATTTTAATATTGTATGATGGCTTCAGAATCAAAATCATGACCAGACTTTTTTCTCAATATTGGGGGTTTTTTCAACCCTGTAAGTACCATCAACCATCATTCCTTCACTCGTCCAGTGTTGGACATAGGCTTCACTTCCCAACTTCCATGATTTTCTATCTCTTGGCATTGTGTGCCATTATTTGCCGGTCACTCTTCTCATATCATCAGACCACCTCAGATGTGGCTTACCAGGGTTTGTAACCGTCAATAGTCATGCACAAAAATGAAACTTGGCCATGGACATTTTAGAGAAAAAAATTGAATGGTAGATACTTCCTAAGTTACTTAAAATGTAGTAGAGATGAGATTTTTTTGTAGATGATAAAAAGGAATAAAGATTTATTAGAATAACGGTGTTTGAAAATATATTTATTCTATAACAACACTGAGAAAAATTCTAGTAACCGTGCTAGTAAAAAGTGAGCCGACTAATTCGAGGAAGCATCGATTACAATATTTTTGTTAGTAATACCAGTTAGTAATTATTACAAACTACTAGAATGTGCTAGTAAAAAACCTGGAGCAACTAAATAAAAGAAGCTAGATTTACTAGAAAAGATTTTAAAAAGAACTAGCAAGTTAGTACAATCTACTATTTTCAACATTCAACTAACAAAGTTAGTTAATTAGTTAGTTAATTTTCAAGTAAATGTTACTAACAGGTTTTTTTCAAGTACCCGCAACTAACAAGTTAACTAACTCTGATTTTACTAATTTCGAGCTAGTACCCGCTAATAACCACTTTTACTAGAATTCATCAACTACATAACTCCGTTCTAGTAAAAAATGGCTGAGTTTTTACTAGAATTTTTCTCAGTGAAGTTTTGATGGTTAAGACATGTTGATTTTTTTTTTTTTTTTCTTAGGGGATATTTTGCGCTCCGACCTGAATTGGTCTATTGTGCTTCCCCTACTTGCTCATGGTGTTACCCAATTAGAGCTTCCCCACTAATCCCAGACGCTTCAGAAAGTCCAGCATTAGGAGGGGATCCAAGGTGGCGAGGTCTTCCACCTCTATCCTGTGTTTACCAAAACTTCTTGCTCTCGCATAAACTACTGCATCGCAGTCTGTAAGTAGGTGGTGAGGCGTTTCCACCCCTTCTTCACAGAATCTACAGGTTCCATCATCTTCGAGTCCCAGCTTCCTCAGGTGTAGAATAATGTAATACAGAAGTGTAGGTATATATTATGTGATGTAATTTTATACCTACTTGTATGTTTACATAGTAACATAATCGGATAATTTTTTTTTTTTTTAACATTTCAAGAGGTAAACCAAAATACCTTTATCCAAAATAGAATAAAACAATTTTCTGATACGAACTAAGTAAAATTTTGAATAAAATTTATTCGACCTTACTCAATGAACGATCAAAAACTATCTCTAGACAAGTTTCAACTAGGTTATACATACATACTTACACATTACTATGAAAAATTAATTTCATCCTTTTGAAATGTTGGATACATTATACGTGTTTATAGAAATTGTTTTTGAAAATAATCGATTTCTATTCTATCAGATTTTTTAATTCGTTTCCAATCTCTTTGAAATCGTTTCATCTAAACAATGAAACAAGCGATCTCTACAAAAGCTTTCATTGAAAAATAATTATTTAAGAACCGATTTAATGAAATTACTTATCGTTAAAAGTTATTTCATTTTATATTTTTAGATAGGTAACTGAAACTATATTTTTTTTTTATATATAACTGAGTAGAAGAAGAATGAGAAAAAAGTGAATGCGCAAGAAAGGGTGTACGTACACTGCACAACGTGAGCGTAAGGCTGGTTTTAGAGTAGGTACTTTTAACGCTGACTGCACGCTGACCGTCACGCGCCGGCGCTGATATCCGAACTTTTTTATGAAATCGATGACGCAAGACAAGAAAGAGATGAAATAATGACCAGACACTTTTATCAAATAGTCTGCAAATAATGATCAGGCCTGCATGTGTATGGTTATTTTTGAAAGATAGTGGGTTCGAAACCTGGTATTTAGCGACCACCTTCTTGGCACAAACTTTTATTATTTTAATTGATGTGAAAAAATAAATAGGTATGATTGCGACCACTTTGCGACCACTCAGTAACAATTTTTTTATAAAAAATGTAGATATGTATAAATTTTGCTATAATTATGAATTAAAACCAATTTTTAAAATCATATCTGTATTATTCGTACTATGCATAGAATTCATTAATTATATTCCAAAATATACAATCTATAATATAAAAGAAAGTCGGGTTTGTGCGAACACTTATAACTCGAGATTGGCTGAACAGATTTTTATGATGCTTGGTTTACTGGATTTTTCTCCGCTCCGCATAACACAATAGTAGTTATTAAAAATTCGAAAAATGGATAGCAAATAATATAAAATATGGTATTAAAGTGAGTAGGTATGTAACAGATTTAATGACAACAACGTCATCTGTGAAAAATTCCATTACAACACAATTTTATTTATTTTATTGAGTTTCAAAACATTGTTATCCAGATTTTTTATAGAACTTCTTTCACGCTTTCAGAAATATTTTTTTAATATTCAAACATATTTTAAACGTATTTTGTATAAATTAGAAATTCGAAATCAATATTCATAGTAAGGACTACAGGACAACGTCTGACGGGAAATCTAGTTAACCTACATAATAATTCAGTTATGAATTTACTTATATGGAAGCATCACGCTCAAAATACAAATGCTACGTCAGATATGAATCTGCGCAGAGCCGTGCAAAATGCTGGAGAAGGATCTTAAATACAATTTGCTGCATTAACTTTAATATATTTAGAGTTATTTAAAAAAACACAAATTTTTTAGGATCTGCATACAAATTTTTCAAAAAAGACAGTAAGCCATCTTTTGGAAACAAAATTACTCATGAATTACTCGTTGAATGGAATCTTGGTATTACTTACGGTATGAGAATGTAATAAAATAATCGGAGATTGATTTGTTATACATATACATGTTAATCAAATCTTATTACTCTCCATTAATAAAGATTTAATGAAAAAAATTTGTAAAATGATTCCTCCTTTGACATATTTGATGTCGGTAAAACAGCTGCCTTTATCACACATAGAGGGTATAGGGAATGTAGCTAAGATTCAAACCATAGAGTCAAACTTGCGTAATATATCGGTAGGTTCGTATAATATTATTTGAGGTCGGTAAAACAGCTGCCTACATCATTCGTTAATCACCTTAAATTTGTACCATTCCACACATAGAGGGATGTAGCTAAGATTCAAACCATAGAGAGAGTAAAATTAGCATAATATTATGTAGGTAGGTTTGATTGAACAGTGAAATTGAATTAAGTGTGAGATCTAACATAATATTATGATACATGCAGTTTTTTTCCATGTGAATGGCAGACTATAATTTTTCCTCTTTCTTTTTTATAAAAATTAAAAGTGTCGAAATTCTTCTCTCTTTTTATGAATTGTGAAAGTGTTATTCTTCTTTTTCTGTGCTTATGCAGTTATAGAGGTCTGTTAAGCAATGAGAAGCTAGACTAGAACCTGTTTAGTTACCTACCGATCAAGACTGACAATCGGAATTAAAAACGTAAAGCAAGACGGGTATTTGCTAGTTATAAATAATTGTATCAAGCATGTGTAGAATTGACTTTATTTATTTTATTCTTAATCACTTTCCGAACTAGGTATAGGTATACATACTTAGTCAAATCTGTCAAACGTGATAGTTATTCCCTACATAAAGAGCTTTGAAAACATGCCACTTATCATTAGTTGGTATTCTAACGAATGTAAAAGATAAGAAACTTGCGTATAATTTTGGCGAACCTTTGGTATTTTTTTGTTGGCCTGTAACTATTCACATACCTATTCGTGACTTATTTATATAGTTTGCGCACTACACATATTGTATGACTAAATAACAGCAATTTTCCATCGTCAACCTTTATATTATTCAAGCTACAGAATATATAGTAATTGACTTATTACACAAAGAGGGTGAAAATGTGTATGGGAAATATCTGTTTCCATAAAATTTCTCTGATAATGTATTCATAGAACAGTGTCCTAGAAACCTATAGTGGTAGATAAGCTAATAGATTACTTACTAGGATAGTTTTGATTCCTGGAAAATAGTAAACACACTCTTCATCATTAGAATGGAAACATTAAATTGCTAAAAATGCCCTCCTTGCCATCCGTACCCTAGTTTTTAAAGAAGCCAGACTCATTATTAAGAGGTCTAGACAAAGATTTGGAAAAAAATGAGTGATTTCAAATAACGTTTCTCCTTTAGGTTAACTTGTTTCAGATTGAACTGGATCTCTTGTCTAGAAAAAATGTCTCAGGCAGTAAATAAATAAATAAATAATGCTTTATTGTTACAAAAAATGCAGTCCTGATACAATCCACTCACGAGAGTCAAAGGGCAGACTTATCCCGCAGGATCTCTTCCAGCCAACCCAAATTACAAACAAAAATAGCAATACTTTCCGCTAGCTATAGTGACCCCTTATTTTACTTTGAGAATAAGAAATATGAGGGTACAGGAAATATGTGAGGTTGGGTATGGACTCATTCCGACTCCCCTACATTGAATTACACTGCCAACCTTGTAGAGACGACTCCTCAAGACGCTTCGTCTTCTTCTTGAAGTGTCCAGTCGTCTCCCCCCGACGTTGTTTATCACTTGAACAAATGCCTCCCTGTCTCTACCTGCATGAATGTAGTCCGCGCTCTTATGTAGCGGAGCCATGACACAATAATACCCCCTATTCTGGATTTTTTCGAACTAAAATAAGAACGTTCCAAAATTTAAGAATTAAGGTCAAATGAATTAAAATTCGTATTCTATAAAGCAATGTGTTCTAAAAACTAAAATGACTTAAATTAGTTCACCATAAACAAAAATATGAATTATAATTGTCTATGGTCTATATCGCGCATGCGCAGTTGGTCATGTTTGTTTATTAAAAATAATACGACTGTCAAAGTAGTGACCAAATGGGTTAGAAGCATCTCAAATTTGCCTTTTTATCAGACCAACTCTTAGATTTCCTTTTGAAATAAATAAGTATAATTAGTTTTAGTGCAAATCTCGTGTTGCAATATACGCAAGAGTATTTTATGAAAGTAGTGATTTTGATCTAACCTCCAATTTTTATTTCGGCATAACGAAACACGCGCAAATAATCAATTTTATGATTTTATTTACCTTAATAAAGATATTTAACGCTTTTTTTAAACTTATTAGGTTAAAATAATACTTTTATAATAAAAATATCATCAGATATATTTTAAGTCGCATACAATTAGGTGTGAACTAAAATTAAGAACGTTTTGACATAAGAACGCACTAAAATTGACTTAAATAGTGTTGTAGAATACCAAAATGAACTAATTTCAATATTAGTCACATGAAGAACGCTCTTAATTTTTATAGAATACCGATGTGCACTTAATAAAATTGGAACGTTCTTATTTTAGTTAGTGCGCACAGTGCGCGAAACAGAATCGGGCGTAATGTCTTCTATACCCACACCACGTCTTCCCTCGATAATCGGCTGCAGAAGTGAGCACTTATCGCATATTCTGAGAACGTGATCGTATGAGATCTTGTGGATATTAATGTTTGTCAACAATTCTCTATCAATATTTGCCATATTGAGGACCTTCAAATTGCTGACCATGTCTCTCCAAGGGATACGTTACGTTCTATATGATGAATCCACATGTGAAAAGCTTATTTTTTGGTTCACTGTATTTACCTTGAGCGTCCTCATTTCAACACCTACCATACGTAGCACTTTACCGTTCTTTGCCTTAGCTTTAAATTGAAATTATCGTTGCAAAAGAGTGTTCTCATGCTGTCAAATGTTTTATGAGTCATCTCTTTTCCTAGATCGTCATGCTTAAAATAAAAATAAAAAGACAACTTTACCTTGACTTTGAATTATTGAATTAGATAAATTTGATAGAACTTATAGATATCTTACACAATTTCAGAAGTTGTATATAATTAACGAAACTATATAAGAATTAAAAATGATATCTCTTATAGAAATAAGGGTGCTCCTTAAAGATATTCTCAAAAAAGGTCACATATTAATTATTAGAAAAAAAAATCAAAACATATTAATTAGAAAATAATCAAATTGTGATATTATGAATCAATATAGTGAACTATTGTCAGGCCGACCCTAGGTAACGAGATTATCTGAAAACGATTAAAGGAAATACCAATAATAAGCACAAATAATTCTTCAAAAGGTACCCTTATAATTCTTAATGGTCCATAGGCAGTAAGGGCGGCCTTCATATGTATGTAATAATAAAAATAGCTTTTTTAACAGGCTTAGAACCTAATCAGTTTTA
This sequence comes from Mystacides longicornis, assembly GCA_963576905.1. Taxonomy (NCBI): domain Eukaryota; kingdom Metazoa; phylum Arthropoda; class Insecta; order Trichoptera; family Leptoceridae; genus Mystacides; species Mystacides longicornis. The sequence goes on from OY756423.1 coordinate 10,186,733, forward strand.
CAGAAAACTCAACCCTTATAAATTAATAAACAATTTCCACCGCATTTTTTTTTGTAATAATGAATTTGGGCTCACCCAAAGCGAACACAAATACACTTTCGACATCTTTCACATAAATCAGAGCTTGTGTTGTGAAAGTGGAAATGGTCGGCACCGGGACTCGAGCCCACGATCAAGGGTGGATCCAGCTTTGGCGCCAGGGGGAGGGTCACATAGTAAAAAAAGGTCATTTCCAAAATTTGGTATCTAGAAACTACACTTCTCCTGAAAAAAATATAATAGAAAAGTAAGTATTTTATTAATAAATGTAAGTACTGTACTTAAAAATAAAAGGCCTGGATCCGGGGGGGGTCATGACCCCCCTAACCCCGCCCCTGGATCCGCCCTTGCCCACGACCTCCAACACGCTGTGCGTACGAAAGTTGTCGACTGATACCACTGGTCTACCAACCACTTCTTCAATTATTTTTTGTTAAACTGTAATCAAATTAAATTTTTTGTCCGGGGCCGGCTTTTTCGTTTGATTGCTTCTATCGAGCTAGGAGGTCGGTTTCGAGCGGGTCGGGTTTGCTGCGGATTGGTCTCCTCCGGGCTGGCTTGCGGTGTGCGGGGGGCCTTAAAGGGAGAATGTGTACCTACCCGACGTGTCGGGTAGGTACTCCCTCCAACCTTAAACCGAATCCTTATAAATAAATTCAACAATTCATTTTCTTAAGAATTTAGGGAACAAGCATATGAAGGTGAGTACTATTGCAATAAACAAACACGACATGCTAAAATAAAGTAAAATGATGATTTAGAGACCAAAGCATAGAAGAGACTCCTGAGAACCACAGATATGAATATTCTCCGCCATCAGACTTTTTTTTAAGCCTTCACTCGTTTGCGAGTGTTATAGGCCAACCATTTTTTATTCCATTATCAGACTTAAAGGAATCAATTTACTTAATGCATTTGCTGATAAAATCAAACAATCTTTCAATAAAAATAAAAATAGGTACTTAATTTTCGTTTCCGTGCAAAAGCTAAGCCTTTCCCGTCTAATATGTATCAGCAGCAATCGTCTTGTCATTCGCTTCATAATAATTAAATAATGTCGTCCAGGTCACATGAAAATAAAATATACTTACGACTGAAAGTTTTAAACAGATTTATTATAACATAATCAAATAGCTGAGACCTGGAATATTCACAGATGTATGGCTATTATAGCCGACATTTATAATAAATGTCGGATCTTGAAAAATACTTTTCCAATATCATACCTATTATCAAACTTCTTAAAAGAACTTCAAAGAATATATCACTTCTATTTCAAGAAAAAAGTTGGGTTTCCTTCTGAATAACAAAATTCACAGCTTTAGGGGGTACAATCTCGTATGTTTCTACTTACATATATGTTTGCATAGGTACCTAGGTACCTTTTTACTTACCACATCACAACGACTTGAATTTGCAGACATTTACACTCTATAATAATAAAGTAAAGTGCCTGACTGACTGACTGACACACTCACTCATCAACGCACAGCCCAAACGGCTAATCGTAGAGAAGTGAAATCAGGTAGGTTTTAATACAAAACCTTCCACTAAGAAAGGATTTTTGGAAATTCCATCCCTAAGCGGGTGAAAAATAGGGGTGAATGTTTTTAAATGTATACGAATATCTCGGAAACTAGACATGGTACAAACTTGAGATTTGGTATATGAATTCTCCTATAGAAATGAGTAGTAGGTTTCTTGGATTTTTTTTCCAAAATTTCACTAAAAGGGATGAAAAAGAACACATAAAAAGGGATGATATTTAAGTGGCCCCTAATAAGTTTAAAACTGGTTTTATCGAAATTTCAAAAAAATAATTATTTCTTCAAACATCAATATTGAGGGGTTAAGGGGTGAGGGGTTATTTTTATTGAACAACCATATCTCTTAGATTATCATATAAACAAACAATATTCATAGTTAGGACCACAGGACAACGTCTGTTGGGAAAGCTAGTACAATATAAAAGAAATTACTAGCTGATGAATAAAAACATTCAAGACACTGCCCAAAATAGTTAAATTTTTTTGGTGAGACTCGTACGTAGAAATTAAACAGTAACGAAATGAAATATTGTGTTACATTACAAAAACTTAAGTTTAAATGAGAACGTTTTTAGTGGTGTCTTGCTTTTTGAAAAGGGTAGCTTAGGAAACATAACCTGTAATTACCCATTCAGTACAGAACTAAAAACATGGTACAATTTAAAATAGACATTGTCGCGTAGGTATTATTATTACTTTGGCTGACTTGTCTTTGTTAAACTTTTTACCTAGTTTGAATTTTCAGACATCTTAATAAAACAAACCCAAATTGTTTATGAGTAACCTACATCATGATTATTTTTTGTAAGAATTAAATATTTTTCGCGTAGGTATATATACTCCATACCCTAGATAATAATATACTGAATTGGTCTTGAAGGAAAGCAAAAGCCCATCTCAAAAATTTTAATTTCTGGCTGAAGATGTATACATTTTAGTAGACGCGTTGTCAATCGCTCGAGTTTGGGTGGAGGTCTTTAAATAAATTTAAAAAAAGTTGTCTTGTATTTACATTTATGTAACCTTAACACAGTTGTAGGTAGGTAGATAGCTTCTTGAAGGTAGTTTGTGTGAAATAACTCATGCAATTCTTACTTTTTGCTATATAATTCTCCCTGGAATGTCAAAATGTAGGTATTCATTTATTATTTTTTTGTCTTAAAAAGCTGTATTTGAAAATTTTAAAAATGATGTTTTTTTTTGTATAAATTTATGCTTCAAAATAATTCACTAAGTGTATTGATAAAAAGTCTGTACTTAGTTTAAATTCAAAATGTAGAAATATAACTCATAAATCAGATAACATTAAACTTGGGTCAGATGGCAAACATTAAATATGGACTCAATGTATCGGAAAAATACTCCAATAAATCATAAGCCAACTTCTAAAGCAAACGTTATTACATAGTATATAGATATTTTAGCACGGTTGTTTTTTTTTCTTTCAGTTTCAAGCAGCCCTCCTGCAGCGCTGGAACTTGCCGTATTTCATGTGCTCCTTCTGTCCGTTCATTCAAGTCCTGAGCGTTAACGTGAGCGTCTTTACGCTTGCGGCTATCGCTGTAGATCGACACAGGGCTATACTTTATCCGCTTAGGTAAGTACCTACCTGTCCAGTGTCCAATACGACATTTTCAAACAGTAAGTTTAATGTATTTCGATCTTTCTCTTAATCTTTTTTTTTATCCATCACGCCGGCCGCGTCTTCTAAGGCAGAGACAGAGCGAACGAGCATGTACTCTTTTCTATCTCAGCACATTTCTTTCGCTTCTTTGACCGACATATCATTTCTCATTGTAAAAACACTTCCTGCCAAAAAACAATCTTTCTCAATTTTAAATTACGTAACTGGTTTCTTGGGGTATTTTCGTACCCCAAAGATTAAAGTTAAAAAAAAAATTGAATTATTTACTTTTATGTAGACGTTTTTTTATTAAATTAAACTACAGGTTTCTTAATTATAATTGCTTCATTTTATTAAACCAGATAAAAAAATAATAATTATGTCTCACATTTTCTTGATTTCTAAAGACCTTTTTTTAACATTGGTCAAAATAAATATCAAAAATAAAAATATGTTTTTCTAAAGTACTAAACTATATAATTTAAGAAAATAACAGTATCAAAGAGGTTGCACTCAACAAAAAAAACTGACAACTACTTTTTGATACATATATTATGCATACAAAAAAGGTATTTCGTGAGAGTTTTGCACATTTTTTTTATCCATATCATAAAAATCTGATGAATAATCTTCAATCAAGCTTCTTTTAGCATTATCTGTGAAACATCCCGACATTGTTGTTGTAAATCTGAGAAATAAATAAATATCTAACAAAAAAAAATAATCATAAACGGTTTCGTGGGGTCATTATGGACCCCAATACCCACGTACGAAAGGAACCAAAGGCCGCCGAGCTACACACGCCCACGCACTGCGAGGTCCCAACATACACTGAGAATACCCGGAGTTTGATGATAAATATCTAAACATTCACTTTGCTGAACGCATATCGTATTTCTGAATCGATAAACTTATTTTATGGAACAACTCTATAGCCTTGGAATTGACTTAACGTAACATTTTCTTCCTTCTCTTTTCTAAGGTTGATTTATTTTTAGATTTTTGTTCCTTATCATATTCCACCACAGTAAAATATTAGAAAAAATACGCACATTACCAATCAGGATATAATATTTTACTCTTATGAAACTTTTAAAAATCAACATTCCTGTATCTCATTGATTGTCTACCTTCTAGAAATCTAAAAACGAGCATAATTATTATTGTCTTCTGTTTTCATAAAGAACTTGTTATGGGCAACCATATTTCAAGAACATAACCCGCTGCATATTATGTTAATGTTTTAGTAAAGTAAATAAAAGAACATCTGGGAAATTGCTAAACGCTCAGAACATAACCGTAAATCTGTTGCTATTAACCGAACAGACTGAAAGAACCGCTTAAAATGCAACTTCGCTCAGAATATAGCTTCCTATAATACAGAAAGCAACACGAGTGTCATAATACTTTACATTTTCTAAATGATATTTTGACATGATAATGCAACATTTTATTGACATGCTTTAACACTAAATTATATACATAATGAAGTTTCTTCACGTTTATAAGAAATTCAGTTCATTATTGGGAAACCTTAGTTTAATAGATTTAAAAACAGATATCTTATTATGACGCTTAGCTAGTTAGCCTAGTTTGTAAATGCATGTTAATAGAAAAATGCAGATGGTGTCATAAAAAAGCAGCATATAAATTAGGTATGTCAAAGAAAAATTAAGCTAAAAGGAATACCTCCCAAAAACGGTGGGTGGACAATGTCTAAAAATAGGGATTTGTCAGGTAGGTACAATGTACATGGCAACATAATATTTTTTATTACGTTCCTACTTTTCTAGGGTAACCTGAAAGACATAAATTACCAAATTTTAGCAGCAAGTACACTAGATAATAATATAGGAAATCTTTTTCTTATTTTGTGACAAGGGTAAATCACATACATAATATTATGTTTCCTACGTTATTCAAAAACAAAAAAAATATTTCAGGATAGAGATAATACATATTTTAGTTTGATTAAAAGAACTGTACCAAGTCTTTTTTTTTTTTCTTTTTTTTTTACCGTATGAAAATAAACAGTTTCCATTATTATGAATTAAACAAACAACTTTCGCTACGTAAATACACAAACCCCCGAAAAAAAAAATGTTTCCATTATTCATTTCAATTAAAATTGCGAGCAACCATTGATAGAAAATGATTACTAAAAAATTAAACTCAAACCATAAAATTTAGGTATCAATATGACTATGCTATCAAAAAATTAAGAACCATGTACACTTTATTTTTTGGAAAAAAAAAATTGAATAGAATAGAATTGAATCTAATGAACTATAGAAAGATACATATAAATATTATCTTAGTAATGATTGAACTTTCTCTAGAATTTGACTATCTTTGATACTAAAATTAATACAATTTAAAGATATCTCATTTTTTATTTCTTTTCTTTCTTTATTTACCGATCGAGTAGTATTTATAGACAACTCAACCATCCATTCTATAAATTATTTAATGAGATGGACCATCCTTATCACGTTTTTATTATTTTAAACAATTACAGGTAGGTGCCATCATATCGTTATGAGGAATTGAACCAACTTCTAATTAATATCGGTAATAATTATTATTAAAGATATCATCCATCACATATTATCGGACACAATATAATGTATCTTTTGCATTATAAATTGTCAATCCATATTGAATGGATTTTTAAAATCAATATTTAAAACTATATCAAGGTAGGATCATGTAATAAATATTTGTCTTTCTCCGAGTGAGAAATTGAGAAAGAAAGAATGTAATGAATATTAATAATGTCGAGCATTTCCAGTAGCACGTCTAATTTCAAATAAGCAAGCATCCGCTATACGTGACAAAGAACTTTAAATAATATACAACTGGTTCTTGTGAAGAATCTTCATACTAGCTATTCCAATTCCTGTTTTAAATAATATCATAGAGTGTAATATAAAACTTCTTTATAAATTCGTATAAAACTATTATGGGATTCTCAACTAGAAATTTTAGCTATTGCACTAGATATGCACTATAAAGGTACGGTTCTATCAAAATTGTGGGAGGAACATTTTGATATGAATAACAGTGGGCGTAAAAATTGAAACACCCACACATACTACTGCTGTTTACTTCCAGTTGTGTGGTTCATGCTGGCATACATATCTGTGTGTACAAAAGTTCGCATTTACGCAATTTCTCATCTGAACAGAAACTCAGTTGTAAGCATGGATTGGCAGGTAAACTGAACAGTTTGTGATTCAAATTGAAGTTTTTGCTAAAATAATAAACAGAAGAAAATAACCGCTTTGTACCGTATAAGTGAATATTTTTTTAATTTTATAAAATATGCACCTATGTAGCTACATTTACCTAAATCTGGAAGAAAGAATGGGTGCACGCGAACGAGGCCAACCTCGAATGACATGGTCCGATCATATCGGTGCCGTCTTACAGGGTGGCCAAGTCAGGATCAAAAGGAATAGAAGAGCATGTATGCGGAAGGTTATGCGTTGTATTGTTTGGATAGGAAAGAATGAAGACCGTACTCTTTACCTACCCCCTTCGGAAAATGGCGAGATGGGTAATAAAAAAGTTAAATTTAAAATCCGCGAACCTGAAGTTTTTATTATTGATTTTCTTTTCTCTCTTTGTTTAGTCGAAAACTATCTATGTGTCATACAAGCATCTTTACGGCTAAGAAACGAGGTCTATAAATTTTTCTGAATAAATAAGAAATTAAATAAGTAAAAATGATTATCCATTTTCTTTCTGATTTTGGACGAGTCCCAACAATAAAATTGAGCGATGTCTTTTGTTGCATAATGTTTCAAGTTAAGATTTAATATCACTAAAATCCCTTACAAACCTAACCAATTTATACCATTTTTTTTTAAATTATACTTGATTTTTTTATTCGTCCAAACCATATTTTGAAAAAATGTGAGCAAAGCAAGACTCATGAGTACGCGAACATACAAGTTCTTTCCTTCAACGTGCATGTGCGCGCACATCAAGTTATATGTAAAGTGTGCACACTTTCTGTAATTATTATGGTTTGCTTGAAGAAGTCATATTGTTATATGCTGTAAACTCTTGAAATAGTAGGCACGTCATATTTCTTGATAAAATTCCATAGGTATATATTTTTACGCCTGACCTCCTTCTTCATAAGTATAAAAACGTTTCTATGAAAGTTAAAAGAAAATAGAAAAAAAAGGGTTTTGTAATTGTTTTTTTTTCCAGCACAAGCTCTTTCATTTTTCACAAAACACGCTTCCTAAGAATATCTCTCGCTTATTTCCACAGCGCAAGACCTTCTAAGAGAATCGCCAAGTTCATAATAGCCGGGATATGGGTCATAAGCGTCATATTCAGTGTTCCCATGGCGATTGCATTGAGGGTTGAATTGCAGCAGGAACAACACCCAAGTAAGTAATAATCTTGCTAGATAATTATGTTTGGGCATAAATAATCATTTAAACTTTTGAAACCTTGAATAAATATAGTTCCCGTGTAAACGGGAAACTATATCGCTGTTCTTTTACAAATTTGTTTCTTTATTCACACAGTTACTGGGGTCACCTACACGAAGCCTTTCTGCATGCCGAGCAACATCAGTGACAAGGGTATGATCATCTACAGAATGATTCTCTGTCTTCTTCAGGTTAGTAGTTGTCATAATTATTTTTTTACTGGTGTTGAACAATTTATTATTATTGCTAACACAAAATTAAAATAATACTTATCTACTTAATGATGCACACTTACCATAGATCGCGTTGACATAAACAATACATATTTGACCCCATATTGGCAGAACAAACCTTATTCCTAATTGAATATGGACAGGGAAATTTCCGTTTTAAATTAAATTATCTGTACCCGTATTCAGAATTTTACTCACTAACGTAAGTGAGAAACTCACGGGAATTTCGTATGGGCTGCGGAGTTTTTCGAATTATTCTGTAGCGGCATTATACACGTTTCTGAACATTTTTTTACTCCGCGCCAGCGCTAATGTTACAAAAACTTACAATAGGGGTACAGAGCATTGTCAAACAAATTACATACAATTTCGTACATAGGTTGTGGCTTGAATAAAACATTTTTTTTAAATACACAACAAACTTCAACCTTATTAATTTGGAAATTTCAACTTTTACTGTAATAAAGCAACACCTGTGTAAACTGCTTATTATTAATAGAGTTTCAGTTATCTCGTTTAAATTCAAATGCTTGAGTTGAAAGTTTATAAATGACGCCAATAAATTGTCTGTTCACTTAATGCCCCATCTACACAAAACACTTAAGAAAATTCGCACGTGTTTGAATTTTTCCTGGTTTCCTGGTTATATAGTAAAAAAATTATGATTGTCGATCATATAAAATAAGATTTAAGGTGGTTGGTAGACCAGTGGTATCTGTCGACGGCTTTCATACGTAAAACGTATTGAAGGTCACGGGGATCGAGTCCCAAACTCACGAAAAAAAAGACACAAGTGGTAGGTAATTTCGGCTGGATTTATAAGGCAACTTATAAGGTAAAAGCTCATAAATAAGGTGTTAGATTTGAGTAATTTTGTTGAAATGGAATAACAGATTCAAAGAAAACAAAATATATTGTGTTTTTATTCTACCTACTGGTAGGTATTACTAAAAACTCATGACGCTTCGCAATGCACATCATGGTTACTTGGTTACACGCGTTATTGATTTTATTTAACATTTTTGTTTTACAGCAAATAAGTATTTCATACCAATTTGTAGCATAAAATGTTTACATCAAAATAAGATCTAGCAGTGCAGGACTAAATATAACTCACCGTATTTTCAATGATATCGTAACTCATCTGTGTAGAAAATTTTATCCGAATTCTGCCGTGTTGTGCACTATGGTGAGTTGGTTCCAGGTAGGAACATAGGCATATGGGCCTATAGGTCGACAACTATAAAAATACCATTCCATACACTAAAAATGCATTGGGGACTGGTGGTAACAGGGGGTAGCGGACAGCGCTAGGACGAATCACGTGCGGGTATTTCAGTTTCCCGCCGCCTTCGCAACGGGAAGGACGTCTGAGCTGGGGCTTAACGCTTTTTTGTATTTTATCATTTATAAAGGTGTCTGCAAACAAGCAAAATGAGTACCGACTTCAAACGATTAAATAGTAGTGCAAATTTAATCGTTTTACATGTTATGCAATATATTAGGTAATATAAAGTAGCTCAAACAAAAAGTAACAGCGGGTAAATCTACATTTCAAAATAAATACCTACGATTTCGATCCTTCCCTTTAATATTAGGTAGATATAACAGATTTAATTATTTTTTCTCTACTCTGACATGATAAAATATATGTTATAATAAACACAAAGCATAAAAAGAAATTGATAAATGGAGAAGATTCTAAAAGACCAATTCAGAAAACATATTAAGTAGGTACCAACCTAAAAAACGAATTCTTTAAATGTTCTATCAACAGTTATCAACCTTATATCTGTACCTTAGAGCATAAAGTGTGGGAGTCACATTTTAGTAATTTTGCAGGCGAGAGGATTTAGTGAAACTTGAAATTACAAAACGCGAACTTTTTTTCTATATGAAAAATATTAAATCTGAAAATATTTTTTTTTCACCAAATAGACCATGTTTTATGTTTAATTAATACAATTTTCAATATTCTTTATAATAAGAAATATAATGGATTATGCTCTAACAAAAATTAGACTTAAACATATTTTTAATTTCAAAAGTCACTTTTTTTAACAAGTGGTGACTTCAATATTTTGACCACTTATAGAACCTTCAATTGCGAATAAAACTGTATCATTAAGTCAAAATCGCAAAAAAGTGGACTCCCACACTTTATGCTCTAAGGTACAGATATATTTTTATATCACAGCATCATAATAACAAATTAAAAGAAAACATACCTATTACGAAGAATATGACAAACGGAGGAGTTGCCAACATACAATTTCTTAGAGCCAACCTTCAACCCATTAGAAATTTTACAAACCTAGGTACTATTTTTTTTTTAAAATTAACCCGTTAAAATGGTGTCTAATTGAGATGAGCATAATAAACTTTCTTAGAATTTACCTGTAACTGTAAGTACACTTTAAGTATTACGAGTATCCCAGCTAAAATGTATAAATGCCGTATACCTGCATCAGTAGCGACTTTTTAGCCCGTCTCCGGCTACCCTTACTTCGTCCCCCTGATTCCGCACCTACAGATTTTAGTGTTAGGAGTGGTATTATTATAGTTGTCGACCTATACCCGCGGGTATAACTAATGCCCTTACCACACGCTCCGTCTTACCTGTGGTCTTGCCTGCGCAAGCCTGGCTTGTCAGGTAAGACGGAGCGTGTGGTTGGTATAAAACAGTACACAGCACGCTCCGTCTTACCTGACAAGCCAGGCTTGCGCAGGCAAGACCACAGGTAAGACGGAGCGTGTGGTAGGGGCATAATTATCATAAAAACTTTCCAAATTTTTCTAGAAAGACATCCTTAGATAAATATTTACAACAATAAATATCACTGAATCAGGTGATCTGAAGCATTTTCTAAATCTTAATCAAATATTTACTGTCAAGTTTGTTTATAAGAAATGAAAAAAAAGTAGGTATTATTTAAATACAAATTCACAATTTAAATATCTCTCTCACCATATTATTATTCCATCGCCAGATGTTTTAAGGGTTGTTTATTTTATATTGTTTCAGTACTTCACTCCACTCTGTGTGATAAGTTTTGTTTACGCGAGGATGGCGTTAAGGTTATGGGGGTCCAAAGCTCCAGGAAACGCTCAGGATTCCAGGGACGCCAACATAATGAAGAATAAAAAGAAAGTAAGTCAAGCAATTAAATTGTTTATGCGAAATTTTACAGTTTGTGTTGAACACTGTATTACTGCAGAGTGAATAAAGTTATTACTATATAAAAGAGAGAGTTTTCTAGTTAACGAAATTGCAACGATTTTCGCGAGCAGAACCGAACCACTAGAACTTGCTTTAATATCAACTGTCTTACTTATAAAAAATTCTTTAATCGTAAGATTACGTATAAATCACATCAGTTTTTACTTCAATTATGAAACAATAATTAATCCGCGTTTTATTGTATGAAGATGACATTTCATACAAAATTTTGTAAACAAACAAATAGTAGCTGGGCAACGCGAATGATAACTACCAATATTCGCTATATCAGATTTGAATGATTTATTGATGCCGAATAGATACCTTTTTTTTTTTTTTTAAATGAATCTGTGCTCACTCAAAGTGAACACAAATACACTCCTTGACTCTTTCACAGTAAGCTACTGAAAGCTTGTGTCGTGAAAGAGGAAGATGGTCGGCACCTGGGATCGAACCACGACGTCCGCAGTACGAAAGCCGGCGTTGTAACCGCTGGGTCACCAACCACTTCATTTTATTTTTACCTTATTTTACCTTATTTTTTTATTATTTATTTTATATCAAAATATAGTTATGTCCTTATTAAATCATACGAAACCTTTATGTTTCAGCCAAAATGAACCAATTCACGTTTGATCACTTCAATTTTAATATTTGTACCTAAGTAGGTACTTAAAAAGTATTCTTTGAGTATTTTCTTCAAAACTTCATTATATTTCTTATAAATTTAGTTGGTGCATCATGGTTGTAAGCCCTCGAATGATTACGGGAATGCATATTTGCTTTAATTGTTTAAATTTTCTATGATTGATATGATAAACCAAAATACAATGGACCTAAAAATATGAAGGGTGTACATGATTGAAAGGGAAAAAAACTCTAATATAGTGTATTTATTACAGAAAGCGCTTTTGTTTACTTGAAACAGCTGTCAGTTGACGTAAAATCCAACATGGCGGGTGAAAATATACAGAGATCAGCTCAAAATCAAGCGATTTGCGTCAAACTATCTCGATGACAGCTTGATCGTAATATTTTCTATTGCTGAGCTATTTTTTCCACTGATAGTAGTTTTTAAATCAAGCAGTAAAGGTTTCTTTGTTCACAACTATCTCTATCAATAGACGTTGTCCTATTCTACTATGAATATTGAATTCAAATTTGAATAATGATAAATTGATTAATTATTATCTATTTGACCAATATGATTCCGATCGATGCATCTGTTTCAAACGATGTTTGCTGGGCACATTCAGTTCATCGTACCAACTATGAAACAACTTACTGACAGTCGATATGTCGCACTCCAATTTGAATTCACAAAGAGAAAAAATATTATTATTGAAAAAGCAAAAAGAAAATAATTGAAAATTTATAAAAAATGGTCCAGTCGTTCATACATGATGCAGTGACCAAGAAAATTAGGGAGCCATTTTTATCCATTTTAAAAAACACTATTCAAAATAAGCAAATAAAAACTCATGAATAACAAACCTACAAGGAATTATTTTATTACTAAGACTGAGTTAATGACAAAACCGACTCAAATGTGACAATATTATTTTTGTACACTAATTATTATAGGTACCTACCTAATTATTTATTTTAAGCAATTCTGATGTGATGTGCTTCTAACCATAGGATTAATAAATTAAATAAGTCGAGGTCAAACTAAATTATTGTACATCACCCTTTTTTCCGTACTTGGTAGTTGTGGATCCTCGAAAAACAGAACAAGCACCCTTTAAATCACGAACTAGTGCGTCGAACGACATTTTTTTCCAAACAAATCTTTAAAGTAGGTAAACGCCTTTATAAAGATCTAAAGGCAAAAAGGCCGACAAAATAAACGAAAAAAATCATTTCATAGCCCATTTTAAGCTGAAAATACGAAGTTCTGTTGAAATATTATGTAAGTAAATTATAAATTTCAAAAAGGTGTAGGTATGTACCTACGTTTACAAAACATTTTGCTAGATAAGTACTTCCTCGTTGTTTAGGGGGAAGAATTCTTGTGAAAGTATTAGATAAAGTCCTAAATAAGCCGAATGAAATCAAACTAACAAATTTGTCTGAAATTCTGAAAATCTTAACCCTTTTTAATAAAAAAATATTTTTATGATACAGTATTGGCATCATTCCCAGACTTAAACTTTCATTAAATTAAATATTTAGCACAAAAATAATATTGTCAATAATAAAATGAATGTCAATGTCCACCCATAGTTCCTTGTCAAATACACCAGCTGTTTTAAGCCAATTTATCGATCCTTAATACTACTTTCTTATTTGTTTACATCAAAGGCGATTATTACCTATTGTTACTTATTATAATAATTGTTCAAGTCTCTTCTTTTCCATGCCCATTCCCAGTTCATCTGGGGTCGGCCTTCCTGGTACGTAGTCTCCTCATCTTTCTGTCTTGCGTCATCTCACTGGTCAGCTGACCCTCCCTCAACTCTCTCTCGATATTTGTCCACCATGTAGCCTGTGGACGACCCCTCCCCCTGGGTTGTGTGGGGGTGTTGAGATCCACCTTGACCAAGTGATCGTCCCCCCCTTCTATTCACATGTCCATAATTGTTGAAGTATTATTAACATTATTTGTGATGTTAATTAATTGGAATTCATGAAAACAAACCACCTTAAATTCAATGACAAAAAAAAACACAAACGGTTTATTTGTTCATGTTAAAAAGATAGCGAAATACCTTTTGTATATAGGTACCTACCTTATAATATAATATAACAATTTTCTATACAAAGGTGTCAGTATAGCCGGCGGAACTTATTGCCTGAGGCAATTTTTTCCAGTCAACCGGTCCCGTCCAATCTGAGACAGGCCAAACCCGGGTAGAAATTTCAAGTGAAAAAACACTTAGAAAAACTCTGACCCGACCGGGAATCGAACCCGGGACCTCGGATCTGAAGTCCACGCTAGTACAACTAGGCTACCGAGGTCGGGTCTACCTTCCAATTAAAATAAATATAAACAAAACTTTGCAGATCACAATAATAATTTTTAATACGGAATATTGGCTGACGAAGCGACCGCTGAAGATGGTTTTGGCAATTGTTCGTTGATTCTTGTAGTATGAGTTCTATCTTAATAAAGCATTTTTAATTAGTTTATTGGCTTTCTACAAAAAAGACATTTGTATACGCTCGTTGTATACTGTTTTTATACTGTTTTTTTTTTTATTTATTTAATTTCTTTCCACAAAGCATGCGATTAACGAAACAGGAACAAAAAAGGTTTCATTAATAATAATTTCTAAAATTTGCCATTTATCAACCATTTTATGGCTCAACACAACATACCTACATCGTACAAAGTGTTGGCAACCGATTGAATGTTGGCCTACGGAAGAATTTATGCATGAAACAAATATTTTTTATACAAAGCATTAACTAATTCTTCGAGTAAACTTTGTAAACAAGAATAGAAAATAAAATAATTAATCTGATTACAAAAGAACTGGATCGTTTGATTTGATTCTTTGTACCCTATTCAATACAACGACTTATAATAATAAAGTAAGAGGGAAGACGTTTCGATTTCGATATAAAAGTAGGTAGGTAGGTACATATTATATTGCGAGCTCAATAAAATCAATCTGTCTAAAAATATTTGACAATCCAGATCTACTTACCTACTTGTTGCTGGTCCGATATCTGACAAAAGATTTCGTTTTACCCGTCAAAGAAAATAGAAATTCTGTAACATTTTGAAATAAATAAAAAGAATCTTAAAAATGATAATAACATTGTAATATTGCAAACTCAAAGGATAAAAATATTTTATATCAATATTCGAAAACCTTAGATATAATCATGTCCCAATATGAATGTAACCAATAAAATGAGACCTTTTTGTTAAAGGTACTACATATTTTTTGACAGGAAATCTTATATTATTTTGATGTAACACGTTTCTATAGTTCAATTAAGTATATGATTGCATCAAGATTTCATTTTAATACCATACTTTCAATATATTATATTTATGCCACATTCTATGTCTGTTCTTTCTTTTTCTTTCTCAGGTCATCAAGATGCTGGTTATCGTGGTGTCACTCTTTGGTATATGTTGGCTCCCGTTGCAATCTTACCAAGTTCTGCACACGTGGTTTCCATCCATTAATGAGTAAGTTAGGAAATTTTTGTTATATATTTTTTTTATATATATTAGATATTTATCTATGAAATTGCCGTTTTTCAGTACTGGTGAATTAAAACCAAAAAATCGTTTTGATTGGATGTGAATTCGAAATTTACATTAATTTTGTTTTAAAAAGATGTCATTTTTTTTACAAAATTATTCTTTTGTTTATTGATAAGTGTTGTGTTTTAATTTAATTTGAATAATTTTCGTCGTAATGGATACCTACTTTAAAAACAAGTGTTATTATGGAATGTGAGATCCATCGTGGCACCAACGCGGCACAAACGGCACGTAACACCAACAACGCTTACGGAGAGAACTTGACAAACGAACGCACAACCCGTTATTGGTTTTCCCGGTTCCGTTCTGGAAATTTTGACTTGAAAAATGAACCACGTGGTCGTCCGGACGCTTTGGTCAAGGATAATGAATAAAAGACGATAGTGGATGCTGATGATACTCAATCAGTAGCTGAGCTAGCAGCAGCTTTTGATGTTATCATCAAAACAATATTGGTCCATTGGCGACAAATTGACAAGATAAAAAATCTTGGTAGATGGGTGTACCATGTACTCAACGATCGTTCGTGCATCGTTCGCATCGACATCTACTTTGCGCTGCTCAACAGGCACAGAAATGAAGGAATTTTGAACCGAATTGTTATGTGCGACGAAAATTGGATTCTGTTGGACAATCAAAAGAGGTCATAAAATTGGTTAGATCCTGGTTCAGCACCAGGCAATACCCCAGGCGAAAAATGACCTATAGAAAGGGGATGGTCACTGTTTGGTGGTCTAGTGCCGGTGTGATACATCACAGCTTACAAAACAGATGAGCATTACAGCAGATGTGTATTGTGAAGAACTGATGACAATAGTGGAAAAGCTCGCACATTTACAACCAGCTTTGGTCAATCTGTCGTCCTTGCTGCTCCTTCACAACAACGCGCGACCCTATAATACTGCACAACAGATAATCTTCAAGCTGCGAGAATTGTGGTTGAAGGCTCTCCCGCATCCACCATACTCGCCAGACCTTACACCTATCGACTATTACCTTTTCCAGAATTTGGATAACCTTTTAGCGGCAAAAATAAACAACTCCCGAGGGACACTACAAAATGCCTTTGAAGAGTTTGTTGCCTCCCATGCAGCTGATTTTTTACACGAAGGGCATCAATAAACTACTACTGCATTGGCAAAGATACATCGATTGCAGGGATGAAACAAAAAAGAATTAACAAAAAAGTTGATATAAATCTACTTTAAGTTTTTCATACAAAACGGCAATTTCATAGGTAAAGACCTAATATTAGGTATATTATGTATATTGAATAAGACGATAGAAAGATTTCATTAAACGAACGAGGATTTGGATACTATTGAGAATTATTAAAAAGTTTCTCTTCCTATATTCTGTAATAACAAAACCTCAATATAGCGAACAAATATACAGAGTACCTACCCACCTATATTATTATTTGGATTATTTGTTTAGCGGCGTTTTATCATAAAAATATATAAGTAGTATCTTTATATCCTACGTAGAAAATAGTTTGAGAGAAAATAATATTTTTTATTTGCAATCTAGGAGTATTTTATCATTTTTGTTACAAGAAATATGCACTTATCAAACAGTTACATTAAAAAACGAAGTTGTACAAAGATGAAAAAATGTGTTTCTTTTTATCGCATCATATAAAATCATATTTAGCTCTTAAAAAGGTGGTTAGATTTTTAATAAACGCCTGAAAAAAAAATTAAAAGCTTTACACAAATAAATAGCTTATACGGTTTATGAATAAAGCAAGGTTAAAATGTAGAAACCGACAATAATAGTCCACCCCCCATCACTTGAATAACAGGCTGCAAGGCATTGATCAGGAAAAAGATTAGGAATTAAGTATATTATGGTGCTTGAAGTTGATCATTGCTTTCCTACAGAAGACGTTGGTAGAGGAAAAATTCAAAATGTAAGGTGGCTTTTTCTAATAATCTTTATGGGGTGCCTACTTACTGGTGTTGTGTTTTGTAGGTAACTTATGTAAAAATATTGTGGTAGGTAAATAATTGTTTGCATGCGATATTTTAAGTTGTTTCGATTTTCTAAAAATTTTCATTTACAGGTATCGCTATATAAACATCGTATTTTTTTGCTGTGATTGGCTGGCCATGAGCAATTCTTGTTACAACCCGTTTATTTACGGCATATATAACGTAAGTATTCAATAAAAATGCATGTATGTAGAGTCCTATTTTGGTACTAACTTTCATCTGCAAAAAATAATGATATTTTCTTAGACTTTGTATTTTGACTTGAATATTTACATACCTACCTACAGCATTATGCCAAAAGTAAGAACAATGAAAGAAACCTGCTGCAGGTAATAGAATGACTTATATCACATTATAGTGCAACCTTGCCACGAGAGAGGATACAATAATAATTTTTGATAATATCGTTACAGGAAAAGTTTCAACGTGAGTTCAAGCAACGTTTTACTTGTTGCCGTAAGACCAAACATGGCGCTGCAGGGGAAAGTTATGAAATGGTAAAGCTAAAAAATTTTGTTACTGCACAGAATTCTTCCTAGTATCTGATAGGCGCTACTAAAGTATGTTGGTCCGAAATTTAATTAGCGCTTTCTCGCCCAGTCATATATTTATCATTTTTGTCTTAATTATGGATCCTTAAGCTGATAAATGCAAGTGATTAGCTCTTATAGAAATCTTATTCATGCTTTCATAGGTCGAATTTTCCCATGATTTGTAATATCGAGGATTTTGATGTATTTGACCACCTACCTACATGCAGCGATCGTTGCTTGCAACGTTTGTCTGTTAACATAATATGTAAATTCTCTAACATACCTGAACAACACCTGAATTTTGACACCAGGGGCCTTATTCTCGTAACGTTTGAATTGCAATCTAGTTGAAAAGATTCTTAAAATGACGTCATGATCGTTCCACGATTGGCTACATCGTATTGTAGACACTCCCTCTTTCTCTCTGATTGGTCCAATCCTTATCCGAGCCGCCATTTTAATAATCTTTTCAACTAGATTGCAATTCAAACTTTACGAGAATAAGCCCCCTGTTCCAGGAGGAGACCATCGATGACATGTTGGATATGTGACCGTGAAAGCAATGCGCGTTTAATTTTCGCCACTGATATTACGAGATTATTTTTTGGGCTTGCTCGGTTGAACGCATGAAGAAGTAATCGCGGGATTGCTTAATTTTCAGAAAATATGACCGCGTCATCTGCTTAACAGATACTTAATGTTGATATTTTGTTCTCCCAGCCAATAGGATATACTATCCCTTTCGTAGTAGTTTAATCCATTAATTTACCTAATTATATCATAAAATATGTTTTTTTAAATTACAGTAGGTATGCAATTTTCGAATTTGATAACTTAGCCAATGTAACGATTGTTTTTTTTTTTTTTAATTATCTCTCCCAACTCATGGTGGACACAAACACACTCTTTCATAGTAAGATGCTTACAGCTTGTGTCATGAAAGAGGAATATGGTCGGCTACTGGGATCGAACTCACCACCTCCAGTGCGAAACAGTACGAAAGCCGGTGTCATGCCTAACCATTAAGCTAACATCGTCTATATTTTTCTTACGAATTATTATTTTAACCTTCATAAGTCCCTTGAGAAAAATATCAATTTGTTTCATTTTAACAGTTAAGTGTATAAACGACGCCGCCGGAGCATTTGGGTAATTCCCTCCATTGTTTCAATAGGTAAAACTTGGATTTTTTTTATTGAGACTCCAGGTATTCCTGTAATGGAGTGTCTATTGTGCTGATCCCTTTTTATTTTTAAACAATATGCCATCTATTCATTAATAATACTTATAATATTCATTAATTTTAGTAAAAATAATATTTTGAAAGTGTGTAGTGTTTTATACCTACATAACTAGAATACCTGCAAAATGTTGGTATCAATACAAATTATGTTGTTTGTATTTTATTTGTTATCAAGATAATAATTTTTATATTCATAAACTTGATCTCGCTAGCCTAGTGGACAGTGGTATTGTGCTAACTTGCGAGGACCCAGACTCAATTCCCGGTCGAGTCAGAGTTTTATCATTTGATATTTTCTAACCGGGGCTGGCTTGTCTCAGATTGGTCGGAATCGGTTGACTAGAAAAACTGCTGTGAAACCTACTGGCATATTTTTAGAAACTGGGAGTGCTATAAACTTGGGGGCATACTCACCTTCAATAAATTTGAAACTAAAATCAATAAATCAGTACTATCTTTTGACCCCACTTCGGGGCATAGAAAATCAAAAAGAACGCGGCATCAATAATAACATCTTTTCACACCATGTCCTTCGAACGAACGGGACACGCTGTGAGAGGGTCTTCCACGTCTTCTCGTTTTCTACAGCCAACTGTAATTCGGCATACTAACACATTTCCTAGCCAAGTCCGTCTCCTCTTCATAAAAGTGATGGGCCGCCGCTGGGAGCGCCGTCAAAACGAAAAAATATATACCTACCTAAATCATGTTTTGAAACTAAAATATTATAGTCTAATTTGACAGGAACCTTAATGAAAACATTCATGTGAATTTACAAGTTATACGTTCCTAATATGAGAAAGAAATCTTCAGTTTTTGGATTAACCAAAATTATGATTGGTATAAAATGTATCAAAAAAGCTGTCTACGCACCATGACGAAGCTGTGGATATTGAATATTGAAAATAAAGAAAAAAAAATATATTCACACATTACACGAATTTTACTATGAACGTGATTAAATTTCATAATTGTTCAATATTCACCAAAAAATAAGAGTAATAACCATTCCAAATTAAAATGCGATAAATTTCGAATTAAATAGTATACATTTTAATGTGTATATCATTTCCCTAGACAAAACTATCCTTAGTTCTTTTCAAAAATAATTATACGGAATATCGAAAGTGCCATACTAATTGTATATGGACGCCGGCCGAGCGTTGTATAGACAGATACCTGACTTTATGTCTATCAACACTTAACGGTTTTAAAGGTACTTTTTTTCTATTCATAATAAATTATTAATTAGGCATTCCACCCTCAAAGACTGATTTGTATTCATAATAAATATTGAACAGAAAATCCTTCAGGGCTTAATAAACAAAACATTATTTAACTAACAAAATGTTATTTGATGAATAAATTCGATATGTATCTACCTAGTTTTTTTTCCTGAATAATATTATTTATCCATATTGGCGATCCAACCCTCTGGCTGAATCTGAAGTTTATTTTGAACAAACAACACGGAGAAAATAAAATATTAAAAAATATGTGGACAGGATGTCTGATTTATTCAATTTGTTGCTCTAAACGGATTCAAACAATATTATTGGAGTAACGACTCTGGGTCGCAGCTTCAAATAACAAATAATAAAAATGGTACGTACCTATACATCTAAACACGCGCTGTAACGTAACCAATGTAACGTATCAAAATTCCATAGTACGTGGATCGTAACGAACCACTGCGAACCACAGCGTACTATGGAAATTTGATACGTTGCAAGCATCGTTACATTGGTTACGTTACCGCGCCTTTTGATACGTTGCAAGCATCGTTACATTGGTTACGTTACCGCGCCTTTTGATACGTTGCAAGCATCGTTACATTGGTTACGTTACCGCGCCTTTTGATACGTTGCAAGCATCGTTACATTGGTTACGTTACCGCGCCTTTTGATACGTTGCAAGCATCGTTACATTGGTTACGTTACCGCGCCTTTTGATACGTTGCAAGCATCGTTACATTGGTTACGTTACCGCGCCTTTTGATACGTTGCAAGCATCGTTACATTGGTTACGTTACCGCGCCTTTTGATACGTTGCAAGCATCGTTACATTGGTTACGTTACCGCGCCTTTTGATACGTTGCAAGCATCGTTACATTGGTTACGTTACCGCGCCTTTTGATACGTTGCAAGCATCGTTACATTGGTTACGTTACCGCGCGTTTTCAGATGTGTGCAGACCCTAACAATGTTTTTCCACATTGATGGCCACAAGAAAATATCATTTAAACGCCATTTACTGAACTCGGAATCCATTGGCATAGGCGCCGATATGAATGCAATAAGCGACTCGCACAAAGAAACACATTGTTACTTCTACACCCCAGTAGATAAAACGGTTATGAATAAAACAAAAGATTGTCCCACAGAAAGCATTCCCAGTCCCATTAGCGTAATGGAATAAAACTTAATTCCTTCCCAGATAATATCACATATCAAAATATGGTATCTGATAAAAGTAGATACGCGTGCAGCTAAAGTAAAAATAAAAGAATCTATAGATAATTAGAACGTTGTGTACCAACAGAGCCAACATGCAATAAATATGAGACATTAAAAAAATGGATGGCTCCTGGCTCCAAATACATGACAGCAGTCGCAGTCTTTAAATTTGGTTGCTCTCTTGTTCTCAATAATTTCCAACTTTTACCTCTATATTTCATTAATTATTATTAAATATCTATTTGTTGCATACATGAGCTTTTTCGACATGTTGAAATGTCGAGAATTCTCATGATTAGGAGTTTCGGAGACTCAAACATTACCACCTAATGGCGAACGTTGTTAATGTAAAGTGATCACACTAAGCCAGCCTTCGAGACAACAGTAGAAGACGGTCGTAAGACCGTGGTGGTTTGTTTCATTCAAAAATCGAACATCAGTAATGAATTTTTAGAGTCACTAGTTGTTAGATAATTCTTTAAAAATAAAATTTCTAATAAAAGCCATTACATGTAATAAGATTGCAATTTTCTTTTTCATCTGACATGCTCTGCCAATCTGTACGATCTATAATGTCAATGAATTTGATTGGGCGTCGTTTTTCTGTATTATTTTCAATTCGATATTTTAAGATGACTGCAGGCATCTGATCTTTATAAAATAATTTTAGCCTTTTAAAGTTTTTGTTTGCAATAAAAACGTTGATATCTTACTGCTAGGGATGCTGGTTTGAGTCCTGCCGGAGGCTTGGAATTTTCAACATAATATTTAGCATGTCGAAATCTCCCGCGATGTGAAATTTCGGGGATTCGAATTTGACCTCCCGAATGGTGAAAGTTGTTAACATAAAGTGATCCGAAACCAGCCTTTAAAACAGCAGTAAAAGATGGGTTGTAAGTGGTGAAATAATGCTTTGAATAAGTTAGTGTAATTATGTAGCGTTACTGTGTAACCCAATGTTTTATTTTCTGTTGTACTATGTTTCTTTGATTATTGTTTTTGTGAGGTTTTTGTTGTTTTTTTATCACTTTTCTTTTGTACATGTTTATATTGTTAATGGCACATAGCCGTGAATAAATAAATAAATAAAATAAATAAATTGATGCAATGTCACGCGTTCGCGGCGCAAGTGAGTATTTGGTGTAGAAATCGAAATGATTTACTTTAATATGAAAATAACTTGTATTTTTGGTTATTCTTCTTTGTTTATTGTTTTTTTTTTTGTAATTTCTTGTAAGTGTAATAGACGCAAAGGCTTTTTGAAGCTGTTGAGTCTATTGCACTGATATTTAACAGATTAAAATAAAATAAATAATAAGGCCTAACAGTTCAGAACTTTGGCTTTGAAAAGGGTGACTATTTTAAACATTGGACAGATGTGCCTATACAGTAAATACCTACAGTATAATAATTTTGCTAATAACATAGATTAGTGTTGACAATAAATATAATATATTATTCCCAATATATCTAAATTATAATGACCGTAATACGCTGTTGTAATAATAATTAGTGGTTAAACGTAGGAGAGGTTGATTGATCATACATACTCTCGGGGAAACTAATTTGGAAAATACAAACCTTCGAACTAATTCGGCCGGTTTCTATAACTAAGGGTTTACTGTTGATTGACTTGCCTTTACAAACCGACCCTGATCAATTACTCAAAGGATATCCTTCGTATGTAGGTATTTAGTTAAATTAAAATTTCGATAACGTTGATAATATATGTACATATAGGTTTTGATTTAATTGAAATGGAGAAAGCAGGATTAATAGACTCAAGATGGAGAATGAGACACTAGAAGTAGAATTGGCCCATAAAAAAAGAATGTTGGACTTGGAGTACCTACTCCATAAAATTGAAGGAGCTTAATAAATAAAATTGTAATAAATTGAAGGAGCTTAATGCTCGTGTGAACAAATTAAAAATAATAAGTTAAATTTAATAGTTTTATTATAAACAAATAAAACACTCAAATATAGCTAAATATGTTAATATAAAATTAAGTAAAATGTAGATATTACCTAAAATATATATTATAATGTTATGTTTTGCAAAAAAATATACATTTTGTTCAAATAAAAAATATGCTTTCCAACTGATTATTTTCACACAATTTCTAAAGAACAGTAGCAAGAGACAAATGATATGATTGAAGAATAAATGAGGAATCAATGCAAATTGTGTTCTCTGAGAAGACTAAAAAAACACACAATTTTTAAATAGAAAATTCTCTACTTATTATAAAAGACCTAAATGCCAGACCTTCGGCTGATCACTTTCAGGATCTAGAGCAATATCGGCTTGTTCAACATCTTCCCAATTTTCTGCAGATTGCAATGCGATATTATGCTGGACTGCACAAGCCACAATAATGTTGGCTGTATTCCTCAAGTTATTTGCCATACCTTTCAGAAGACATGGAATTCTCCTTTTCCAAACACCAAAAAGTCGCTCAATTACATTTCTTGTCAGTATTTGGCATTTTTTGCTGTACCGCTCTTCAGCAGGTGATTGGGGATTCGTTGTTGGAGTCAGCATGTAGCGAGCACTTGCGTAGCCACTATCACCCACCAAAATACCGTTCACCAAATCATTTTGAAGCCAGGATGAAAACGAGAATTGGCGAATATTCTACTATCATGTGTACTGCCAGGCCATCTAGTTACAATGTTAATAATCTCCATATTTGGTCCACAAATAACCTTAAAATTTTTTTAAATGAATACAAAACACACAGTTAACATCCACAATCTTTTAACCTTTTCTTAACCGGTGATTCCAATTGGAATCATCCATTAATTTTTCGGATATCTCAATTAAGGTCGATGTCGTCATTAAAATTTCTCTTGTATATTTTTTATAATAATATCTTTTATCGTTTGGAACACTGAAAATGACGGGAACCTCTTTAACGACCGCGTTTGAAAAGGTGAAAACTTTGATTTTTCAAACTGTGCGTATTTTCATAAACGCGATTTTTCAAGATGCCACAATGGTGATTTATTTTTTATTTTATAGCATGTTTTATTTTTTTTTAATTTATTTAATATACCTATTTTCTTTAACTTTTTACAATAATTCAAAATGATACACTTTTATTTTTTGAAAAATATACAGTTTAGTTTATGATTCCATTTGGAATCAGTGGTAGTTCGAGCACATATTATTTTGAACACTTCTATTTTAAGTTATCGGTTTATTATAATCTGATGCTTTACCTTTAGAGTCAAAAAATACTCAAGATGTTAAAAGTTTTGAGTTTTCATGATATTTATATTATACTAGAAGGTGATCTATCTGATATGGAGCTTTCTGATGATGAAAAAGACTGTGCAGGAGTGAATTTTGAAAGCAGTTTGCGATATAATTGTAGTAATTCAGCTGTACAGCAAATTTTCATAAAATAGAACCAGAAAAACTTAAAGTTATTGATTACTGATTCTACTTTATAGAACCAATATGAAAAGGAAGATATATTCTTCTTCTTCTTCGTTTCTGATTTCGCTTACTTGCATGTTGTTCCTGCTGCATTATACTCTTGTAAAGCTGGCTATCAGGGTCCCGAAGACGAGGAAGCCCCTCTCATAGTGTGTTCCGCTCCTTCGAAGCAGAGCTGAGGATTCTGGACATGGTGTGGGAGGAGGTCATAAACGTTGCGCAAGATCGAGCGCAATGGAGAGCTCTTGTTGCCTCCCTATGCCCCTAAGTGGGGCCTTAAGGGAGTTTCGATTTGGAAAGCTGGCTACCTGGCTACCAGCTTTCCCTCCAGCGTTAGGTGGTCGTCCTAGATGTCTGCTTCCTTCTAGCATCTTGTCTCTGGCAATGTCTGGGGCTCTTCGATGATCGTTTCGATATTTGATCAAAACTTATACTTGGGGTGCTGACTTGACGAAATTGGACATTGGCCTGAACACAATCCAATCCAAACTACCTTAAGACCCCACTTAGGGGCATAGGGAGGCAACAAGAGCTCTCCATTGCGCAACGTTAATGACCTCCTCCCACACCATGTCCAGATTCCTCAGCTCTGCCTCGAAGGAGCGGAACACAGTATGAGAGGGTCTTCCTCGTCTCCGGGATTTGTGATTTTGTTGGTTATAAACAGTTAATGATAGTTCTGTTTATTCTTTATTAAAGATTAACGGATATCTAGGGAATGTATTACTTACTTACTTAATCCACGTTCGCTCCCAAAGTGTAGCATGTGGTCGCCACAAAGCCTCGCCAAGCATCTCTATGCAGGGCGTCATGCCCGTATCCCAAAGGTCTAGATCCTTGGTCGTCATCTGCGGCCCGGTGCCGATTTTTGTGCGGCCCGCGACGCGGCGAGCGATTTCAAAAGCCAAATCTTGCCAAAATCGACAAGGTACAAATAACGTGGATCGGAAACATTAAAAAATAAAGTTACACGAATAACATTTGTATTTCTAATAAAAATCTTTAATATGACGTAGGCAGATATCACTATTTTTTTTCAATTTACATACGAGGACAGTTCAAATTCTTCTCGGTATGGGTGCAAGAAAAGACAGAAATATGGAAGGAAAGGGCAGAAAATTCTGAAATAATTTTACTATTACTACATATTATGTATGAAGTCTTTTTCAACCTGCTTTATGATGCGCCAATTACTTTCTTTACTTTTCGTATGGCATTGCCGGAAAATCTTCACCCGTAGAAGGCAGCGTGCATCCTCTACTACAGGCTTGGCTCCAGCGCCACCAGCTAGTCCATCGCCAATTTATGCATCTTTTCAACAGCTTTCAAAAATAAATTTTTATCTCTAAGTAATAATGGTTTTTGGCCACCTTAAAGTCTTCATCGTCGGAAAACCGCTTTACAATAATATTTATTTCTCTGTTTCGGAAATTTTGAAATTTCGAATACCAATCTTAGCAATTCACGCCAATCGAATCGGCGCGTTGTCGTCGAAGAGCAAGCATTGAAGGTCAATTTTCCGTGACGATTTTCTTTAATTGCTTCCTACAAAACCATGCATTGTGCTTGCGAAAACTGCTGCGGTAATACTTCGGCCTATTTTTAAATAGTCAAAAAGCACAAACTCTTTCGAGTCTAAGAATGCTGCCGTAAGGAGATTTTCGACTGGTTTCATGACATTGAACTACCTCGGAGGGAATTCTTTAAGCGCTGTATTGTCTCACGTTTCTTTCAAGAGCATAATGACAAAATCAGTTTTCGTTCTCAGTAATAATACGAAGAAAAAAAATTCTAGAATACCCCAGAGCTCCAAACTCTTCATAGAAAATTCAATTCGCGCTTGTTACTGCGGTAGTGTGAGGATTTGTGGTGGTACCCATCTTTCACCAGACTTTTATGTGTTCCACAAAGTCATGAACACTATTGAGTCTTTTGATATCCACGGATAGCTTGATGATCTCTGCTTACGAATTAATATTTATTGGAGCATATTCGAGTACAATATTTTCGACTTTTGGTACATTTTTATAATTTTGGTATATTTTTAGGACCACCTGATTGAACCTTCACCTTTAATACATTTTTTAACGTTTTAATTTTCTCTCTCTCTGGATTGCAATCCCTAATATAAGTTCATTAATGCGTCGACGACTGTATTTACAAACGAGAGCATCGATTTTGTTAACGTTTTCGTAATTTCTTGATGTTGAGAGGTGTGGTGAACGGGATGGGTCATAAATCGACTTTTCTTCATTTTTCAAAATTGAAACAATTTTTTTAATTAAGGCAAAGCAAAGTTTTTTTCAGTTTCCGCGTCCAAAGCAATTTCACAAGGAAATGAAAATAGTTGTTTGTGCACAAGCTCACAAGACATGTCTGCAATGGGCACCGGATCGAATAGTAGGTTTCCCCAATCTCCTTCCAAGGGCAATTCCATTCCCGTTTTTGTGTACCCCTTCGTACCTAATTTGTGCGAATTTTTAAGGAGGGGGGAGGATATGTTTTCACACTTTCTTTATGGTAACTCAAAGTGATTTAAAAGTTTACTGTAAAAGCATCATTATTTGTTTATTTTCAATCTACCGAGGGGGGGGGGGGGGTGCTGGCGCCCATGATGCGGCCCGCGGTGAGAGCTCATATTGTCCAATGCGGCCCTTGAACAGAAAAGTGTGACGACCGCTGGTCTAGATCATAAGCTCTCTTGAATGTGTTACCATACTAAAAAAAAAAGAAATACGCGATAACTAAAATAATAATAACTAAACATAATATATTCAAAGATTTTTCATGTTAAACGTCATTTCGTGCTATAGGTACTCAATTTTCTGAAATCTGTCGAACAAGCCATAAACCTTCGAAAGAATAGCAATTTAAAGACAAAAGCAGGTAGTGGTATTGTTTTAGGGTGACACGTGTTATTAACCAATCGCGTACCGGGTAAATATCAACCGAATTTGCACAGGTAGTTTCCCTTACTTCTAAAGGCTATCGGCAATATACGAAATCACCCTTCAGATGAATGCAAAAATATTTACAATATGTTTGCTCAATCAATTTCCTTTGTAGACCTAAACAGAATACACGCATGTATATAAATAGTAGGTAGGTAGGTACATATTCGTTAAAATTACTTCCTAATTAGTTATTAAAATATATTTATTTTAAAAGCTGTAACACATCTTTATACTTGACAGATACAATTTCCAAAAGTTAACTACACATGAGTGAAAAGCCACATATTTTTTTCTATTCAGGGCCCACTGAAAGTGAACATAAAACCCTTCTGACATCCTCAAAAAGCGAGGATAGTGTGTGGAAGTGGAAATGGCCGAAGATTCTTGTCGCATACCTACATATGTATAAAAATATTACAGTTATATTCATTTATCTTGTCAGTCATATTCATTTTTATCTAGACAGGTTTGCGTAATGAATTTCCAATTAATGCTTCGTCAATAACAATAATATAAGGGTGCAACCGTCATAAAAATAATCCTACCCTTTTCTATTGTATTATAGTTTGAATAGATTTAGCCAGTCGTCAGATTTTATCGAATATACTATAGTTGTCTTCTTTCGTACCTATATTCTTACTCTCGATAAGCTGCATATTCCCAAATATAAACGATTTCGCAACTATTCTTATAATTTTTGTTATGCTTCTTCTATCAGAAGTTGGCAACCATCAGTGCATAAACCACATAATCTCGGAAAAATAATAATTCTACACGAAACCACTGACTCTTCAAATTTTACCTACATCCATAAGCCTTTTTTTACATCCCATAACTCGCTTGCCCTTATCCATCCACAATTATTAGCTGGAGGAGAACAAATTTGTCATTGCGTGCGTGACAGTGTTCAGCAGGATCCTTCTTCTTTGACCATGTCCGCTCCCTAATAACATTTAGACCCTGTTCACCGACAGTCTTTCCCTATAAACTGATCAAAATACCGATGTTTTTATGTTCACAGGACAAAAACAATTCCATTGCGCACACAAGATTTTCATCGATACGATCGACAACCGTGTGGAAGAGATCAACACGCTTGAATCATGCGAGAATACCCAACCACAACGCGAGATTCAACCCCGCATCACCCAGATTCAACGATGAATGCCATCAAATGTGTAACAACAGGACGCAGTATTACTACCCCGAGGAAACGAGTTGTTTGAACGAAGACTCGATACAAGGACACGAGGTGACAGTGGACGATAGGAATAATCGGGAAAGTAAAGCTTTCCTTACAGAATTAACTGACTGTCAGGCAAGTGTTTAAAAAGTTTTAAGATCAGTGTTTTGGTGTAAACATGTTCAAAAAGTTCACATAACGAGTTTATGTAAGTATACATTAATGTGGTGTTTATTTATATCCTTCATCTATGAAAAATTAATTAAATATATTGTGATAAAAAGACCAAAATAATCAAACTTTAACAATTATTGTGTACGTTTAATAGAACTTTCTCCTATGTAAGAACCGAGCATGGAAAATATTCAATAGGAGTTTGAAATTCAGTAAGATTTTATTGCATATCCTTATAAAAATCATCGTCTTAGGTAAGTACAAAGAACAACATAATATCAAAATAACCTATCGTCAAAATATGAAATTTATTTATACCTACTTTAGGAATGATATACGCGTACATACTGAATATCTGTCCCTACCCAATACACTAGTCAAGTAACAACTACATATTTACAAGAGCTTCTGTAGTCTTTTAAGACTGGAGGCCTAAGTCTGGATTTAATGAATCTCGATTCCGATCCAATTCAAGTCTATGACGTTTAATAAAAAGTTTTACGTAACTCAATTTCGATTCCGATATGGTTTTACGAAAAAAAATGATATAAATAAGAATGTATACATACAAAATCGGGATTTTAGTACCCTCCTCTTGAAAATCTGTTTAGAACCTTTGTGGTTCTGGATTCTCTCACTTTCTTATATAATATGCTCCTCTCCACTCCAGGCTAACTCAAAAAGAAGATATGAAATAGTTTGTAGAAAGTTCTGAAGCCTTTCTGTTCATTTCGTCAGTAAGTACCTACCTAAATACCATCTTAACATTTTTATTTTTTTATTTTTAAAGCGATAGATACTAAATTAAAAATACCTACCTATAAATAATAATAACAAACAAAATATAGTCATTGCTAAGACGTTACGGTACATAATACTTACCGCTTTGTGTACCTTGGTATTTCATTTAAATGAAAATATCCATATTATGTAAATACCTACTATAATTTTTTTTCAAGGTACGTAAGTATTTAAATTGTTTTAAGAAAATATTAACAAGCAGGGTTTTGTACATAAAATACTATTAATTATATTAAATGAATAAAATTATTACATAGGTAGTGAATTAAATTATTTAACTTGATTTTTTAATAAAATATTAATGTTAAATGTTTCTAGTAGATGATGCTGGTATATTTTTTTGTTAACAAAATGATGACAGTCCGAGCTCAGTAGCCTATGGTTTAGGCGTGGACTTGAGATCACGAGGTACCGGGTTCGATTCCCGGTCGGGTGAGAGTTTTTTTGTCTTTTCACATGAAATTTCTATCCGGGGTTGGCCTGTATCAGATTGAACGGGACCGGTTGACTGGAAAAAATTGCCTCAGGCAATAAGTTCCGCTGGCTGTACTGACATCTTTGTATATAAAAGTGTTAATTTATTTATGATGAGACGTTTAAGAAACCCATTTTTTGTATAAAAAAATATTATGATGACATTATAATGTCGTTAAAAAATTATTTTGAAAACTGTTAATTTAAAAAGTGATTTTAATTTAGTTATAAATTATTAATTGTTTTCTTTGTGAAACAAATTTAAATAAATAAAAAACTTGTAAATTTTACTGTATTGTTTAGGTTATTGAAGATGGATAGTCGCCCGAAACATTTTTAACCAATATTAAATAAGAAGAATTGACACATTTTTTGTTTATCTTAGGTACATAATTTGTTTACATATTAAAATTATTTACAAAGTTTCTCACTACAAAAAGTTGGAAGATTTGCTTTCTTAGATAAAGAAAAAAAAAACAAGGAACAGATTAGAAGGTACCTACTCAAATACCTACATAAGGATCACACAAACAAAGACAAAAATAAATCAACCCTAACCAAAATACCCTGAAAATTATGTTAGGTAGGTATAAATGTTAACGAAAATAATATTTTTTCATAAAAGGGTGTTTTTGATGTATTCCATAAAATCTGAAAAAAAAACGCTGACTTCGATGATGAATAAAATAAAAAATAACAAGATTCACTAACACGAATGCTAAATAAACACTTTTTTAGGCTTTTATTGACATGTCTATAATATTGTATTTTTTTAACCTTTATCTATAGTTATGAAGTCTTTCTGAAGAATTTCAGGCAATGAACTAGTATATATTTGATCACTATCTATTTTGTTATGATGTTTGATAAGAAGATGTTCAAGCAATAATTTATTTTTATTTATTTATAATTCTTTAGACAATTAGGTAATTGGACATTTAATTGTTTGTAATTCACTAAAAACTAATTTGATAAAATACGTTATAATATAAACTTAATAACATCCAATCAAATTTATGAAAACTGTATAATATACCTAGTGGGCATTTAATTGTTTTGAAATTAATTTAAAACTTATTATGCGATCAATATGGAAAAAAGTACATAGGTATATCTGAAAATAAATAAAGTAATGGACATTGAAAAACATAAATATGCAATCAGTTATGGGATCAAACAATTTACATTGGCCAAGATAAACAACTGTTTCGGCAAAATTGTAATTTTTCAGTGGACAACTAGACAGTACAAGAAAACAAATAGTTGTTGATTTATTCGACAAAATAAATAGACACTATTGTTTTCTGGAAAAGGGGACATCGAATTATCATAAA
Organism: Mystacides longicornis; assembly: GCA_963576905.1. Classification (NCBI taxonomy): domain Eukaryota; kingdom Metazoa; phylum Arthropoda; class Insecta; order Trichoptera; family Leptoceridae; genus Mystacides; species Mystacides longicornis. The sequence goes on from OY756423.1 coordinate 10,218,663, forward strand.
TGTTACACCCATTTAGACTATAAAAATGTTATTTTCAATAATGGTCGAATTAAAAACAAATAAAGGATACGAGTATATTATCTTCATCCAAAAAAATCTCCTTCATACAATATTTTTTAAATCATTATTGTTGTTTGTGTTGTTTCGCTTGAAAATTTCGTTGAAATTTATTTTTATTACTTCCACCAAATTTATTGTTATTTGGAGAGATTTAGCTTTGACTGTACCAAGAAACCAACCCTTAAAAAATTGTAAATTCTGGATATTTTGTAGATGTTTTTGAACTTGAGAATGCGAAAGCACTGAAATGCTGAATTTCGTAAAAATGAAACAAGTATTAATTTTTCACTAGGGCGATAAATTTTGTGAGATTTATTCTTCTATTATTCTGCTTTGAAACGCGGCAATTAACTCTCGGGAGAGTGATCAATGGAGATTTATTGATAATCAAATATAATCTTTACATATGAGAAATGAGTTATTTTTACTTTGACCAAGTCTTATTGACTCTTTTCAAGAAGAGGGTAATATTCTTGTAGGCCTGAGTCCGTATTATAAAATTCTTTAAATACATATTATTTGGGAGGGCCTTTGCAAGTACATACATAGCTAGCGTAACAATTATTGAATAATTTCATTTAAAACTAATTTATAAAAAAAATTAATATATTGTATGTAAGTACTTAATACTATTAAAATGAATATGAAAAGTGATCAAGTTCGATATAAAAGACAGTATTATAAAAAACAATAATTTGAATAACAAAAAAATTATGAACATGCATTTGTTGGTGGAGTTTATTTGAAAATAAAATTTAAATAAAAGATTGTACCTATAACTTTTCCATATTTTTTTATTATCTTGACTAGTTTCGTAGGCACACGGTCACAGGAGACTAAGAAACCAATTTAAAAAATAATCTTAGTCTCCTGTGACCATGTAGGACGTGTGCCTACAAAACTAGCCAGGATAATAAAAAAAATGTGGAAAAGTTATACAATCTTTTATTTGAACTTTATTTTTAATTTGTTTAAAAAAATTGCAATTATTATTGTGATCGTTCATAAATTTTCTCGTTTATTTTGTCATTTTTATTATATAAATGTTCATATTTTATCTATATCTACTAAATTATCGTTACTAGGTATTTAATAATATGTGTACCTACCTATGTATTTCAAATTTATCTATTTTGAAAATAAATGATGGAAATTAAAATAATTCAATGCTTGTTTGATTTATTATTTTTATTTTTTCTATTTCAATATTTTGAGCCATGGTTAAATTAGGATAAATGAGAGTTATCATCAACTAAGCCCTACAGTCCAATTAGGAAACTTTTTGACCTAGAAGAGATGGATAGACAGCTGGAAGTCGATCTCGCAAGATGCTAACTCCACCTCTTAAAAATCATATCTTCAGGCCTAAAAAAATTAAGAAGAACAAGCTTTTATCGAAGACGAATAATTGTTGTGCTGCATACTAACCGCATAAACATCTTATTTTTCATAGACGTATTTCATGAAGATACCACTTCTAGTACGTTAAAAACAGATAACAATAATAAAAAAAAAATATAGCTTTATTGTTTCAAAGTACAGTGTGGCGACAGTACTTTTGACAATTTAAAGGGCAGACTTATCCCGAAGGATCTCTTCCAGCCAACCCAATAATATGACTCAATGATTCATATCCTACATTATTGTCCAATTCTATGTAGAAGGAAGATTTCAGTATATTATGTACTCATGTAACTAAATAAACAATGAGAGCCTTAACGGTTGATGGAGTAGGCACGTGTTCACTCACAGGGTTAATGGACGAGAAACGGACAGAGATATATTATGGGGTAGCTACGCAAGTAATGTTGAATGGAACGGTAACACAGACATATGTAAAGGTTTATATATCTGTAATGAAGGTAGGTATGTGTTAAATGTAGCCAATTTTATGTTGTTCGTTATCATTAAAGTCACAAGAATATACGAATTGAGAATTCTGATTTGCCCACTTATTGATGTGCCCATTGATTGAAGAGAGCTGCAATCTGCAAGAACTTATCCTGGCGAACGACAAGGCGACGACTCTCGTTAAAATATAAACTCGATAAGTCTTAGTAATGTAAGCAAGTATTAGAATAAACAGGTAAGTCTGTGAATATGTGATCATTTTGAAAAGTATCCTAAGACCGACTCCAGTATTTCCGCTGAAACATCTAACTACAAAATATTTTTCATACATTTATGACAAAAGCAATATATTAAACCTACTCATATTATTCATCTGTAAGTCTATATTCGTTGCTATAAAAAATATTTATCCGTGGGAAATAATATTATATTGACCAGAACGAGTTACTGAAATACATAGAAAAACGCAAATTATTTCGATGATATGGTCACATAACGGTGCGTTTATATCAAACAACATAGAGTCAGCGCTAAAAATAAAGTATACTTTCTTGATCGTTGATATTATGGTCACCAAGAAAACAACAAGGAGAGAGGAAATATCATCGCCCATTAATATATCGCCAGTATAATCTGCTTCTAACTCCGGTTCTTAAAGAAAAAAGATCAGATCTCACTGTGAATCGAGCAATATAACAGTTGATTAGTTGCTAACTGTAACTAATACAGTTCAGGATAGGAAACTCACATTTAAGTCTAAAACCGTTGTAGCATACACCTTGTATGCTACAACGGTTTTAGATTAAACTGAGTTATTGTGCTAAGTGCTGTTTCCGCTCAAATATAGATTTTACTGTCAATTTAAAATAATTCATTACGTACTTTGGTAATTTTCGCCTCAAAAAATATCATCTACATGTAGGTATGTAAAATATTTAACCTTTCAGGCGCTACAATTTGACGGATGAGGATTACTTCGTTTCTGATGGAAAGGGATTACCGGGAAATTGAAAGGGGTGTGTGTAGTTCTATCGAATGAATGAAAAATTAATGCTATTAATCTTCTGCAGTGGGTAAACAGCGAGAATGTTGATATGTGCAATTTAAAGGAGAGAAACCTTTGATTTTATATACCGATTCTCTCATCAATATTCAAAATGAGAGGTGAAACTCATTTCAAAGCTAACAAGAGGTTCAAGATTTGTATATATTCATCATTTTGATTGCTTTATTAGACTCATTTATTATCCAATGCAGCCTCAATATTCTTTACTTGACTTTCTTTGAATGATTTAAGATGTAGGGTAATCCCCTTGCAAGGCCGGCTCCGAGTTCTCTTTTCATGTTTTTGCATGGTGGTCTGCCTGGAAATCGTTAACCTTTCCTTTTTTCACACATGTGCCATACAAGAACGTCTTCAACACTGCATTGTTTCTCCTACCGTAATACCTACCTACCTACGTATTTCTTATTCTATCTTCGATGGTCTTTCCAGCAATGCTTCTTAGAGTATTTCATACTAAGGATGCATAAGGAAAAATATAGTGTAAAGCCGATAATTTTAAAGAAGGCGATGAAATAATAGGTGCCAGCCTTGTAGGAAGACAAACATGACTGCATAAGAATATGTAATAACTAATGACTCTAACAATTCATTACTAATGTTCGATTTTTAAATGGTACAAACCACTACGGGTTTACGACCGTCTCCTACTGTTATTTCGAAGGCTGGCTTAGTGTGATCACTTTACGTTAACAACGTTCGCCATTAGGTGGTAATGTTTAAGTCTCCGAAACTCCTACAAATTTATTTATACAAGACACTTTTATTTTGTTAACTCAGATAGGACAATTAAATCATAATTTATTATTTTAGACACTTCGAAATCGATTTCTAATGGGTATGAACTGGGTGTCTCTAAGTGGGTGTAAAGGGAGATGTGATTGATTGATGAACTGGGTTTCACAGGGCTTCCACTTTGAAAATAATGTTCAGAAAATCATAACACAAAACTCTATAAAACGTATGAAAAGTAAACACTTGATATACCTACCTAGTTGATAGCCTAGTGGTGCAGTCATCAACTTTTGTTATGAAGGTTGTGCGTTCGATTCCCGGTGCCGAATATCTTCCTATTTCACAAGACAAGCTTTGTTTTCTGTGAAAAAAATGTCATAAGTGTATTCGATTTGAATTCACCTAAGCCCAGATGCACTTAAAAAAAATACACTGAAATTAGGAACTAGATGGAAAAGGAAAACCAAATTAAGAACCCGTAACAAGGTGGTAAGATGACATAAGAAAGGTTGTTGGAGCCCTTGAATACCGTGTGCTTAGTAAAGATCTAAGAAAGTCAAAGAGGGAGGCTTGGATGGACATATTATCATAAAATGCTGCATGATGACGAGATGACGACAAGGTGGTAAGAATTCGACTGTCCCGTCATCGTTGATTCTCATAGAAAAAAAAACAACTACTAACTTATTACATACGTCACATATTTTATTCTCGCTTTAAACTTTATTTAGGGGCATAGAGAGGCATCAAGAGCTCTTATTGCGCTAGACATTGCGCAATATTTATGGCATTCCCCTACACTAACTAATTATATTATTATGTAACAACCTAATAATTAAATCTCGTAAGAAAAGGAAATCTTCAACCTATGGGAATTTTCATTTATATTTATATTACATAGTTCATTGAGCGAAGTTTATCCATATCTTTACATTAATTCGTGAAGCAAAAACTTTGTGACCATTTTTACGAAAATTGTGCCAAATTTCATACAAGGACGGAGGAATATGAAATTTGGCACACTTACAGTTTATATAGAGAAGGAGTGGCAAATGCTTATATTTTTTTTTTAAATTATGCATAATAAAATATTAAATCAATAAAAAAACATTACAAACACTACTGTAATATTATGTATTTGATACTCACACACAATTTTGATATATTTGATATTGACACAGACGCATATAATCTTTTATTTATCAGTGGTCAAATTGAGAACAGATTAATATTGTTTGTCTTTAATAAACCTTACCTTACCTATCCACGTTTGCTCCCAAGGTGGAGCATGTCATTGTGGTCGCCACTAGGTCCCTTCATGCACTTCTGCCTTGCGCCAGCCGCTCCGCTTGCTTAACTTAATAGAAAAAAAAATACCAACATTTCAAATTGACGTATCCTTGTCATTGTTTTTTAAACAAAACTGTGAAATAGTGCTCGCTCAGTCTTTGACAATGGAACCTTAATAATTTTCAAACTCATAATCTAAATAAGTTATGGTTGAATTTCGAGCACTGGTCGACCACTAGTTGATAGAATAACTCTTGAGTATTCCGTAAATACCTAATATGATGAATAAGGACTTCTGATAAGCTTTTAGTAACTTGATAGTCATGTAGTGTCATCATAGCACAATAGAGTGAAGATGTCAGAGTATCATTTCAAGCTTAACAAGAGGATTCCGCCAAAGTTGAGGATAAGCGTTCAGCTGATTCAATCAATCACCGGCAGAATCTATAATAATAAAGGAAAGTGCCTGACTGACTGACTGATTAACTGACTGATTGACTGACTGACTCATCAACGCACAGCCCAAACGGCTAATCGTAGAGAAGTGAAATTTGGAAATCAGGTAGGTCTCAATACAAAACCTTCCACTAAGAAAGGATTTTTGGAAATTCCACCCCTAAGGGGGTGAAAAATAGGGTTGAATGTTTTTCAAAGTATGCGAATATCTCGGAAACTAGACATGGTACGAACTTGAGATTTGGCATATGAATTCTTCTATAGAAAAGAGTGTTAGAATATTCGGAAATTTTTCCAAAATTTAACTAAAAGGGACGAAAAAGGGCACATATAAAAAGGGATGATTTTTAAGTGCCTCCTAAAAAGTTTAAAACTGGTTTTATCGAAATTTCAAAAAAAAGTGATTTCTTCAGAAAGAGTCAAATTATACTATTTCGTTTTCAAAAGATATCAGTAATTAGAGGGGAGGGGGTGAGGGGCACTTTTCCAACGTGTATGTGTGTGTATCCGTCCCCTATTTATAACTTTTGATTCGCTTGATACACAGATTCTAAAATTTCAGAAAATATTGAATACTTTAAGCATACAAAATTTGTATACTCAGAATGTTGAATTTTTTTTCAGCCAGGGGTGATCAACCTTTGAATTTTTATTTAATTTTTTCATATATCTCAAAAACCATAAAATCTAGAACCCTAAAAATATGTATGTATATAGAAAAATACAATATCTAAAATATAGTTTAATGAAAAAGTTCCAGCATTTCTCAAACTTTTTTTATAAAGAAAAATATTTTTTTTTATGACAAATTTACGAGTTTCAGTGCATATATTTCAGAATTTTATAAAAATATCGATAAACGACGAAACCCTCCAACTAGATAATTGATTTTTCTATAAAAAATATATACATCATAGCAGTACATCTCGAACTTTTCATAACAACTTTTGTAAAAATTTAATTTATTGACGACATCGTTTCATACAATAAACATACATACACCGCGAGCTGGTCCGGTGCAGCGTGTATGAATATATACGTAGGTAGGTACCTAACCAACCCAACCTACTTTCTCCAATACACGTGTCGAAACTATTGCGTAATCTATAATAATAATATAGTTTTGAACTAGCCGACCCGTCAAACTTCGTCCCGCCTTGGAATATAAATAATATGTTCGAGATTTTATGTATAACTTTAAGTTGATTTCAGTTTAAAGTTATTTAACACAGACGACGACGTGGTCCTTATATTATTGAATTTGAATTAGTATAATGATACATTCATTATTACCTTTTTAACTACTGTAACCGCTGCATCTGTTATAAAACATACCTATCATTATATTATTTACTATCAGCATTCCGTGAATCGTATCATTCATCAAACAACTGATTCCTGTCAAACGCCTGATTTAATTTCAAAATTAGAAAAAATGTAATAATAATATGGATGTTTTATTTTTATTCCGTGCAACTTTTTTCTTTCATAAGACCCTTCAGACAAAAGCAAACACGACAAAAAAATGGGCGATATAAGTTCAGCTGTTCTCATAGGGTAAGAAACACGTAGAATGCCGATTCTGACTAGCGCCAACCGGCGAAAAGAGTGTTACTATGCATTTGAATGGGGAAACCCACAGAAAAAGCAGGAACCCGCTTTCCGACATGCCCATTTAAATGCATGGAAACCATAGACAACAATCTTTGAGCTGGTCGGCGCGGATCGTAATCGGCTATCAACGTGTTCTTACCCATACGATGACCGCGCAAATTAGCGTTCCATTTTTATATAAGAGATAATACACTTTCCGTGAATTCAGAGAAACACTTTACGTACCTACCTACTTCAATATATTTTTCGTACCATGCATCCTGTACAGCGATTCTGAATTGTTTTTTTTTTACGATCGACATTAAAATCATTATGTAGGTACCTACCTATTTTAGTAATTTATTATCTCTACTAAAATAATTTACGGTAAGTTCACGAAAAGAATCTGAATTGTATTGCAATTCTTTATGTCTTGATCTGTCAAAATATTTGAAGCCATTTCATAAAAACACTAGCAAAAAAAAAACTATGTGAGTAATCTTGCTTTGAATTTATTGCGTAAACCATGAATAGCAAGTTGATATAATATTGTGTTGAAAAAAAGTAAATAATATTATGAAGTCAATTGGTAAATTATTTTACATCAAATTTAGTAAAAGTGCAAAATATTAAATTTTAAAATTATCTACAAAATCCTCACATCATTTTAGGATAGATCGTAAATAATTGTTTTGAAAACACTGGCAAGTCAATGACCATATCATTTCGTCACTGTATAGTGCGAAAAAATTAACTGTCCACTGGAACGTATAAAAATAGAGACGAAAGGGATAGCAGTTAGCCGGATATTATGACCTCCTCACACACCATTTCCAGATCCTTCAGCTCTGGTTCGAAGGAGCAGAACACGAGGAAGACCCTCTCGGTATGAGAAGATCTTCTTTGTCTTCGGAACCCTTGCGGGAGGAAGAAAAGCGCTCCCCTTAAAATATCGGTGTTTTTATTTTCAAAAATGTATAAAATTCGCAGAATGCTAAAGAAGTCCTTACTAGAGCCCGGCCAGTGCGTAAATTACCATGGGTACAACGCATGAATTACGCTTACGTAGGCGGTATATACCAATTGGACTGACTCCGTTGCCGGAACGTTATTGTTCCAAAAATCGCGGAAACTATCTGCATCTTCAGCCAGGATGATATATGACGAAACGTTGTTTTATTAAACTTCCCTTACTTACGAAGACCAGCAAAGCTGCTGTTTTCCTCTATAGTCTATATAACGAAATATTATATAGAATTACTCTCCATAATTTACCTTATGCTTGATAATCAATTTTCTAAGTTGTAGAATTTATTTTGTGATTATAAGGTGTATTTCTTAAGTGATACTTTAATAAACAAATCAATGAGTTATCCAAACATGCCTCTTTTTACTATCCGGTATCCGGCAGGATATTATTTACGCCGCCGGATAGACCGGATATCGGATAGTTGCCGATATCCGTTTCATCTAATAAAAAATATAAACAGTGGACAGTTAATTTTCTTCCTACTCTACATTGTCGAAAATTCGTTTATAGTCGAACGCCAATTACTTATACCATTAGAATACTGAGGTTGACCACCTCACTTCCTTAAACCTCAACCGGTTAGAAAAGGCACAATGAGCCTCGGACGACTTCGAGCGCAATGGAGAGTTCTTAATGCCTAACCTATTCTCCTGAGTGGGTCCAAGGCCTCCCGTATTATGGGGTGGTTTGGGGGGAACCGCCACGGGCTTGATTTGTGTGCGGCTGGCTTTTTGGCAATCGGGCTAGGGTTTGGCTTTGTGCGGATCGGGTTTGCTGCGGTTTAGTTTCCTCCGGGCTGGCTTGCGGTGAGCGGGGGGGGCTTAAAAGGGAGAATATTACGTTAATATAAAAATGGAGACCTACTTTACGTGGTCATCGCATCACACCTGGAGGCCAAGTCGAAATATTAACGACAGCTCCAACGTTAACAATTTGTTGTTATTTCCATAGAGATAACGTAAAAACTGTTGTTCAACGTGCGTTAAACAATGCTGTTCCAAATTCCGAGTCAAAAAAATAATTCTGACAGTTGTTCAAAATTAACGTTAAACGTTACCTCAAAATCTTTGGAAGTATTACGACGCTGCTATTATATTGAAGACGAAACGCATTTTTTTTTGTTTGGAAACCATTTTCAATTTGGTAAACGTTAACGTTCGGAACGTTAACAGTTTTCACGTTTAACGTTATTTATTTCGATCTGAACGGCTGGACCGATATCGTTTATTCTTTTTATGTCGTGTTTGCTCAGGATAAGATATTTATGAACTAAATTTCGAACCTACGACCAGACAAACAACAACAAATCAACGTGAAAGATATAAATTGAAATGTTAAAAAAACGTCTGTAGCTTGAAAAATGCCCAAAGCAGATAGAAATAAGTGTTTTAAAGATCACTAATTTCATTGCTTTTCGAGACCTGAATATTTTTTTATTCATATCCAGCAATATAAAAATTGATTTCAAATAACGTCATTTGATGGAATAAAAGTTATTCGAGTTATTTTTTGGGATTCTCATAGAACAATGTCAGTCAAGTTAGCGAAATTTTTAAGTTCGCGGGCTGATTCTATTTGTATAAGAAGCACATATTTTTTACATACAGATTAATAACGACAAATATAAATAAAAATATAGTAATTTAATGGAAATTTTAGAATATATATTTCAAAAAAGAAATGTTGATGATGTTTCTTATTATTATTAATTTTGATGCGAATGTAATTAATTCTGCATTGTTTAGGAAGAGAAAGCAAATACAGTAACACGTGAGCGAAGCCACGGGTAACTAGCTAGTGTACATACATATATAGTATGGGGCACTATGTGAAAGCTTATTAGAAGATAAATTTGTTCTGTTAATCGCATTTTTTTACTAACCTTACACAGTAGAAATGGAATTCTTTATAACCACGCACAATTAGTATGAGAAAATTATTATTAAAGAAAAATGTGTAATCACATTTTTATCAGTTTTTATCTTGTTTTTTTTTCATGTACGTACACATGATACGATTTTATATACGGAAATAAATAATACGGATAGTGTTATAAACGGAAATAAATATAGGACAAATAGCATCCACAACTTTGCAGGCACAAATAGTTCACAAATTTTAGCAGAGGCTTTTTAATTGTGGCTGAAGTTCATTTGTACGGCGATACACTTCACTTAAAGTCAACAGAAATACTCTATTCGACTCTTTCACAGTAAGCTACTAAAAGCTTGTGCCGTGAAAGAGGAATGGTCGGCACTCGAGATCAAACCTACGCCTCCAGTACCTACCAAACCTCCAGTACATAACATAAATGTTTTTAAAAAAATGACTTGTTTGAAAAAAAAGACCCTGCGCCCGATATAATAATATTATGTTTCAGTCAGAAACGTGGATCACTGACGAATTAGATAATCGTGAGTTTTATCAGATGACCTAAAATGTCCGTATTCATAAAGTTAAGCCGACTCCGTTGGTCCATATGCACTGTTAAACGGAATCGATTGAGGATTAAACACGAAACTAAGTAGGAAGACCAAAAATTGAGAGGGACTAAAGCTATTGATAGTTGGTTAACAGAAGATAGACACAGGGGTGTTGGCAATGATGGACACTGATGCATTTTTTAACCCCTTGAAACCACTGATGCATAATGTTCAATAATATTGATTACATGTAATTTAGTTCTTATTTTAATAAAAAAAGAACCAACAGAACATTTTGCTGTCATTCAAAATGTTTTCAAAAAGCAAAGCTGTGGCGATAATGATAAAGAAGTAGTCTACATCAAAGGAGTCCCATTGAGCGTCTCGCATTCTTTATTCATCATCAACTTAATATTTAAAAAAATACTATAACTTTTTTCTTCATCACTCTTTTATTTTGCCCGACGAAATCAGTTGCAGTTGCTCTCCCTTCTCTCCCTTGAGCATATTAGGTACTTATAAAAGGAATTTTAAGGACTTCGGTGTCGGTCAGCATCAACTATCCGTGTGTCCACTGTTGCTTTTTGCAAGCATTCGTTTGTATACTAATTAAATAAAGTGTTACTTACCTAGTTTAAACATCAAATAAAACAATATAAAAATTAGTGTTTGCTTCACAGGTTGCCGAAGCCCTTTCAGCTAACGTGATCAGCAGGAAAGAGAAAAGTGGACTGTAAATGGACGCAATGCACTTACCCCCAAATCCAATGTTATCCAAATGTGTATGAGAGATCTCCTATGTCTTCTGGCAGCACTGCACTTTTGTTAAAACTATATTAAAATAAATGTTTGGATGCACAAAATGTAATATGTAATTAATGACAATTGATGTGTCCCGATGTATATAACTTCCGAATTTGTAGCGGCGATAAAGAGCGGTTTATTCCGTGTGTGTGCGGTCGATTTCGAAAAGTGTCCTTGAGTCATTTCCGAGTGCAGCAGACTGCTCAGCTCTCTGTACTCAACACCAAAGCAGCCAGTTTTTGAGGGTCTTAGCCTTCTGGCGATCTTCGATGAGGCTCCAGGACCCATCGGACATCCATATTGGCCTCTTTTTGCTTTTATAGCCGACAGAAGAACGTGCGGATTCCATGACGGCGTCACGGAAGCTACATATTCCAAGCTGTCTCAATCGGAACAGCTCCGTGTGAATCCTACAAGGGGGCAAATATGGTGCGTTACTCAGCCTCGTACGTATGACGACACTGAGCACTCTCTAACCTGCGTATGTCCAGCGGGCGAGAGGCAGACGGTCTCTGCTGGAAATGGGTAAATCTGAATCTCAACGAACCCACAAGGAGTTCGTGATCAGTATCCATGTCTGCCCCTCGGTAGGTGCGGACATCTCGCAGGTCAGTTCGGTTGCTGGCCCTTACCAGTAGATGGTCTATCTGGTTTTTTGTTCTCTTGTCAGGCGAGGTCCAAGTATATTTATGGATATCTTTGTGGGGGAACAGAGTTCCCCCTATTAAGAGTCCATGGAGTGTGGCGAAACCAATCAGATGGATTCCATTATCATTTATCACTTCCATGCCATGCCTACCCATGACGCCTGGTCCATACTGGGGGTCACTGCCAACCTTGGCATTAAAATCCCCCAGTACTATTAAGCGGTGGCGCCTTGGGACATGGGACATAACTGCATCCAGACTGTCATAAAAACAGTCCTTGGCAGCCGCATCCCCATCCTCAGTGGGAGTGGGAGCATAGGAGGACCGTCAGTGTTTCGCCTGTCACCTTGAAGGACGCACTCATCAGGCGGTCAGAAACAGGTTCCCAACCAAGAAGGCGAGAGAAGGCATATTTACTTAAAAGTAGAGTGACGCCACGCATCCGGGCAGTTCGGTGACCAGAGTGCAGCATGACATAGTTGCCATCGTCACTCTGCCCCGTCCCTGGGATGCGTGCCTCGTTCAGCCCCAGGATATCCAGTCCATAATCTCCCGCCAACTTGTCAGCAACAAGCTCCCCGACCGCCCTCAAAGTGCGGACATTCAGGGTCCCGATTTTCAAGCTCTTGTTAGAGCGAGCCCTGGTCAACACAGGGGGGACACTATCTGCCTGGGCCCCACCAGGGGCTTGTATAATTTTGTTGCCTTTTCTGACCGCTTGAGTTTAAGGGTGTGAGGTGGTCAACCCCACTACACCGATCAGATTTTTCGATTACCTGCCTCTTACAGGATGCTCGAAAAACCAGCAAAAAGAACAGAGGTGCTATTCTAAGCCGACAGCCCCACGGCATTAACATAATAGACAATAACACAAGGAAAAGAAATTAAGTGATAGCTACTAAAAAAGGTTCTGAAATCAACAAAACTTTTTGGTCAAGGTTGCTGTTAATTATTAGAGAACATCAACTTGGTAATAGAGAAGTTTCTTTCTTCATATCACTCTAATATGTATGAGTAAGACTTTCAGGACGAGTCGATTCTTATCAAGTCGCGGGTCTCATTTTAATTTCAAATTAAAATAAGCATGAAATTAAGTCTTCACCGTAAATTTTCTCCGAATAAATGCAATGCTGGTTTTAATTATAATTTAAAAATAATACTTAATATTATGTATTCGTTCATTCCTTCTATTATAAGATCATAGTTAATTTGAGAAAATTAGACTGTTAGGTATGTACCTAATCTAAAAAATGTTATATATTTTACATAGAATACTCTTTATTTATTTAGATAGGTACTGAAACTACATTTGAGAAAATTTAATTCTACGAATGAATCTACTTATCATTAGGTACCATACACATAGTTTTACATCTTTCATTTACGCTTTTATCCCACACGGTTTCACAAGGGAGAGTAAAAAATAAAATACTCAAAACATAAAAAATCCTAAAAATACTCTGATGTGAATAAAATACAACAATTCAGGCTATTTCAAAGTGTCTCCAAAAATATTTTCACGCTTAAATAAAATTTGTGGATGAAAAAGAACTAAGTACTACTAAATATCTGCTAAAACACTGAATTACGCAATTCTTATGAAAATACTAGCTTTCCCGACAGACGTTGTCCTGTAGTCCTTACCATGAATATTGATTTCGAATTTGTAATTTATACAAAAATGCATACGTTTAAAATAATATGTTTGCATGTAAAAAAAAAATTCTGCAAAGTCGACAAAATTCCATCAAAAATCTGTGTAGCAATATTTTAATGTTAATGGTTGTCGGGTAAACAATATATTTGTTGTTATAGATTTTCTTAAAGGTGGCGTTGGCGTATCAGAAAACCCGTTCCATACTAACTTTAATATTATGTATTGTGCATTTTTCAACTTTTTAATAGTTATTATGTTATCCGGAGCGGAGAAGAATCCAATAAACCAAGCATCACAAAAATCTGTTCATTAGATTCTTTTAAATTATTGATTAGTGTTTCTCGGATAAACAAGTATTTCTACAGTAGTAATGTCTGTACTTTATAAAAACGTACGTTTAACCTAGGTATTACAGGTAAATTTTGTTTAATGTGTGTCTATGGATTATCTATCCGATTCACTCTAGACGCTACCATTGTTGAGATTCAATTTGTAGTTACTGATGTAGGCATTATATACCGCAAATAATTATCGGCCATTCTCACTTTCTACGAACCTTCGCAATGCTTTTTTTTAAGTACGAGATCCTTTGCTTCCTTAATGATAACAATAAATTATTCTCAAAATATTGCAACATTGTTAGTTGAAGTCACCAGCGTTATTACAATGGCAAATTAATTTAGGCACTCCGCACACGGTGTCCTCACGTCGTTCGTATGACGCGCGAACGATGTAAGCACTACAAGCACGTATTATATTATATCCATACAAGTTTGCAAACGAAGCGTAAACGTACGACGCAATGGATCGTGTGTGGATTTTTTCCCCACTCTAATTGCAGAAAACGTGAAATTCCTAAGCGACGACTGTAACGCATCGAACCGCGCGACTATCTCTCCTTAGGCCCAACGCATCAATCAGTGTATAGATAAATTTATCTTACAGAAAAGCCTTTCTTTGAGATATTTGCCGCATCAATGTGTACACATAGATATCGCTCATGTTTAGGATGTCCGACGCCATTTTTAACAAGAGGTTCCTACTGTCGGATAATAATTTATTCAATTGCGATCGACAGAAGATACCAAACAAACGATCCGGAATATCTAAATTGTGTTCGAAATGTTGTTATTTATTTTATTTATTTAATATCTAACTACTTTATAGGTACAAACATTTTAAATAAGTTACAATTATTATTTTTTCTTTCTGTTTAATTAGGTATTGTAAAATTTCAAATTTTAGAAATAATGTTACAAAATTATATGTGAAACAAAAAACAACAGAACCTAACCTAACTTAAATATTATTTGATTCAATACGCATTAATAATTTTATTTTCAAAACAAGACTTGTCTTCATCTGACATCAAATCTGGCGCGACAAAGCAAATCCATAGAAATCAATAGATTTCAGCAACACTATTATGTATTTTCTAGATATCCATCTATTGGATAGTTTTCAATTGATGCAGCCGTCAGATTCTTTCCATCACTTTATCCACTACATAACTTTATCTTAAAGATGGCTTCCAAGAACATATATCTAAAAATTGAGGCCTAAGTACTTGTATGCAAACGAGGTATGCGGCTGGAGTCGCTACGTGCGAACGACGCCGACGGATACCGTGTACTTGAATCTCAAGAAAACAACGCATGAAAGTGGAATTTATAAAGAAAAAAATAATTATTGTATCTGTACTCGGAGAATCTTTTAATTGCTGGCCTAGTCAAAATACCTTTTCCAACTATTTTCACATAATGCTTGTGAATCATTTTTGACGTGACTTAGTAAGTAAGTAAGTAGGTAGGTAGGTACTTCTCATTTGCGGTGTGTTCGAATAAAAATCTAGCATGAGAAGAAGCAATAGACGGTCTACGCTGGCAGCATAAAGTATGTTCCTTTATTTTTGTGAAGACTTTTATGTGTTGTACTTAAGTTCCAGGCAGATGTCAGTTCCTTCCTTCTGTGCTTGCTTATCACAACATTTTCTAAGATGAAAGTCAGAACGATTCGTTATTTGTCTGTAGGTATGTGTATTTCTACTTCCGTTGCTTTATAATTCTTTTGGTCCATTCTAACAAGGCTTTTGTTTATTTCATTTTTCTAATAACTTTGTCCACTCGGACTCGTCTGCTGTAAACCAATAAGTTAATAGTTATTGCCTAGATGTCTTTCCAACATTTCCAATCACAGATACAATGTTTTTCAAAGATACCTTTCAGTTATTTAATCAACATTTGGAATTCTTGAATTTTAAGAAACAGTATACAAAGAATGGCTGACGGAATCCAGCGGCAAGGCAGCTGGCAGTCGGTGTCCGCGGAAGGATTGACTCAACAAACCAGATCTCAAGATCTAGAAGAAGAATAAGAAGAAGTATACAAAGGGACTCTTTCCAATGAGTGATTTATACTCACAGTCTTTATTTTGAGCCAACTACACGCTTATGGGGTCCAAGTACCTAATACTTGTAGAAACGTGATGCATGTGTTATGGTTTTGGTTTATATTCGAGTAAATCCATCCCTTGGTGAGGTTTTTGTGAAAAATCGATACGCGGCATACTAATAGGCTTCTAGCTGTGTAATATATTGTGATTATAGCTAGGGAGCAAACCATTGTATATTATGAATATTCTATAGAGGGCGATTATTTTAATAAACATTAAAATTAAATTATTAAAAATGAGAACAATAATCACAAGGAGATGATTATTGTTAAATCAAAGGGATCTATTCTGAGATTAACGATTGGAGATTTAACAGCTTTTTTGTGACATGTGATTCTTTTGTATTATATTAATAAGTTAAAAATATAATTATCAATTTAAAAGTTATTGAGTTTTCTTCAATTATTTCGATTAACACCGAAATATAACAAGCTGAATAAAAAATATTTTGGTTAAGTTTGCATTGTTTAATATTTTTTGCATTACTATACGCATTAGTAAGTATACGGTGGTTTTAAAATCTATAATGCACAATGAACTTAAGTAGAAATAATACTATTTTGCCTAGAAATTGAAATAGCCATAGAAGATATTGTGTAGCTTATTTATATTCAAAGTTACATACTAAGGTGCTAGATTACCGACACTTTCAGTAAAAACATAAGTTGGTATATATAAAACATATTTACATAAACAAAAAACAAAAAAAAATTGCTGGAGATGTACTCCTCAGCGAGATTTTGAACATTATTTATAATTTTTATTAGTATTGTCTCGGAACAGGCTTAGGTCTGGTGAGGCAATATATTCCACTACACATATTTAAATAATATTGTATTATGTACTTATATTCTGGAAATAATAAAGAAAAAATCTAATCCTTTCTATACAAAGCTCTAATAGGTATGATAGAATAATGCTGTTGCCACAGGCAATATTTTCTAGTCAGCCGAACCCTTTAATTATGATAAAGGCTAGCCCCAGGTACCTATTTATTTTACATAATTACAATATAAAAACCATCAGCATTACGGCTTTTGCCTTTGTGCTGATGGTGTTGTAATACAACCGTGAAATCAACATTAGCGTAAAAATAAACAAAAATTTAACAAAGACTCAAATAACATCACCAAAAAACGTTGTTGTTTAAAAAAATATCACTGAAACAAGGTGGAATTATATAAATACTATGACCGAGCCAGGAATCGAACCTGAGCCTAAGGCATCTAAATTATGGAAGTGAGTAGGTACAATACAAGAATATTTCCTGTAAAAAATTTGCTGTCTTCAAATATTTTTAATATTTGTTTCTTAGAACTCCATGGGCGCAAAACCAATATAGCATGTATAAGAAATAATACTTTGTAGGTAGGTATAAGAAATTAAATTCCAGGGTTAATAAACGAGTATGTACCTATGTTTATATCTCCGGCCAGAAATATTAATTATCTCACTATCTCTTTCGAAGAAATTGAATTCCTAAAGTCTCATATCAGTTGGTTTTTTTCTTCAGAAAAGACAGTGGGTGGATAGAATTCCTTTAGGTTTTGTAGACTTAGAAAAGGCTCAACAGAGCGTGTTTATGCGGGTTTATTTCTAAGATTTGTATTATTACTTTCTCAAGTTCACAGACTTGAGGGGATCCTCATGTAATTCTACAGATACTTTCGCGATACTTTCTAAAACATAATAACATTTTATTTTGTTTTTTTTTTCAGATTTGAGGTGATTAAATTCTCCAATGAGATTACTTCACACCCTTTTAAATGTTATTGGTTTATATTATGAGCTATTATTTTCAGACTCCTGATTTTAATGGTCGGCCTAAATACACACCAGCCCATAATAATGCCCATTTAGCAAACATCGAGTTACAAAATTAAAAAAATATTTAACTTATTATTTTGTAATTTTGTATGGAACTAAAATATTCGGAAACATACTTGCCTAATTTGTAATATTTTTGAACAATATGTAGGTAATAAAGAATTGAAAGTTTGTATATAAAGAAAAACAAACTTAAAAACAAAAGTGTCACTACTCAAGATACTAATTTACCTATAAAAATGTCTTATTTGTATATTGGTGTATAAATATTTCTGTGCCCTTATTCTCGTAGCGGTCTTAATACGCTCTTATCTTGATTGACAATCATAAAATGGCGGATTAGTATTAAAAAAACAAGATATATAAGTAGATATCTTTTCTTTCTAAAATTCGTTATGTTTGAAATATCAGTATGAAAATAATCCAGTTCAAGATAGGATTAACATTAGATTCCTATAGTTTTGTGAATACGACTGCTTGCAATCGTGTCTTAATCTTATCGTTAAGTGATTTTTAAAAGCGATTGATTACGAGAATAGCCCTACTGATCATGTAGAAAAGAAAAATACATTCTGTACAAAAAAGGTAAAGGCACGAAAGTATATTTGGAAATACGATAGCCAACACAATGAATAAAACATTGTCATAAAGTGAGATCATTCTCCATATTTCAGACGGAATCCAGTGATAAATTGTCATGTTTTTTATATGTAAAAACCTAGATAATAAATATTTCAACTATTTCACGAAGCTCTATGGGGATATAAGGTGGAGTTATTTATGGTAAATTCCTTCCCTCTATATTCGTAACAAAGCATTTGCATACCTACATGACTTAAGCCTATGTTATGTTTATATTAAACGTTAGCCAATATTGATGCCAAATTAATTAGTGAATGCCTTGAAGCTACATACATCGTATAAGAGAAAACATAATATATTTACATTACAGTAAGTAAGTAAATGAAGAATTGCTGAAAATGAGAAATGAAATGAAAATGATGAGCTGGTTCTGAAAATGAGAGCGCTTTTCTGCTCCGACAACCTAAATTTAAAACATCGACAGACACTCTTAAAATGTTATGGTGTATATTATTCATATAGCTCCGAAACTTGGATCCTTACCACAAATACAATGCACCATATTTATGGAAGTATTTGAAATGTGGCTTCACCATTGCTTTTGGGTCGATTTGGTTACGAATTAAGATGAGCTAGATCAGTGGGGCTAGTACGAGTTTTATCGAAAGCTAATTGCACGCACATAATCGCTTATTAGCGTGCAAATAGTGTTCTAAAATCAAACGATCGAATCATTTTAGTATGATTTTTTCGAAACTCTTTCGATGATCGTTTCGATATTAGATCATCGAAAACTTATACTAGGGCTACTGTGCCCGTAGACAAATTCAAATTGGCGTTCGACTACAAATGAAGATTTCGCCAATGTATAATGCAAAAAAATTAACTGTCCACTGGAACATATAAACAATTATTTAAGCAATGACACGTATATAAAAATATAAAAAGTGGACGGTTAATTTTCTTCCTACTCTACATTGTTGAAGAATTCGTTTGTAGTCGATCGCCAAATGCAATTTGTCTAGGCCTACTGATGTAGGATGTAGGGGTTGTTTGTGATGGTGCCCCCCCCTCCCCCCTGAGAAGGTGCATGAACCAGTGCAAGTCCTTGTGCCTCCCTATGTTCCTTAGTGGGGTTTAGGCCCCCCGTATTGGGGGTTGGTTTGGTGAGGAGGTCAACGACGGGGTTGAATTTTGTGGGGCCGACTTTTTGATTTGGTTGCTTCGATCAAGCTAGGGGGTTGGTTTCTTGCTGGTCGGTTATGCTGCGGATTTGTCTCTTCCGGGCTGGCTTGCGGTGTGCGGGTCGCCTCAAGGGAGAATGTATGAATGTAAATTATATGAAAGGAAGTCGAGTTAGTTACACCATTTATAATTCGAGAATGGCTGAACCGATTTTTTTTGGTTTAGTTTGTTGGATTCGTCTCGTATATTATCTTGAATTAATTGGAAAATGAAAAGAAAATGAGTTAAGATTGATTAGTTTGTTGTAAAGGTTTTGCTGTTGTTCATTATTTCTAGTTATCGAACCTAGTCGCCGATTATTTTTATCGTCCCTTATTTTATTTATTCCAAGGCGGGATGACTGGCAGATAACTATTGTCAGAACAAATGTATTATTATCTCTAATATAAATTAAAGTCGGGTTAGTGCGAACACTTATATAACTCGAGATCGGCTCAACAGATTCTTCCGATGTGTAATTTATTGGATTCTTCTCCGCTCCGGATAAAAGGATAATTAAAAAAGTTGAAAAATGGATAAGAAATAATATAAAATATAATATTAAAATTAGTATGGAACGAATTTCATGCGATGCCATCTTTGAAAAAATCTAACAGCAAAATAATTGTCTTCTGCACCTGCACCCTCTCATTCTCGCATACGTAATTACTCCACCTTTTCGGGCGTTTTAGAAAATTTTCATACAAAGTCATTATATTCTCGCGTTGATCCCGCCTTAGCTTTGAATACTAATGAAGTATGGGCGTTTTAGAATTAATATTTAATTAGTTTACTTTTGTTTCTGGAGGCGCAGTGCACATTATACATATAATAATATGAACGGGCCGCTTCTGGTTAGGACCAAAGGGTCCACAGGAACCCGGGAAAGCTAGTTGCTAGTTGTCTATAAAAATAAAGTATTTAAGATTCGTGCGTATGATTACCCTATAGGTGTGTGTATTACCTACCGTGTATATATAGTTGGGTAGGCACTCGAGGAGACACGAAACATCATTTCCAGGTGCCCATACCTCATGATTTATCATCTCTCCGTTCCATGAAAACCTTTTCATTTTGTTCGGTTTCCTTTCGTGTAGGAAGTGTATGGTGATGGCGAAGGGTCATACATTAACATTGCCGTTGTTATTTTGAACGAAAATATATACACAATAATAATAACATATTGTATGTCCATAGTACATAGTTGCGTGTTAACCCTTGTACTAAAGTGCCTCTCTTGTTTGATGAATCTTTATAATAATTATTACTTAGGACTTATTGTATCAATGTGTGTTCATATTAAATATTGTATAAATAATTTTCAAATCATAAATCCCTAGAAGTGTATTGAGGAAGCATGTTTAGTTGGGATAGAAAGTGCGATAAAGGAATCGAACGGAGGAAAGTTGCTGGTTGCAGGGCGGGCGATGCACTAAGACTTATTCTGAGAAGAACATTATACAAGCAAAGAAACTAGTGCATAACGCAACAAAATAAAATTCTATATGATATTGAGGTAAATGAAAAATGATGGAATGCAATTAAGTACATTCAACTCCAACTCCAAACTCCCTTAACGCCCCATTTAGGGGCTTAGGGAGGCAACAAGAGCCCTCCGTTGCGGTCGATCTTGCGCAATGTTTATGACCTCCTCCCACACCATGTCCAGATTCCTCAGCTCTGCTTCGAAGGAGCGGAACACAGTATGAGAGGGTCTTCCTCGAGGAAATACATTCAAATCATCTTTAATTTTCTAACAGGTAGGTACATACTTACTGCATATTTCAGTTTTCATTTTTCTTTATAAAATGAATCTGGGCTCGCTCAAAGTGAATTCAAATACACTTTGAAGCAAAGCTTGTGTTTACCTCCCAAGTACTTTAATATATTAATAACTAGCTTTCCCGACAGACGTTGTCCTGTAGTCCTAACCAGCGGCGGCTCGTTCATATATGTGAACTGCGCCCCCAGAAACAAAAATACATAATTAATCCGATTAAGTTACTAATGAAATAATAATGTTAAAATATTTCTAAACAATCCATATTTCATCCGTATTCAAAGCTCAGGCGGGAACAACGTGAGAATATTATGCGCGCAAATACTCTACATACGAATAGTACCGACACGAATGTGCCCGATAATTTTGTTGACTTTGTACGGAAATTTTCTAAAACGTTTGAAACGGTACGGTGGAGTAAATGGGATGGGCTACTGTAAGAGCGGCAAACACTTATGTGAGAATGAAAGGGAACTACCTGCGATGACGTTAGCGCTTGGTAAGTAATCCGTTCCATACAAACTTTAATTTTATATCATTATTTCCATTTTTTTTCCAAACTTTTTATTAGTTATTCTGTTATCCGGAGTGGAGAAGAATCCAATAAATCAAACATCGGAAGAATCTGTTCAGCCGATCTCGAGTTATAAGTGTTCGCACTAACCCGACTTTAATTTATATTAGAGATAATCATAACTTTAGCCTTCCGTTTCCGTTTTTTACCGTTAAAAGATATGTTGTGATAAAGCGCTAGTATGGCACAATGACGAAACATTGGTCCTCCGTGACTGGAAAGAACGGCCTAAGGAAGATACATATTCCCGGAACATATCGTTTACGTCTTGTACTTATGTACGTGTAACGGAGTACGCAGGATCCAACGCATAAACAAGGGGAAGAGGAAACCAGAATCTTATTTATTTGCTGTGTTAATGAACACCCGAAGGATATATTACCATTCTTGGTATCGAACGAATCCTGGCTGAAATAATTATAATATAAAACCGTCAATCGAATAAATTTCCAAGAATTATTTATATTTCGATTTGGTAACGATAATAATTGATCATATAGGCATTTAAATTAAACAAAACACAATCGCATGAAAGGAAATTTTTGGTAAAAATATACTTAGGTACCTACTTATTAATGTATTGATTTATTGTTGCCTCAAAAGGCCCTAATTTTACCCTGTTGGTGACTGCTAGAAATTTGACATTTATTAATTCCCCTAGAATTAATTTAATAATCATTTTTTATTTTATTTGTTGTAACCTCTGGTCAACCATCACATGTTATTATTATAATCGTTTAAACAATAATTCTCGCGGACACCTATGGTTGTTATTATTGTCAAAGCAACCAAATTAATATCTTACAGACGAATATTATATATAGGAACAAAACATATTTTCCATGGAATGAAAGAATCTCGTATCTACTCAAGAGGGTTAAAAAATTGTAGAATAGGTACCTATATAAAAAGTTTGTCTATTTAATTTAATAATTAGAAAGCTGACTAATAGCCTGCGCGGTCCGTGTCGAACCACCGCGAACCACAGCGTACTATAGAAATTTGATGTTCAGATGTGTACAGACTCTTAGAAGCAAATTATTGATTACAATAATGATCAGAAATGTTGGTACATGATTATTCTAATGAGGCTTCCTGACATATTTTAATTAGTTAGTTATTATAAGGTTAGGCGAGTTTGATATTGTATCATATAAAATACAGGGTGGATCTTTTGAATGAGCATTAAACAGCCCAATAGTTAATGGAGAAATAACTTTAAAGGCTCCATTAACTCAAAACGGGTCTTTTATGAGACATTTAATGAACCATTAGTCAATTGACAGTTGTCTTGTATTTTTTTGCGACTGGCAGTATTGAACTTGTTGCTATCTTCACTCTATACATGCGTGAGAGCGAGACGCGCGGTAAACACCATTTGTTAGAAAGAGATGACAGATTTTAAAAGGGAACCCAAACAATTAATATATAAAAAAAATCATAGATATTATTAATTTTCTGTATTAAAAATAAGTATTTCGAGGTTATTCCCATTGCTTTATAATAATAATATGTATTACGTGCGTCATCTTGTGATTTTGGCATTTGATTTAGCATATTTTAGTACCGAATAGTTACTATTTTGATGCTTTATAGAAAGCAAATTGTTATCCGATTTATATATTGGTCGAAAAAAAATGGGCTTAATAAATGGGCATAATAAAAATCATCAACAATTCCGAAATACGGTATCAAACAGACAAAATTGACAAAATGAAACAACCATTTAATTCTTAATTGTCCATAAGTGTGCTATTGGCTGGTGGAGCGGCCCACTAACTTTAATCGTTCATTAAGGTGTTTAATGCCCCAATAGCCGCTATTTGACAGTTGAAAGATCCGTTTCTTTCTCTAACGGGGCATTAGTGAGTTAATCCTCCATAAAAACTTATTGGACTGTTTAATGCTCATTCAAAAGATCCACCCTTAATCTACAAAATTTTAATAAATTTCCTTGAAGGTTAAAAGAAAACCGTACTGCCTTTTTGTTTCAGTACAAAAAATCTATGACATTGGTAAGTCACTAACATAACATTTTATTCGCCAATTACTATTCGTCAAAAGAAAACTGCGCCTGGGAATTGTTTTCTTTTATTCATTAACCCAATCTTTTGATGTACAACAGGCTTCAGACATAATTCATAATCAATACAAATTACGTCAATGCGACATCTTTTTAATTAATTAGAGGTCATTTTCGAATAGGCACCTTCATACTCTTAAATCTAAAGAAATCGTGATAGTAACATTTGGGCTATTTAATTATCAACTTTATTATACACCTTCATAAGAATCAGGTACCTTGCCTTAACTTCCTTTCATAACCGCTCCCAAGATGGAGTGCGTGATCTACAAAATATCTTCTTTTCTCTGCCTGCTGCTTCGTTTCTTCACAGTTGAATCCAATTCTTTGAAAGTCCGCTGTATAGGCATTGCCTAAGCTGGTTTGACCGAAGCATTCGTGAGGCTTACGGAGAAAATACCCGAGCCAACCCAATCTGCGACTGAGGATGGCTGAAGTTACAGAGCGCTGTATTTTTTTTTCGTAGATAGTGTCAACACTGAGTAGCTTTCTTTGTTGAGTTTTTGTCAAATGTCAGAAATCACAACCGTATCTTCATCGAAATTGGCACGATAAATGCGTTTCATATAGGCGTCATTATTTAGTTGTGCTATTCTTCACCACCGAAAGAAGAGCTGCCTTGGATTTTTCTTAAAGAGAGCTCTTTACATATTTTGTAGATTGAAACAAAACATCTCATAGAAGAAGCAAGCATCTCAAGAATAATAAAGATGCAGTTGTTATTAACGAGATGTTAGCAGAGATATTGCAATGTAGGTAAGTACTGCACTCCTGGAGACGTTTTATGGGAATAAAGATAGCCTATATTATAAGGGCGGCCAGGATTCCCACAAGATGTATGCTCATGTATGTACATATAGTAAAATTTGTTGACAGCATTACACTAAGCCTTTGCCATACGCATATTCATTTAAAATTCTGTCCCCGATTATTCGAAATTTTTCTTCTCATCCCATACTTCCCCGAAAAGTTCGGATGCCTGTTTTGAATACATTATTATTTATTACTAGCTTTCCCGACAGACGTTTTTCTGTACTCCTAACCAGAGGCGGCCCGTTCATATGTGCACTGCGCCCCTAGAAACAAAAAAACCATAATTAATCCGATTATGTTACTAATAAAATAATAATGGTAAAATATTTCTAAAACATCCATTTTTCATTCGTATTCAAAGCTCAGGCGAGAACAACGTGAGAATATATGCGCGCGCACACATTCTACCTCACCTATGAAGTACCGATTGAATGTGTCCGATAATTTTGTTGACTTTGTATGAAATTTTTTAAAACGATCGAAACGGTGTGGTGGAGTAAGTGGGATGGGCTACTGTAAGAGCGGCAATCACGTATGCGAGAATGAGAGGAAACTACCCGATCCATTCCATACTATTTTAAATATTATATTTTACATCATTTCTTACCCATTTTTTCAACTTTTTATTAGTTATTCTGTTATACGAAGCGGAGAAGAATCCGATAAATCAAACATTGAAAGAATCTGTTCAGCGGATCTCGAGTTATAAGTGTTCGCACTAACCCGACTTTCATTTTATATTAGAGATAACGTTTATACTCTAAGAATATTGTTTTATTTCCACCATTTTATCCAATAATATTGGTATAATAAGATTTCTTTTAATCCTAATAAGAGTTTTATACTTTATTAATTTGGATAAATAATGGCGTCCTACAGTAACGGTTAATTTTCTATTGCTTAACCTTCATAGGAATTCAAATAAAATAAATTTATTTTGCAGAAACAAAATTCTCGGCGTAAAATAATCCATTTTCGTTTTACGACTTTTTAAGACCAACGGTAAGTAAATGTATTGGATTTTGAATATTTATTATTTACTATTAGAATATTTTATTACGTTTAAAATAAAGTAGCTGGTTATGTTAATCAAATGAAATAACAAAAGACATTATTCATAATAACAGTCTTATTTTGCAAATAAATAAATAAATCGGTTAGCAAAAAATTGATTTAATAACTGGTAATTTTAGGATATTTGCAAATATATTTATTTAATTTCTTGATAGCTTACAAAAATACCTTAAATTTCTGTTTCTTTTATTTCCTTTGTAGGTTAGTTAAATTAACCATGATAAATCAGTAGCCGTAGTATAAGTTTTCGATGATCGAATATCGAAACGATCATCGAAAGAGTTTCGAAAAATTTTCATACAAAAATGATCGAATGATTTGATCGTTTGATTTAAGAACACTATTTTGCACCCTAATAAGCGCTTTTTTGCGAACAATTAGCTTTCGATAAAATTCGTACTAGCCCCACAGTTGTTTAGGAAGCACAAAGAAGCAAAGTTTGGAACTAAAATGGCGAGGATGACCTTTTTTGAAATTCAAAATCGTACTGAAAACCTTGTCAACCAAAACCAAGCTCAGCTAGAAATTTTTCTGCCTTTTTGCCCTTTAGAATCCCCTTAAAGAGTTGCTAAGCTGTGCAACCCGATACGACCACTCTACGGTATATTCATCCCCAAATTGACCAAAAGGCAATCAATTCGGCTTTTCTGCCATAAAGATAAGATATGTGGAGCGTCAACTCTCGGTTTTGAATAAGAAACTGAAAAATCTGTTTAAGAGATTCGATTTCAAGTCTAGGGTAATAGAAGGATATTTCTCTTCTTCTTTTAAGGTATTTTTTGCCGTGGGGTTGCCGGCTGAGAATAGCACCTCTGCTCTTTTTTCTGATATTTCGAGCATCCTGTAAGAGGCAGGAATTCGAAAAATCAGATCGGGACCGTGAAGTTGACCACCTCACGTCCTTAAACCTAAACCGTTCAAAAAAGGCACAATGAGCCTCGGACGCCTTCGAGCGCAATGGAGAGCTCTTGATGCCTCCCTATGCTCCTGAGTGGGGTTTAGGGCCCTGGTTGGTTTGAGGGGATCCGCGGCGGGCTTGATTTGTGTCGGGCCGGCTTTTTGGTTTGATTGCTTCGATCGATCTAGGGGGTCGGCTTCGTGGGGGTCGGGTTTGCTGCGGATTGGTCTCCTCCGGGCTGGCTTGCGGAGTGCGGGAGGACTTAAAGGGAGAATTTATGTATGTATGTATGTCTTTTAAGGTATCTATGGAGTAAAAGTGAGTCAACGATAGTGGGGAGTTAGTACCTATGTGGAACGGAAAAGACCTTGACGTAAATTATGGGATGTTGGACCAGGTTTATTTCTTGTTTCCTAGTACAGAGATTCTTTTGCTACAGTGTTTTCCAGCCACATAATTCTGGCCACAGCCATGGCTGGAATATCTATTGCTGATGATAAAGCGCTGTTTTTCCACTTCTCACACCGTGTTCCGTTCGTTCAAAGCACAGCTGAAGAAAATGGATATAGTTGTGGGAGGAGGTCTTGTCAATTGCGCAAGTTATAGCGCTGTGGAGAGCTCTTGTTAACTCCCTATGCCTCTTGTTGGGATCTTAAAGCATGTCATTGTGTTGATTGATTATTTTCTGTCCAATCTGTACCGCTAGTATAATTTTTCGATGATCGAATAACTGAAATCTCCAAATTATTTCAATTACTTAAAGAGAAAACTCTTTGATGCATGTATTCTACCTGTGCTCACGTATGGCTGTGAAACGTTTGTGTTCACTCAAAGAATATTAAATAAACTAGCTGTACCACAACGACCTATGGAGAGGAGGATGCTAGGTATCTCATTGAGTGATAGGAAGACTATCACATGGATAAGACAGAAAACAGGAGTCACCGATGTGGTTCAGAAGGTCGCTTAACAAAAATGGAGTTGAGCTGGTTATGTGGTCAGAGTAACCGACACCAGATGGACCAAGAAAATTCTTGAGTGGCGTCCGAGAACCAGAAGGAGGTTGGCAAGCCTCAGGCGAGGTGGTCTGACGACATAGGAGAGGATTGCCGGGAGTGGATGGATGCGGCTGGCGCAAGACAGAGGGCGGTGAAAGTCACAGGGGTAGGCGTATGTCCAACAATGGACGCGAGAGGGCTGCAGAAATAAAGAAGAAGATCGAATATCGAAACGATCATCGAAAGAGTTTCGAAAAATTTCCATACAAAAATGATCGAATGATTCGATCGTTTGATTTTCGAACACTATTTGCACGCTAATAATAAGAGGTTATTAGCGTGCAAATAGCTTTCGATTAAACTCGTATTAACCCACAGTGAAAATTCTGTGAGTATTAAAAGGTACGTAGCTTATTATGTACTTATAACATAGCGTAAAAAAATCAAGCATTAAAAGAACAATTCAATAATTTTCGTATCCTTAGAGTCGTTAATTGAATATCGAAATAAATGAGAACGGCATCAGCCAATAAAAATAATGAAACATTTCAAAGGTTCCGACTTGAATGCCTGCCCGCCTTCGCACTAAGGAATTACCGGTATCAATGACTCTACTGAAATAACAATAAAATTAGGTAGGTACTCACCCAATATTTTTTCAAATATTATTATCAGAAAGTACAACGACAACATACCGAAATCTTCGATTTTTTTTCGACAAATTATAGCGAGCGGAAAAAAAAATATAATTAACAGCATTCATTTTGCACGTTTCCCAGAGAGTACAAGAACCCGAGTGTAGCTATAAAGGTGATTTCATCACACCGATACCTGTCGTTCATTTGGATAAAAATAAAGTGGGTGCAACGTTTGCAATACATATCATTAAGAAAGCATTAGAATAAAAGATATAAGATTGTTAAAAGATAAAAGTTTTTTTTTCAAATGAGTGATTTTATTGTTTTTAAATCGAAGAGCACAATATAAGTTTTTTTTTTAATTAAAGAGTTTGCGATTCTATTCGTTTGAACCAAAACCGTTTATAATCTGTAATTAAGGTCCATCAAACCACATCAAACCGTGTCATTGACAGACTGTATACTTTTAGTGGCAAAGCCAGGACACAAAAAATGATTATTTGCATACTGCAAGGAAATCATTCGATTTTTTTCGTTCTTATTCAGGTTTTTGAAAATCCGCACAAGAAACAACGATTGTGCCAGAAAAAAATCATATTTGTTTCATACAAATGAAGATTTACTGGACACACGAAATTTAATACTTCCTTTTGAGCCCCCACGAAGAGGTATAATATCATTTAACTGCACTCGATCTTGCGCAATTTCAATGATTTTTTTTCCACACCATAATTTTATTTTTCAACACTGCTTTAAAGGATCGGAACGCAAAATAAGAGGGTGTTTGTTGACCCTGATAGGAGGCAAAACAGCCTTTTCTTCGGCTTTAGTGGGATAATTTTTTGTAAGTATGTTATAGACATAATTTATATAAGATGTCATCACTTATCGCGAAACCGGAAGCTATTATGGTGAGTGGTGTTTTTTTACCATAATTACCTAAGTAATAAAAAAAAATTGCAGATTTTATTGTTATAATTAATATCTTTAAATATAGAAATAAACTGTCGTAGTTAAAAAATATTACTTATACGCAATTGTATTAATTAAAGTGGATTTTTACTTCAAATTTGAAACTTTTTAAATCAAATAAAACGTTTTCAGTTTTTGAAAATATTCACGACAAAACACCCTGCATCCTAAATAATTAACAAATCATAAAGCTGTCATGCGAATAATTTCAAATTCTCCGATTGTCACATCGCAGCTTTATTTAAAAAAAAATGTACCGTGCTTATCTTTTCTGTATTAAAATGTTATTACCATCAGATTTGCCAACAGAGAACTTTTAAAATATTTTTTTCTCATTGCTTGTGATATTGAATTCGTTATACAGAGCTTTTTGAAAGGAGTACCTACATTAGATAGGTAGATAAGTGCGTTTTTTACCGATTATAAAAATGGTTGCCCTTATCAATGCAAAGGACATTATTATGAAACCTCATGTTATAGAAAGAATGTTAAGTGAAATGTAAAGTGAATATATTAATTAATAGTATATTGAAATAATATATAAATTAGGAACCTATAAGGTCTTATTTATAAAAAAATCGAATAATTTCTTATAAAAGTGTACAATTATATCGTTTTGAATTGAAAAAAAAATTTATCAAATTAGTAATGCTGAATGTTATATGTATAAAAATGTGATTCTAGTTATTTTTTCTGATTGAACTGGTCCATCCATTATTTTTTAATGTTGATGCGAATATTTGAAATCAAGATTCTCGTGTCTAACTTAATAATATTAGCTGTTAATATGAATGAATATTTAAAAAAATATGGTATTTCTTGCAAACATTTAAATAAATAAGCCAACAAAATTATAACAAAGTATTTTTATGGGAGCGTTTATTTGGATTTAAGTATTTAAATTGGACTTAAAGGAATCGTAAAATCACCAAGGCGTTTAAAATATCATAAAAATGAAACGCACAGAAGAATGGTTTATTAACAAAATTTCCGTGTTGGTATCTATTTATAAAACAAACTACCAATATTCGCTAACTGTATTTGGTATGGCAATTCATAACGAAATGAAATATATTTTATGAGGATGTTTTGTTAATTTATATACTTTTGCTGGGCAGGTGGTCGGTCACGCTAGTTGTTTTGTTAAACGATATATTATTATATCTAGAAGTCAGTGGCGTAACTATATAGGGTGGCAGGGTTGGCAAAATACCACGGGTCCCCGATCCAAAAATGCCATAAGCTCAAAATATAACACTGAAGTGTAGTACCTACTTAAAATCAATTTATGTAACATAAAACCTGAAACCATAATCAAATTAAAACTTATCATTATACTTAAAAAATGAAAAGAGTATAAACTTTGTTATTTCACTTTAATTTTAACAAAAATACGTTAAAACGTTTTCGGCCTTCTCAGGTCGTCCTCAGTAACTATACTATACATACTCCCTTTATGGCCTCCCGCACAACGCAAGCCAGCCCGGAGAAGACCAATCCGCAGCAAACCCAACCCACACGAAACCGACCCCCCAGCTCGATCAAAGCAATCAAACTGAAAAAAAAAAACCGGCTACTACTATATACTATATAAAAAACAATAAAAACAGTAACTATACTATATAGTATATATATTATAAATATTAAAAAAAAAAAAAAAACAGTAACTGTACCTACTCCTATAAAAACTACCTCGAAAATAGATTAATTTAGAACATAACATTTGGTTGTTTATCAAAAACTCATTCAAAAAATTCAACCAAATTTTGTTAACCAAAGACGTTCTTTTTCGTTTGTTTCATTATCTAGTCTTTATTTACCGATAGGATCTTAAAACTTTGAGGCTGTATATACCTAATGCACTTTTTGCGAAACAGAATGTTGAGAATATAATTGTTTTTAAATATCTCTTATTAAATAGAATATTATTTCATAAAGAATAATAAGAAGCTCAATAAATTAACATTTATTAGATAATATTTAATTAATATACACAAAATTTGATTAATTGGTTTGAGTAGGTTATATAGGTTCTTAAATGGTTTGTTAAAATTAACTTACAACGTGACTGTATTATTAACTAGAAAGCCTCTTGTTAAAAATATTTGGAACGGGACTGATACGGTATAGTTACGCCATTGCTTAAAGTATAATAATACCTATCTGGCAGTGCAAAATTATTATCCCTGGTCAACGAACTTCATACAAAGTTGTACTTTCATCCTATGACGTAATGTTTTTCTGTTAGTTTTTAAGCGTGGGGGTCAAGAAGGAAGGAATGGAGGATGTAATTTATTTACCTGTTGGAACGGGCTGAGAGGGCACACTTTGTCACTTGTCAATGCGGTGCATTTTTCTCGCAAGGTTCTCGTCATTTATCACATAAAAGCCGAGAACAAAAGATGCAATTTTTCAAGTGTCGAATAACGATTTTAAACCGCAGTTACTTGAAATGAACAAACAATAATTATTATTCAATGTCTTTGGTAATATATTTTGGGATTATTATTTAAAAAGTGACTTATAATTATTTGTTGCGCATAAATTCATAATACTTAAATGCATTGTACTTAACGAATCCGATCGCCCATCCACAAGACTACTCCACTCCAATACTCGGCAGCTGCAACAGCATTGCCATTACTCATTGTTATAAAGTTGTATGCATCCTGTGGAAAAATTACTTTAAAGAGCAATGTGATTAAATTAAAAATCATGATTGCACAATCTCTTCATATTTCACAAAACACAGCAAAGAAGGTTATTCTGAAAATAAGGAATCGCCTGAAAATTTAGCAGCTATTTTTCATGATTTTTCTTGATTTTCAACTTACCGACTGGAACCCAGTACTCGGGTACGAGTCACTACAAAATGATTTACTAAATTACTGTCTATTAACCCATTGTGTGTAGGTATTCTGATTCCTCTATATTTTTATTTAAACGAACATAATCTTCCCAAAAGTGAACATAAATACAGTTGTTATGTCAGAGAAAGCAAAGCTTGTGTTTCGAGAGGAAGATGGTCGGCACCAAGTATCAAACCTTGAGAACGAATGTCGGCGACTCAACCGCTAGGGTGCCAACAACTTCATTTTCAAGTGTTTTCTTAATTAATTATTTTGGTAGTTCTGTTTATGCAGGTAAACAAAGCTTTGATAGGCACAGTTCAACTATTACCATTGCGCACTTTATTCTTTATTTATTCTATCTTTTCATCCTTAGGCCATGAGTTTGGCACTTGGAATCGTCAAGTATACAAAATAACAATATAAATATTGTATAATAAGTAGGTATACAGAATAAAAATATAATATTCATAATTTCTTACTGGCAGAAATAAAAGAAAGAAAGTACAATTAAAGATTGAATATCAATAATATCAAAGCTATTTTGAGTGTAAAAGGGCTCAAAATAGCTTCACGTCAACCTGTTTAAAAATGGGCACCAAGTAACAAAATGAACAAAACACAATTTAACCTAAATCTCAAATAATAGAGTCAACGGTCCCATTTAGCATATCGTCAATATTGTAGAATACTTGTTAAACCAGATACTTCTTCACCTCTCTCTGAAACTCCAATAAATTAAGTGCTCTGAAACTATGAGGCAACTTGTTAAATAAACGGATGTAACTACTATACTATACAGATGTAACTTTTTGTGACCTTTGCCAATCTATGTTCCAACGGCCGTACATCTTATTTACCCCTAGTATTACAGGTGTGATGGTCTAGGTTAAGAGAAGTATTGGGCAAATTCTTGTAGGCATATATTAAGCACACATAAATGAACACACTTGGCAAGTTAGTACTCCCAGTTCGCGAAAGGCATTTTTACAATATGTTTCTCTGGGTTTAATGTCCATTAGTTGCCGTATTGCTCTTTTTTGTAAAACAAAAATCCAATCGGCTCCCTTCCCCAGAATAATATTCCATACGACATTATGCTGTGGAAATGTACTATGCGCTGAATGGTAAAATGGTAAATTCCGATTTTTTAAGAATATACGAATATGATATGACGTAGGAATTAGGTATTTTAAAACTCATTAACTAAGGAAAAACAACGCTGACAATAATTGAAAACAATTGAAGTATGGCATTTCCTAGTTAAATCAAATTATATACAAATATGGAAAAGTTACTTGTCAATTGAAATAAGTAAGCAACGAATGAATCGCCGAGTAAAAACTATTTGAAATCCGTTCACAAATTCCAAACCATGAACATCGTAATAAATACTATATTAAAATATAGCACCTATTTTATTACGATGTTCATCTTATTGGAAAGAAAATACAACTAGGTATCTACATTTTAGAAAAATAAATAACGAGTTGAACTTTCTTTATGATTTCAAAAAAATAAATTTAATCATTGTTCCGTTTTATTTCATCCGTTCCTGTTATGCGGATCTTAATATGGACGTTGGACATTCGTTAATCTACATAATATTTTAGTCCGTTTATTTATATTTTTGAATCATCATCACGCCTGAACGGCTGAACCGATTTCACTAATTCTTTTTTTGTCGTGTTGGCTTTTATCAGTAGAAGGTTCTTATGAAAGAAAAAATTAAGAAAGTTGCGTGGTAAATTGGGAAATTAAATAAAACAGCATCACGCCTGAACGGCTGAACCGATTTCACTAATTCTTTTTTTGTCGTGTTGGCTTTTATCAGTAGAAGGTTCTTATGAAAGAAAAAATTAAGAAAGTTGCGTGGTAAATTGGGAAATTAAATAAAACTCGCATAAGCCCCTCCTCTATCTACATAATATCACAGAAATGCTTTTTTTATTTGCTTTTTAGCGTATGTCATAGCATCACGCTCAAAATACAAATGCTACGTCAGATATGAATCTGCACAGAGCCGTGCAAAATGCCGGAGAAGGTTCTTTAATACAATTTGCTAGATTAACTTTAATATATTTAGAGCTATTTAAAAAACCCTATTTTTTAGGATCTTCAAACAAAATTTTAATAAACATTAAAAGTGTCATTCTTCTTTTTCTGTGCCAGTTATAGAGGTCTGTTAAGCAATAGGAAGCTAGACTAGAACCTACCGATCAAGCCTGACAATCGGAATCAAAAACGTAAAGCAAGACGGGTATAAGCTAGTCTATATAATAATTCAGAAATGTTTGTATATTTGCTTTTTACTGTATGTCAGAGCATCACGCCTAAACGGCTGAACCGATTTCACTAATTCTTTTTTTGTCGTGTTGGCTTTTA
The DNA here is from genome assembly GCA_963576905.1 of Mystacides longicornis. Taxonomy (NCBI): domain Eukaryota; kingdom Metazoa; phylum Arthropoda; class Insecta; order Trichoptera; family Leptoceridae; genus Mystacides; species Mystacides longicornis. The sequence continues at coordinate 10,253,420 of OY756423.1, forward strand.
TCAGTAGAAGGTTCTTATGAAAGAAAAAATTAAGAAAGTTGCGTGATAAATCTACATAATAATTCAGAAATGTTTCTTTATTTGCTTTTTACCGTATGTCATCGCATCACGCCTAAACGGCTGAACCGATTTCACTAATTATTTTTTTGTCGTGTTTGCTTTTATCAGTAGACGGTTTTTATGAATGAAAAAATTAAGAAAGTTGCGTGGTAAATTGGGAAATTAAATTAAACTCGCTTTATCCCCTCCTTCTCTATCTACATAATAATTCAGAAATGTTTTTTTATTTGCTTTTTTACCGTATGTCATAGCATCACGCTCAAAATACAAATGCTACGTCAGATATGAATCTGCACAGAGCCGTGCAAAATGCCGGAGAAGGTTCTTTAATACAATTTGTTGCATTAACTTTACTATATTTAGAGCTATTTAAAAAAACTCTATTTTTTAGGATCTTCATACAAAATTTTAATAAACATTAAAAGTGTCAAACTTCTCTCTTTTTATGAATTGTGAAAGTGTAATTCTTCTTTTTCTGTGCTTATGTCAGTTAAAGTTGTTAGTTAAGCAATGAGAATCTAGACTAGAACAATAGAACCTGTTTAATTACCTACCGATCAAGCCTGACATTCGGAATCAAAAACGTAAAGCAAGACGGGTATAAGCTAGTAATAATTAAAATGATAAAATAATAACTACTCACTAACTTGTTACCTGTTGCGTTGGCTTAATGACGGGTTCCTACGCTCTCGTATTTATGACGAAAACGGGATCTTTTCCATCGTAAATCTCTTCTAAGTAAGTACATAAGTAGATTTGCTAAAAAATAATTAAATGAGATAAAGATAATATATTACAGTGCTAACTATTAATGTTGAAACCTCGGTTTTTTTTTCAAACAATTTATTATTGCTTATTAGATATTTTTACTTATTTATTTATCTCTAAACAAATAATTGGATGTCGTTTAATGGGTAACACGTAAATTGTTCGAATTACAATTCTTCGAAAATCACAATTCACCTAATGGCAATTGTACAAAATCACAATTCATCTAATGGCAATTATACGATATCAAAATTCTTCGAAAATTTTTATTTTGGAATCGTAGAGGTTTTTGGCAGTCTTCAGTGAGGGATTCCGAGATTTGAGCCAATGATTAATTGAAGTTTTATAACAAAATAGGAAGGTAAAGAACTACACTACTTACATCCTGTTTCTGTTCCTCTTTCAATTAATCTACAGAAAAACGTAGATCTCAGTGACAGGTACAGTGTCTGCGTAAGTATAAACCACTCTCTTTAAGGGATAGTTTCATTTCATTGAGGCTTCTGGCAAGGCGATTTTTTTATAACAAGTACTTGGTGTCGAGGTCTTTCATAGCTTGACCACTTCATTGATCGCCGTTTCAACACAGCGGGATATTTCTAATAAAAAAAACGGCAGTTTATCAAGTGCCTCGTTGAGTCCTGACACTTAATAATGACAACCCCTTATCTTTTGACGCCGTGAATAAGTACATAAGGAAGTGAGGTTGACAGTTTTGCCGATACATTGAACCAGCGTCTAAAAACAATTTATAAAAGTTGACACCAAATACTTTCATGTTTCAGTAAAAAAGTATTCTATAAAATCGTTTAAATTAGAAACATGTTTATTTTTAAATTCAATTGTTATTTGTTCTACAGAAGGTTCAAAAAGTTTTCATCTTATTTCATTCATTTTGATTTTTTTATATGTAGGTACATACGTACAATTATTTCTTGATCATGTCATAAAAATTAATGGATAATATACCAAATCAATGAACCGAAAGGGTTGGTAGCCTGGCTTTCGTTTTGAAGGTAGTGGGTTTGATTCAATGTGACTACCATCTTCCTCTTTCACAAAAACTTTGTTTTCTATGACTGGTGGCTAAATTTGTAATCATTTTGAGTGGGCGCAGATTAATATTCAAAATAAAAATTTCCATATGATTGCATTAAAGTAACATTGTTTAGTCGAAATCTTCTGCAATAAATACAAGTAGGTAGGTACATATGATTATTTACAATATTCAATCATGGAAGGAAAAAGAGGGGACTGGCAATTAATTAATAGGAAATTAGGCAAGGAGGTTCTTGGCTGAAAATTGACAGTGATTTGATATATCAGATTCTGTTTTCTTTTTTAATGAGACTGGTCAGGAATCGAGAGGAGTTGTGTGTATGGGATGGGAGGAATCCTTCGGGATAAGCCCGTCCTTTGAATCTATGTAATATTTTTTTTTTTGATCATTGTTATTATTGACCATAAGCAAAAAAGTTTTATTTATTTACCTACTGGCTTATTTTGGTATTCCCTAATAGCAGTGGAAATATTAGAAGAAGGTTTCTATCGGAAACATTGGAAAGAAAACATAGGCTTTTCATTAAAAATACTACCGAAAAAAGCTTAGGAGTGTAGGTTGTAAAAACACCGTTAGCAAGCACTGTTATTGTAATGTATGTATGTAGGACCAAATCCATAGCGGCGATCCGCTAAATTGAAATAAATTTACATCAATAATTTATTTATCCCATCTCTGGTTCATTCGGTATGCACCGCATCGAGTCTCATACGATAATTCTCTTGCATACATATTATTGTGGAGACTGCGGTTTTTTTTGGTTGTCATTCCCTTCCATTTCCCCCGAGTGACATTCATTTGATTACGTGAAATAAAACTACGTTTGCACAGCCGTGGGAAAATCTCTTATCTCCTCGATATGAATTTTAAAACTCATTGCTACGGATCCTGATACACGGGTATCCTATGATGAAAGGACGAGTTACAGACTGGAATAAATTATTATATTTTTATTACTTACTTAGTTTTCCCGATAAAATGTGTTTTTTTAAGTGTAAAAATAATTAACACGTATTGTTAACATCGTATGACATATTATATCTTGAAAGCCGGCGTCGTAACCGCTAGTTTACCAACCGTTCAATCTTGGTCCAATCTTATATTCTTAAATCTAAGCATTGTCTTTCGATTCACTAAGGCTCTTGTCACATGGAGTCTTAACGGTAGCGTATCATAATACGAAGCTAGAACGATGCCTACGTTCACGCTATGATAATGTGTGGAGAGTGTCCTTAGAAATAAAAACAAAAGTAGAAGTCTCTTAGAATCAAAATTTCAAGGAAAATATTTGAAGGATAAAATATTTGAAGTTTAAATTACATGGAGTGTTTATATTTAAACCTTCAATAAATGAAAACGACGATTGGAAACTCATGGAAATATTTGTGTTTGAACGGTGAACAAAGAAAAAGAAAGTAACAAGATCATTGATTTATTTTTTACCCATCACGCCTGTGTCGTTGGAAGGGAAAACAGTGAATACGGTCTTTAAATTCTACACAAAAATCAAGAACAGATAGAACAGATAAGGTTATATCACGCACCCTTGCTTCACTACTGGAAATCCTGTGACGGATGAGTGTTCAACTTGACACAAGCAGAACTATCAGAGTCTCTACTCTGCGCAAATCAATTATTGGCAGTTTACTCCAAAATAAGACATACAATATACAATAAACATCCCACAATTTCTTGCGGTCAAATAATATATCATACGCTTCCTCCGGGTCTACGAAAGCACAGAAAAGCTTTTGATGTTTTTTCTTCAATACCTTTTAGTTGTATATAAATATAATAATTTATTATAACGGTACCTTATCTTGTAATCTGAATAGTTTTAAAATAAATATTTGTTTCCTACAAAAAAAATTGCTATCGGGTATCACTTCAAGACATAAATAATATTTTTATTAATTGTCATAAAAAAAAACATTCGGCGATTTCGCAGTATCAAGGTTCAATTTAGATGTTTTTGAAATTATCTTTAAATCTCCAAATTCCTACATGGTGACAGGGTTCTGAGAAAAGTGTGACATAACCAAAAAGTACCTGATGTATCATATGATTTAAATAAACCGTTTGTCCAACATGTGACATTTTTATTAGAAAAGATAATGGTATTTAACAAAATGCTTTGAATAAAACTATTTGAGATACGGTAATAGATTTAAGCTGGTAACGGTTTTTCGTTTGGTAAATCCTTCTTGTTTGAGTATGTTACGGATGTTTATAAAATATTTTAGACTTATATACCTAAGGGTATAAATATTTATTTATGAAGTATATTAGAAGGTAAACATACCTACATAGAAAAAACGTTTGTGAAATTTATAAACAGTATTTTTTTTCTTGCTTTAAACGTATATAAGTTCTCTCTTTGAAAAAATCCATCTTACATTTTACAGGACATTTTCTAATCAAAATTTCATCTCAGCATCTCATCTGCAACCGGCGCAGACTTAGGTATCACTTCTACCATTATGGAGATGCGGTGGACATGGCTTAGACATGGTTCAGGATGCCGAATGACACTTGAGGAGAGCGCTTTCCTTCCTTCCCTTAGGGTCCCGAAGACGGGAAACACCTTTTCACACCGTGTTCCATTCGTATCATTAATTTTTCAACAGAATTTCACCCCATTACAGGAACAGCGTTCCAGGAGAAAGAAAGGAACTTCGATACTAGGAAAAACATGCGATGTCCAGGATGTTGTGCGGTGGGATAAATCTAGAAGAGATCACGTAGAGGAATAAGATCCTGAATGGATTATAAAAATAGCATCTGACTCTATACCAACTGGCAGAAGACCACCAGGCAGACCACCGAAGAAATGGAGGGATAGTTGGACATCCACATTCCAGGACAATAAAGATCCGAGAGAAGACAGGACGCAGTCCTAACTGAAGAAGAAGAAATACTTGTACTTAACTTAATTATTATGTGGATAATGAACTTTTTTCTCTGTGAAAATAAAAACATTGGTATTTAGAAAGAAATACATTTTATCAGAGCATTGTTTTGAGATAGGCCCATGAGACGCAAATGTCGTCAACTTCTTAATCTGCCTTTCTCCGAAAAGACCTTCTGTCCTACGTCAAATGAATACGTTGGGATATATTAATACAACCCTCGTTAACTCTGTCTACTTTTTTTTTATTTCTGAGGAAATAAAGCTTAAAAGACAAATTAATTACCTACTCCCTCCAAGATTTATTTTTATCTCAATTCTTTTGATATGATCCCCTTCTTCTTTCTTTGGAGTATGGAAAGTATCAGAGCCCTATATTGTGCTCATCTTGCGTAATCGTAAATCTCAAGGGTTTTCTTTTAAGGGAACGGTTAGAGATACCGAAGCTTTACAAGATACACATTCACTTTGTATACATATTACATAAAAGTATTATGTTGTATTAGACTTTTTTAAAGCTTCATGTGATTATACATATGTTTTAATCAAAATGAAGATTTAACACGTGAATCCTTCCAGTTCTAATATGTTTACATGTCTTGATGTTTTGTTTTTCGAGAAACTCATTTTACGATCTTCCTCGGCTGTCTCTTGATCTTTTTATACACACCTTTTTCTCTGAACTGATTGCCCTTTTTTAGAACCAGTTTTTTCAAATCCTTTGTTTCATTTCTCATATGGGCTAAGGAACATTAAGAGCGAATTAAAAAAAGGGCGAATAAGTATCTCATTTAGAAAAACCCAAAACATCAAAGACACCTATCCAAATATTCATCGCAAGCCATAATACACGCAATCTTTGTATATAACATGAATTCTGTTGTTTGAAACGGGCTGATACACACTCATATAATATAGGTATCCCATAAAAGTATATACTACGTCAGAAGGTTTTAAATTTATGAGAGAATGTTATAAATAAGCATTCGAAATAAAACAAACTACCCATGGTAGAAAAGTGAACATAAACAGGAAATTTAAATGTTCTTTACAATACATTCTCGTCTTATAAATAATATTTTTTAAGTTTTTTTTTTTTTTTTAACGATTTTAGACACATGTTGCATGCCATTTCTGTATTTTTACATTGTTTTATTTGTTTTAAAGGCTATTGCCGTTTATAATTGTAATAAATAAATAAATAAATAAATAAATAAATTTGTACAGCAAAGAACTTGTATTGATTAGGGATTCCACCTATTGGGGGCAAGAACTTAAGTAACCATAATTTACGCATCGAATCTAATTTATTATATACCTAATTGCGTTACATTTTGAAGGGCGACCCCTAGTTTTCAATAAGAAACAAAGACATTTTTTTAATGATTGCCATAACCTAATCAAAGTCCTAATGAAGTAGAAATCAACAATACACAGTTGTTAATATTGTAAGTACGTAGCATTTTCTATCGGACTTTAAAATCTCAAATAACTGTAGGTATTAATTTTATGTATAAACCACAGTGCAATGGTAGATATATATTTGTATTCCAGGAACGAAAATACAAGTTTTCTTTTTACAATGCTCGCCGACGAAATAAACCGTAAAATAACTGATTTGTTATCCTCTCGATACGGCTGCAGTATCAAGTAACACAGCTTTTGTATTATTAACACACAATGAAGCTGTAATCAAAGCCAAATTTCTCGTATAAAATCCCGACATAATCCGTTACATTCCTTTTGTAAACAATGCACACTTTTTTAACAACACGATAAAAATCTAATTTGAATTTTAAAAAATGCATAATTTATATCTATTTGTGAATTATTGTCATGGAAAAATCCGCAGCAAAGAATGTTACATAAGTTTAATGAAGGTAATAAAAAAGTTACAAATAAGATTGGCATATCAAGTGATCTAGTATGTTCTACAGTCGACGCATACAAGCTAAAATCTGTGATAAAAAAGTGGGAAGATTTCAAGATTTCTTATCACGTAGGCAACAACATGTCTAAATATCTCAGAAGATGACGTAATGGAATAATAAAATTTAAATTTTGCATTGTTTATCAAAACCAGTTTATACTGCACTTGACTATAATATTAACATTCTCAGGTCTGAGTTTTGACCAAATGCACACCTTCTTATACCATTCTTCTGATTCTTACTCTGTACATGATTTGCGAACACAAAGTTCTTTTTAAGGTGACAATCTTGCAGAGTGTTCTTCATCGTCTGCCCATTCATAATAATAATAATAAGGATCGGTCCATTTTTAAATATCATATCAGGTATGTAGTTGCAGCACTACTTTTTTGATACTCCTACCCAGTTTTGTTGCAAACACGAACTCCGCGGGATATGAAACCCAGATACTCGGATTGTAGGGTCCAGTATTAGGTGTTAACTGTCTTCTTCGTGGTCCATCTTTTGTCCGTCTCTGATTTAACGGTGTCTGTGAGTCTGTGACCCATCCTTCAAAACATTAAGGATGCAACTCTGGAGGCAACAGACTGACTGAAGACTGTAGATTGTGATGGAACGCAGCCCTCTGAGGGTGACGATATTCCGGATGCCACACGAAAAGTAAGTAAGAAGGTCATGTTTGTCTCGATTTCAGACCTTCCTGAGATGCTAAATTACATCAGCTGTCTCTATATCTTTTAGGGGAATAAATTTGGAGGCTGTTTGGTGGTGTGTATTTTGCCTACCGCTATTTTCAAAATCCATTACAGCATCTTCGGTTTATACCCTAAACACATGAGATCCTCAATATTTCATATTCTTTTATTTTCGGAGTTTTAAATTCTGTTTCAGATGTTGAAGAGTCGCTAAGGAACTACCGAGGTTTTCCCATATCTCGCCGCTCATCAAATTCATTAGAATTTTTGTTTGAAATGTTAATATTTATCCAAGCTTTATTTGCTATGTCTAAGTATTTTAGGTAAAAAAATGTTGATTTTTGGATTCAAATAATAATATATCGAATGTTGCGGTAGCGCAACGTTAGCGGGAAGGGGTATTTTGCGTTGTATGGAAATAATGTAACTTTGTATATTTTTACATTAATTCAGAAAATTTAGTAACGAGGAGAGAATGACTAAAAGGATAATAATATTATCCTCATTTTGCCCAAAAATTGACATAGTTTAGTTTACCTCCCAGGTACAGATATATATGTACATCTAAAAGAATGGGTGCACGCAGACGAGGCCGACCTCGAATGACATGGTCTGACCATATCGGTTCAGTCTTAGAGGAGGGCCAAGTCAGGATCAAAAACAATATGCGGAGCATGTGTATGCGGAATATTATGCGTTTGGAAGAAGCGAAAGAGGTTTGTTTGGATAGGGAAACGGCGTTATGGGTAGAAAAAAAAAACATTCAGAAAACATTTCTTACTTATAATTTCGTCGCTGATATTCAGCCATAAAAAATAAAAATACGAAACTGTTGAAGAAAGTTAATTATTTTAATGAAACACAAAGTTTATCTTTTCACGGTCTGTTTCAATCTTGAAACTTACACGCCCCAAATAATATTCAAGAAAAAATATTTCGAAACACCTGATACCTGCCCTGTCACCTGTTTTAATGAATCTTTATTTCAACAGAAAGGTTCGACAGGAATTTCTACTGACAGCTTTTACTGATTTTCTTTATAGGCACAATAAATTCTTTTCAATTTTGATATTTGATTTTTTAGAATCCGCTTAAGCTTTCTCAATCATATTTCAGCTGCTACCAAACATCAAGCTGAATAATGTTTGAGATGTATCTAATCTCCAACATTATTCAGCTATCGTAATATATGATCTAATAAAAAAAATTAAGATCCATCACAGAGAATATCATGGCCGAATCACTGGAAAACGAGTGCAGTACTAAAGAAAAAATTAACAGGTTTCAGTTGACTGGTAGAGAATGTTTCAAGCATTACGTTCCATCGGCTATGCTGATGATATCTATTTAATGTATGAGAGTGTTAAACGAATAAAATATGATAGAAAACATCTATCGAAGAATTGTTATTTGTATATGATTTGCATAATATGAAAGGTTTCAAAGGTGTAGGTAAATAATGGTAACAAAAATATTTCAATTTCGACATATCAGCATCTATACACATATTATATTCCTTATCCTGCCTTATGAGTAAATATTCGTCTCTATTGTAAGGTTAGTTAAAGATAAGTACGTGTTGAGGTAAATATATATTATGTAAGTTTTCATCCATATTATGCTTGCTGACACAATAAGAAATATTTGCTTATTTTGTCCTTTCTGGATTTTTTTTTACATTTTCAGAATTTGCAAACATTTCATTTTAATAAAGTATAACGAAATATGGTTAATATTGAAGTGACTGGTAAAATAATGTTTAATTCCTCTGTGAAATGTCTTGTACAGGATTTTTCATGAAATTCACGGTACCTACTTACATAATTCTTAAAAATATTCGGTGTACTTTAGGAAAAACACATAGACGAAAAATTACACCAATTTTTATTTAATTTTTTACTAGTATCAATAATAGACGTTTAAAAAGTATTTTGGTACAAAAATTTTATTGTTTTAAGTTATTTATGATTCAAATTAATAATTATTCTACAGCAAGAGGGAGTTTGAGTCAAGAATATCAAGAATATTATGGGTAAAAACTATAAACTCCCTCTCATGTCAGGTTTGCTCAAAATCTTTGTAATGGAAGTTGGCATAATTTGTTAATAATTTATGCGTGAGGAGGTCTAGGGTGTCTCAAAAAGAGTACATTTTTTTCATTTTACCGACAACAACGCCACCTGTGAAAAATTCCATACCAACACTTTTTACTTACGTAATTGACAACTATCGAGTTTCAAAACATTGGTACGCAGATTTTTTAAATAATTTCTTTCCAGCTTTCAGAAATATTTTTTTAACATATTTTAAACGTATTTTTGTATAAATTTCAAATTCGAAATCAATATTCATAGTAAGGACTACAGGACAATGTCTGTCGGGAAAGTTAGTAGTTTATATAAACTACATATATGAAGGTCTCTTTCATAACTGTATTTCCACAATGCAGGAAAAAGTGTTCTGAAAAGATTGATAATGCAGCTTTAATAAGTTGACGTAATAATAATTTTAGCTGCTTTTTTTTAAAAAGTCTTTAACTTTTACGAGCCCGTTAAAAAAAAACAAACGTTGCATATTTTTCCAAATTAACCATTAAATGCGACGCAGAGTTCAATGATATTGTATCTACCAGCTAGCTAATTAGCAATAAAATATGAATTTACGATAATAGGTAGGAAATAAGAAATTTTTACGAGCTTTTCCTCTATTAAAATAAAAATGAAACGAGTTTTTTTCACAGGTTGCTATTATTTGCTGGAATAAGAGGACTATTATGGACCGTAAAATTATTAAATTTAGATGAACACTTCGACACCCACAGGCTCACATTCATCCAGAAGATATCAACAAATCTTTCGGACAGTTATTAGCCATTACGCCTACAATTCGCAAGCTCTCTTTGTGAAAAAAAAAAACTGGAAACACGAACTACAAGTGTGACCAAATATTATTATCTTATATATAAAAATGGAGAGCTATTTCGCGTTGTCATCGGATGGCGCCTAAACGGCTGGACCGATTTCGCTAATTCTTTTTTTGTCGTATAGGCTTTTATCAGGAGAGTGTCCTTTTAGAACAAAAAAATTAAGAAAAATGCATAGGAAATTAGAAAATTTAAGAAAACTATAAAAATGGAGATTTATTTCCCGATATCATCGCATCACGCTTAAACGGCTGGACTGATTTCACTAATTCTTTTTTTGTCATGTAGGCTTTTATCAGGAGAGTGTACTTTTAGAACAAAAAATTTAAGAAAAATGCATGTGAAATTAGAAAATTTAAGAAAACTATAAAAATGGAGATTTATTTCCCGATATCATCGCATCACGCCTAAACGGCTGGACCGATTTCGCTAATTCTTTTTTTCGTGTAGGCTTTTATCGGGAGAAGGTTGATTTAGAAGAAAAAAATTAAGAAAAATGCATGGAAAATTAGAAAATTTAAGAACACTATAAAAATGGAGAGCTATTTCCCGGTGTTATCGCATCGCGCCTAAATGGCTGGACCGATTTCGCTATTTCTTTTTTTGGCGTGTAGGCTCTTATCAGAAGAAGGTTGTATTAGAAGAAAAAAATTAAGAAAAATTCATGGAAAATTAGGAAATTTAAGAAAACACAGAGAGTAGGTAATCTTTTTAGTACTTTTTACAATAAAATTTGGTTCTACTTTTGAATTTTTATTAATTGACATTTGAAAGAACTGTCAGTGGATTGATTGTTTTGCAATTGATAGAATGCGAATGTAAAATATATCGTATGAAATAGATTGATTGGATAAGTCATATAATTTTCATTGCAGTTAATTTTTATAAGGAGTTTTGGTAAGTTTTAATACAAGGAATACATTATTGTAATGAAGTGTAAGGAATTTTGAAAACTTTATTTATTTACATGATTTACAGAGATTTTTAAAACCGCCAGCAAACAGAATCGTATATATAACGTTGCTATTAAGGAGTTATACTTAATTGAAGTTCATTTTATAAGGAGTTTTGATAAGTTTTAACACAAGGAATACATGATTATATTGAAGAACAAGTAGAATATTTTTTTTTGTTTGTTTGAAAATCAATTCTTCGTTTATGGGCTGATTTTTAGAGAGGATGAGTACATACATATAACGTAAATATAATCTGCATCGTTAATATTTAAAAAAAGCTGGATATTATTTGCTAATGACCTAGCATTTGTTTCTTTTTTGAAAATAAAAATTGCTACACTTTCACCATGTTGTAATAGAAGTTAGAAAAAAAATCACAGATACTGCATTAAATGAGCTTTTAAATATTATTTCCACTGTTTTGAAAGAGAAGATGTTTGGTGAAAGTGAATGTTGTGTGAAAGTGAATGTCGAGAACTTGGAAGTATGTCTATTTAGGTAATTTATTTAGAAGAGATGCAAGGTGTGAAAAGAGATTGAAAGAAGGAAATTGGCTGGGAGAAGGGTTGGCGGTGCAATTAGACCTCTAAGAAGATATCTCTGAAATCGATAATTGATGCACAATGCAATCCTGATACCATCCATGATTTATGGGAGTGAAACTTGGACATGGACGAAAAATTTGGAAGTTGGAATAAATGCTGTGGAAATGAGATCACTGCGTAGGATATGCGGAAAGAGACTTATTGATAAGGTGAGGAATGATAATATAAGAAAGGCATGTGGAGTGGATGTTAGTGTAGTGACTAGAATGAAAGTGAATAAAGAAAGAAGGTTTGGGCATGTAGAGAGAATGAATGAGGAGAGAATGACAAAAAAGGATATATAAATCTGATAGAATGGGTACACGCAGACGAGGCCGACCTCGAATGACATAGTCCGATCATATCGGTTCAGTCTTAGAGGAGGGCCAAGTCAGGAGCAAAAGGAATAGAAGAGCATGTATGCGGAATGTTATGCGTTTGGAGGAAGCGAATGAGTTTGGATTGGAAAATATGGAAGTCCATACTCTCTGCCTAGCGATGATGGGCAAAAAAAGTATTGACACCTCAATGTGTATTTTGAATCGGTACGGAGATGTTCCTTATCGTACTTTGATTAATCAATCAATATTATTTTAACTGAGCAAAATAACTATTAAAATATCGAATATAATGACATACCTAAAATCTTTTTTTTTACATAGGTATTAACATCAAATCAATCAAAATTAAAACTCCCTTTGAACTCCACAGGAGTGAGGCAATAAGAGCTCTCCATTGCACTCGATCTTGCGCAATGATGACCTCTTCCCACGTCATATTAACATAGGTTATAAGTTTTTGATGTAAAAATAAACTCAGACCCAATGAATGCAGCGTGGTATGCAGGTTTTGCTAATGCCAGTATATAGTCATTCGTGTTAAATAACTAAAAAAAAGCGAATTTGAGCTCTGTTGCATAAAACCTAGAGTACCCATATTATTTATTTCGATACGAAGTTCGACGGGTCAGCTAGTATTATATAAAATGTTTTACATTTTATGTCTTTTTTTATAATTTCCAATATTGTCAAGGATTATTGATTAAGATTTATAAAAAGTACCCTTTTTTAATCTTAATTTTCTTGTAAGATTGTCGTTGTACATTTTGTTAGTCATAAGGAATTGCTTATGAACTGACAAAAAACAAGATATATATGTACGATCATGAAAATTCATTGTTCATACCTATAGTTCTCGGAAACAAACAATGCTTATAATCACTGCTACTTTTGATATCCTATCTTTTCATAGGCATTTTGATAGATTGTTGCTGTTTTATAAAGATTCTTTAGTAAATTTAGATATTTTAATTAAAATCAAAGTAAAGTTTACGTTTTCATTGTAAAAATCTCAAGAAACAACCAAAGAATTAATGTACCTACGCCGCACCACGTACTACTTTTGCCAACCAAACCCTCAAAGTTTGAAATATTTGAGCTTCACTTTTACTTAATTGCGAGTTAGGAGTTCTAGGTTTTATATAGAAAGCTATATATGTTGGAATCAGATGTTAACTTCTAAATATCCACTCACATAATTTGTAGATGTTTCAGAGAGTAGGTACCTACATCTAGTGTAAGTTTTCAATGATCGAATATCTAAAGAGTTTCGAAAAAATTACCATACAAAATGATCGAACGATTCAATCGTTTGATGTTAGAACACTATTTATACGCTAACAAACGCTTATTAGCCTGCAATTAGCTTTCGATAAAGCTCCTACTGTCCCCACGGTACCCGTATTCTAAGTTTTATCGGATGGTAGACACGGAAGTAAAGTGAGTATAACACAATACATTTTGTATGGAAAACCTATATAGGCGCGCCGCCACAAGGATATTTCTAGAAACAAAAGCGATTCTCGCATTCGATACCTACCTATAGACGTTTTTCATACAATGTATCGTGTAATACTCACTTACTACCGTGACTACCTTCCGATAAAGCCGAGAATAGGGGTTCTGCTTTAATGAATCTTTGTTTCAACAGATGTGTTAGATACAATCAAAGAGGAGTTCAAAGAGGCGTATGTCCAGCATTGAAACAGAGAAGACTGATAAGGAAAAAGAAGAAAAATCACAACAGTATACACAATTTACCCATTCCCAACATAAATAATCTAGGAAGGTAAGTACAGAGAACTCACGTTACACTCTATCCTTAAATTACATCAGAGTTTATCGAACCATAATATCGTATCGAGACCCCGTCCTGTCTTCTCACGGTGTAAAAGCTAATCGAGAGGATCCTTTGATTGGATAAGATCATCGAAATAGCCAATTAGTTGAACCCTTGCCTCGAATTGTGACTAGATTATGCAAATTTTAACGAACTTTATCTTAAATTTGGATGTTTGTATAAGATTATCAAAACCTGTTGAAGGATAAAATTTAAAGAAACCCAACAGAAAAATGCAATATTATTATGTATAGGTAAAATATTATTATGTATAGGTTTGTTTATGCAAATAAGTTAATCTTATGAGGAGTTAAAAAAAAATCACTGGATTTTTTTTATTTTTTTATTATTCAAATACTTATATACCAATATCTTGGTACCTTTTGATCATTAAATTTCTAAAAGCAACAAAATACTTATTACTTTTTTCTTTTACTTCGACTTGCCGATCGTTGAGAACGCTGACTTTGTGACTTCGACAGAAGTTAAGACAAACTCAATATCTTATTATTTAAAAAGTAATATTTATATTTAATTTTTAATCTGTTAAATATCAGTGCAATAGACTTAAAAGCTTCAAAAGCCTTTGCGTCCAATAAGAATGACTAATAAGAAGTTATTGTTCATGATGAGCACACTATTGAAACATGGCCCAACTTGAAAAGACGTTTCCGCCAGTCTTCTCGGCAACTCTGACTTTTGAAAATCAACAACTATTTTTTATATTTTGATTTTTATATGCCTATTCTCTTTATAACACCTATAAGCGAGCTATTTTCTTCACTACCAGTAGGTACTCAAATCTAAGTGTCCACAGAAAAACCAAACTCGCCCTGTATAAAACAATCATCAAAACTGGTATCATATGAAACTAAATGCGAAATCTGCAGAATTGCTGGATGTATTTGATAGAAGGATTCTGCTTGGAGTCTTGAGACCAGTGTGCGACAGGGAAGCATGGAGGATAAGGTTTAATGAAAATATATACAATATTTAGAAGGCCCCAACACTCTCTGCGCATGTAAGATTGAGCAGGCTTAGATGGGCAGGACATGTGCAGAGGATGCCATAAAATCACATACCAATACGAACACTTGGAGAAGAAGAGTTGGCAGGATGAGGTCGGGAGGGATGCTGAATATTCCTAGTTGGAAGACACCAGAAGACAGAATGGGTTGGAAGCCAAGACTCGATAAGGGTTGTAGAGCCATCGGAAAGGATTTTTTTAAATTATCTTGAATGTCTGTCTATAGCTTTGAAAATAAACCGATTTGACAGATCATTAATAATTCATAGCTTGCAATAGAAAACTTTAATCCTTTATCAGAAAATAGATTCGAACTATGACCAACTGATTGATATAACACTTCAAATTCATTTTTGATATCGTGATTCACATTGTAGAACATTTTTAACTATTTTAAATTAAAAAATAATAAAACTTTGTAGTTCTACGAATATTTTATTATAAATAATAAAATACAATAAGATAGCGTTAAAACGTTTTCGGACTCTCGTCCATCCTCAGTAGCGTCTTACAAGTTACTAAACTTAAAAACTAAGGTCTGGATGTCATTGGGAAGTGGAGGGGGTGTGTGAGGGAGGTAACAACAATTTTAACAGAGGGGATGTGATTTCTGGAGTTTGAATATTTAACAATTTAGTATTATTTTTACAATTATTTTTCACTATTTCTAAGTTTTCTAAAATATCTAATTTGAAACCTTTATCACATATATTTATCAATTTAATACTATTTATATCAAAGGAGTGTCCCGTACTTCTAACATGGTCGGCCATCTCCGAATTGATGCCGAAGTTTTTTATCGCTTTTATATGTTCGTTTACCCTAGTTTTTATTTTTCTACCAGTTTGTCCCACGTATGTTGCTTCACAATTATTGCACATGATTTTATATACACCACTGTTGTCCAAATTGTTTACTTTTGATTTATTATTAAGTAGGTATTTTTTTATTGTATTATTGGTATAATATGCAGGTTTGAACTTCCTATCCTTGCACGCTCTAATTATAAATTGTTAGATATTCAAACTCCAGAAATCACATCCCCTCTGTTAAAATTGTTGTTACCTCCCTCACACACCCCCTCCACTTCCCAATGACATCCAGACCTTAGTTTTTAAGTTTAGTAACTTGTAAGACGCTACTGAGGATGGACGAGAGTCCGAAAACGTTTTAGCGCTATCTTATTGTATTTTATTATTTATAATAAAATATTCGTAGAACTACAAAGTTTGTTTATTTTTTGATTGATATACTTACACTACACTTACAAGTTTTATAGATATTGTTATACTGACATCGCCTACTTTATCTTTTCTCAAGAAAAGTAAATTATTTAAAAAAAATCATTAAAAAATGCACGTTGTTATTTCCTTACGAAAGTAAGTTATTTGTTTTCAGAGTAAAGCTTCAGTTAAATCCTAACAGACGAACCTGCTTAGAATTAAATGCTTCAGGGACTCAGGTAGTACACTTTCACAGTCTTCATTAAGTCTCAAAAGGTAAGACACATCCATGATCATTTGTAAGGATAAAGAGATTTTATGTTTTCCGGGTGAAATGAGGCGAACCCTTTATAAAATGGTCCATCATTAGAGAATATCAAACAAAACATACCTGTGATAAATTTGAGGATAAAGAGTGCCACATGTGGGCCAAAACTAAAGCAATTATTATCATTAGTAAAATAAAATATATAAAAAATAAAAGAATTTAAATTATAATTTCTAAATAATATTAGGTACCAATTCCGAACTTCACGTTTTGGGTGAAAATATCTATTGATTTATTTTATGTTTTACTAAATTTTGACCTTCCGGTTGCACCTACATATACATATTATTAGACATGTCGGTATAATTCAGGATATGATAAGGGTATCAGACTTCGTCTATTTTTAAAGGCAGTTAAACAATTCATTCCATGCATTAATTTTTTTTTTATTTAAATCACTTGATTGAGGTACTTTCCTACCTAGGTGAAACAATATTAAATCAAATTAAATAAAAAATAAATCTTCCTGATGATAATTCATTCCTTACATGAAAGTTCAATGTTTTTCCTAAAATGTAATTGGTTTACCAACGTCTGTTATTTTTTTTTAACTATATAAGTAATATAAGTACCATTTTTTCTTACATTCATTAGATAATTAAAACAACATCTTTTTTACCCACTTGTGCGGCGGTAAAAAAATACCTAATATTATTAAAAATTATACCTACTTTTAAAATGATTTCATCTAAAGATTTTCATCGAGTTCGATGTTTTGTTTTGGGCAATTTAATTACATGACCATCGCAACAGAAGGCGCTGTGCCGTATGGAAAATATTATTATAGTGACCGGCGAAGTCGACGCGACCTTATGTGATAGCATAACGATAGTAGCTATGGAAGAAATAGACACGTAATATTATTGAGTATTCTGTACGAGATCTTGGCGTCGGAGAGAGACGGCAGATCACAGGTGACTTAATCTTCTCGAGTTTTCACCTATGGATCGCAGTGTGTGACAGAGATAGTTGATCTCACCGGTACCTGATTACCTTAAAAATCATCGGATCAGGTATCGCCAACTTTTATTGTTTGTTCCAATTGAATTCATTTTAAAATGTCAGTGATAATGACTCATTTGTTTACTTTGGATTGATGGTAAATATTTTTTTTTAAATTCGAGCTATTTAATTCCTTTCAAAATAAACACAAAGTAATATCCTAATTGAATCGTGATCTGCAAAAACCACACATCTAACAAAATTAATGTTTTGAGAAAATTGAAAAAAACTGTTTGATTCCTAAACTTTATGTATATCGATATGCTTATTTTATTGAATCCAAAGCTCCAATGCTACTCTATGCATAAAAGCTTATTTTAAACATTATTATTATTTTATTATTTTTTTACAATTTTTTTTACAAAATGTACATGTGTGGTTTTTGCTGACCATCGCTTACTTCAAAGGAAAATAAGAAAACTTTTGTCCTTTTGTTTAAAATGATACTAAAATCGGCGTTGTAAAAATATTTTTTATATAAACTTGATCAAAAGGAGATACAATGCAGTACAATGTAATAAAATGTAATGAAAATATATGTATAATTGATTCATCAATATCTGTGGCGCAGTCATCTGCCTCTGTTGTTGGCTACTGGAAAATTTTATCGGGAGATTTCTCACCATGCCCCTCATGGTACACATAAAATTATTAAGCTTTATTATTTTTATACACCTATACCCCTAAGTGGGGTCTTAAGGGAGTTTGGATTGGATTGGATTATTTTTTATATTATGTATATAAAAACAAAAACCCACAGTTGTCTAATATACCTCCTGAACAGGTAGTCGGTAGTCATACCGACCTCGGGAGCCTAGTTGTACTGGCGTGAACTTCAGATCCGAGGTCCCGGGTTCGATTCCCGGACGGGTCAGAGTTTTTCTAAGTGTTTTCTCACTTGAAATTTCTACCCGGGGTTGGCCTGTCTCAGATTGGACGGGACCGGTTGATTGGATAAAATTGCCTCAGGCAATAAGTTCCGCGGCTATACTGACACCTTTGCATAGAAAAGTGTTACATTATTATTTTTTTATTAGGAAGCGGTAAATTCTGAATTTAGTCGAAATACAGCTGTAGAATCATCCGTATTTTCTTTCCACGCTTTTATTTCTGCATAGAATTTTTTAGCCCTTTGAGTTCTGCGACTGCAGCCTTTCGGCATTATCATTTATGTAGGTGACTTTATTTTGTACCCTAACTCTTCACACTTACTACACACATCTATTTGTGAACGACCAAAACGTAGATTAAAATTTTCTTTAAAATACCTCCTGAAAAAAAACATATGACACCCTTTTTGCATTTTTTAAGCAAAAATTATCATGTAATATTTTAACCAAGAACAAAACCAAACAAGACAAACAATTATGACAAATGAAATGTCAACGAATAAACTGTAGATAAAGATAAAGATATGAAATAAATCGCGCGTGGTCTGTAAAAACAACACATCTTCGGTACATGTGTTGTTTTTGCAGACCACGAAAAAATCAATTCATTCTTAATACTTTAAAGAACTATAGAAGATGTGTGGTTTTTACAGAATATCATGGATAACACAAATTAGGAACATTTTATGCAATAAAACAAAATTCTGAAAAAATGCGAGATGTGTGGTTTTTGCAGATCACGATTCAATTGAATTACGTAATCGTTTTGAAGATCTTCACATAGATAATGTTATATTGCGAGAAAAAAATATTTATTTCAATGTTTCGGGATAACATTTGAATGAATGAGTAAATGAATAAATAAAGAAATGCATGAATGAATGAATGAACTAATAAATGAAAATTGAATTTCCTTATTATAATTACAATTAGAATACATACTTAAATGGTTACAAAACAGTTGGAAATTTTACTGCCTTACTAAACATGATCTATTCTGAGGCACTAATAGATATTTACAAAAGCTTGTATAAAATATTACCACGCATAACATGGCTTAACTAATTAAATGGAAAACAAAATAAAACAAGCAATAAATAAACGTTTTACAATTTTAGATATTTGCGACCCCATGAATTTCAACTATTTTCGTGCATGTATATTGTAGGTATATATCTGAACTTTTTATTGTATTTTAGCTTCTTTATGTATATTTTTTTTATTTAATAGTTATACAAAAGTTATATAAAACTAAACTTTAATAATAGTCAGTAACACTCGAGAAAATGTCCCCATCAACTTGTCCCAATTTGTCTGAAATAAGATAAAAAAATATGGAATATACGAACCATTTACAGTCGAATAGGTAATAATGACGAACAAATTTCTGCGCAATGACATTTTTTTATGATTATTATAACAGTGGAATAGCAACAAATTCCTAGGAATGGATAGCGGTTAAAACCTGACCAAAGAATTTCTCTTTGAGATCTAGGAGGTTACTCTTGAAAGTCAATCCCGATCTCATTGTCGAGCATTTTTTAAAACAATACGATAAATCCTTATTTTTATACCTGCCTATTTTTCGTAAAGCAACACCGGATTTAAAATTGACGTAAGTACGTGGAACTATTTTCATGCCTAGCAACCAAAATCTAAGGGTGATAATGAAATCATTATTAAAATTGAAATTGGATCGGAATTGTAATTGCAATGCAGAATAACTTTCCTAGTTCCGGCTCCTACCTCCCGCAAAGAGCCTTAAGGTAACCAGATGGCTTCAATAACAAGATAAGGATTCATCTTCTTAATATTGGGTTTTGGGAGTGGAGTTGATACTCCACTTCATGATTTAGGAGTGATTTATGCATATTGACAAACTTTTAAGGAACAAACAAACTAAGTTATGACCCTTCGCGACATAGTCTTTGGACTAGTGCGACTATTCTTTCCATTTTTCAGTAGATTCATTGTCTATCAAATGAAAAAAAATTAATTCGCTTTTTTTAAATTATTTTTATTCATTCATCGTTTTATAAAAAAAATGTAAAAGGTTGCGTGCACCTGTGGCGAATTCAATCCGTGTTACCTCTTCAACTCTCATATGATGCGATTTGGTATTTTTTTAAAGGTGATATAAGCGCATCCTTCAATTGCCTTACAGTCAGTGAGGCCGAAACATCGAGCGCCGCGAACCGCATTGCACCCCGTTGAATGTCGCGTCTATTTATTTATATATGTATCTAAGTTATTTATTCATGGACGAAGGTGAAGTGTTAACTTTAATTATTCAAGTGTCATATTTGTAAAGGATTGTTCTCCAGGAAGTAGTCCTGAATCCCGAAGGGTGAAGTCGGGACGTCAAAGTGGCGAGAATGAAGGGGGTGCTTTGGGTGGTAAGTGAAAGATAACACCTTTATTATATTATTTTGTTTCATCCCCATGCTTTGATAGGGGTTGTTTTTTGCAGGAAAACACTTTAGCGTCATGTGTTGAAGGTTGATGAGATTCTCCTCTCTTTATTACCACCTTTCTAATTTTTTGATAAAGCTGGTCAAAAAGTAAGGTGAACTTATTATACCAAATATACATAAGTCAAAATGCTACTTCTTCACAATATTTTTTCTTTGGATCCTACATACGGTTATGCCCCAATTAAAAAGAGGTTTTAAGGAGTCGTCTAATAAACCAGAACGTCTTTTTCGTACCATAAATTATTATGTAGATATTCTGAAGAAGATGATTAATAAAAATCTTTGGGAATGAAATATTCCGATTCATTCCAATAAGTTTACTTTATTAGTCTAGCTTGATCTAGGTATGTCATGGAAAATTAATTTGAATAAATTTCTTCAGTTTCTCAACCGAACAATCAAGAAAGATTAGTGCAAAGATATTATAATATTATGTATAAGTTGCACACAGCACAGAATTTATGTCACATTTGGGATCTGTCATATCAACCACTTTAAACAGAGACATAGTATGTACCTACTACGTTTCAACCACATATGATAGAGTTTCATATTACATATTATTATTATGAAACTCCAACTTGAAATGGTTTGTTTATTTACATTTTGTTTGTTTATTAACAGCTCGACTACAGAAACTATGTAGGTACATTCCCTTCAGAAACCAGCAGCCTTTTCAAGGCCAAACAAACCATCAACCAAAGAACTTAATTTTGTAATACTGATGGAAAGACGTGTCCTGAAACATACTAGGAGCACGCGAAGTACACAGACCTTTAGATTAGCAAACAGTGTCACAAACTATTCTTTCAACACGCCCATGCAAAGGTTACTTAGGGGGGGGTAATGATCTTGGCGAAATTGATATATTTTCAACACCCTTGTCCGCCACCCTACCGCTTGGCTCATTAAAGTCTTTGAGATACTTATTTTCTTTACAGTGATGCATAACTATTGTATATTTTTTTCTTCTGATTTGTAAATTGTATGTAAAAGCAGCCATTGGTTGCGTAGAATTCAAATAAATAAATACCGTATTTGACTCGTATGCAGAGTCTGATACTTAAATTATTTATATCAGACAATTTGCTTTGTTTTGAAGACAAATAATATCAAACCAACGTAATTTTGAATATTAAATTATTTTTGAGTTAAGATAAGGCGCACCCAACGCAGGCCCATCACTTCCACCATTACGCAGAGGTGATGGGCAATGGGCATGGCTGGGACATGTGCCGAATGACAGTTGGCCGAGGAAAGCGCTGTTTTTCCTCCCATCAGGGTCTCGAAGGAGTGGAAGACCCTCTCATACCGTGTTCCGTTCCTTCGAAGTAGAGCTGAGGGAGTTGGACATGGTGTGGAAGGAGGTCATAAACATTGCGCAAAATCGAGCGCAAAGGAGAGCTCTTGTTGCCTCCCAATGCTCCTGAGTGGAGTTCAAAGAGTTTTATTCAAAAATACTAAAAGGATAACATAATATGAAAGTAATTTAAATGAAACAATTAATCTGTTATTCCACAAATTATTTAATACCCTGACTAGTTTCGCAGAAAGTTCCTATAAAAAAATTAGGTAATCTACTATATAAATTAAAGTCGGCTTAGTGCGAACACTTATAACTCGAGATTGGCTCAACAGATTCTTCTGATGTTTGATTTATTGGATTCTTCTCCGCTCCGGATAACAGAATAACTAATAAAAAGTTTAAAAAAAATGGATAACAAATGATGTAAAAATACAATAATTAAGTTTGTATGGAAAGGTTACTAGAACGCGCACACGACATCGCGGGTTCCCTTTCATTCTCGCATACGCTCTTACAGTAGGCCATCCCACTTACTCCACCGCACCGTTTCGATAGTTTTAGAAAATTTTCATACAAAGTCAACAATATTATCGGGCACATTCCTGTTGGTAATAAGCGAGGTAGGTTGTGTGCGCGAGCGCATTTTTCTCAAGTTGTTTCAGAAATAGTTTAATGTTATTATTTTATCTCAATCGAATTAATTGTGTATATTGAACGGGGGCGCAGTGCACATCATGTACATTTTAACGGGCCACTTCGGGCTAGAACCACAGGACAACGTCTTTCGGGAAAGCTAGTATTATATAATTTGTGGAATAACAAATTAATTGTTTCATTTAAATACATTTATTAAAATAATTCCACCAAGAATGCACGTTAATTCGTTAATTTTGATAACTTAATATTTTTAGAAAAAAATAAAGTTCATTTACCTTGCCGAGTAAAAAAACATTTTCTTCACCTTTCTTTCATCTACACAAAACCATCAACGACAATATAAATTTCAAAAGAAAAGCCTTTATACATAATTCTTAAATGACTGTCATTAATCATAGATTAAATTACCAAGATACCGTAGTAGGTATTATTATATTAGGATGTCTCTTAACAAGATTTTGGATTTCATATTGTTGTTTAACTTAAAAAAAATCTGTGCAAAAAAAAAATTTGTGTTGTGTATAATTGTTTTGTGACATTAGCCCGACGCAAAAGAGATTTATCACAGAAGAAATATAATTTATTTATTTCGAGCGTTTTTTTTTCTCCTTTATTTTGATAAAAAAAAACTCCACCATATCAGCTAGGTACCTACCTAATTTATTTCCTACGTAAACGAGTAGCCTTCTCATTGCGGATATAGCACTTGACTGACACAAACATGGGTATTTCAACATAAATACATATTATAATATAAAACAAAAAGTTTTTTAAACGCGATAATCTTCAAAATTGCAAATTAGATTTTAAACTTCTTTTTGCATTTGGTATCCTATAGGAAAATATACTTTTTTTAATAAATCAAAGCCAAACCAAAAGTGATCAAAATACACTTTTAACATCTTTCTCGGAAAGCAAAGATTATATTTTGCAATGGGAAGATGTAATCCGGAATCAAAGCCATAACTTTCCAATGGAATGTCAAACTGACAGCTAAGCTTGCCAAATCCACTTGTCACTTTTTCTTGACCCCACTAAGGCAACAAGAGCTCTCTATGTAGATTGTAGATTCCTCAACTTTGCCTGTAAAGAGAAAAAAACACGGTATGAGAAGATCTTCCTCGTCTTCGAGACCCTGATGAGAGAAAGGACAGCGTTCTCCAGCAGCCCGATTCACGGAAAAGTTTAAGTGTAAGTTTAGTTCGAAGTTCGAACGAAGTTCGATTCAAACCCTCCGTGAATAGGTACATAGACTGTAGATAGTCGCCGCCTACAATAATTATTATTACCAGCAGCCCTATTCACAAAAGTTTGAATCGAACTTCGTTCGAACTTAGACTTAAACTTTTCCGTGAATCGGGCTGCTGGGCTAACTGTCAATCGGCAGCCAGCACTTCATTTTTCAATATTTATGAAAAATTAATCAGTTAGTTTGTACTACAATACGCTATGACATATGAACAGCATGCTGATCATACGATTTTATTAGTTAATCTTTCTCAAATCTTTGCTTGAATTTGTACATCATAGTAGGTACAAAATCGATATGAAATTTTCTCATGTTTTCTCCCGTCTTCTTTATTCTCGTTTTTCTGATTTAGCATATATGGAAGCAGAACTCCGTCTAAGAAATGGGTTGCGAATCTCTGGTTGCCTTCCCTATGGCCTATGTCCATCTAGATGTACCCACTGTCTTTGAACTTTTCCATTAGCATGGTCTCTCCAGAAGCGTCGCGAAATAATGTGTTAGATTTCAGCTAGTTTTTTTTATTGCATTGAAGTATAATAATATTATGTAAAATGATTATTCAAAAAAATGAAGGCTCCTTTGTTTTCTCATGCTGGTGATACTCGAACAGGATATTATCATCATCACTATAATG
This sequence comes from Mystacides longicornis, assembly GCA_963576905.1. NCBI lineage: Eukaryota > Metazoa > Arthropoda > Insecta > Trichoptera > Leptoceridae > Mystacides > Mystacides longicornis. The sequence continues at coordinate 10,278,273 of OY756423.1, forward strand.
GTTTAAAAAAGCCCAAAAAAAAACTTTAACGATTTTACAAAACTCCGTTTATAAGTATATTAGCCTGTTCACACATCTATTGTAAATAAAATCTCCGGTTCGTTTAGTAAATTATATCAAGTTTTATCTGAAGACGGCGTAACTAAGTAGTGATCTACCTGTCTCAAGACGGAAGTTTGGTTAATCCAAATAATTATTCTTTGTCCGTGTTATAACAATACGTATTGTGGATTCGTGTAAACACGATAAAACAATTAACACTAAATATTATTCGTGTGGATTTTTTTTAATTCCTCAATCCATGATATTATGATAATACGAGTATTCTTAGCGTTTTAGTGACCTGCAACATGTTTCATATAACTGAGAGAAATCCTTGATTTATGCCTGTTCAACTCTTTCAGAATTTCATAATGTAGAGCATATTAATATTGTTCGATATACAACATGGGTAGGCGCTAGGTACGTATATCGAATTGAGTTTACGAATAATATTATATCGTTTTCAAAATCATTCTATGTGTACTGAGTGCAACAAAAGCGATCGCCTTTTTTCGCGTCCTTTTCTCTTTTTCTGACTCGAAGTGTTGTGCACAACAGGACCAGGAGTGGGTAAAGGAAGCACCCACAAAACATTCGGTGAGTCCCTTTTACAGTCCACTTTTTCTTCGTTCTTCTGCGTACTCCCTGCTTAAAGCTGGAAGACGTACCTACCTAGTAAACAAAAATATTAAACATAGATATTTGAAAGAATAATATTTTCTCTTAGGGACAAAGGGATGTTCCAAATATTCTTCACTGCAATATATATTCTTCGATGTTAAAAAGCTCAGCAACGTTAACCTTCTTTTAAGGTTAAAGAGACAGTAGAAAGTCAATGAAAAAAAAAACGGAATATCTATGTCTGCCTTACTGTCTTAACGTAAAAACCTGGTACAATCGAAAAGTTTTATCCATACATGGTACTGAGCAATAAATAGACTAAAACAAAAAAAGGTAATTCCCAAAAACACAATGATATATTAAATACGAGAAGATATAGTGTTGTTTAAGTTTGGACGGAATTAAAAAACAACATCACGGTCGGATGGATTCTTCGGTCAAATTTAACAATAATTCCTAACAATACAATGACCTTGACCGAGAAATTCTTCCTACTAACCAGTGGCAACAAAGGTAACAGAATGAGATACCGTCCACTTGTATAGGTAGGTACGTATTACGTCAATGGTTAGGAAATTCTTCGATGTGATAACATCGTTACGTCAGTGGTGGCACGTTTCTGGTTTTTTAGTTATTTCTTTTCTTTTGCGTAACCTCTTATCATTTCTCTTTGTATAGATCCTGTTGATCTGTTTGTGCCGTTGTTTTGGCCTCTAGAGAAGTCGACTGTCAACTGTCCCTCAATTGCTTTGGTGGTCTTTCCGGGGGTCGACTTTCTTCAGGTTTGCCTTTACGTGAAATTCCTGTCGTCCGACATTCTGTTGACATATTCGTTCCAGTGTTACTTCATTGCCTTACCCATCTATGAAGCAATACCGTATGGAGAAACAAGCATATGCGGTTAGATAGAAAGTTTTGTATTGACTCGTGTACGATCCATAGCCACAGAATAAGGAACATAACGTTCCACAGCATGTGCAATAGGCAACTTCTGAAGGCCTTTTTGGTATTTTTTGTAGTTTACACATACCTACACACATACATACTCCCTTATGGCCTCCCGCACAACGCAACTTAGCCCGGAGAAGACCAATCCGCAGCAAACCCGACCCGCACGATACCGACCTAGCTCGATCAAAGCAATCAAACCGAAAAAGCCGGCCCCACAAAAAAATCAAGCCCGCCGCGGATTTGTAGTTTAAGAGATGTTAATCTATGTTGACTTGTTAAGTTCCAGTCCAAACCAGCAGCAAATTTATTCGAATAGTTTGTTGTGTTCTTCAACATTTTCCTAAAACTCCTTTTTTGTGGGGGGGAAAATCGTCATAGGACACCTGGGCCTAAAGGAACTGGTAGTGCCGGACTCCTACCAGCTTAAACCCCCTTCTTCATTCACACCTCGGTTCCTGCCGTTTGGCCTACCCAGAGGTGCGAAACTGTCTACTTTTTACTGCTGAGAACTTCGCTCATCATCTTTCTTTGACTTCATTACCTTCTCCATGATAGCATCTGCCGCCTTCCAGCGATCCAGTGTCTGGCACATCTTTTGCACGAGGGTTTCTGGCTCTAAGGCTCCCCCATCTCTGTCTAAAGTCAACCTTTCTACAGGCTATTTCTTGCATCGAAACAAAAAGTGTTCCGCGTCGTCTTCCTCCTTGCGTAAGCGCGTTGTCCTGTTGTCAGCTTCCCTATTCCTTGAGGTATCCAGAAAAAACACCGTGACCTGTTAGGCATTGCGTCGCCATTCCATGTTCTCTGCAAAACCACGGTATCATGTTTCCAACAAGGCAATGAGTCCATCTGCCGTTTTCACTACAATCCCATTCTCTCTGCCATTCCTAAGTCTCCTGTAATGCAGAATAATTGGTGGATCGGGAGCAGTTCGCAGAACTCGATCATGCCAACTTGATTTAAGAATGAGTATGACTGCAGTTATTATAGAGGGCTATATACTCGTAGTGCAAGTTCGGATTTAATCCACGGTACCGACCATCTTTCTCTTTCACGGAATAAGCTTTGCTAATATTAGATTTATATTTGGGTAACATTAACATTTTTGAAGTAGGTAACTCATTGTTATACTAACAACAAAGTATCACCAAATGTTATTTTAAATGAAAATGAAATTTTATTCTTCAAAAAGCTAAGGTCAACAATGATAGATTTCACTTCATAAACAAAATATTAATTTAAAATTAAATCAGAGTGTTCCCGAAACCCATGTGCAAAAATAATAGGAAGAATATGTAACGTGAGGCAGGCTGGACTTAACAATATTATTAATACAAAGTAATCAATTCAATGTAGAAAATGAAAGGGTTCGCTTTTACAGACTGGAAATTCAATTTCGGGGTAGTATTATTATTGTGGGTTGATACAGCGACATAATAATTGTTCCACGTTGTATGAAAAATATCACACGCTTTATAAATGCGAATATTATCTAAATGGCAAATGGCACGATTCAGGTAAAAATATCCATATTATACAAAACCAAGTTAGCAAATCACTATAATAACAATACATATGACAATAAGCTTCACAAGAAATAAAAAAAATGTGTGTAAATCACGCGAAGTTTCTATCTGAAAAGTATCTGGTTTTTTTAAGTTTATAGTCATGAACCCAAGGACAAAACACAGTAGGAAACATCCAAATCTTTTGTTAGTAGCTACATACTTGAATGTGTCATGTGCACATTTATGATTTCCTTTTAGAAGTTGCTGATTTCATTTACGATGTTTAATCCAATTAACAGTCTACATCTTGATTAATTGTTTAGCCAAGACATGACGCTAATTACTTATTTTCCGGTCTAAGTTGTAGAATACAACTTCTGTTGAACTACATTGTTTGATAAAGTTTATGTTTTCTTTGTTTTATAATTAAAATTTTAATTCCCAATTAGTCAACAGGCATTTTTTGATAATTTCATAATGTTATAAGGGTCTGTACACATCTGAACACGCGCGGTTACGTAACCAATGTAACGTATTATGCAACGTATCAAATTTCCATAGTATGCGGTGGTTCATCAAGAACCGCGTACTACGCGATTTTGCACATAATTCCGTTTTTTTTTTTTATTTTCAATAGCTAAGTATAACTATAGCAACCAAAATCTAAGACATCGTTATCAAGGTTGAAATTGGATCGGTATTGTGATTGAAATGCAGAGTAGGTAAGTCTTACTGTCCACGACGGCGTGGCGTACGCGACGCGGCAAAGTACGCCTTGCAGCATTAGCAGCCTGGCGTACTGAAGCGTCTCCACGACGCGTACTGCATCCGTACTGCATCCATACATTACCTATAAAAAAAAACTATTTTAAGTAGTTCCTATATTTTTCATTTATTTAAAATGATAAATCACAATAATTAATAGCATTCTTGTACATACACATATACTTTTCTACTATCTGACAAAAAATAAACACGTGAATTCACTCGCTGTACGCCTAGACGTATAACATGCAATACGACAGGCAGCTATACGGATGCATGCATCCTACAAGACGCGACGATAGCGCGTCGCTGCTGCACCGTGGACACAGTCTCATTTTGTTGTAGGTATGTGCAGCTGCACGCAATCGTATTCCATGCAGCAAAATACGAGTACGCGCTGCATACGATACGCTGCCGTGGACAGTCGGCCTAACCGCCATATAGAACGTAGTATTTTATGGTATTAGGTATACTTTGAATGTTTGTGAAAACAATTTTTTATACATGCTTCAAATAGGTATAAGTACTTACATATCTTGTTTATGTATATGCTCCAAGGAAAGAAGTGAGTGATGCCCGGGTGTCTTGTTTCCTCTTGATAAGGTCAAAGATCTATCTCGTCATTGACTCATATTTGTCAATGATTGAGTGTTTCTATTTTGGTAACAATAATAATATATTGATTTTCTTAGTCAAGTCATTAATAATATACTTATACGTGAAATTTATTTTATGCGCCTACCTACATATTTTATTTACCTTTATTTAAAAGTCTTTAACTTTATTTCTAAGCTTTTTTCCATTCAATCTGAGATAGGATTCCCCGAAACCCGAGTGACAAAATAAAATGATTTGTCACATAAAAACCGTTTTGGTTAAATGAAATCGTTGTCCATGAAGAGCTTTCTCATCAGGAACGTTTGCATCTCAAAAGGTTAAGAGATTGCTTATCCCGCTATTGAATCATTCGTCTTACAGTGTCTGGCTTGCAGGTGCAGGAAGTTCGAGTTTTAAGAAGCACTTAAAAACTACTTAATTGAAGATCGTCGAAAGTTGATAGATGTTCTTTAAGGATCAGTTCTTAACTTTTCAAAGAAATTGATGGTCTTCGCAAACACTCTTTTCCCCGTCGTGCAAACGTTTCCTCATTCTAGAAATGACTCATTTCCCAATTATTGGCAATGAGTTTCTTTAGTTACAAGGTTTTAAAGTACTGAAATAGTTTTACTCTTGATATGCCTGTGTGCCTGTAAATATTATCCCAAGAATTGATATAATAAACTTGAAAGTGTCCCTTGTACGAAAGATAGGTCAAAAAAAATATATATATATATATACATACCCGTATTAATGCCTGTTTAAAATCACACATCTCAACAATTAAAATTAGGTATTTCCTAAGCATTTTTTTAAGAATGTTAAATATGGCCTATTTGTATTGTCATTCAAACAAAAGCTATCAAATTTTAATGGAGTGCATAAAATGTCAAACGATTTGTATATTTTTTTCGTTCATCTGTTGATTCAATATCGAGCTAAGCCACTCGATGTGCTTGGTAAATAATGTTGATTTAACCGATGCTATTTTGATAGATTACAAAATAAACATTCAATAATATGAAAACGTGTAGAAATAATCGTTTATCCTTACACTTAGAAAATGCATATTATTATGTTGATTGCAATAATGATTATAATATACTAGCAGAAAACATTTCGGACGATAGACAAAATATTTCACGTAGTTGACTTGTTTTGTCATGGGTATGAATAAAAAATATTTCGCATGTGGAGATGGTGTTTCAGCGAAAATTAACAATCATTATAATACAGGATATCTATATTATACTGTTGAGTTTTTTACTCCAAGTTTATGAGGAAGACTGATTTACTAAGAAACTATCGTTCGATACGCCAAACTATATAATGAGGAATCACGGGAATACAATTATTGTAGGTATTGTGATTATAATTAATTGTCAAGTAATGGTACCAGATATATCCGCTTATACCGAATAAAATAATGATATAATCATTCGTCCATAACTTCACTACTGTTTGCAAAATTGTCCAGCTTAGGCTGTTGTCTTGATATAGGTACATAACATTACTTACACCACTCACAATAGAATGTTACTCAAAGTTTTTTCATCTTCATCATCAATCTTCAGAACATAGGCCTCCTTCCCGACACCTCCATGCTTTTCTTTCTCTCCCCATTCTGTACCACTGATTTCTGGCGTCTCCTAAATAATATATTGTCTGATTACCTTAGCTGTGGTCTACCTGAGTTTCTAAGACCTGTTTTTAGTCTCCATTCCAAGATTTTCTCGATCAATGTGTCATCCGTCATTCTCATACTGTATGGCCGGCCCAGTTCCATTTAGTGACGCTAATTTATTTGTTGTTATATCGGTAACTTTGTTATGTTGTTCAATCCCTCATTTCGCTTCCTGTCTCTCAGACTGATGGTAACATCCCAATCGTTCGTTGTGTTACTTGGAAGTATTGTATAGACGATAGGTTCAAAAACAAATGTCGATACCGGAAAGATGTACCTACGTATACCTTTTTATTGAACAGGTTTGTGAATCGCTTACATTAGAGATCATGAAGACATAATGAATACTGAATAGATATCTAATCGTAATCTGAACATAAGAGACTAAGTGACCTCGCTAGCCTAGTGTGATCAAGAAGTCCCGGGCTCGATTCCCGGTCAGGTCAGATTTTCTTGAGTTTTTTACACCAAGTTGAATAGGCGAAAATTGCCTTAGGCGCTGTGTTAAGATCCGCCGGCTACCTTATTTTAGTAAAGTGCTAATTTATTTATTTATTTGTAGCAGTGTGTACATGAAACTCTCGATAATGAAAACAACAAATGACACGGATTCTGGCCCAATCGTGTTTTGGGAAACTCTCTTTAAAACCAATTCAAAATCCAAATACTTCCAGTTGATCCTGTTAACGTAGGTATTGATGATTGATTGAAATAACATGAACCCTGTTTCCCTCGGTTTTTTTTCGGTTCATGCGGTGTTTAAAATAAACACTAACTAAACTGTTAAATTAGATTAAAAGTTTGTTAATAGATTGAAAATGTAACATGTGTTATGTGAGGCAAGCAATTATCTAAGAGAATTTGAATACGAGATTAAAAATGGTGGCAAAATGCTGTTTGTTAATCCTTTATTTTTTAAAAACATCGGAATCCAATCGATGAGGTCATTGTTGTGCCGGTGATCTCAAGGTGTGTTGGAATTATAAAATCCATATAAAATGGTCGTCTTTATTGCATTATCAAATGTGTTCTAATGAAGAATCCAATAATGCTCAAGGTCCCGATGACAATAACAGAGGCCATAAATTATGCCGTGCCGTGCGCCAAGCAAGAAAGTATTGTCTAGCAGCGATGGAAGAAACAGGTTTTTTAAATATAGGTAATTTTTGCTAATAACCTGCGATTTTTTTTTACATATAAATGTTGATGTAATGTTTCAATCGCTGTATTTTGACGCTTCTTGTATTCCTAGCAGAATATTGTTTACAAATTTATTATATCAGACTAAACATTTAGATGATAATTTTGTAGGATTATTCACATCCTGATTTACATTAATTTTGTAATCCGTTTACGAGCAAAATTCAACTTGTCAAAAAAAAACAACAAGTTGAAGTGCTAGATGAATTTAACGCAACTTATTTCACAAGATAATTATTGCTTCTAAATGTTAATGTTTATCACAGTCTACCAAATTACTAAATTTGGAATACATACTTGATAAATTAAGCCTATCCCATTATTTTTCAAATCATTCTTCTGTCAATGTTCTCGTTTTTTTTATAATCATCAAAACTCACGCTTTTCTCATTACTATTTAATTGTGTCTCCTTCGGTTGTCATCGCACTCCTTTGTACTGTGTAATGATTGACGTGAACGCTGGTCAGAAACTTATACATACTGCCCAGCGTTCGATTGCCTTGATAATTATTCATCATGAAGTTACATTATTTCCTAAACTGTGATAATTTTTTTTTTCTGTATATAGACTACCTGACAAAATGCTGGTCGTAGCTCTTTACACTGCAACCAGCATTGCTCTTGTATGATGTTCTTTGGACTGTTCTCTGCCACTATAAACTATTATTTTTTCTCCATGTATATTTTTCTGTGCCTGTGCTATTTCTTTTTTTGTCTTGTTTTCTGATTTTTTTATTGTTATAATAAATAATGTTCAAATGACGATTCCAAGTGTCCGAATGGACCTAAGGATGATAAAATACAATAAACTAGTGGTCGACCAGTGCTCGAAATTCGACCATAACTCATTTAAATTATATTATGTTTGAACATTAATAAGGTTCCATTGTCAAAGTCTGAGCGAGCGCTATTTTACAATTTTCTTTCCAAAACAATGACATGGTTACGTCAAATTAAATGTTGATATTATGTACCATCTATTATTATTTAAAAAAAAAACAATATTAATCTATTCTTAATTTAATGCAATAAGTTTGAATATCCCGCTGTTTCCAGATCCACTTTCCGTTTAAATATACCGCCTTCAAAAGGCTTTCTGCGCCCATTTTGAGGCGCTTTACATTTTACATTTTTTTTTTTAAGTTAATGTTCTTTATAAGTAGTCTGTCGAAGTTTGTCTGAGTATCAAATACATAACATTACAATAGTGTTTGTAATGTTTTTTTATTGATTTAATCTATTTTTATGCATAATTTTAAGAAAATATTAGCATACCCCACCCCTCCTCTATATAAACTACTAGAGGTCCGCCCCAGCTTCGCACGGGTAGATAGATACTTAAAAATAATTTAGTTTTCATACAGATCCCTAACTTTTTCAAAATATTTTATAGCATATGTTAATCTGGAATAATTGCATTGCAATGTATCGTGTCACGTCACTTTACCACCGTGACTACTTTGCGCGGTATTTCTACTAAACTTGACATGCCTCCCCTCATTCCCCTCCCGGGCTCCCGTACGCACTCTGCATCGGATAAGTTGAGATGATAAGAGACTATGCTTTTTTTTCCAATACTCACATTTTTAAACTCGTGATAACTTTCGAATGGAATGTCCGAATTGAATAATTCAAAAAGTTATACAAACATATTGAAGCAGACTTGAATATGAACTAATTTATTTTAATAAGGAGTAATACCAAGATACCAATAAAGAGCCTTTTCTAGAGGTGATATTTTATTGATTTTTTTTAAATAAAAAAACACTTATTGTGGCATAACTATAATAGTTAGACATATGCTGTCGCGATACTTTTTGTAAATAATGATGTCTTCTACAAAATTGTGGTACATTGTTTTATTCTATCATCGTTAGTTTTCACAGCGTTCGCGATAAAAAGAATATTTTAGGTAATTTTTTTACACCTTGGGTTACATTATTGAAGTTTTCGTAGGTTACCCACTTTTTTTTGGAAATTAAATATAGCCTATGTTCACCGCCGATATTGCAGCTTCCCAAAAGTGAAAGAATTTTTCAAATCGGTTCAGTAGTTTTGGAGCCTATTCGATGCAAACAAACAAACAAACAAACAAACAAACAAACAAAAAATCAAATCTTTCCTCTTTATATATTAGTATAGATAAGTGTGCAAAATTTCATACTCCTCCATACGCGCGTTTGCCGTTAAAATAGTCAGAAAGTTTTTCCTTCACGTATTAATATATAGATTTAGAGCATTTCATTTTTTCTCATTTTTCTTTAAAGTGTGTACCTACACAATGTGTTAGAATAAAACTTGCATAAACAAACACAAAAAAAAAGTATTATTACCGTAAGAAATTTAATGAATTATCGACAAAAAATATGCAGAAACACGATTCATATCTCTCATAAAAAAAGTACAGACTTATTACCAAAGATGTTTGAATATTTGAGTCTGTGATTAAAACAATGATGGTCTTTTCAAATATGCATAAATATGAATAATTATTATTCAGATTATGCAGTTTCACGTTTAGTTTTATAGTTTCATAAAGAATTAAAAGGACAAAGTCTTTTTGTTAACGAATATGTAACAACTAATGACTCTAACAATTCATTATAGATGTTCGATTTTTAAATGGAACAAACCACTACAGGCTTACGACCGTCTTCTACTGTTATTTCGAAGGCTAGCTTGGTGTGATCACTTTATGTTAACAACGTTCGCCATTAGGTTGAGCTGGAGCTAGAAGTAGATTATTATTTTCTTTTATCGTTGTTATTGGACACCATAGACACCACAAGGGCGATGACGATTACGCGAGCCAGATTTTTTGTTCTCGTTGTTATTTTCTTGGTGACCATCAACGTCAACGTCAAAAAATATAAGTTCCTACTCTATTTACCAGCTCTGGCTCTATGTTCGTTTAGTTTAAACGCACCCTTAAGTAATAAAAATTAATAACTGTACCATAAACAGTTGCCATGCCAATTAATAATAACAAATGTATACACAAAATATTATATCAAAGTATAATATTTTGTGTGATGCTTGATCGGAGGTTCCTAGAAACAACTGTTGCTAGGGGACATATGTCAAACTGGTCGCAGTCCTCAACGCGGTAATAATAAAATAGCTTCTTATATGAAAGTTAATTACCATGCCTTTATCCGACAGGTTTTGCTGCTTGATAATCCATAAACTCTTATGTCAAACCCCTAAACTTTTTTTTTATGAACCTGTGCTCACTCAAAGTGAACACAAATACACTCCTTGATTCTTTCACAGTAAGCTACTTAAAGCTTGTGTCGTGAAAGAGAAAGATGGTCGGCACCTGGGATCGAACCGCGACGTCCGCACCAAATACGTTAGCCGGCGGTGTAACCGCTAATCTACCAACCACCAACCATTTCTTAATCATTTTCTTGTAGATATATAGCAATTAGGTAAGTTGAACAATCAAAGTTATCTAGTATCCAGTATCCCTATTTTGTAACTATTCGAAGGTTTTCCATACATACCTATATCAAATTCGCCTGTGTTCCAATATTTACCTTCTGACGTCATTTTGATAATGATTGATGGGCTTGAGTATCTCGCAACAAACATCGATTGATCATAATATTAGAGAAAGAGCACGGAAATCGGGAGTAAATTTACGTCAGACTATTTCATGTAGGATTACAACGCAACTTAAACCAATCACAAATCATCCTGATTGTTATCCAGACACAAAAATAAACTAACACGCTACCAACGGTTTCAAACAAACATTTTATACCACCGACCACGGAAGCCTACTGTTATAGGCACCGATTCTGATTAAGAGGTCCCGGTTTTAATTCCCGTTCACTCGAAAATTCTACCTGGGGTTGTTATCCCGTCTCTGATTGGACGAGACCGATTGATTAGTAGAAACCGATATCTTTGAATAAAAAAGTGTTGTTCATAAAGTTGAAAATGCACATTAATATGCGCATTTTCAACTTTATGAACAACACTTTTTTCACCGCTTTTTACGTAAGTTTTTTTTTAAACCACTAGAGGCAGTCAACTATTTCAAAGACGAAGATAATCTTAATCTTTTTTTAATCTAATTTTTAATTTTTATTGAATCTGGGCTTACTCACAGTGAACACAAATACACTTTAGACAATATCTTTGTGTATTGTGATTGTGGAAATAGTTGCCACCGGGATTCGAACCCACGATCTTCAGTAGGTACGCTGTACATACAAAAGCCGCTAACAGATAACGTTCATTTTTTGGCAGGATTCGAACTACCGTCACTATAGTTGTGATAAACCTAAAATGTGAAGGTATATCTTTGTCAAATTCGTCCAAATGTATTTGAATTAAAATAACTAGCTAGCTAAGTGATTATAATATGATTTTCTTACCTTTTAATTTTTTAGATGCCTAATAATTGTTTACCTTTGAATAGGTCAGTTAGTACCTATTAAAAAATGTTTTTAGACATAAATTTTCGTGTGTTAGATGCTTTTTTAAGGACCCTCGTTACATGAAATGCATAATAAAAATATTGTAGTTTGGTACTTAAAATTACTTTTATACCTGCATATGAAATTATTTTCCTTAAAGCTTAAAATATAGTGCTAAGTTAATTACCTTGAATAGCGTGGGATTTTACTTCTTTTTGCGCAAAAAACACATTATATAATTTGCAAACACTTAAAAGGACGTGAACTCTAAGAACAAAAAAAAATACACCACGGTATGTCAATAAACCTTACACGAATGCGAAATACAAATCTGATTACGACAAGTGAATACGGAGTAACTTCTGTAATGTGGATATAACAATATTCACCTCGATATGGCGCATACTAAATGTTCGTGTACTCGTGATGACCTAATATTGTTTTCGAAATCATTTGTATGGATGGGCTTACTTCAGCTGTGTACTGAATGACGAATCATCATCAGTTACGGTATTCTAAAAATAGCTTGACAATTTTGCTTAAACACGGATGTAGGGAATCTCATAAAAAGACGATGTATTCGAAGAAAAGTTATAGCTTATTTGTTTTCCTCTTTGACAACTTTGTCATCGCTTGGATCTGCCTGTTCACGAATGTCCTTATGTCTTCATCAATTAAACCTAGTTCAGACTGCGGTCAAGTAGCGAGTAATTAAGTAGCAAAATTACCACTGAAAAATAATCTTTCGTATTGTATTCGAGTACAGTGCTCATAGTGAGAAAGGTTTTATAAAATTTACAGCTCGTAAGTAATACAATAAAGTTTCGATCTAGCGACTTATTCGTCCAAAATTAAGGGTTCGCACATGTGTTGCAACTGAGCTAGTAGAACGTCAAGTTTGGTGGGAGGCGCTATTCACTCACCAAATAGTAGGTTAACTGCCGACTTATTCACTCGACCAAATGTTTCGTGTTCAAACACGTTTATTTACTAAACTACTCACAATTCGACTAAAATCAAAGAACAGTTTAAAAAAGTGTTTATGTGGTCTGCCCGTTTTGAATCGAATTTGATTCTAGTTTATCATTCTTCGAGATCAGCTGTCTTTTCGTAATGTATCCAGAAGGGTCTTCATTTCTACCCAATCGTACAACTTTTTCGACATTAAATTTTCTCCTTATATGGAAACAACTGACTCATCTAAAGCCTCTTCTCCGTAAACTTGGAATCAAAATAAATATTGCATTACCACCAGAATTTTTATTAAGTCTCTCTCTTTTTTTCAAACTGGTTTCTCAATATGAGTTTGTTATAGAAATAATGTTTCTTAAAATGTTTTAGTGACTCTCCGTTCCCAGTATAAATTCATATGAAAGAACCGTGATCGACGATTTAATCAATCGCATGTTATTCTTACCAAAACTAATTTCCAGATATTCCATTTGATTAACTCCCTTTCGTATAATCGACCCTACTGAACCATAATATGGTCGATTTAAAGACAGATTCTTTGATCATGACTAAATCTAATTATTACTCAATCAGTTGCAACGAATCAATGAAATTAAGTATAAAATTCATAAGACAAAGTATATTATCAACTTCAAAGGAGTCAACTTCTATCTTTCATTTGTATTACCTTATAGTTTGATTTTTTAACATCGGCCTTAATTAGCCATCAGTAGTTTAGTTATCAAGTTTTTAGAATTTGAACACAAAGCTTCAGGTTCGATCATCAGCTGGTGTATTTTCCAATTGAATTTACAATCCTAGGTTTAAGCCCTATCTTAGATTTTCTGGGGGAAAATTGTTATAAAGTTCCACCGGCAATTGGTAGGTACCCAAATACACTATTATTTAAAGAAAATGCGGAACCTTGTTTACAACCGCAAACCCCCATTTAAGGGCATAGGGAGACAACAAGAGCTCGCCTAAGAGCCATCACAGGGGGAATGCCAACTGCCTGAACCCCCTCCCCCCTCTGATGCTCCAGGGTTATTTCCTGGAGGCTTGTTTCTTGCACCTTCTCTAATTATTTACTTTACTTAGGTTAATGCTATTGCCATTTACTCGTATAAAGGAATGAATGATTTCACTCTGATTCATTTATTTGAATTTCTCATGTCTCAATTAATTAATCGATAAACGTGTTTTTACTCGTACAATAAATCGTAAATGTTTATTTAAATTTTTATGATAATAATTATTCATTTTAAATTGATGATTACTACTGCATGATTACCTAACACATTCTTGAATATTTTGATAATCAAACTTTTTAATTTATTTAGTTTATAGCTTCTATACATATATCTTCTGGCAAAAGTGATGCACACACTTCCATAAACTGCAGTTTTTTTTTCGGTGATCACATTGAAAACTTGCAACTTCGCGGTAACATAATGAGAAAAATAATTGTCATAATTTAGTCATAAAATTGTCAGTATGTTATATTTCCCATGGAAATCGGTATTGTGAAGTTTTAAAATCACGCTGAATTTATTTTGACTACTTTCTAGTAATGCAATTTTAGGCACTTATATTAACAACACTTCTAATCAAATTTTCTCTACCACCTCCATCGTAGATGTAAATTCATCAAAAATCAAAAAATAAGATGTTCATAATATTGAAACTCCACCCTTTCCTATAAAAATAGAACCATATTTTCATTGGTCATCGCAACATGCGTGAACTACTTAACCAATAATTTCGCTCTTTATTTTTTTGTTGTGTTTGCCCTTCTCAGGAGAACATTGTTATGAAAGAAAAAAGTTGCGCTTAATATTAGAAAATTTAAGATAACTTTAAGAACCTAGCTTCCTTCTTAGTGGATTTTAAAATAGAATTAATTTAATTCAAATTATTTTGGTGTTTGACAGAAACTGTCAATAATTGATGGTTGGTGCGATTGATAGAATGAGGATGGAAAGAATATGGCTTAAAACAGATGCATCGATTGTAATGAGATTGGTTATAAGGTAATTAATTTATCGTTAAGTATACAAATTCGAATTCAATATCGATAGTTAGGACCACAGGACAATGTCTGTCGGGAAAGCTAGTAGGTAATTTATACAATGTGCAGGTACTGTATCCCTAGTATAAGTTTTCGATGATCGAATATCGAAACGATCATCGAAACAGTTTCGAAAAAAATTCATACAAAAATGATCGAATGATTCGATCGTTTGATTTAAGAACACTATTTGCACGCTAATAAGCGCTTATTTGCGTGCAATTAGCTTTCGATAAAACTCGTACTAGCCCCACTGTTTCCAAGAACGTGAGATTTTTTTAGATTTGCCTGTTTTTTCTTATTTCTATGTGTGTTTATTTAAATTCCTTCATCTGTCACGCTCACAGTCAGGTGTAATAACATATTAAGCTGTGCCTAGGTACGCATACATCGCAAAAGTTTTTCCCAGTTAATATGTTTTCAAGTCATTTGCTACATTTGTAACTGCTATCTTGTCAAGTTTCCCGAAATCATCTCCCGACTCGTCACAATATGTAATAATAATATGATCGCGAGATCGCGACGTCTCATCAACAATTTTATTAGATCCGTGCTCGCGTCGTGTGGTGAATTAGTAATGAACACTGAACTCCGTACTGTTAGTTCGGCAGACATTTCTATTAAAATTATGTGGTTGATAAAAAATAACAGCCTCTTAGAAAAATATGTATACGTATTCTAGTGAAGGTGGTAGCCGAGCCGTTTGAATGCAGACTTTCGTACAGCGTACTGAAGGTTGTATAGGTTCGAACAGCCTAAATTAGTGTAAAAATATCGAAGGGTAAAATAAAAATAACAACTAATGACTCTAACAATTCATTACTAAATTTCGATTTTTAAAAGGAACAAACCACCACGGGCTTACGACCGTCTTCTACTGTTAATTCGAAGGCTGGCTTAGTGTGATCAGTTTACGTTAACAACATTCGCCATTAGGTGGTAATGTTTAAATCTCCGAAACTCCCAATCATGAGAAATCTCAACATGTTCAACATGTCGAAAAATCTCATGTACGTATGCAACAAGTAGATAGGTATTTAATAATGAAATATAGAGATAAATGTTGAAAATTATTGAAAACAAGAGAGCAACCAAATTTAAAGACTGCGACTGCTGTCATGTATTTGGCGCCAGGATATGACTATATCCATTCTTGTGACCTTTTTTTCAGGACTAGATCTTAAAGAAAAATAACAACTAATGACTCTAATAATGGGTAGAAGGGGAAAGGTATTATTTTTTTCTCATTGTGGCACAAGAAATATACGTGCTTGTCTAAAAGTCTTGAATGCACAAACCTTTTCTACATCCTGTTACAGTAAGGTGCATTAGGTATATTCATTTAGTAATGGGAAAATGTTTAGGTACGTATTTTTTTTTACATTTTTTATATTTAAACACAAAGTTTTGATCCTTAAAACAGGTTTTAGCCACTACACACACACACCATACCTATTTAATGGTGGGTACTATATAGGTTCATTTTAGTTCTATAGTTTAGACATCAATAATTTTTATTTCTGTATTTTTTTCAATTTCCGTTTAGGATTATTTTTTGGGAGATTGTTTCTTTGGGCTGAATGAACTGCCTCGAGGTGGTCTTTTGATCACAAAACGGCGCTATAAAAAATATCTTATTATTATTAGCATTCGCCTTGATTTTTATATACCTACCTAAGTATCTCTAGTGAACTGTAAAGATTATAAAACGACTGATTGAATACAAGATACAACAATAAATTATAAAGTTTTAACTACATAGGACAAGCTGTAATAAGGCCACTTGATAGCAAAACAAAAAGGCAGCATTTTTACAAATTCATTGCGGAGAAAATAGTTTTTTTTTTCACAATTGACAATCACAAGAATTATTGAAAAAATAAAAACTTTACTAGAGTGCAGGTCGGATAGCAATTAGTGTTAAAAACAGAGACATTAATATAATACCTTCAATACATGTTACAAATTTTGTACAATAACTCAAATGGAACATTTTTTATTGCACAAATCTACCCACATATGTTGCGAACTTGTACAAATACTGGAAACTCTTTATAATTGAGAGGAAGAAAACAGAGAGTTTATAACTGAGCGGTGACAAAACGTTTCAGAACATTCAATTTCAAATAATGTTTACTGAGAATAATGTCAACATATTTGAGGGCGCAAAGTGGATTTAACTGAAATTGTTTGATTTCTTGATTAATGTTAATTGTAATAGAAACAATATGTTTATGGACTCGGGCACTTTGAAATGTGGCTGGAAGAACGCTGAATGAGAAATAGCTTTCAGGGAATGGTACATCTATTTTTGACTCAAGAGTACATTGTACTTTATCACAGACACTCCTCATCATATTCTCTCAATATAACACGTAAATTAAAGCACATTTATACGGACTCATGAACGTGATACATTGAGAATATAAATTTAAAGCATTTAAACCAATACAAGCCCATGTATTCGAAAATAATTAACATAAAACATAGGCAAGATAATAATTTTATGATGTAATTAAAAATAATGTAGGTACAAAAGTTCAAATGTTGAAATCATCACGGAAGGATTTTTCAAGGTGATTTCATTCTTCTTGATCTCATCTTGTCAGGTTCCCCGACGTGGCGAAGACTTCATAATTTTCCTGAACCAGGAAACAGCCACTTCCTAACACCTCGTTGGCCGTTCTATTATTTCAATGATCAGATCGTATAGCTAGGCTGAATTTCTTGTCTTCTTTAAGAAAATGTCTCAAATGGGCAAACTTTTTTTTTCTGTGGAGGAAGAGAAAATCCTCATTGAACGTCAGAAGGCACATCTACCGAATCAAAGCCCCTCCTCATTGTCTAAACTGCAGTGGCTACCCGTTATACTGCTTTGCTTGCAGTGACGGTCACCTTGATATTCCTTAATCAAGATTCTTCATAAACATGTCTGTTTAAAAAATGCATAAAATTAATCGTTTTCTTCAAAAAAGCTTTCAGTTTATCCTTAGTATGATGAAATTTGTTGAAATTCCATATTTAAATCCCACATAACATATCGCAAAAGCGGCTCGAATTATTTTTATTATACACTAATTAACATCAACATCTGATATTTTTTTTTGAGACTAAGCTATTGCTCTTAGCAAAGCTCTTTAGAATTATTGATGATAATTTGCTGATTCATACCTATTATAAGTTGCAAATAGTTGTTAAAATATTGCTAATAAAAAATGATAGTTAACCATCACCTAAAAAATCAATTAGGTACATAGCTCACACAGCTTTTCAAGTGTAAAAATCTTGGCAAAGCGTTAATCTTTGTCCCTAGGCAGTGTCAATATTAGATAGTCGGTTATGACTAGTTTTGTAATAAAAAATAATATTATTAGTCATCAGTTTAAAAAGGTGAAGGACGCGCAACGAATCTCCACACACAATCTGCATGTAGGTGAATCGTGGCGGACTTTCACTACTATTATGAGACCCATTCAAAACGAACGCTGGTTGGATACATGATGCATAATGTACGTAACATGATTTTTATGAATATTTGCAGAATTAATGATGCTGACTCTACAGATTGGACACGACATAAGTGGTCAATCTAGACAACGACCTCTCCGATGCAATTAATTATATCAATATTAGCTAATGGCAAATCTTTCTATAAGTATACCAAGGCAGTATCCAGCACAGTTTACAAATAAAAAAGCGAGATGAATATATGAATCTAATTGTAAGCGTCCACTCGATTAATATTTCAAATGAAACTGTTTGTCATAACACCATGTGCCATAAAGGTTAGGCTAAGTTAACACGAATATAATATGCATTCCTTCATATTAACGTAAAATCTCATATTATATTATCCCGTTCTGTTTCCTTTTCTTTGAATATGTACTACTTCTACTCACACATTTTCTTTTCGAATTGCTCTGTTTCTCTCATTACTCTTAAACGTACATTATTTTAAGAAATCACATAAATTGTCACATCTCAACTTTCTTCTTGGTCGTTTTCTTCACGTCTGAAGGTCGTGAGAATCTCTCGCTCAGTAGGTATCTAAAGGCATTAACAGCTTTAGTATAAACGATTGGCCTAAAAATGATATCCTATATAGCCAGCAGGTTGACGGAAACAATCTGCTGAGTCCGGATATGGTTCAAAAATATCTATCAAGACTTATAATTAGGGATTGCAATCCGGTCTCATTTTGAATCCGGCCGGATCCAACCGGATTTTCGTCAATCCGGCCGGATCCGATCGGATCCGACCGGATTGAGCTAACCTTGATGAATTAACATTTTTAACAATAATAAAGGCTTAAAATAAAACGGTACGTATACGAAATTAATTTTATTAGGGTATGACTTCTTTTAAATAATAAAAACTATAAAAAATTATGTTTTTTTTTTAAATAATTAAACAATTAGATAACGTTTTATAAAATTCAAATTGAAATTCATCGAAAATAAGTAACATATTTATATAACCTGCTTGATTGATCATGATTAACGATGTGCAAACTAAAACCGACACCACGAAAAAGAAAGATTCACCAACCCATAGTGAAATAAACCATTAGAGGCTGAGTAAGAAACTCCAGATTCGGAGCTTCTGCGATATCGAGAACGTCAGGCAATGGGGTATATATAGAAGGCCTTATTGGAAAGACCACGTCAACAGAACTGTAGCCCTGGTATAAGTTTTCGATGATCGAATATCGAAACGATCATCGAAAGAGTTTCGAAAATTTTTCATAATAAAATGATCAAATGATTCGATCGTTTGATTTTAGAACACTAATTGCACACTAATAAGCTCTTATTTGCGTGCAATAAGCTTTCGATAAACCTCCTACTAGCCCCATTGATCCGGTGATTCTGGTAATTATAAGAGGATGAAATCACATCAACCAGCAGACCCTTGTACGAGCACCAGAGAGATGGATGAGCAGTTGGACATGCGCGTCCCAGGAGTAATACCTATAACCGGGAATAATCAGAGACACTCCTATATATTATCAAGAATAAGTCTTTGAGAAATCATTTCAGTTTTATCCTTGAATATAACTGCACACACTTTGTGACAGACTACCGAACTAATCTAATAAAAAGCAGACTATTATCACAATTATTTTGCTTTTAAAAAGGTTAATATATATTTTATTGGCTAAATAATTGTTTAATATTCTCACCATTTTTCGAACAGGTGTCTTTTCATTCGATAGTCAATACTTTCAATACGATCAGTAAACATTAGCTTTAAAATCTTACATTAGGCACAAGGAGCAATAGCAGCATTCCACTGCGCTTACTGTTACGCATTTGCCTCCTTTTCTCTTTTTATCTTTATGGGTACACACAATTTTACCTACAATGACCCTGTGAAATTGCTAGAGATACGGGTTCGAGTTCTGTCCATGTTGAGTTTGTTGAAAAATCCTTTGATATGATAAACCGGATCCGATCTCCGGATCCGTCAATTTTCGCCGGATCCGATATGATCATTTTGATGCCGGATCCGCCGGAATTCCGGATCCGGTATTCCGGATTGCAATCCCTACTTATAATCCTGTGACACGTAGATATCAAAGAGATAAAATTACGAATCTAATATACAGGGTGACTGGTAATTCTTAGGGGTTATACTAGAGAAAATTTGCAACAACTTTGTTCCCATTAACCAGGGGTAAAATACCAGTGGTTTTCGAGTTATTTAACTTTTTAAGAGTTTTTTTCAATTTTCCACCTTTTGACCAAAAATTTAAAATTGTGAACAAAGTACTCCATTTAGGAAAGTAAAAGTGGTTGGTGACCCAGCGGTTACAACGCCGGCTTTCGTACTGCGGACGTCGTGGTTCGATCCCAGGTGCCGACCATCTTCCTCTTTCACGACACAAGCTTTCAGTAGCTTACTGTGAAAGAGTCATGGAGTGTATTTGTGTTCACTTTGAGTGAGCACAGATTCATTAAAAAAAAAAAAAAAAAATGCTTTTCTAATAGCTGAAGAATAAAGGAAAGGCTGATGTAAAAAATCAAGAAGAAAATCTTAAAAACCTCAGAAATGCTGTGCACGTTAAAAAATTAGAGAGTGTACAGCATAGGTTTCTAAGATTCGTTAATTTTAGGATGGGTATTCCTTTAGTCGACATCAATTACGAGACACTAATGGGAAAATTGGGTCTTCAGACTCTGGAGGACCGCCGCACGATCAATGATCTGATGCTGCTTTTCAAGATGGTAAACGGTTCGATTGATTGCCCTGAGCTGGTTGGTCTTGTCCAGTATCACATATCCCAACGATTCACGCGGTCCAGATCTGTGTTTTTGGAGGCTAGCTCCAGGACAAACTATCTCCATAACTCGGTGATCCGGAGAATACACAGATTTGGTAACGAGTTTGACCATGTTGCGGATATTTTCCATGAAAATATTTTTAGGTTTAAGAGAGAACTGTTAACGTTTTTCTCATTTTGAGTTCATGACCTCCTATCATTTTGTTATCTCGGTCGTTTTGTTTTGTATCATTTTATCACTTGTTAGTTCTGTCAATCAACTGATTCATTCATTCTGTGATCTCATTGTTTGTCTTTTATTAATATTTGTATATATTTTGTTGCCTGTTCATATTTTCGATTAATCAATGATTTTTCTTGTTATATTGTCTCTTTTTTTATTTGTAGTTTCTAATCTTCTAATCATTTGTGATCTGTGTATTTCACTTGATCTTTTAAACAATTCATCCTTAAATTTTATTGTTTTATCTTATCTTAATGCTTTACTTATTTTATACGACGACGGTTTGTAGATTTTATTTTTACTTTGTTGTTGTTGATTTGTTTGATGTTAATGTTAAGTTGAATCATATGCTGATTAATGATTTGTTTAATATGTATGTGATATAACATGTAATAGGCTTGAGCCGTTTAAAATTGTAATAAATAAATAAATAAATACAACGTTTTAAAATTTTATTTGAATGCATGTATGGCGATCTCGATGTACTCTCTGTTCAAGGCAAAATTCTCATTTTCGAGAGGTCCTGGTTAGGTACAGCAAAGAAAATAAAGAAATTGATTCAAATTTTCCAAGATGCTAATGTCTTTTTCCGAAAATTTATTCATAAACAAAACAACATTATTAATCATTGAGTTTATTTCTTCCTTACATAATATTATTGTTCCGATGAAGTTTGTCTCAAAAATCTTGAACCTGACACAATGTCAAATGCAGAGTGAACAATGGAAAGTGTGATGATTGATTGGAACAATGACAAGGTGAAAAATTGTTGAAAAATCTAGGATATCCGTCTCCTGAGAGCCAAATGTTTTTCTGTACAGAAATTTGTTTACGAGTTGTATTTCAGAATGCACTCTGTTTATGATGAATGTTATTTCTAACTCTGACAGATTACAATATCAAACACATCAATTGAATACCATCAAGCACCCTCTTTTCAACATTTTGATTGATATCGCCAAAGTTTTGGTTGAACTTCTGTCATTGTAAACCAAAGTTTAACTGACGGTTGATATATTATCTCTCATTAGGTCGCATCCACACATATTTTGTTATTTTTCTGTCACTGTCGAATAATGAGAATCTTTGATTCGGCAATGACCACAAAAGAATTGAACCGAATGTGATCGAATGTGTGTAAATAGAAACGTAAATTCAACACTTTTGACATTTGTCGGCAGCGACCGAAAATGAACCGAACCGCATATGAAATTATTTTGCTTACCTACTTAATTACTAAAATTTGTCATAAGGTGATCACATTACAATTCCCCAATCCATCAACGTTAAAAACGATATTGTACCTACTATTCAATTATAGAGGAATTATTTTGACCGTATATCATTGACTAAGTCACCAATGTAGCTAGAATTGAGATTATCAAATTGGTCAACACTCGGCTATATCAATAATGGTTAAATAAAACTTTTTTTTTTAAACTAACAAAAATATTTTTAGATTATTCCCCTATTATTTTATACTTTTGTTTACATGTATTTTAATTTATGTCTTCGAATCATGGTATCAAATCCTACACAATTTTCAATTAAATAAAACCGAAAAAAATACGCTTGAGAGAGCAGCATAACAACGTATGTAGGTATGCATTAAAATATGGGACACCAAATGAAGCTTCTTATAGAACTCAAGGTAAAATATCTCGATAAAAATAGTGTGTATTAAAAAATAGCAGTTACTAATATTGAATAAATATTTATTTAAAATCCAACCCAATGTAACAGTGATATTCAGTTTTATATAAATCATTATTGCTTGTATGTGATATTATGTTAGACATCTTGAAATTCAATAACGAGTCCCCATATATAATACATCTTGACATTCAGTCGTAAGTCAAAACCGTACATATGCCCCACTTTGACCTAGTAACAATATTACTCATCACGTTTGCCAAAGCACTTATCATCATTCGTGTGTTTGATAGACTATAACTTAATTCTATATGGAAATATCAATTATTTTATAATAAGGTTTTATTAATACCAACACTCAATTTATTTTAATAGAAACAAATAAAACCTATAAACAAGAAGCAATGAAGCAAAAAACGAATAATTTGCCTACCTATATAATAAATCCCTAATGATGTTCGATTTTAAATGGTAGATAAATTTAAAAGGCAATATGGGCTCATTACAATATTCTACTTTTTCAGATCTGTACAGGCCATTATATGGACAAAATGTGATACTTGATCGGATGGTTCTGCCTGTACCCCTATTCTGTAGCAAGTGTAGGGTAGTCACTTGAAAAAAGTGACTATTAGGGGATACATTATTTTGTATGAAAAACGTCTATACGTATCGAATGCGAGAATCGCATTTGTTTCTAGAAATATTTCTGTGGCTGCGCTATACACGTTTCCCATACAAAATGTATCGTGTAATACTCACTTTACTACCTTCCTGGCGTGATGGACGAGTCCTGGATGAGTCCTGGCGCTCTGTAGCTGCCGGACGCAAAATAGTTAGCTCCTCTTTTTTTATTATTTTCTAGTGGTTTTCTTAGTGATAAAGTGACAAAATTTTGTAAGACAATAAATAATAGTGTTATCTATCGTATGTTTTTCTCGTATCTATAAATTTGTGACTATTACTGTGTTTACTATTAATAACTGTGTTTTAACAATTGTGTTTGAATTAATTTAGTTATGTGTAATATGTTAAATCTACATAGGACCCAGGTATAATCTGTGAGTGAGTCCCTTTTTAAGCACTTGTGTTGGTTAACGTACGATTGACCACTTGAGATCTAATTTATTGCTTCCATATGACCTACAACTACTCCAACGAAGTTCTGCGTGAGGTCGGGGGACACAAGTATGCACTCGCACCCTCGCTACTATCTGTGCTATCCAAACACGGGCTTCTGAGAAGGCAAAATAAAAAAAGATATCGTGGATGCAGAGCTGGGCGACATGTTTCTGCAAATAAATGTGTCCCTACACCAACAATAGAGCAAAACAGCATTTTAAATAATCGTCATATATATAAAAATTCAATTATTAAGATAGGGTCGTGGAACGCCCGCTCAATAAACAATAAATTTGATGAAATCAAGGAAATAATCAGTGATCATAATCTTAATGTTTTAACTCTTTCGGAAACATGGCACGAAAACAGCACTGCAACCATTATCAAGAAGTTTAAGGAGAGTGGATACAATGTAATAGAAAAAGCCCGCGATATCAAAGAGCCTATCTCTAAGATAAATTTTGTAAACCATGGAGGGGTAGCCATCATCATAAAGGAAGACTACCTACTACAACAAATTGCCCCAAGAACTTTTAGCACTTTTGAAATTATAGGTATTAAAATAAAAAACAGTAATTCAGAACTTATTATTTTTTCAATGTACCGTCCTGGATCTGATCCACTTACTCTTCAGTTTTTCGATGACTTTTCCCATCTTTTTCAACAAATATCAATGTACACCTGCCCAATCATACTCACTGGAGACATTAACGTAAGGCTAGATAAGAAAACGGATCACAACACAAAAAAATTCATGAAAGTTTTGAAGGACTTCGGCTTTCAACAAATTATAGATCAACCTACGCATAGAGAAGGAGGAACGCTAGACGTAGTGATTCTAAGAGAGGACATAACTCCAATCTCCTCTGGAGTGACGGACATCGGGCTATCGGACCACTCACTGCTACACACTACGCTGGACTTCACCCCTCCCCCGCTTATTTATAAATAAGTAATAAATAGGAACTGGAAAGAGTTTAACGTCGATGTTTTTAGGCGAAAACTAAGCGAGTCTCTTCTTAACAACCCGGATTTTCTACTCACACGAGACATCGATCTGGTTAGTCAGGAATATGACAACACGCTTAGATATCTATTAGACACCATGGCTCCGATGAGGAAAAAACGACTAAGACAGAGGAAATCAGACGCCCTCATCTGGTTTGACGATGATTGTCGAAGAACTAAAAGGGAGATGAGGAGATTGGAAAGGTTCTTTAGAAAGACCAAAGATGCTGGGCATCGCCATCAGTGGATTGAGCACCAGAAAAGGTATAGACTTCTAATTAGCACTAAGAAGGCGTCTTATTGGAACTCCAAGTTGGATTCCAATAAGAATAGTCCAAAACAGCTGTGGCAAGATATGCGTAGGATCTGCGGCGATTCAAACAAGGCACTTCCATCAACTCTGGAGGCTGAAAACCTCTCTACTCAGTTTCAAGAAAAGGTACAAAAGATAAGGGCTGGCGCTTCACTCGATGATCATAGTTTACCAATTACAAGCATCTCCTTCAACCGTCCCTGCAACAATGCGATATTTAAACAATTTTCTCCAGTTCCTGCAGATTTTCTGAAAAAAACTATTTTGTGTCAACCCAATAAGCAGTGTGCATTAGACCCCATACCAACATGGTTGTTGAAAGAGTCCATAAATGAATTGTTGAACTGTATTTTACACATAGTTAATTTATCAATAGAATTAAGTGTCGTTCCTAAATTGTTTAAAAGTTCTATAGTTACCCCTATATTGAAAAAGGACAACCTTGATCCCGATATTGCAGAAAACTATCGACCTATCTCGAATATTCCTCTATTGTCTAAAGTCTTAGAGAAAGTAATATGCGCGCAGCTGAATAACTTCTTGGATTCTAACAAGTTACTCGCCATCAATCAATCAGCTTATAGAAAGAACCACTCCACAGAAACTGTCGCAGTAAGATTTCTGTCTGACTTACTAACACAGTCCGAATCAGGTAAGATCACACTTGTTTCATTTTTAGACTTGAGCGCTGCCTTTGACACTGTTGATCACTCAATCCTCTTCTCAAAACTCCAGTCAGAATTCGGTATGCAAGATAAGTCTATCCTATGGTTTAAGTCCTACCTTACAGATCGTAACTATAAGGTATGTTTTAATGGAAATTCTACGGGCCACATTACCTCTCTGTACGGAGTACCCCAAGGATCAGTCCTCGGGCCAACTCTGTTTAATCTGTATACCAATGGATTAGAAGATCTTGTACAACATCTTGGATTTAAGACCCATGCATACGCGGATGATCGCATCATCTACAAGTCATGTCAACCAGAAGATAAGTCTGAATTAATATCTAGCATCTCCGCTTGCATTGAACAAATATCTACTTGGATGTTCATGAACAAACTTAAATTAAATCCAACTAAGACAGAATTTCTCTGGTTGGCTTCTCCTCGCAGACAAAATCTAATCGACAATAATCCCATTCAAATCCAAAATGTGAATATCACTCCCTCTTCTTGTGTGAAATTCCTTGGAATCCACATTGATAGTGCCCTTTCAATGGAGACTCACATATCTTCAATGGTTCGTTCGAGCTATTACTATCTTAGACAACTCAAGCCTGTTCGAAGCTGTCTAACAATGAAAGCTGCCCAAACGCTAATCAATGCCTTAATAGTCTCTCGTGTAGACTATTGCAACGCCATTCTCACCAATCTTCCACAGTGTCAATTGCGCAGAGTTCAGCTGATTTTCAACACTGCTGCCCGCTTTATCTATCAAGTTGACCGCTCCTCTCATATATCCCCAGTACTTCGTGACCTTCACTGGCTTAAGGTTCCAGAACGAGTCCAATTCAAAGCATGTCTACTTGTTTTCAAAGCTTTACATAATATGACGCCGGAATATTTATCAGAATTATGTATCCCCTCTACACTCTGTAGTAGACAAAATACACTCAGATCTCAAATGCAATCTGCCAACAAATTGGTTGAAATTAATACTTCCAATAAGCCGAAATACTTAGACAGATCGTTCACTATTTTTGGTCCAAAGTTCTGGAACAATCTCCCGGTAGACCTCAGAAGTGCAAGAACTTTAGAAGATTTCAAGAAGCTCTTAAAGACCCATTTATTTCAAATATCATTTCCAGATTGTCCTTGAACAAAACGTATTTTGCTTTCCATGTACTAACATAATTTAACACTAAGTTTTATTAGTTACTTTTGGTCCTTTAATTTTAATTCCTCTATATTATTTCGATAAACCTATGCAACTGTTAGCTGTTTATAATAGTCTTATTTCTGTGTCATTTTTATTTTATGTTTGTATATTTATTTAGCTGTTTGTTTGTTGATTGTAAGTTTATTTTATGTATTTACCTGCGCCCTTGAGGTGGCCATCGTGTCACAAAACGGCGCATTAGAAAAATCATCCTTGTATTATTATTATTATTATTATTATTTCCGATAAAACAGAGAATTGGGGCTCTGATGTTGCTGGGGAAAAATAGATTTTCTGCAGTCCCTTCTCTAATGATTGAATCGTATCCATTTAAAAAAAAGATATTGTGACGAATGGCCATATGTTATCAAGTGATCCTCGTCAAGTTTGAAAAGACTAGAATATTTGAACTATTTTATATAATGGTAAAAAAGTGCTTATTTCATATCGAAAATAAAAAAATATTCGTACTTTTTGAGGTTAAAAATTTTCACTGTGCGAAAAATTAGCATTGTTTTATAGAGAGGAAAAAAACAAACAAAACCATTTTATTATTAACACTCAAGGCCAATTCAGGTAAAATACGGCACCAAACGTTAACACAATTTATTAGACGCGGCGTGTGAAAACGCCTACAAAATTAAAAAAAAAAATAAACCTCATAAATCCCGCCTGTCACAGAGACGAACATTTCAACGGCACACTTAAACGTCGGATTTTATACTTTGTTTGAACCAGCGTGTAACAGAAAATTTCAATAGGTACCTGATTCGTGCAATATGTCTCGGATTTTCTTCCTTTTTCTTTGCCACGTCTTCTCAGCTAAAACAAGACATGTAAATGAATAAAAAAAAACACTAGGGTAGTTTTTAACTATAAAACTCTGATCATTATAATACATACATCTGCAAGTGTCTTTAAGATGAAAATCATTATAGCCATTTTTATATTTTGGTAACTCCTACATTTTGGAAACAGACTTCCATGCAAAAGAGCCAATATCTCAAGAGGCTTTCCTCAACCCTTGAACAGCTCCCATCAGGCCTAATATACTTATATTATAATCTAAATCTTGGCTTTTGAATATCTATTTCTGATTCTTCTTTAATTTCCTCTTTTTTATCGTTTATTCCGCCATTGTCTGCTCTTGGGATGAAGATTTCCAACTTTCTGTTTTTACTTGTATTTATTTATTTAAATGACGCTGTTTTGCAAGATAGTAAACCTTTGTGCTAAGCAGTTATCATAATATTTAGGTGTCGAGGTAATTCTGAAGGTTATCTTCCATAGGGCACAATGACATAGGGCCAATCTGCCTTCTGACATTTTGTTTATGGGCTACTACCGCTATTGTTTTTTTACAATCCCTATTCTAGTACTAAGTACGAGTATGTCTTCTATTTATATTACACCTTCTATCTTTATAACTTTTGAGGTTACGCTGCGTGTCATTGGTTACCATATCGAAGATCTTACTTTTTTTTTATTAAAGATAAGACAAGTACATAAAGATTATAACTCTCAAAAACTGATCTATATAGCGGATATGGTTAATATTGGTGACAATAAACTATGCGAATCATTAAAAATATAATGATCATAACTGCCTTGATACCACAAAAATTCTAAATATAGAAAATAACATATGCTAACCAATAAAAATATAATGCATTCGTACATTTTTAAAGCATTAACAATATACTACGTCTAGGTGTATTTATTAAAAAAAATACTAATGAAATTCAATTCTATCGTTCTTCTAAATACATTATTATCTTCTAAATGTCATGTTAGTTCTCTAATGATCAACACAAGGAAATCGTAAAATCGTATATTTAGAAAATAATATAATTTGCATTACTATGTTTTTAATTATATAATATCCTGTTACAAGATGTTGTATTAAAATTAAACAATTGACTGTCACCTTTGATACCAGCCTAGCCATATAGGATTTAACATAACCGAATGAAACACAAATTTAATGAAATAAAGTTTTAAAAGCTAGAAAATTTTCTGTATATATGCTAAAAACTAGCTGGCCAAAACTATGAAGAACGACGACGTGTTAAAAACTCCATAATATTCGAATCCAGATGGTCAGAAGTCCTAAGTGAAGTCCTGAATCTCCTAGTTTTAAATAAAACTGACTATTCATCCACGAATGTATTAAGATGCATTTACGGATGATTTTGAGTTTGAAGAGTTTTTAGGGATGACGATCTGGATTGGGATAGCCTTCTTTGAGAGAATTTGTGGCAACTCATGCTCTACCTAAAGAGCTAAGATGGATAAATTAACTTAAGGTAAACATATATACCTATAACAGCTCAAATTCAGTATCACATGTCGCTTTCATCTATTAATTTTTTTTATGTTAATAGATGTGAAAATACACAGTTCTTATCTTCTTCTCAGCCTATTTATACCCGTCCACTCCTGGGCAAAGGCCTCTTCCATCTCCTTCCACGCCGCTCTATCTTGGGCTGTTTGAACCCAGTTGACCCCAACGTGTTTGATGAGGTCGTCCCTCCACAGTAGTGGTGACTGGTGGTCTCCCGATGTTCCTGGCAGATAATCTGGGTCTCCAGGTTTTGACCCTCTTCGACCATTTCTCTGCCTAGTCTATTGCCATGTGACCTGCCTACCACTATTTGAGGGAAGCGATACGTTGAGTAATATTTGCGACCTTGGTTCTTCATCGTAACGCTTCGTTCCTCACTATATCTCTCAGAGTTATACCCAGCATAGCTCTTTCTATGGATCTTTGGGTAATCCTTATCTTCTCTATGCTCAGTCTCTACTTTCTGTCACTGTTTCTACTTTGGTACTTTGCATGTCTTATAAACTCATATAAATGTATGTATAAGCGCAGAGTACATATATGAGAAAATACACGGTATTAAGTAAACATAATTTGAATTGAATTTTTATGAATAGGTATTGGCTAATACTTTATTTTTTATGTACTAATATTTATTTATTTATTATTTTGATACCAAAATCAAGGATAAAAAACATAAAAATCTAAAAGATTAATCACCCTAACGATGTACAGGCAAACTGTTACAGATTTCGAAACATTCGCATATGACTGCGGGATATTAATTAATAATCGAAAGACATTTTCCTTGAACGCTCATATATTTGAGTGATCAACTAACCTTTTGCACTAGACGTTATCGGAATATCCAATGTGATTTCCCATGACTATTTCAAATTAGTGATTTATTCATATTGGACGCTTTACGCAATTCAACTATACATAGAAAGTCGAAACTGATTAAGTTCTGTATTACGATATTTTAACCGCAACATGTTCACCCACATACGATTTCTTTACTCCTTTCATGTAATATTTTATATAAGTAGTTACCTACGACGTATTTTCACCTGCCTTGTGAGGGCCAAAATATCAGAAACAAGATACCTTAGGTACTCAGCACGATGTACTCATCGTTAGTGTCATCATTTGCAACAACTTTATTATTACTTCGTTTGGCTTGTACCACCAATGGTGTCAAAGAAAAAAACAAATATTGTTGAATTATTTTAATATCATCTATTCACATTTATTTATTTAGCTTATGGCCTGTTTATCACAAAGGATTATGATACAATTAATAATAAAAGTACATTTTTTATATTACACAGTCAAAACAATTAAAACGATTGGAGTTAAAACAGCTAGAGATGGCATTCCACAATATGGAAGGCTTCCAGGACGACCACCCAAATATGAAAAGATAGTTAGAGTAGAGTCCACGTTACAAGAGGCAAACAACACAGCAGGAATATGACAGGCCAACAGGCCTAGTAAAAGAGGAAGAAGAAGGAGCGCAGTGGAAATTTTCCTGCTTATCAGATGGTCAAATCTAGCTTTCGAATGTAGTTTATCGCTCTGTCTGGTAGTGTGACAAAATTCGAGAGATTATACCCTCGTATGCTCTGTTGCTGCATTCCGATACTATGTGGCTGATGGTCTGCCTATCAGCTCCGTAGTGGTACTCGGGAGACTCCCGCTATACACATTAATGGGCGAGATCAGCGTTATAGAGTCACTTAAAGGTTCTCAATTTTACTTTACCATGTTGAAAACTGCAAAAAAATTTATGTTTTTACGATATAACATTTGCCGCGAAAACCTGTTTTTTATAATTGTCATAGCATAACTATTGAGTTGCAGACGAATAATATAAGTAGGTATGATAAATAATTTCCCGCAGTAGGATATGTAACAAAAATGCGTGGGGTTATAAATGATGTATTTCAACAAAAATACGGAGTTATGGATAGACTAGACTTATTTGCTCTGTATTATTATATTGTGACTATATAGTTCTGTTGTGTTGATCCCGAATGATGACAACATAAATAATGTGTTGCGAAATAAAAGATAAACAAGATTCGGACGCTAGTAATAACTCATCGAAAATCACAATTTCGTAGAGGTCATTCAACCGATGTTAATCCAACTATGATTGTTTTATTATTACGGTCAATCAACTAAAAGATAAAATACAATACTACACTTCAGACAAAAACACAGCTCGATTATTTTAGATGGACAACCGAGCCATTATAATTTAGTACCTAACTACAGATAACTTATATGGGGCCTAATAGATTCCACCAGGATATCGTAAATTTTTTAATGACTCTATTTTGAATGATTTTGAAGTATATTTTAAGCTGACTTTATTTTACTGACGTATTTGTGTTCACTTTGAGTGAGCACAGATTCATTTAAAAAAAAAAAAATATTATTAAGAGTTAATAATATAATTTATAAGAACAACTTTCTATTTTTTTTTTATTTTTTTTTTTTTATATATTTTTTACACATTATTATTTATAATAACGGTTGTAATTTTATCTTTAAAGAGTTTATACTCCTTACAATTTCTCATCTCAGCTGGGAGATCATTAAAATATTTGAAATGTTTAAACTTACTACCTACTTCAAAGACGAGTGAGAATGTGTTCGCGCGCATATTATTATATTCTCACGTTGATCCCGCCTGAGCTTTGATTATAAATGAAATACGGGTGTTTTAGAAATATTTGAATGTTATTATTTTATTACTTTAATACTCAATATTATCTTACGTATTTTTGTTTCTGGGGGCACAGTGCACATTATGGACATATGAACGGACCGCCTCTGGTTAGGACTACAGGTCAGCTAGTAAAAAAATGAAGTGATAACTGAACTATTGTAACAGTAGGTATCAAGCAGTTGTTAATACTCTTGTCTTTTAAATTCGCATATTAAAAAAAAACTTTAATTTCATTACTTTTAATCAAATTGAATGGTGAATGTATGTACCTATGTATGATCTAATATAATATTTATTATCTCTGCTTCAAATCTCTAAAGAACTCAAACTCTTAATTGAGCACGTTCCGATATTATGTGGGTTCTACAAACAGAAAGTTTTTTTATACCTAATTCTTGAAGCTTAGAATTTCTCTTGTTTAGATAAGATTCTAAAAACAGATAAGCCTTCTTAATTGAACCAAAAATTAGATGAAAACTTAGTTTTCGTGATAAAATAAGACAATATTAAGAAGTTTAATTCTGTATAGGTATACCTACCTATCTGCGCTGGTAATGTTCAATTGTTATAAAAAATACTGTGCTATAACCTCGATCTTTTATAATAGGTATAATAATTCGTTGGTCAATCTGAAAATCGATATTTTCGTTGTAACACAAAACCCCTACGCCAATATTTCGAAGAAATGTTTTACATTTCGTATGTCAAAATTGATCCAACTATGGGAAATAAATACTATATCGAATAATAATATGTGATAATTAATCAATGGATCGTTTTTTACACACCCATGATTTAAATAAATTAACACTTTTCTATACAATGGTGTCAGTATACCTGGCGGAACTTATTGCCTGAGAAAACTTTTTTCAGTTAACTGATTCCGTCCGTCCAGGCCAACCCTGAGTAAAAATTTCAAGTGAAAAAACCCTGACCCGAGCTGGAATCGTACACGGGACGTCGCGATCTAAAGTCCACGCCATTACCACTAGGCTACCGTGGTCGATGATTTCCAATTTTTTGTAGAAGATCAATTCGCCAATAAAGTATTATGAACTTACTAAATTCATCATCATCATCCACGGCGCTACAACCCATTGTGGGTCTTGGCCTCCTCAAGCAGTCGTCGCCACTCCGCCCTGTCAGCCGTCCTGCGACGCCAGTTCCTCACTCCCAGGGACTGCAGGTCTCCAGTCACGCAGTCGAGCCATCTCAGCCTTGGTCTGCCAATACTTCTTCTGCCAGTCGGGCTTTCACTCTTACACTCACTCACAACTTACTAAATTGCCCAGTTAAATTAGCCAATCTAACGCAACAATATAATAACTTTTGCCCTAACTAAATTCGTTTAGTAAATATTTACTTCTTCCAATAATGTCCGTGTTAAAACAAGCTACTTTTTACATACTTTATGTACTAAGTACCTACCTACTTAGGTACAACTAGGCAAGCAAAATTTATATATCTATCCACCTCTCAGAAAGTACCTAATGAAAACCAGCAGATCACGCTGATAACGTTAAATTTTGATATACGTTTTTGATATAGGTATAATTTGTAAGTAATGTTAAACAAAATTCCATATAACGTTTGAAGAGAAAAAAATATTCCCATTTTATATGTATATTAATTTAACTTGAAAATCCTTATATTATATTCACCTTACCAAGAATCAAATAGCTTGTTTCCTTAATTAACCACCAGCCTATCGTCATAAAGTTAAATGTGTCATAAACTATAGATACTCTACCCACGGATTCTGGGGATCCTAAGGCATTAGGAAAGATTATAATATAGACAACACTATAAATTAAGATAGTTGGTCATTGACCAGTTACCACTCATAGAAACAGTCATCATTCTCGTAGGCGAAACCAAGTTGCAAATATTGACATGGTACCTAGTAGACATTAACGTCGTTTTAGTAAGTCTTATTCTTGTTTGTTTGTTTGTCTGGTACGAATCTATCGTAATAGAATACCAAATATTGTTAGATGACAGCATAACGCCAATTTTTATGTCTGATTATCAGTAGGCTATTTTTTGGGCTTACGACCACCTTATACTTATGTTTCAAAGGCTGACTTACTGTTATCACTTTACATCTTATATTAGAGAGTTTCCCCGTTCACACTTGTGTGCGCGTCGGATCCAACAAAAAGTTGTATGCGTTTGTGACTGAAACATTAATTCCTAATATACAGGTTGACTGGTAATTCGATACATTCCTTGAAAGGGGTTATAATATAGAAAATTTGCAACAATTTTATTCGCATTAACCAGGGGTCAAATGCCGGTGATTTTCTTGTTATTTAATTTTATGAGTTTTTTTTTTTCAATTTTCCACCTTTTGACCTAAAAATGAAAATTGTGAATAAAGTACCTACTCCATTTTGGAAACTAAAAATACATTTTTCTATAGCTGAAGAATAAATGAATGGTTGAAGTAAAACGAAGAAAATTTCAAAAACCTCAGAAATACAACGTTTTAAAATCACATGTCAGTTTTTTTTCATTTTTAATTTCGATTTTTCTAAGGGAGTAACTTAAAAAAGTATAATAAACTTGGCGTACAAACCACAGGGTAAACTTCCTTAATCAATAAGCTTTCCGAAAAGGTAAGTATAAATGTTTTCCGTCCTGCTTAATGGGAACAAAATTGTTGCAAATTTGCTCTAGTACAACCCTTTTCAAGGAATGTATCGAATTACCAGTCACCTGTATACTATGCTTGTATTATAGATTTTAACAAAAATCCTGCAAAAGCACAACGCTTTTTTGCTTTAGTTTTAAATTTATTATTGTTCATTTCTATGTCACTATGTGAACTCAGATTGGTATAATATCACGAATTTCAGACGTGAAGAAAACGACTAAGAAGAAAAATATCTGTATTTTATTAATCAGTTGTACATTGTTGTACTAAGTTTAGCGAATAATAATTAAAAGTAAGTATAATACTCTAAGATAATAATAAAAATAAACACTGTCGGAAAATAGTTATTTCAATATTAAATTTAAACATTGTTAATTAATGTTACTACAGAAGATGTTCATAAAAATCATTATAGACATGTTATTTTAGATAATTAATTAACTCGTTATTGATATTAAACGGTAATTAATATCTAAAAACAACTCAAAACAAGCTGTTTTGATAGCAAAATGGGCAAAAAAACCTCGGCTTATAAAAATAAATCTCAATGACAAATTTGTGCACTAATGAGAGACTTCGATATGTTTAAAATTTGCGTATTTGAATATTCTTAAAAAAATACTGAATTCTGAATACTTTTTCCTAAATAAGATTCAATTAGCAAAATAATTATGTCACTACATAAGGGCCTTCCATATAGGTTCAATTATGGACAAAGCTCTCCTCCATATCTTTCGATCCTTTACATGCTATCCAAATCCAAATCCAAACTCCCTTTAGACCCCACTTAGGGGCATAGGGAGGCAACAAGAGCTCTCCATTGCGCTCGATCCTGCGCAACGTTAATGACCTCCTCCCACACCATGTCCAGATTCCTCAGCTCTGCCTCGAAGGAGCGGAACACAGTATGAGAGGGTCTTCCTCGTCTCCGGGACCCTGATGGGAGGAAAAACAGCGCTCTCCTCGGCCAACTGTCATTCGGCATCCTTAACACATGTCCCAGCCAAGTCCATCTCCTCCACATAATAGTAGAGGTGATGGGCTCACGCTGGGTGCGCCGGCGTATAGCGTGGTTCGTGATGCGATGGTACCATCTTATACCCAAAATTCTCCTGAGGCACTTCGTTTCGAATGCAGATACTTTTTGTGCCTGGGCCAGAGTCAGGTGCCAGGACTCACACCCATACAGGAGAATGGGCAACACACACGCATCAAACAGTTTACATTTCGTCTCGACACTAAACGCCGACGCCTTCCATATCTTGGTCATGTTGTTGAAGGCGCCACTTGCCATACCGATACGTATCGGGAGCTCAGCCCCGAGGTCACCAGTGGTGGTAATGGTTGCTCCCAGGTACTTAAATTTATCCACCCGGGAGACCTGGTGACCATCGATGGTTATCGGCTGTGGGGCTGTCGGCTTAGAATAGCACCTCTGTTCTTTTTGCTGGTTTTTCGAGCATCCTGTAAGAGGCAGGTAATCGAAAAATCAGATCGGGGTCGTGGGGTTGACCACCTCACACCCTTAAAACCAAGCGGTCAGAAAAGGCAACAAAAATTACATGCTATATCCATGTTTATGTTATTATGCTATTGGATAACTGCATGTTGATCAAAAATACAAATTATCATATAAACAATATCTATCATTGTTGAGGTCATCAGCGGATAACAGAGTATTCGAACTGTCACAGATCGACATACCAAAGGAATGCGGTGAACCGTGCAGAGAATACGAAAAAAATCTCATTTGGAATGTACAATGCATTAACCCTTAGTTGACCGTCGTCGGTTCTTATACCTGTACCAAAAAAAATTGGTCTTCCATCTCCATTGATGTGATTTTAAAAGAAAGAAAAGATTAAATTATATTATTACGTTCTTAAGATGTTAAACAATATCCGTTATTTTTTTTTTATTTTTAGTACCTACCTACTTACCTGCTTTTGTCCACCTTAATATTTTGATTCTATGAAAATTCTTCGAAACACAATTCTACGAAAAATCAATTGTTCGAATTATGTACAATAATTATTGTTCTAAAGCGAATTATTCGAATGAATATTTCTACGAATATATTTCTTTTTTTAATATTTATATTACTTTTAATTCGGGGTACAATTGAGGAGGTATGAAAAAAATGTTTAATAAAAAATTATTAATTTTGTAACAAAAAAAAAACGAAAATAGGTAGGTATACGAAAAATATAATACCTACTTGCTTGAGGAATAATTCAAAAATAATACTTCGTTGTTCAAAAACGACGCAAACTATTAATAAATGTCACATTCATACACTGCATTGAAAGATAACCTAAAATTCCCGTCATATTTATTATTTTCAACATTGTTTATTATTTTAATAATATTATGTCTCCAAGGCAAGATAAGAAAAAACATTACACGTGTAATTTTCTACAGTGCCGCAAAAGTGACTACTGGAATGTACCGATTTGGTTTTTCAATTTCATTGGCCAATAATGGGTTAACAAGATTATTTTGGACGTGCGAAATTCGCACATTGTTTTTTTCTACATCGTGTTTGATGTTCTGTCAGCACATTACGAACATTTATGATGATCATTATTCAGTTATACAAACACGGCATTGTGTTCGGAATCAATTGTTATCGAGCGTCAATTAACGAAATTTATGATTGTTTTATTTTTATCGGATTATGATGAATGTCAAGGGAGGGATCAATAATCGCTGGATGCAAATAATGTAAGTGCGAAATGTATTGGGTTCTTTTTGTGTTGAATTTGTAAGCGACGACATAGTTTTCGTGAGGTGTATAAAATTGACGCGGTTTTAATTTTAAACATACCTCGTCAGCAATTATTCAATAAGGCTGCATTCTAATGAGAACAACACACGTTGATTTTTAAATTTCAATTTCAATAGTCATGACTGTTATTGAAATTTAAAAATCGTTGAGTAACCGGATTCATGTTAGTGTTGAGGAGTTTGCTAATGAAGCTAATATTGATCAAATCGTGTAAAGCATACTTACAAAAAAAAAAAAACGTGATTGTACCTATTGGAATTAATTTGAATACGGGCTCGCTTTTTATATTGCTTTAAACAGCGTTCCTATATATCCCATAATGAAACCTTTACTATGTGTAGACCTTTTTCATTGGCCTGATATTGTAACCGGGTTTCGCCTGATTCAGATTGAAAGAGACCGGTTAACTAGGCAAAATATAAACGAACCATTTTTCATCTAACCGAATGCCGCTAGTAAATAAATTATCTAAAAAATAAACGTAAATAATGGCACACATCCTATAAAATACCACACCCGCATATTTTTTCCATTACATGACCTTTTCCGGATAATCTTTAAAAGAATCTGAGAGGCAAAATTTGGCTAGAATTCCGCCCATAAATTGTTTGCCTAACGGGATTTTTGGAATAACCAGGTTGACACACGGTACGTGGTGTTTAGTTACACGACATGGCAATGTGGTGTGAAAAGTTTGGATGCATTCGGACACGTACAGAGATATATTATATTCAGTGTGGAGGATGATTTTGTGATTTATGTGATTTTCAAACTTTACAACCTAATGGATGACACAAACTAAGACCGATTGTATGTTAAATTTGGATAGCCTTACGTTGTTTTAGGTATTTTAAAACAAGTAGATTAACCCATAGAGCTGTCAATATGTTTTTAAATCAATCATCGATCTATATATTCATTAGTCTGTCTTAATCCTATGAAATAATGGCTTTTTCTCCCGTAATTAAATATTTTAGATGATATGCTCTAACCCCACCCAACACATTTTCATACATTTTTATGAAAACCATTAATAAAACTACTAGGTACCTACAAGATTTTTTTCTTCATATTTTACATACTGAGAGTATTCATCGGTGATTCGATGACTTCTATCGCAATCAATAATAGTATGTAGGAAAATTATATCGAAAAATAAAATTATGTATGAGGTCATAAACATTGCGCAAGATCGAACGAAATGGAGAGATCTTGTTGTCTCCCTATGCCCCTAAGTGGGGCCTTAGGGGAGTTTAGATTTGGATGTAATATGTAAACCTCAAATTGTCCGCAGTTCTCATAGTAGTGAAGTAAAATTGGGACCCTTTGATGACAATACTTATAGATACCTAATTCAAATCCAAATTAGTTTATTTATTTGTATAAAAAGTATAAAAACAATAACAAATTAATAAAAAACAAACCGTTAATAATAAATATAAGAATACAAATAAAAATAATCCCAGATAGCACCAGGTGCTGGTATAAGGGAACGGGTTGTACTTTTTGGATTTATTATAAAACACTATTGTTGGACAAGATTAGGTCACTCTCGCCCGTCCAAAATATGATTCTTGAGACGCTTCACAAACAGTGCTTCGCTCCCACAGGCCTTGACTTCTTCCGGCTACCTACATGAGGACAATTCTCTTATTGCACTAACATAAAAGTATTTAACATTCAGATCTATGAAATTTACCTTAAAACAAGCATTACTTTTATAATGCGATGGCAAGGGAAAAGTCGTGTTATCATTAAATCCTCTTGTACCTGTTATTGGTATGCTGTCGTCATTCTGTGCTTCCCGCACACTGCAAATTAGTTTGGAGGAGATTAATCCGCACTTGTATGCCAACCCTGTGGACATCCGCTCAATATGTCCGACCCAATCGCCTATTAGATCCAGAGTGGGGTACCTACTTACGTAACTTGCATCTCACTAACTATTTTGAGTCGTGGCCATCATGCTTGGTGGACTCTGTCGTAGACCATTGTTATCCAAGCTTGCTTGTCCGCAGTCAGATGTACGACGCGATGGATTGTCAGGAAAAGGTTTCGCTCCCTTCTTCGGAACCTTAGCCATCCACTACTAGCGTCCTTCAAATATTATATCCAGCCATTTCTGAACTGGGCTTGATATATGCATAACAACGCCACTCAATATTATAGAAGGCATGATTGCCAGGTGAGAACAATTTCTAGAAAGTGTGGATAGGTACCTACTTGAGATAAAATTCATTCGTAGAGCATCCGGACACCAAATACCGACGTCTGTTGCTCCACTCAAAGAGACCTGACCCCAATACGGGTAGGTACTACGCATATTATCCTAAATTAAAATTAACGAAATTCGTCCGTATATAATATATAGCTATGCAATTTCCTTGAAACTCTTTAACCCCTCGCGAAACATAAAAAAAATTGTCGCGCCAATAGTGTGAATAAGTTCAAATAGAAAATTTATCTCATTGTGAACAGTAGTAAAAAAAAAGATTAATGAACTTATCTTTTGTAATTTGGTTAAACTAAGCACATACTTAGGCTAATGATATGAGTTCGGTATACTTACCCTAGATAAGAGAATTTCATTTCCAAATAATATACTATATCCTTATCATACCAACTCACCAAATTTGAAAGCTAAAATCAAATTTATAATCAGTTTTACATTGTGATATTAGAATCAAATTAGATATTCCGATTAGGGATTGCAATCCGGAAAACCGGATCCGGTATTCCGGCGGATCCGGCATCAAAATGCTCATATCGGATCCGGCACAAATTGACGGATCCGGAGATCGGATCCGGTTAATCATATTAAGGGATTTTTCGACATACTTAACACAGACCGGACTCGAATCCGTATCCCTAGCAATTCCACAGGGTCATTGTAGGTACCCATAAAGATACGAAGAGAAGAGGAGGCAAAAAATGCGTCACACTGAGCGCAGTGTAATGCTGCTTTTGCCTCCCTATGCCCAAGGTTGGATAAGGTAGTGTTGACTGATCTTATTGATAGTATTGACTATCGAATGAAAAGACATCTCTTAGAAAAATGATGAGAGCATGAAGCAATAATTAGCCAACAAAAAATATATTAACCTATTTAAAAGCAAAACTATTGTGATTATTGTCTGGCTATAAGTCTGTCATAATGTGTATGCAGATATATTAAAGGATAAAACTGAAATAATTTCTCAAACATTTATTCTCGATATAGGAGTGTCTCTGATTATTTCCGGTTATAGGTATTACTTCTAGGACGCGGATGTCCAACTTCACATCCATCTCTTTAGTGCTCGTCCAATGGTCTGTTGGTTGATGTGATTTCATCCTCTTATAATTACCAGAATCACCGGATCCGTTCTGTTGACGTGATGCCGTGTCCTTTTGGGGACAACAGCATTTGGGGTTATAATAAGAAAGAAAAGTGTGGAAAAATCAAAATAGTCCTTGGGAGGAAAAATTATACAAAAATACTTATCTCTGTAGAGGTTTTACAACTGCCAGGCTAGCATAGGTCCATGTGAAAGAATAGAGTTCTTATGAGCAGAGACTTCTTAATAAAGGAAGGATTATTATCTCCCTTCAGATCTTCAGGGTGTCCAGAAGGAGGAGGAAGTACTAAACAACCGAGACAGGTTGTCGTGATATGTCCTTATGTCCAATAGATAAAACATTGCAATAAATAGTAAGGTATGTGCAGTCACCAGGACTCTTCTAAGTTTTATATATATAGATTTGGGGATCCAAGTCGGATAGCTCCTTTATATGGGTAGTCACATAGGTGTTTGGTGTAGTGGTTAAGATGATGCAATCTCTACTTATATGAGCATTCTGTAGGTACTTAGTGGTGGGATAGAAAAATATGGGTGATATCAAATCAAAAGCTAAAGTTATATTACACACAATCAATCAATTTATTCTGGATTTTACGAGATAGGCATTACATTCAAATGGAACATTATTACTGTACAGAATGAAAATGTCATTAAAATTTATATTAAAATAATTGCTTACATGACATGAATTGGTCGATACGATGAGAAGATTTCAGGTGATGTGTCAGCCTTCTTAACGGATGATAATAAGTATGTACGCACTGACTGGATCCGGACGAAAAGGGTTCCTCTAGATATATGAAGGTCCTTACGCACGGTCATCATGAGGTGGAGCCAGATGGACTCTGGTGAAATAGGCATCAGGTACGAGCGGAGATGAGACGATCATCGGGTTCTATCAGGGTTTGATATCACGGTCAGTGGAATAGGAAAACTACCACTTCGCTGTCCAAGGAAGTAAACGGGCGTCGAAGCTGCTTGTATCACTTTTGAAATGTTTAGCTGGATTCGAGATGATACGGTCACTAGCACACTATAATGTCTAAGTATATTGCGAGATATTGTCCTTAGAATCGTCTGAACAGTGTTTACTGAACTTCACAAGCGCGGAAGAAAATGGTTTAAGTCGTTGAAAGCTTGAAGTTTAAATTTGCATTTTAACGGTCAACTCGAAAGAGCGGGAATCAGCGCGTCATAACGATTTCATGATATCACGCCACCACATAAACTGAGAACAAAGATTGTTTATTTATCTTTAAAACACCATTTCACAGTTCACTAATTCAGTTCTCTTTTGATTATTTCAATTAATTGATTTTAATTATAAAATTCGAATATAATAGTTAAGAATAATATAGCCGGGACGCTTAGAGCGTGCGCCCGGCTATTATCGACCAAGTCCGAGCGAAAAGTGATTTCATAGAAAGAATGAAATAGAATCTAAGTCTATGGGCGGGAGCAACTATACACGGGAGTAGTGGGAAATAGGCATATTCATAAAAAGGGGCAGAGTATTAAAATGACCGGCAATGGACATGATAACACCAGAGGCTTTCTTTTCGAGGAGCGGGTTTGTTTACTGAATGTTGCCGATAGATCGTGGACTACGGTGGGGAATGGCTATATGAATACATTTAAAATGTTACAAAAACTCGGGCGCATATACTATGAAAGGACCATGCTGAATATAGCCACATATTTGATACTAAAATCGTCGGGTCCAAAAAGAGACACGACATTTCCCCCCTCCTAAAATTAAACTTAGCGTGAGCGAGTTTAACACAAAAACATCTCAGTAAGAAAGAAAAGACAATCACGAAGGCATGAAGAGACACATCCCAGAAATCAACCATCGCATCTGAAAGAATACAAACATAAATGCATAACAACATAAGTATGGAATTCATATAAAAAGTTAAAAAAAAATTTTTTTTTTTTTCAAGTCGTCATATTGACGGGCCAATTACTAGTACATTTCCCCTGCCGCGATATATAAACAAACCAAGGGTTATATACCAGATTACAGAT
Source organism: Mystacides longicornis (assembly GCA_963576905.1). Taxonomy (NCBI): domain Eukaryota; kingdom Metazoa; phylum Arthropoda; class Insecta; order Trichoptera; family Leptoceridae; genus Mystacides; species Mystacides longicornis. Next base: position 10,321,444 of record OY756423.1, read on the forward strand.
GTTAAGGCCACATATGAAATACCAACATTATTATCTCACGAGTGTCAAGGGATACATAATAATTAATGGACACTCAAATTTGCATGTTATGAAAGTATAACCAAAAATTGTTTTACGTTAAACGTGAATTGAACAGTATTAGAGTTAACAATACAAGGGAATAAATGATTTTAATATTATGAAACAGTAAAGAACTTTGCAATTTAAACAAAAAGAAATGAGAAGAAGGTCTGATTCGAAATTAGTTGATCTCTTTAGGGAGACAACGATATTATTCGGCACAGATTTTTATGTAAAAGATAAGTATTTGAAATACATAATATATAGGCATGAAAGAAATTTGTTTGAAGACATACATATACGTACATACGCCACTGCGACCCGATCTGAATGATAAGTATTCGCTCATCGCGGAATACGACACTGGTCAAATCACACCACAGAGGCCATACAAACATGAATATAGTATAGAAAATATAGTTAATAACATATCATACACAAATAGCATAATACAGTAATTTAAATGGCTTGACGCGTGGAAGGTTTGGCTCACGCCTTGCTTCCGAAAATATGGTCAAGACAATTAATACAATAAAAATTGGTTTGGAGTCCTCTTATTTAGATTCACTTCAATGAATACATACAGTCAGTAGACAAAGAAATGTACAGAGGGTTTATCTCCGGTTGTATTCCTAATTTACAACCAACTGTTCGCGCAAGGCGCAATTAGATACAATGCGTCAATATTACAATTTTTTTTTTTTTTTATATTTTAACACAAGGGGATAAGAGCTGAATTGAACTTGGCGGATAATAGAAAAGAAGTAATGACGCAATTCAATACAGTCATTTAGCAGTACATACATTGAGAATCATGTGAATTTAGGGATGCCAAAGAAAATTAATTATTGAGTATAGAAAATTAAGTACATTGATCGCTGGGACCTGACTCGAGTTCAGTGCAGACTGCTATAGCAGAAGACGACAATTTCGGGTCAGTTCACAGAGAAGACATAACAAAAATATTAGAACATTTTTTTTTTTACAATATAAAATTATCATTAAACTATAAAGTACATAACATTAATTTATATGCTCGGCTCAAAGGAAGCACGGTTCACGTGATTTCCGATATTACAGCCAAGACAAATAAACAAAAAGGAAATTCAAGTTTGGAAGCCTCATATAGATACATTTAACATGAACATCCAGTATGATACATGTTGAGACGTATAGAGGTACATCCAGATTATATACATAGGTATAATCTCAGCAGAGCGCAAAGCGCAACAATTTAGTGCGCACTATTTAATATAAAAGGACAGGGTACCAAAATTAATACATATAACAATTTGACTCTAAAGTACAATAGTTCAGCGAAAGATTAACATAATGTAATCGAAAATTCCTGAACAATTCTACACAAAATTTTTAAGTATGGGAACATCTCAAGATTTGCCAGTGGAGCAATCCTAGCATTAAACGGAGTTGCTTCAGCAGACATGAGAGATCTACGTCCCGATTCTGTCCCAGCAGAATCGTAATCACGCATAACGTGTATGGTTCCGTTTGAATAGGTTAATATTCAAACAGTACCCAGGCTTCACTAGCCTACATGACAACTTGTCATCGACCAAGCACAACGCTGGTCCGTGGAAAAGCTTTCCACCGTACAACCTTGGTGATCAGCCAAGCCTTGTACAAACATAAATAAATATACAACGGTACCCTTTTACAATTATACATAGAACATAAATTAAAATACATAACATGGACTTTAGGTGGTCCCATGTCAGAATACAACATACATAGAAGGCAAAGTATCACATGGACTCCTTACGGTCCCTATATACTTATATAGTTATATTGAACATATAACAGAACACATATACTTTTAAATGGCCAATCTATATTATTATTCTTATCTCAATAATATCTTACTTATGTCTTTACAATAATTACCAAACATATTTACATAATCATATGTTTCTTAGTTATCATAATTTATACATATACTTATAAGTATTTTTTATTTTTAATTTTATATATATTTTTTTTTTTTGTTTTTTCATAGAATTACTGGCAGTCAAACAATATCCAGTACTTAGTTACAATTTAAAACATAAAAGACTAGCTCAATTTTATCTCAGACCAATAATTTAAATGTGGGTCATTCTCACGCAAGTACATAACATGGAATGTCTAAAATTCCTACAAATATGACAATACATAACAATGGAGCAAGTGTATATAAATATACCACCAGTACATATGCAGACAAAGTAAGTCATACACAGAAATTCTCAACATTTTCTGAAAAGGCAATACGCATACTTTCAAAAACTTACGTGAGTATTTTATCAATCTATTGTCTTTTTGACTTTTACAATTCTTTAAACAAATGGTCTGGTCAGTCTTAAAATCAGTTACATCTCAAAGGGAACAAAATTAGGTGCCACCCAAATTCTACATTAATTATATTTAAAAGGTTCTTATTTCTATACTCGTTGGTCATGTCTAGAATCTGGGAAGAAAACATCGACCAAGAAAACTTATTGGTACAATTTAACAACTATAATCTTAAGTAAAGTAAATTATTCTACATTTACTGTCATATGGTTTATATAATGGATAAGAGAACGTGGGTAACCATCACTCAGTTTGTCAAAACAAACAAGATTGACAAATCAAAACAAACAATTTAAATCGAAATTGAAAATCGTACGACCTACTTTCTTACATACATACATATTCTTTATTTTAAAACATACATAGAGCGCTCAACTTACATACATCAACTTTTATCACAAGATTTTACAAACATAAAGTTCCTAACATCATAATAAGTCGACGATAGACAAAACAATATATACTCGAACTAATCTATAAAGACGGATGGTGAACACTGATTCTCTCGTCCCTTACACAACAGTTTAATTCGTAATTTATAAAAAAAACTATTATATCTAACTATAATATAAGGTTGGCAGTGATGCTATCACATAGACACTCTCAGTTTTTTCAAAATTATGTACACCGATAGACGTTTCATTATGTGACGAGAGCTCTATACAGTATTATTATTAGCAAATTATCAATCGTATAACTGAGAAATGAAAATGAAATCAATCTAAGAGAAAGAATTGAATAAACGAAAAATTCGGCACACGAAACTACTTGCAGCTGCATAGCTTCTAAGTATGTAGGTATGTAGTGACCTCGCCTCGCGAACAATACAAACATATCCACACTCTATAGTAGACCGGATACTAAGTAGGCATATATAACATTTCAACGTCGCGCGCGCAGTTCCCTCAATTTTTACGTGGGTAGATCTCGACCAACGGTCTCTGTGCAGGTTTATTCCTGTACAAGGGGTAAAATATAGCTAACCGACGCGTCACACACACACACTCACAAATATATACTTGTATCGGAGAAATATTCTGACGCGAATATAGGTAGGTACATATCTCGGTTTCCTGTGCAAGTCTCAAGGTGAACAATGACCGTTGCCGGTTATTTCACAATACACACACACACATACAAAACATCCGCTCTCCCAGTCAGGTTCAAACATGCAGCTTCTAGAAATTTGGCGACACGTGCAACAGAATACTAGCGGAACGCTGTGAACGTTCTCGCTATATGCAAAAGAGAAAATTTTTGTTACAATTATTTTTCAATATTGGTTCTAAATAATTATACAATTTTATTTACTATGTTCCACCATATTACTTACAATGATTTACAATTTTAAATCACCAAATCTCCAACCACCTTATACCTCAGATCTCATCATATAACATTTCACCATTTGAAGAATAATAGAATTTATTTACCTATCTATTGCAATGGATGTGGACAATACTGGACAAAAGTGGGCAAGGAATCTCAAACGGAATCTTTTAATTGAAAGGGTGCCATAAATGCTATGGCATTCGTGAAACAATATCGAGCTCCACAGCTTGGCTGCGACAAAAAAAAACGAGCTCCACGTTGGCTCGCCATAAATCGAGTCCCACAGCTTGGGCGCCATAAATGCCGTGTCCTTTTGGGGACAACAGCATTTGGGGTTATAATAAGAAAGAAAAGTGTGGAAAAATCAAAATAGTCCTTGGGAGGAAAAATTATACAAAAATACTTATCTCTGTAGAGGTTTTACAACTGCCAGGCTAGCATAGGTCCATGTGAAAGAATAGAGTTCTTATGAGCAGAGACTTCTTAATAAAGGAAGGATTATTATCTCCCTTCAGATCTTCAGGGTGTCCAGAAGGAGGAGGAAGTACTAAACAACCGAGACAGGTTGTCGTGATATGTCCTTATGTCCAATAGATAAAACATTGCAATAAATAGTAAGGTATGTGCAGTCACCAGGACTCTTCTAAGTTTTATATATATAGATTTGGGGATCCAAGTCGGATAGCTCCTTTATATGGGTAGTCACATAGGTGTTTGGTGTAGTGGTTAAGATGATGCAATCTCTACTTATATGAGCATTCTGTAGGTACTTAGTGGTGGGATAGAAAAATATGGGTGATATCAAATCAAAAGCTAAAGTTATATTACACACAATCAATCAATTTATTCTGGATTTTACGAGATAGGCATTACATTCAAATGGAACATTATTACTGTACAGAATGAAAATGTCATTAAAATTTATATTAAAATAATTGCTTACATGACATGAATTGGTCGATACGATGAGAAGATTTCAGGTGATGTGTCAGCCTTCTTAACGGATGATAATAAGTATGTACGCACTGACTGGATCCGGACGAAAAGGGTTCCTCTAGATATATGAAGGTCCTTACGCACGGTCATCATGAGGTGGAGCCAGATGGACTCTGGTGAAATAGGCATCAGGTACGAGCGGAGATGAGACGATCATCGGGTTCTATCAGGGTTTGATATCACGGTCAGTGGAATAGGAAAACTACCACTTCGCTGTCCAAGGAAGTAAACGGGCGTCGAAGCTGCTTGTATCACTTTTGAAATGTTTAGCTGGATTCGAGATGATACGGTCACTAGCACACTATAATGTCTAAGTATATTGCGAGATATTGTCCTTAGAATCGTCTGAACAGTGTTTACTGAACTTCACAAGCGCGGAAGAAAATGGTTTAAGTCGTTGAAAGCTTGAAGTTTAAATTTGCATTTTAACGGTCAACTCGAAAGAGCGGGAATCAGCGCGTCATAACGATTTCATGATATCACGCCACCACATAAACTGAGAACAAAGATTGTTTATTTATCTTTAAAACACCATTTCACAGTTCACTAATTCAGTTCTCTTTTGATTATTTCAATTAATTGATTTTAATTATAAAATTCGAATATAATAGTTAAGAATAATATAGCCGGGACGCTTAGAGCGTGCGCCCGGCTATTATCGACCAAGTCCGAGCGAAAAGTGATTTCATAGAAAGAATGAAATAGAATCTAAGTCTATGGGCGGGAGCAACTATACACGGGAGTAGTGGGAAATAGGCATATTCATAAAAAGGGGCAGAGTATTAAAATGACCGGCAATGGACATGATAACACCAGAGGCTTTCTTTTCGAGGAGCGGGTTTGTTTACTGAATGTTGCCGATAGATCGTGGACTACGGTGGGGAATGGCTATATGAATACATTTAAAATGTTACAAAAACTCGGGCGCATATACTATGAAAGGACCATGCTGAATATAGCCACATATTTGATACTAAAATCGTCGGGTCCAAAAAGAGACACGACAGTGATCATTCCAGTATTGCCTTCTATCAATTGCTACTCCATTGTCTGACGTTCTCGATATTGCAGAAGCTCCGAATCCGGAGTTTCTTACTCTGCCTCGAATGGTTTATTCCACAATGGGTTGGAGAGTTCTCGATAATCTTTCTTTTTCGTGGTGTCGGTTCTCTGATAATCTTTTTTTCAAATCATGATCAATCAAGCAGGTCAAAATAAATATTTTCGTTAAGTTTAAACTTGACTTTTATAATACGTAATCTAATTTGTAATTTTATTTCTTTTGAAACTATATTTTTTATAGTTTTTACCATTTAAAAGTAGTCATACCCTAATAAAATTACTTTCGTATATGTGCTGTTTCATTTTTAGCCTTCATTATTGTTAAAAATGACAATTAATCAAGGCTATTTCAATCCGGCCGGATCCGATCGGATCCGGCCGGATTGACGAAAATCCGGTTGGATCCGGCCGGATTCAAAATGAGACCGGATTGCAATCCCTAATTCCGATGGGGTATAAGGGAGCAATTTGTTCGGGAAAAAATCACTGTGATTTATATAGTCACATAACCCTTAAAGTAAGAACCTTACAGCAATATTGTTATAAGCTATATTGTGAATTTATAATATAACTTAATAAAATTATAAAATAAATAAATAATAACAATTTCACTGAAATGTTACAAGGAAGAAACCTAAAATTAAATTACAGAAATATTTGAGGAACACCCAGCTGAAATTTTTATACTACGAGTATGTACTTACCACAAATTATGATTCCCAGAGGATTTTTTGTTCAGAAATACTCGATGGTAGGTAATGTGGATTTATACATATATATTACCAGAAAAGCCCTTCAAACGCGCGTTCCTTGCGAGGTCGTTTGTTCCTTTCTCCTACACGTCACGCACATAGATTTCTGTTAAAAATAAATATGGTAGAGACCGTTTCCTTTTACAGAAAATATACCAACACATATTTCTAAATTTAAGTAAAAACTGACTTGGTTCACGTATTTATAGCTTGTGTACCGATCGAAATCCCGACCATGCTCTTTCGTAAGGAATCTTTCAGTACAAACTTGCCCTTTCATCAAATAAAATTTGTTTTAAAAGTTTACTCTAAAATATGATAGTGTAGTTTTAATGCTCGGGAGCCGTTGATTTTACCCACCTGAGCACAATAGGTATGCGGAAGATAACTGTTATTGGAGCACTGAAGATTCTATGGTTATGTTTAATCATCTTTTGTTGTTCGGAGTTGTGTTGGTGTCTCTTAAAAATAAATAGTTATGTTTACATTTTGTTTATTATTTTATGGAAGGTGCATAATGTTGATGTTTTTGGATTAGCTAGAAAAATATTAGCTTCACACGAAGCGTTAAAGGGATAAGAAACAGTTGCATGCGAACCCGTGAGGTGGTTTCACTCGATTAAGGAAGTAACAGATGCCCATGGATCCCACACGAGCCCATGGACCATGACCCTCAGCAATGAGGAAACTAAGTAGGAGTAGAATGCGTTAAACATTCCTACTAGTCAACCTAGCAAAATCATACAACAGGATTAAATACCCCAAAATTTGAGAGTCATTGTAAAAAAGATGCTTCGGAAAATTTGTCATTTCAAGGACTAGTAATGTAGAAGTGTCCTCTTGAAATCAACATAATATTAATAAAGCTTCACCAGCTCCCGTAGACAAATTCAAACTGGCGTTCGACTACAAACGAAGATTTCGCCAATGTATAGTGCGAAAAAATTAACTGTCCACTGGAACATATAAACAATTATTTAAACCAAGCAATGCCACTTATATAAAAATATAAAAAGTGGACAGCTAATTTTCTTCCTACTCTACATTGTCGAAGAATTCGTTTGTAGTCGATCGCCAACTGTATTTTGTCTAGGCCCCCTGCACATCTTTATATTGAAACTATCATTGCAATTACATCAGTGTTTCAACGAATATTACCAAATTAGCACCCAACAACGCCAAACTATCGTTTAGGTACTTAAAATACTTTCGAAACCACTTTCAATAAATTTGGATGTTTTATCTATGGATGGATAATGGATATATCCTTCGAATAAATCGGTTTTTTATCGGTGTTAAACTCCTGACTATAACATATACCATAAATTTGCCGTTTATTTGTAGCACTTATTCCAACAAAGTTACTCGTTGAAAAAAAATGGATTATTTCTACGATTTTCACAGCTGAGTTTTCAAAATGTTAACAATAATTGAACATCCTTTTTTAGCGGAATTATTCAAACGATTTAACTTAAAAATCTTACAAGTTCCTATTATAATGTACATTTTTAAAATCGTAACATGTTTTTAAACGTTTTTATGCTCGCGGTATATACCTACAAATAAACTATATGTATTTGTAGTGAAGAAATTTATAATGAATAAAGTTTTTAAAGGTACCGTAGTATATCAATGTTGTACTTTTGATGCCCCTGAACCACCTGTTATTATTATTTATTTTTGATAAAATTAAAACACACGAAAATTTGTACATTTGTAAATTAAAACCTATATAGGTACGTATACTTCGCATTCGCTCTCCAGATATGGTTAAAAATGAAAAAGCGATACGAATAGTTGAATCAAAATAGAGAACATTCTTTTATTACATAATAAATGTTCGTAAGGTTTCTATGTCATTGTCTTGGAAAAAAAACCACTTGCTGTGTTAGTAAAATATAAAGGGGACGCGGGGCTAGTAAATAACAGAGGTTGCAGAATGTTTGAGACTGGATTGGATAATGGGCGATGCTTTGAATGGCGCAGGAGCTTTTGCCCGGGCCAAGGTTATTTCAATATCATGTTCAAATAATAGGAAGTCTGACTTTAATTTATGGACAAATGCTGCAAAGTGTACAAAAAAGTGTTTTAAATTTGAAACAAGTGCCGCAAAAGAATAATAATGAGGATAAATTGGTTGGTAGACCAGTGGTATCAGTTGACCGCTATTGTACGATCAGGTCATGGGTGCGAATTCTGTTGCCGACCATTTCCACTTTCACAACACAAGCTTTACTTTATGTGTAAGATGTCGAAAGTGTATTTGTGTTCAAATTGGATGAGTACATTTGGCTCATCATCTATGGTACCTATAAGAAAAAAGCTGTGCTGTGAAATTAAAGACTGTGTCAAGGTTGTCTCATTTTATTCTCAAGTGGTACCTTAATAGGAAAAAAAAATTGATTGCGCGTACTTCTTGTTTTATTATCGAAAATTGTTCAATTATTGTTTTTCTTTTCGAAATCCTTTTCTCCTTACTATACGTTTTAAGCAAGCATGCACGTACCTACTTATCTGGTTCTAGCATTAACCTAACATTTTGGTTTTATTGTGAGTAATATTGGTAGCACAATAATAGGCCTTACTTGTAAACCTAAATCACCTTAATCTCATAAACGATTTCGCAATAAAGGTTTCTATGAAAATTTATGGGTGTATTGGGAAACAAAACCGAATTATTCTTGTTAATATTTTTAGGATTCGTTCATTTTTATTCTGACAAGAAATACATTTTTCTTACTCTTGTGCTCAATTCGAATCGAAATATTGCTCCATTTTTAAATGAAAATAAACTCGAAATCTATATGACGAAGCAGTGTATTCTTAAAAAAAGCTTGAAAGAAAGATTTTACTGTAAAAAATACTTATTGCTAGAGACTGGAAATTTTCGCGATCGCGATAAAACGATTTTATTTCGCGAATTTTAAGGTTTTTGTGCAAATAACGCGAATTTCGAAGTTTTTTGGCAAATAGCGCTAATAATGTGATTTTTGGAGAAAAAAAAAAAATGCGAATTTCATGCCTAATTTACAGAAAAAGTCTGATTTTAATAAATAATGTTTATATATTTAGCGTATGGCCAATTCATCACAAAAGATTATAATACAATCGATAAGAAAAGTACATTTTTGTATGTAGTAAAAAGCAGTAAAAAGGATTGGAGCGCAGGGGAAATTTTCCTGCTTGTCAGACTCAAATGCCCTGATTTATGCTAACAAATCAAAGGAAAAACCTTAAGTAAGACAATCTTTCAACAAAACAATGTTTTTTTTTATTATTATTTTGGAGCGTAGTTTTAATTATTGTATAATTTTCTGTAGAATTGAATATTGATTTTATTTTTTTTTTGTAAATTTGTTATACTTTTGTTGATTAGATTTTTTCATTCATATGTTTTTAAAAATTGTTAATTATACTATAATTTCTAAAAATTACTATTATTCTTTGTTTTGCTATAACATCAACCTTAATTTTGAACAAATCAACGTTGAAAAAATAACGCGAATTTTCGTGTTTTAGAGCAAAAATAACACCGAATTTCTCCAAAAATAACACCGAAATTCACAAAAAATAACACCACTATTTTCCAATCTCTACTTATTGCTTATATTTTCTAAACTAATTTACGCAAACAACAGTATTTGGAAGTTTTACACAATGAAAAATTCATAAGTAGGTACCTACCTATTTAGATAATTTGAAATCTAAGCATTTTACGATGAGGTCATAACAATAATTTTGGTTTCACATTCTTTTGAAACCAGGCAAAATGAAAAAAGTAACTATCCCTAAATGCATTATTTCTCCTTACTTTTTATCTTTTAATACGATTTTAATTTGTAATTGTCCCATTTTACACTTGGTGCTTTTTTTGTTGTCTGACAAAATATATATTACTAGCTTTCCCGACAGACGTTGTCCTGTGTTCCTAACTATGAATATTGAATTCGAATTTGTATAATGATAAGCATATTAGTTATTACCTTTTAACCAATGTAATTTAGATCGATGCATCTGTTTCAAACCATATATTTTTCATCGCACCAACTATCAAACAACTGACAGTTCCAATCAAACTTTATTTTAATTTCAATTTTTCAAATAAGTACTAAGAAGGTTACTTAGAGTTTTCTTTGATTTTATACATAAGAACTTTCTCCTGACAAAAGCAAACACGCCGAAAAAATAATTTGCGAAATCGGTCCAGCCGTTTAGGAGTGATGCGATGACCTCGCAAAATCGGTCTTCATTTTTTTTCAACATAGATTGGGTAGGGTACCTACATAATTTTTTTCTCTTCTCATATCATGTAAAATGCAAATAAATTCACCTGCAAAATGTCCCATACAATTATTGTACAAAGGATAACAAACGTTCCACTTTTATCCTGGATTAGTCAGAAATAAACACTCGAACAACAACATTGCTTCACTAACGAACAGAAAAACAATTTAGTTGCAGCTTTGTACGGCTCTGTTTGTTACTTTAAATTCAGCGGGCGAGTGAAATTCTATTGTCATTGTCACGGTGACCTATCCAAGCATCCAAGTATCAGAATAAGTTTTCTAAAGGTTGTAAATGGGCTTAAGAAGGCTTTAGTCTTACTTTATAAAGTACATAGTATCATTGCATACTCTAGTCAAATATCTACGAAAGAGGCAGTGATGGGACTTACCTTAGAGGGGCATATATAAATGTGTTCGGAGTGCCTAAAGGATTGATAAAGATCTAACATTAAAGTACTACAAGTCTTTACTTTATTATGTAATAAAAGAAAAAATGCTGGAATAAATTAAGCAAAATTATTTTGCTTAATTTTATTTTATTTTTTTGGCACTCAGCTTCCCAAGAGGACAACATAATAGGATCAACAGGCCAGTAGGCCTAATCAAAGAAGAAGAAGAATTATCTACCTTTTGATAATAAGTCATAACTCCATATTATTCTCCTTGAACGCAAGGGTATTGTTTTATTTTTAGATTTCAAGCATATTTTTTTAAGAAGTTAATTGTTTGGATAACTTCAACTACTGTTTTTAGCACATAGTTTTCTGGTTTTCTTTTTTTTATGTTATTCCGTTTGGAAAACTGCTAATAGGGTGGTAGCTACACCCCTGTAAGAAGGTCTCTATTTACACATTAATTTACTCCAAACTCGTTGGAAATAATATGAAATACTTGTACCATCGTTGTAAGGGAAGTTCATTGTGTCAGGCTATCTCTGCTGGAGATGACATGACAATCGTTTGGAAACGTTGAGAATTCCCTCTGAGCTGTATTTGACTACAAAACACTGATTAAAGAGTAGGAACCTTTTCCAAAAATACCGTTTTGCGATGTGTCAACAAGATGACTTCCTAAGACTTGACTGTTTCATTTCCAGTATCTCATAACAACGTCAAAAAAACGATCTTCTGTTTTTCACACATCTAGCAGTTAGGAATGTTTTGTATTGGTATTTTTCTATTATTATAAACAAAATATTTATTTAGTTTTTTTTTTCATTCATATTATTTATTATTCAAAGCGAACCGGTTTTGGAAGTGAGCTTCCTTCTTCGAGCTTATTAAGATGGTACCATTTTTTTTTGTTTTGAAAAATTATTGTGTGTTCACTCAAAGTGAACAATTATTTTTATTTTTTTAAACGTATTTTTGTACCTACTTCTAAATTACAAATAAGAAATCAATATTCATAGTAAGGACTATATAACTACAGGACAACGTATGTCGGGAAAGCTAGAATGAAAATAGGTACCCAACCAAAAGTAGGTACTACATAGATAGACTCCGTTTCGCTTCACAGCTCAATTAAATTTCTGCACTGAATAAAATTGGTTTTTTAATTCAGTGGAAATGTAGCCATATGAAAAAGTTTTTATCCTTTGCTAGCCAGTATCCTTTGCTGCAAAAAAATCTTGCTCGCTGAAACACCGTGTAATTCCGAATGTAGCAGAAAGTATGGCTATTTCCCTTTGAATGAATGTGAATAACCAACACCGCAAATATAACCGCCACAGTGGCGAATAAAGTGAAAATATCCTCGTTAGTTATCGAAAATCTATGAATAACATTAGGAGCACCCATACATTGAAGTACTTACCTATTTTTCTTTCAGAACTTTGGCGGAAAATATAAAAGTATGAATAATAATAATAAAAAACATTTATTCAATAGAATATCTCAGTACAAAATACAATATTTTAAATCTACCCACTAGGCCAAGCCTGTCTCGGGGAGACTTAAATATAGTACATAAAATAGAGCAAGACACAAAAAGACCAATACCAAAAAAAAATGCAATAAGCCTTTATAAAATTATTAAAAAAAAAAAGCCATAGGCATTTCAGTCATCATCAGTAAAAACATTCCATTCCTTAAATAATAATAATAATTCAAAGTCCAATATATGGTTTTAAAAAAATATATGATTAAAAGTGCAACTGCAAAAAACAATTAACCACTACAATAGTAAAAAAAAAAATTATTAAGACAAATAGTAAAAAAGAGTACAGATAAAAAAGGATAGTTGGAAATACAAGTCCATCGCTAAAACCAATCAATAGTCAAGATAAAAAAAGCTGCTAACCTAGGGTAGCCCAGAACTCATAGTATATTATAACAGCCAGAAGACAATTATTATCTGCTTTAGAACTAAATATTCAATATTAATCGGTACTTTAAGGGGGACCCACTAATGTTACGGACCTCAAATTTTACATGCTTGTGTAGGAGCATATATTCCCGTAGTTGAATAGGTTAAAGGTTTTTCAATTATATAAGAATTATTTGTACTTATTTGGTGATGTTTGACGTGCAATATAATGTGCAAATGTGTATAATCTGCCTAATGATATAATAACATGTGTGATTAGTTTTGTTTGTATCAATTTTTTGTTTTATATAAATTTATATATCATGGTAGAGTCGGCAATATTGTCTGTATCTAGTGTGACTATGATAAGATAATCAAATAATCGAATTATTTCTGTAATCATTATGTAAATAACCTGTTGACAAGGCTTGTAAAAGCCTGTATTATTTTTATTATTTTAATGAATAAAGAGTATAAAAAAAATGTGGATGGATAGCAAAAGTCGAATATATGTCAAAACATAACCTGATGTGTCAAGGCCAATCATGACTTATGGAATTGAATACAGAGCCGATATAGGCCGAACTAAAGCATCGCAATTCTGGATAAAACATTGAATTAATATTTTTCAAATCAAAATATTCACGGCTTCGATGAATTTTTACACTTACTAGTTGCATGTAAACATGAGATCCAACTTTCGATGGCCTGAGTCGGTATGTTTATTGTATGAAACGATTCGTCAATAAATTATTTTTTTACAAAAAATGTTAAGAAAAATGTACTGCTATAATGTATATTATATTTTTTATAGAAAATTAAATTATCTAGTTGGTGTATTTCGGCGTTTTTTCGATATTTTTATAAAATTCTGAAATATAGGCATTAAAACGTGGAAATTTGTCTTAAAAAAAAATCTTTATAAAAAAGTTTGAGAAATCCTGGAATCATTTAATTAAATTTAATTTGAGATATTTATTTTTCTATATACATAGGTACACATTTTTAGGGTTCTAACTTTTATAGTTTTCGAGATAGGTATATGAAAAAATTGTTCAGACACACTAAATAATGTTCTCCTCCGAATTCTGAGTAAATCCATATAGAGAACATATATGCTCCGAAGCCTCTAAGTTGGTGTTTTTTGTCGTCAAAGTTTGAAATAATTTCTCTTCAACAAATCGACAGTTGGATTAGAGACCCAAACATTTCACTTAAAAGCAGGGTACAAATTAACATATTATCCACCTTGTAGGATACAGCGTTTCAATAACCCCCTATTCTGTTTTTGGTTGGAACTAAAATAAGAACGTTCCAATATTTAAGAATTAAGTTCACATGAATTTAAATGAACTTATTTGAATATTAGTCTAATAATTAGGAACGTTCTTAATTTTTATACAATACCAATGTGCACTAACTAAAATTAGAACGTTCTTATTTTAGTTAGTGTGCACAAAAATTGAAATAGAATCGGGCGTGATATAATATGTTCAAACTTAAAAAATACTTATCCATCTCTGGTATAGCGATTTGTTTGTAAATCAAATTTCATTTAAAATTCAGAACGAAATGTCTAATAAAATTTAAGTCCGCCTTGAATACAAAAATAAGTTGTCTATTCAATCTATTTCAGTATTTTTGATGAAGAAAAAACTATTCGGTGGATTTACATAATTACATCATAATATACCACTGGGTTTTATTGATTATATTATTTTGTTAGTGATTTTATATTCGCTGCGTGTAGGATGGATTTTATAATATTTATTTGTAGGAAAATAAAATGAGGGTTGGTAGCCTAGCTGTAACGACGCCGGCTTTCGTACTCTTTCTTACTGAGGTCTTGGATTCGATTGCTTCAACCATCTGTATGTTGTGACTGTTGCGAGGATGCTTATAATATGTAACTTTACCCAGCATCTGGCAATCTCTACCAAATAATGCATCTTCTTTTTCCTCCTGTCGTATCAGATCACCTCGATGTTGGCGATCACTTCAACGAAAGCTTAATCTCTATCTTGCGCTATTTGGAATAACTTCTGTACCTACTTTTTTTATTCCGGTAACATAACGCAACCAAAATGTATGATAATGGTTAATGTTTTTGATCGGTTTCTAGAAAAATAACATAAAAATTTCAATTTTATATATGAACATACATTTTGAACCGTTACAATGTTATTCTTATTTATCCACAATCTTAAAAAATGACATTACCGGCATATAAAATGACTTGTTTATAAACTCTATGAATGGAAACCGATAAAATAACATTATTATGCAGACGAGTTTTGTTTTGTACCTTAAAATCTTGTCGATTATGTTACGTATGCACCACTATTATTATGATAAAAATCAATAATGTTAGACTACAAAGAATTAGAAAGTGGACGGAGAACTGTTAAATTGGAGATGATATAATGCTATTCTTCCCACCAACAATATGATATCGAATATTAGTAAGTAAAACCTATTGTAAGAATAAGATAGATACTACATCGTTTTAGTGTGAATCTTTAAGAACTGATGGCATTCAACACGATATTATATTGCGTAATATTTTAAGTTTATAAAAATATTTTAGCAAATGAGCGGCAGTTGCATTTAAGAGTACAAGAGTTTCCCCCCTAAAAATCGGTGAAAAATATTTTATGCGTGTTTTTGCAATTTTATAAAATACCAGCTTTCCCAACAGACGTTGTCCTGTGATCCTTACTATAAACTTTATATGCGAATTTGTATAATGAAAAAATAATTTCCTATTTTACCGATGTAATTCCGACCAATACATCTATTATAAACCATAATACAATCGCACCAACAATCAAACAATTGACAGTTTCTGTCAATTTCATTTCAACATTGAATTATTTATATCTTTAAATTACTAAAAAATAATCCTTTCCTGGTACCTATATACTCCACAGTACGTTGATTCGATGAAGCTACTTTAACGTTGGTACATTTGTAGTATTTTTAGTACGTAATGAAATATCACAAATTTATAACGTAGTAAGTTACCCGCATGGCCACCATATGCGTTTTACCATGAGCAACTCTTTACCTATTTATTATAAAAGAGTGTACATATTTACTAATTAGCGGCTCAATTAGCAAGTCTTTGGCATACATTTTTCACTTTCGATTTGTTGACTAAAATTATAAAACTTCTGCATAAAATTATATTTAGTATGTAAGAATATATAAGTATAAATCTCTAATATAAATGAAAGTCTGGTTAGTGCGAACACTTATAACTTGAGATCAGCTGAACAGATTCTTTCAATATTTGATTTCTTGGACTCTTCTCCGCTCCGGATAACAGAATAACTAATAAAAAGTTGAAAAAAAAATGGGAAAGAAATGATATATAATAATAATAATAATAAAATTATTAATCAGAATATTTACAACAAGATATGTAACATAAAAACATGATTGATACAATACTTAAGTGAATTTTGTCACCTCACTAGACCTTAGGTCTGTATCGAGGTTGACAATAGGTAATCATGAGAGAATATACCCAAATATAAAATAGGGTCAAATATTAGGTACTAAACTAAGCAAACAAAATAATAGATCAGAATAATGAATACATGCGATCGAACAAATTCATGTCAACTATCAAATATTTCACGCCACCTACATAAAACAAACCAAAATCAACAAAGACAACACAATTACCAGGTGCAGAAAATGATAGAAGCAAGCATAATAAATAATTAAATAAGTAAGTAATACAGGTAGGTATGTCTTAAGGACTTGTCAAGCTTATCGCCAAGAACAGCCGACTCGCTTAGTAGAATAAAATTTTAATAAAATAAATCAGATATAACTAAGATTAATACAACAGTATAGACACCACGAATGAAATAAGATGAAAACTCATGTAGATAAAAAAGTCAATAAATAAATAAATCAATGAAATAAGATGAAAACTTGTGTAGATAAATAAGTCAATTAATAAATAAAATAATAATAACGTGAATACTTATATAGATAAACCAGATAATAATAAATAAAAAAATTAAATAAGATGAGAACTAAAATACCTATAGGTATAAATAAATCAATCAATAAATAAAATAATAAGATGAATACTTATATAAATAGATAAGTCAATAAATAAATAAAACAATTAAAGATGAATTCTTATATAGATAAACAAGTCAAAAAAAATAAATAAATAAAACAATGTAATAAGATGAAAACTCATATAGATAAATAAGTCAAAAAATAAATAAAAAATAAATCATATTATGAATAGGTACTTATATAGACAAACAAGTCAATAAATTCAGCGCAATTTCCCATCCCAGTCATACTCACATCAAACAAGTCTCTCGCTCACGCATCTTTCAATCTCATCCACACCCATCTCAATCAACCATTCAAAAAATTTTCCCCTCTTGAGGTTATCTCCGATATGTGATATCACTATGTTACACAGCCTAGGACCGAGAAAAGCCAGTGATCTCTGCCTAAAAGCTGTTCTGCAAAATGGTACCCGTAAATTCATTCGTCTCCTAGAGAATCCGTTATCATACAAGCATTCTTCCTCATTCAACTTCCTCATAACACTCCTAAAAACGTACATAAAATACAATATTTAAGTTAATATGGAAGGATCACCTGCGACGCGCCAACGCCATCGCGGGTAGTTCCCGCTCATTCCCGCATAGGTACGTGATTGCCGCTCTTACAGTAGCCCAGCCCACTTACTCCACTGCAAATTCAACCAAATTATCGGGCACATTTGTGTCGGTACCTACTTCATAGGTGAGGTAGAATGTGTGCGCGCGCATATTATATTCTCACATTGTTCCCGCCTGAGCTTTGAATACGAATGAAATATGAATGTTTTAGAAATATTTCAACATACATAATTATTTTATTAGTAGGTACCTAACTTAATCGGATTAATTATGAATTTTTGTTTCTGGGGGCGCAGTGCACATATGAACGGGTCGACTCTGGTTAGGACTACAGGACAACGTCTGTCGGGAAAGCTAGTAGGTTATAAAGATACTGATGAAGTCAAATTAAGCATTAATAATCATTGTTCTGACATCTCAAATCAACATCGTTACAATATATTTTTTGATTGCAACAAATAAGATAACAGGTCCAAAGCAAGCGTCGTAAATAATTTTGAAAACTGGACTTAATTGAAAGTCGGCCAAAGACCTTGGCAGGTATGATAACTCGATACCCTCCAAAATGCCATACCATAAAAGAACTGTTAATCCGTGATAAGGTAAATAAAATTCAAAATAAATTATATTGAGGCCACTTTGGTTCCCCGGTAGTATCTTAGTTGCAATACTTGGTGGTGATGGTTTTTATAACCACATTTTTGCTCGGTTGTATTCCTGTTTATTTGTCATACCAAACGATTTTCTTTCCTTTTTCTTCCGATTTCCAAACTTAGACATATGAAACAATAGCTGAAAACGCGATGACAATGCAATTCTTTAATATTTCAAGTGATCTCAAAAAGCCGAATTCAGTTCATTTTCAGTTTGTAAAATTTGTTTTGAATGGAACATGACAGAGGAAATCCTAAAAGTAACGTATAGGTATACATATGTGTACAATAATAAGTTTGCCAAAAAAGTTATCCTTGTAAAACTGACTTGAAATACCTAAGTACGAAACTAATCTTAAAAAATGGTTTTGTGTGTATTTTCAAGTCTGAAGAGACATTCATATCTGATAAAAGCTCTTTGCGGAGGTATAATACCTATTTGCAATAAAAACAATACCGTATTAAAAGATGCATATATTTTAAATATCTATGTTTACAGGGCTCATTTTGACAAACAACTGCCAGTAATGTAAAAATCAAAAAAAAAAAAAAAATCACAAAAATTTATATTGTCAAAAGCACTAAGAATAAGTATAAGTATCTAAGTATAGTTTTTTTTAAATTTATTAATGTTTTTTTCTTTTATTTTTCTTTATGTTTTCTTTTATTACAAACACAACAAAAAAATATTAGGAAAATTGGTCCACCCGTTTACGCATGATCGTTGACCAAGGGAAATGAGGCTCAATTTTCATATATAAAAGATATTGTTTTAAACATATTCCGATAAATATTATGAATGAATGCAACATTGTATATGCACCTGCATACACATTTAGTTCATAATATACTACATACCTTCAAGTCCAAGAACATATTGTATAATCCGTTTTCATGCTGTATTATTTTTTCACGTTGCTAATACAGGAATAATAATGGCAGAAATAAAAGAATGTCTACTGCAGTCAATGTATGCAAATCCTTCGGAACATTGTCAAGATACCGGTCTGGTTGACCTTCTGTGCCATCAAAAATTTAGTAGGTACAGTAAAAGCTGGTACGACCCCGATGATCGTGCGATCTGTGAACAATGTTACATTATCGCACGTATCAAATAGCCACTTTATAACAGACTTTATGCTACATGGACCAGATAAAAATATATTTTACAAGAGGTGGTATATAATCGTATATACTGTAGTAAAGATATTATAAAAATATGTTCTCCATTTTGAGACGGAACTTGATAGACATTTACATTAAAATATTTAGTGTCCATCAAAATTTTGTATTATCTGTGATAGTAATAAACTTCAAGATTTTTTAGTCACTGAGAACGACCACTATTCCGAAATTAACTCATTGATGTATTGTATGTAAATTAGAAACTCAAGGGAAATTAGGTATGGGCTGCGGAGCTTTCCG
The DNA here is from genome assembly GCA_963576905.1 of Mystacides longicornis. Taxonomy (NCBI): domain Eukaryota; kingdom Metazoa; phylum Arthropoda; class Insecta; order Trichoptera; family Leptoceridae; genus Mystacides; species Mystacides longicornis. The sequence continues at coordinate 10,341,327 of OY756423.1, forward strand.
AAGTGTTCTGTAGGGGCGCTATACACGTTTCCATACAAAATTTTGTTAGGTACTTCACGCCAGCGTTGTCACGGAAACTTAGAAATCAAACCCTCATAGGTCAATAAAAATGATTCTCGGTCGTCACAGCCTCGTAAATTGTCTAGCAGGAGATTCCCAAGAAGCAGTGTTGCCACTCTTTTTGCAACGAGCGCGCGGGTGTCCGGGCGAAACCAAAAAATTTCGAGTTGTATCTTTCCTCAATGACCTTTTTTTTAAAGGAAAGTATTACTTTCAGGATAACAATTTTTCGGAATGACCTTTTTTAGTCTATTTTCACCTGTTCGGATTCCAAATATTTGAAATAATCTTATTTAAGTTTGCGTCCGAGTAAATTGTTTTCCAAAGGTGGCAACACTGCTAAGCAGGTAGAGTAGAATTTCAGCACTAATAAGGATAGTCTTGTAAAATAACTAACTATACAGCAAGACGATAACAACGGTGGGTTTAACAACAATTCTAAAAATTTAAGTTAAGAAGATACTAAACTTATATCTTCTTAGATACTAAATTTTAACATCCGTATCCTGGATTAATAAACAAGATGACCTGGCATTTAATGATATAACTTAACATAAACTTATTAGATAATGTTTGAAATTTGTTACTCCCACAAAGATATTATCGTAAAGTATCGTAAAATCTTCCTTATTGAATAAATGAAATATTGTTATTTGCTGTCCGATATCAATAAAGCAGGATAGCTTATCACGTATGCGGAAGAATTCATTATCTCTCCATCTAGCCTCTGTTTGTATTGAATTAATTTTATTTATATCTCTTCCAAAATTCTGCAGTCTAAATTTCCCCCCTTTCGTAGCCACACTGGCATATTTTGGCTATCTTCCATTGAAACCCGGCCCGTTTGAACGGCGAATATGACAATATTATTGCGAATTCTTTTTAATCCAAAGGCTTAAAATTTTAGGCCAGCAAATTTTTACGTGATCAGAATATAATCTCAATGCGCTGGTTTGGTGAGAATATACAAACAAACGGAATTATTTTCATTCGTAATTTTAATGTCAAATTGATTATTCATACATGTCAGTAGGTACTTACTTGCCAATGTCAAATAGGATTATAATGGGACCAACTGTTTTTTTTTTCTGTATCTTTTATTTTTGTACTGATTTTGCAGGTACTGTTTCTTCATTGAACTGTATGAAATGTTTCACCAAAAATATGCTAAGAGGACCTTGTCCTATCGATATTATGAAGTAATACTGGAACAATTATTATGTTTTAACCAACATAATTAATCCAATATGAGGTATGCTTGAATTTTAAACACACACATCCTAACTTTAAAAGGCCCACTTAGGGGCAGCATAGGGAGGCAACAAGAGATCACCGTTGCGCTCGATCTTGCGCAATGTTTATGACCTTCTCCCACACAATGTCCAAGGGAGAGGAACACACTATGAAAGGGTCTGCCTTCATCATCTTCAGGACTCTGCATGGTGTGAGGAAAAACAAAGAAAATTAAAAAAAATTAACTCGGTGTTCTAACATTTTTATTCAACTCTCCTTAAACTTTGGCTTTTAATTTACGCATTGCCAAGTATTGGAATGTAATACTTTGTTAGGTAGGTACCAATCGGGAACTTTAAGTTTTTTGCATTTTGTTTTTAAAGGTTTATTATGTATAGGTTAGTATGAATCGCGATGGATCAGTCAATCACACCCTATATTATAATTGTTTAAGTTCGTCCGTAGCTCAGTATATTTTCATGGATCGTGGAAATTTTTTTCATAGATTTGATAAAACTAATCCAAGTACGAAGCTACGGAATTATGCTTTATGCCTTTCGTCCGACAGGCTATTTACAATCTCATTGTTTTGAAATTACCTATTTTTTATACGCACGTATCTGGGCTCACTCAAAGTGAAAATAAATACACTTTTGGCATCTTTCACACTAACCAAAGGGTTGTGTCGTGAATGTGGAAATGATCGGCACAGGGATTCGAACCCACTACCTTCAGTAACCTGCACCTACGAATACCACGGGCTGCTGCGCTACTAAACACTTTCTTTCATTATTACAAGCAGTTTCTTATTATTAATAAAAGTTTCATTTATTTATTACTCTTCGTTATATTGAATAAAACTTTCTGATTAGTTCCAAATGACCTATAAGATTTTACGTCATGTTTTAACGATTGTTAGAGTCTTTACGACCTTATAGGTTCGTAATAATTATTGTTAAGACTATTAATGTCGAACATCCATTCGCATGTTCCGTCTGCTGAGAATGTATTAAGAACTACAGTGGAACCTCTCATAACGAGCAAAAAAAACTGAAAATGTTGCTCCCTTAAGGAGCAACGTTTCGCCTAACAACCACCAAGTACTAATAAATATATTAGATAACTTTTGTGGATGCGCAGAACCGAAAATTGGTTCATTTATCTAACAGTCACGTGACTGAAGACAAACTATCAATAAAAAAATATTTCACTTACATCCACAAGCACAACACAACAAAACCCATAGGTACATCCTTTAAGTAATTATACGATTAAAACATAAAAATTCTCTGTGTTAACGCAAAAATAATTAAAATAAAAAAACGAATGTCACAAAACACAGTTTATATGAGTTTAACAGCAGTCACACTTGTTGGAACCATGCGCAGTAGCATATTATTTCTCTAGTAATATATTTCTTGTCAAAGGTAACAACAACTTCCGTTTCCACTTTTTGTGAGCCGCGACTTCTGCACCAGTTATTTGATTGTGATTATAGTCTCGTTCCGCTCGCTCATTTTGTATATTTGCATTTAGACATTATGCAGGTACTCGAATTGATAAGTGTACAAAAGTATGCCATAATTATCTACCCTTGAAAAAATGTCTCCGAAGTAGACAGAAGAAGAAGAAAATGTCCACAAGAAGACAGCAATACTTAATGTGAAATCATTGAATTGCTTCACCTTAATAAGGAGGTGGCAAATTTATTCAATCTGATGCATTTTCGCCAAAATTCAATTGCCATCCTTGAAAGAAAGCATATTTTGTGCTACCGACCACATTGCATTTGAATTTTTTTTTCTAGATTACCGTCGACAAATTCAATTGGCAACGTATTGCGCCGTGGTTACATTAAGTGTTTGTAAAATTGTGAAACTTACTTGTAAATTCATATTTTTAAACCGTTTTTTTTTTGTACCGATTCCAAGTCAAAATCCTTACTTGTGGTAAGCCCTGCACACTGCAGCTGATCGGGGACTCTGTCCAATCCTTATCCGAGCCGCCCTTTAAGTCTCTTAAGATATCTTTTCAATAAGATTGCAATAAGACCGCTACGAGAATACGGCCGCTGGAACGAATTATGCTCGTTGTGAGAGGTTCTACTGTACATGAGTGGGATATGACAGGCGTGTTACAAACATTGTGCGCTCTGTCAGTCCGTAAGGTGGTGAAACCTTGACACTAAAGCAATTTCTATTCAAAATATTTCTCAATCATCGCATTGTGTCGGGATAATGATATGGCTGGCGCGAGCCGCTGTCTAAATCGATAAATAAACAATGACAATAAAGTGCTTAGTTGGATCCCATCTCATCGATATAACCTATCGTAAGCTATGTGTAACGATGAATAAAGCATCTCTTTTTAAATGCGCATATCTACGCAATATTATAAAAGCATTATTGTATTGTTATGAAACATCAAGATTGACGTTTAGTATGAAAGTTCATGGTGAATAAAAATATACGTGTACAAACATGTTGAAGTATTAATAATGATAGCGTTTGTAGCATTTTAATCAAACGTGATTCTTGAACACTGTAGGTTTTTGGTAAAGTGTATGACTAATTGAATTAGTCTATTAGTGTTTATTTCATTAACTTTTAAATTCCTATAAGTACTAAGAAATGCAGCTAGTGTACTTCATCTAGGTATAGTCCAAAACGACGACTTACGGACTGAGTGATCGACTAACGTGACTTACCCGAACACAGCTATATACCCGCGGGCCATACACACATTATTATATTTTAACAGTTAAATTTGAACGAATCCGTCTTTTTTTTCTACCTATTTCATAAACGGTTATAGTAAAAACGACATTTATCGACCTGGGTAGCTTAGTGATATTGGCGAGGACTTCAGATCACGAGGTCCCGGGCTCGATTCCCGATCGGGTCAGTGTTTTTTTACAATTAAAATTTCTACTCTGGGTCGTCCTGTCTCAGACTGGACGAGACCGTTTGACAGGAAAAAATTGGCTCAGTTTCGCCAGCTATACCTACCTACTACTGTAATAGAAAAGTGTTAATTAATTTATTTATTACGTAATATTGTGGAGAAAGGTATTAAAAATTTCCTAACCAATCAATCCTACACTCGCCTAAACTGCTAAAAAAATTAATTATAGACTATTTGTGTGGGGCCGGCTTTTCGGTTTGATTGCTTCAATCGTGCTAGGGGGTCGGTTTCGTGCGGGTAGGGTATGCTGCGGATTGGTCTCCTCCGGGCTGGCTTGCGGTGTGCGGGGCGGCTTAAAGGGAGTATGTATGTATGTATTTATTTTTTGTATAATTTTAAAGTGCGTGTTAAATGAGTTGTTTTTTTTTTCTTTCATAAGAAATGCTTTATTTATTTCGTTGATACGATTTCATAATACAAACAAGAAAACCCGGTTGAGAACACTATCAAGATTGAGCTATAATCTGTAGCGTGTTGTCACGAATGTAAGGATAAACCTCAAATAATTCGACACTGCTACTCCGTGGGGTCTCTCTCTAGACACGAAGGTTGACCGCTTACGCAAAAGTCTGCCGATCCTCAAACAGCGGGAGGTTTTTAACGACGATCTCCATACCTTAATTCAAATTACATATCAATTATTGTATTGTTGATCCGTGTTTAAATCAATCAACACATTCGCAATTCATTAATTTGTTTTGGGATAAATAAAAGAAAGAATTCTTCTAAAATCGGTAGCTAGAATTATACGAATATTGCATATTAAGAGTAGGTATGTTAATTTGAGTCATTGAGTCATGAATATAACAAGATATCGGTTTGTTTTGTTTATCACAGAGCAAACTAAATAAATTGTTAAGTGTAAGGTGTCAGTTGAGAGAAAATGAATAGCTAAGTTTGAAATGTCAGTAGAGAGAGAATGGCTAAGTTTTAAGTGTCAGTAGAGAGAGAATGGCTAAGTTTGAAGTGTCAGTAGAAAGAGAATGGCTAAGTTTGAGGTGTCAATGGAGAGAAATTGTGTTTATCATAAAGCAAAATTAATGTCTAAGTATGATTATTGGATTAGGTAAGTACATTTATTTTGTTTGTCTCTTACTAAGAGGTAGACTCCCATGTCAATTTTCTATGATCATAGCGTGTGACTAGGCCATGTTGCGAATTGCGATGGTAGTCATCGATGGTACCATATAAATTTGCTCTTGTCATACAACATCTATGTAGCAAATAAATATGGCGCTATCTCCATAGCATGGGAGTCTACCTTTAGCTAGGCCACTACTATAATAACAAGCAATTTATTTAAAACTTACACCTACCTAATTTTTTTTTGCGTACAACCAAAATTCTAAAAAAATCACGATATGGAATTTCGAGGTTGTCGACAAAAAATATGACCACATAAATTATTGCAAACATTGCCACTGACAAGTGATCACTTTATTGCACTGTGTTCTTAGAGAGCGATCCGTCATCTGTCAAGATGGCAGTCTTTCAAATTTTTGACAATGTTTTTTGTTACTACAGTAACAATATTGGCAATTCTATAAAGTGACATATTCATCGCTGTTCACAGCAATACCGTATTTTTTAGGTAAAACAGACCGTAAGCCCGTTGTGATTCAACTTTTTTCTTTTAATTTACTTCTTAAAAATCGTTCGCTAATCGATTTAATGACTGCATTAAAATTTACTATAAGGTAGGTACATATTTGTAAGATCTATTCCTGCAAAATGGAGCAGAAATCCATAAATTTTTGGAATGTTGTAAAATAAAGTCGCCCGAATCATTAATCATCCTTATCTAAAAAATGATAAAAATGCATCTATCCTTATTTTGCGATTCTTTTCAACAATCTCGCGATTTCCTCTTTTGGTACACAATGCCTTTGTGTTCTATGAAAGGATTAAGATAGCGTGAGTTATGAGACTCATAAGATTCTCAGTCATAAATTTTAAAATAATATTAGGTACCTACCTGGTCAACTTTTCACAAACTCCATTATAAAATGATAAACTTTTATATTTTCTTCAGAAACTCCTTCCATCCTAAGATAAAATAAATTGTTTACATAATATAAAATATCATTATTCACGAGTTGTTTGTTGTTCAGAAAGTCTACCTGTATTTCTAGAACTACGAAAGTAAACACTACACTAAAAGTAATTTTGCAAATATTGCGCGGCGATTGTTCGAAGGCAGGATTGCGTTCCTCAAGCAAGAAATCATAAATCTTCAAAATCTTCTTCTTCAAATCTTTATTGCATCCCCCATAGGCCCCTCACGAGGCACTCGGGTTCATTAAAATATTTACAATTTAGTACATAAAAGACAAATAGATTTCATTATACAAAGACATCAATATTATTGAGAAAGTAAATTCGATGCCAAAGGGGTGTAAAGGGTCCCATTGGCATCTCGTCAATGTACAAGGCCACTTCATGCAGCAGCGACAAGAACAAAGTCGAACAAACATAAAATGAATAGGTAGGTAGATATATTTTTTTATCTCAAAAGCCTTAAAATATTTTGTTTGGTTTGAAAGGAAACATATTTTGTAGCAGATACCTACAGCAGGGTCTCTTTTAATAATATTAATGTAACGGCTCAAGTTCGCGGTTCATATAAGTAGGTAGGTATCTTCCCAATTATTTTGCTAAACACATAGGTACCTACTTACGTAGTAGAGAATTATAAGAATATTATTTTATAAAAATCAAAAAAAAAATTCTCACAAACTTACGAGTGAGATTTTAAAAGGTTGAGATTAAATTTTTTTTTGTAATATAATGCTTACTGTTTAAGAGAGGAAGATTTTAATAATAAATTATTATCTTTTCGCTTTGAGAAATTCGTAAAATGAAATCACGGAAATATTATGTTTAAAAAGTTCGATTTAATCTCCTTAAGCCTTAACTGATTTTGTTAAGTAACTTCCTAAGTCAACACTTCAACCAAACTTGACAAAGTCCAATACTAAATATTATTAAGTACTTAGGTATATGAAAATCCTCTCCAACTGTTTTAGGAGACTTTCTGACAACTACGCCCAAACAAACATTGTAATACCCCAATAGGTTACATTTCTACCAGGTACGTCGTATCATTTAAAACAATGAGACAAATATTTACATATCGGGTGTTTATATCCTATATTTTTTATTAAATTTTAAAATATTGTGCCATGTTAAAAATAACACAGTTATTCCAGAAGATTTTCAGTTTTATGAAAAAAATTATACCTACATCATATCTTTGCATAGAACCAAAATTGATTTGAGTATATATTATTATGATAAATGGCATTAAATAGGTACCAATAAAATTAATCCAACTAATTGAGATGTTAGTTCTAGATTTCAATACCTATTCTTGATAATACTTACTTTAATGAATCGACCATTGTTCTCCATAATATCATCTTCCTTCGATAAACAATACAAGATCTGTGGAATTTATGCAAGCTTGCGTTCAACAAAGCCAGCTTGTTAACAATAAGGAATAATCAACACAGAATCCGTTGAAATGCGAATAAATTTACATACCTGAAATGCCAATAAAGACCTTACGAACTCAGTTTGATTAAAGAGAGAACCGAGTCTCCCCTACCATTTGAAGGAGCTTACCGAAATCTCTATTTATGTCTTGGGAATATAACCACTGCTGCAAAATTTCTGCATGCAAAACTGTCTAAATTCAGCCAAACTACTAGGGCTAACTTTTAATTGTTAGGTATATATGGTATTTCCTGCCTTCTTTCTCAGCCTGGATTTCAATTTACCCGGATAAGGAATTCCTTGTACCCTCAATCACTCGTCTCAATCGCATTAAAGGTTCAATATCGACAAAATTGATACTGTGAAATATTTTTTTAAAAAAGGCAAAACTTAATCAATGTTTCACGTCGAGTATTTAGCTTTCTGCAAGGAACCACTATACCTACATATTATTTGCTTTCAAATTCAAATAAATAAACTCAAGGCGAAATCAGAATCTGAAAATCTACTCACATTATGTGATCCCAGTGGTTGTTGACAATTTGAATTTTGCAAACGAATTTTTCGTCAATGTATAGTGCACTGACCACTGGAACATATAAACAATTATTTAAACTAAACAAAGACTCTTATATAAAAATATAAAAAGTGGACAGTTAATTAATTTCTTCCTACTCTCTCCCTCTCTTCTTCGTTTCCTCATTACTGAGGGTCGTGACCCATGGAACTACTGATGGGTGCCTGTTGTGAGCACCAAACGCCTCCAATCCTCTCTGTCTTCCGCCGCCCGCATCGCCGAGTTCAAGTCTCCCCCTGTTGCCTTCTTTATCTGGTACATTTGCGCAAAATTCTTTTCACAAAATTCGAAGCGAGCGAGGGACTACGGAATACAATATTGGTAACCCAAAAAATATTTTTTGAGTGAAACTATGTTGATTTTGACACTTATCTATAAATCAATGATTGCTGATGTATTCGGTCTTAACTTTTTTCGGTTTTAACTTTACCTAACTTAATAAATTCCAGAACTCTAGAGGTACTTTTGCGCTTCTCAACGACACGAGGAAAAGTACCTATGTATCTTGAGAGTTTTGAAAATGCATTTTAAATGGAACAGTGTAGAAGGATACATGCAACATTATGAGCATTTTTAAAACTCTCACAGGTTACACTCATAGAGTGGAAAAGAAAGTGATAAGTAGCTTTTGAGCAACTGCCTAAAACAATAATCCAGTAGGTAAATACCCAAAATCAACGATTCCTGGATAGGTACTCGAATACATGAATTCCGAACATGAAATGGAATGATTTTCCAGCGAAAGCTTTGCTCGTATGCTTTGATGATATAATTTTATTCTCTTCCATTGTAGGGATTAATATTTAAACATTTTGTTTTTGCAAAAACAACTTGATAAAAAAATTCCAAAAAAATAAACATTCTTTGTTGTGGCATATTCGAGAGTCCGGAAAGTTTTGTGTGGGAAATAATATTATTATTTTTCTGTTTTTCTCGCATTTTTCTTTTTTTCTTACAGTTGAAAGCTTAAGCTTATACAAATATTTTTTAACCAACATTAGCCAAATAGTTCACGATTTTTAACCAAACATACACACAGCCAATCATTTATAGGTAGGTGTATAAGATTATAAAATACTAACTTGTCTTTAGTTCACATTTTCTAGTGCCTAACTATAAAAAAATATTCGAAACCTATAAAATATCATATAACTTTACTAAAGTTCAGAACATAACAAATAGATGGTTGAAAAAAAATAATATAAGTAGGTGCCTACATACATATTGAATAGTTATTGTACCTAATTAAAGATTTTTTCACCCCTTTGCACTAATAATTTTAAAAAAATTAACGAAAATCAAAAGATGCCGTCATATTATGAATTATTCATTCGGTAGATCCATATTGGAAACAAATCCCAAAAGGTTGATAATTCCAAAATTGTTCAAAGTTTATTAATAAAATATTATGTAATTACCTACTCTAAAACGTTCATATTTACACAAATTGGAAATTAATGGACTTTTACTTTCTGCAGTGTAAATACGCTTTTTCTGGGCCTTGAAAAGGCAAAAAACAGAATCAGATTTTTCTCTTCTCTAAATTATATGAGGATTGTTTCCCCACTAAATAACCTTAAGGCTTTATTGGTAAATTCTATTTTTAGATGTTTTTTGATTAGCTGATGTGGAAATATGATGTCAAATCATTTCGAAATATTGTTTGACATACCTACCTAATACTTTTTTGCTAATTTTCCTAATTTTGTTTTAATATGCATGGTTCTCGAATTTTACAAAAGTACAGAGTGTAGTTAGTTTTAACTTACAATTGTACAAGTGTTTTGAATGAGATTGGACTTTTTTTAAGTTATTTTGCAAGGACAATGTTCTTCTTCTTCTTTGCAACACGGCAATCCACTCTCGGGAAATAGAAAAATGACAAAATTCCATGCATTGCTTTATTATAATAAATGAAAGCGACTGCAATTAAACGCATTTGTGGAGTTGTGGCATTTTATCCTTTGTAGAAATGGCACATTATTTGACGTTTGCTTTCGTTTAAGTAAGTAACGAGGCAATTTATAATAAGCTATTACACAATAATACAGTAAAACTCAGCTTATGTATTTCATTCGTTTAACCTTTTGTAGCCCACATGTGGTTTCAACCGCAAACAAGATTAGATAGGTACTGACATAAATCCACAAACAATTCAGACTTGTGGTGTCAAGTTTATGTACTCTTTTGGTTTTAGATTTTGTCGAAGGAGTCATTATATGAACGGAAATGTCAAAGGGACAGATAAACTTCACATACCAAATATACCTGATGGTTTTATTTGAATGTATGTGTCTATGTTAATTCCTGGATTTTATTCAATATAACATGAAAGGAATTTACTCGATGACAGGAGTATTGAATTCTCGCCGGTTGCCTGTGATGACATAAAAGCTAAGATATAAAAATATCAAAACTAGGTAAAGTAAAAACATCATCAACAACACCAAGGTCTGATAGTCTGCTTTTCTGCATTCCAATCGTTTTCAAACATAGAATAGAATGATAATTTTCCCGCCAGATTTTGGTGGTCGTTAACGTGGTCTAGATATTGTCTCTGGCTATCTTTGCTTTCCCATATTCTTGCGCGCGACGAACATTTTCCTTCCAATTCCACATTCTGTGGGTTTATTCTCGTAGCGCTTGAATTGCAATCTAGTTGAAAAGATATCTTAAAGGGTGGTTCGGAAAGGATCGGACCAATCAGAGAGAAAGAGGGAGTGTCTACAATACGATCGTTTCACGATTGATGGCTACACCAATCAGAGAGAAAGAGGGAGTGTCTACAATACGATCGTTTCACGATTGATGGCTACATCGTATTGTAGACACTCCCTCTTTCTCTCTGATTGGTCCGATCCTTTCCGAACCGCCCTTTAAGATATATTTTCAACTAGATTGCCATTCAAGCGCTACGAGAATAACCCTGCTGATATGCAACTATTTGACACAAAAAAGTATTTGTGGTTTATAAAGGGTTAAAATAATAACGTTCACTTTCTCCCACACCAGCTGACACGATCATCCTCAACATTCCGTTTTTACTTTTATTATTATTGTTTGTCCTAATAATCTTATTAATATTATTATGCCACTTACTATTCGTGGGACTGACTCCTAAAACCGATGGCACTTTATAAAATTTACGTTTTATCAACACGATAAAGACATACGATTCAAATGACCTTTCTCCTCTGACACTGAAAATTGTCGAACTGTCGATTCAATATTTGACCTAAGTCGAGCTTTCACGAACAGATGTTTCTTCTGTTTATGTAACAGCGTAGTAATAATAATATTATTGTATGATTTTATTTACATATTATTATACGTTGCCTGCGTGTTTAAAACTGTCTGAAGTATTCAAATAAAAGTTAAGTTTTCGGGTTACCGTGATAAAATGCTCACATATAAATATAAACCTTTCGCTGTCTTTTAATAACGCTCTCACTTTTTTTTTAATCAAGTTATAATGAAAATAATGGGTCAAATCTCAGTATTATAGATCACTCAGACTCAGATATTCTATTCAAAAAGGCATAAAATAATGATTATGATGAATATGCATATATGAACAATCTAATGCGATGAAAAAGTCTTTCTCAAGCTTGAAAGTCTCTCATGATATATTATTTATTTATTTATTTTATTCTTTATGCATATTAAAAAACAGTGTATAAAAAAGTGGCAATGGCGGAATTATAGCTAAGCAATCTCTAACATCCAACCACAATTATGATAAAATAAAAATATAGATACATATATTATATATTTGCAACAACAAGCACCGTGGACAGAGAAAGAATAGTCATAGAATGAAGTTCTGTGTGGTGATATGGCAAGAAAACGCTCGTTGATTATCAAAATGAGTTTTTTTTATATAATTTTAAATGAAAATTACATACTTTTACATTGAATAAAACGAGGGTTTGTAAAAAAACAATTTCAGTTTTGTTCCTTTTATAAATTAACTTTTAAATCCAATTTACCTTCAAAGGGTAAACAGTCAGTTTGAGGGTAGGTCATCTGACCACACTAGGTACCGACCGGCATCAACTTATCTACTTTACTGGGAGAAATCAAACACAAAATGTTTTTGATCAAAGGACGTTTTCGCTTACTAATACTAATACTTGCCGCTGGGCAAGACAATTAGGAGTAAATCTAATTTTCGGAAAATCCGAAATTTTAAACCATTGGTTCCAACACCATAGCACCAGATAGAAGGTTCTTATGTTTCCGTAGTAATTTTTAATGATACCTGCAAGTGTTTATGTGTAAGTCATCCTCTTAATCTTTATATACCATCATGCCATCTAACACTTTTCAATATTTTGAAATTAAGAAATGAAAACACATTGATATAGACGTCCAACTTTTTGTGTGTTTGTCTGTAAAATGGAGTGCAGACTTCTTGTCCTTGCCTACGCCACAAGGGAAACGACTGGATTGTATTTTGTACATCTCTTCTACCTTCTGTTTTTTTTTAACTAATGGCAAAACTTGTTTATGAATAGTTATGATATTAAGCCAGTTTTTGAAGTAGGTAATAGTAGAACACGGTTTATCCATAATATGCGCATTTTATATTTAAGTCCAATACATATTTTGATATCATTATGTTTTTTTATTATGGCAGAGCAGAATTAAAACAGAATATTTTTCAACAATTTTCATTTTCATCACATGCAGATACCTTCTCTTTGCACAAGCTTTAAGAGAGAGGAAATGTTGTATTATTGTTACGATTGATGTTTCAAGTAAATAATATATTGTAATAACTCTGTAACTATGATTTGGCCCCCGATTACGAAAAATAACGGTCAGTGCGCCAATTAATTGACATCTGAAAATACAAAACCAGATTTCCGTATTGAACTGATAATTAAAAAATGCATATTATTAAATGCGGGTATGTCAAATTTTTTCATAAATTTTGTTTCATCATGAAGATATGAAAGCGAGTTTAAAGTGAAATACAACAAGAAAGGAAATTGAATATAATTGAAAATAAAAGTGTTACAAAGTGAATAAATTTGTCACAACTGGGTGACTACTATAATAGGTTCTATCATGCGCTAATAATAGGTATACAAGCGTTGTAACTCCAGCATTGGGTCTTTGGCACGTTTAGAGGCACATTTCAAACTGATTGGTAGCTGATAATATGATATCGATGGTGCTCGAAAATTCACGCATGGTGAAATTTGATCTGGATGGCGCCAAAGTACCTTAGTAATCTTGTCTCTGTTTGAATACCTCTGTATGTTGGTGATAAATTGGGGTTGATAAATTGTTGCTTGCGCTCATCCAAACATTTCTATTATTCTACTAAATGACTATTATTTTGAATAACTTATGATGTGATGTACTGTATACCATACGATAAATAAATAAATAATTGGGGTTGATATTATATATTATTCTTTCAAAGTTTAATGGAAACATTTTAACTTCCACACTTTAAAACTGTCGAGATAGAACAAAATAATTTAACCGAAGCTCAGCCATTTTTTAATGTGTGTGGATAGTAGTATTATAATATATTTTAAAGTGTGGAACATGGTCGGTAATGGTGAAAATGCTGAGTTTAATAAAAATATTTTATTCGTTTGTAAGTTTATTGTCATCGTTAATTTTAAACGTCATTTTTATACCATATAATTTAAAGCAAACGCGGTAGAAATGAGAACGTGGAGAAAGACTATTTACAATATGGAAAATAATGAGAATATTAAGAGAGAATATTGTGGACCTATGCAAGTTAGTGTTGTAACAAAGATGAAAGTTGAGAGTGTCATGTTGAAAAAATTTATGCAAATATATTATAAAGCTGAGAGAAAAGACATCAATTCCGTCGTTAAGAATGGCTAGGTCAGAAGCATAAGAAGTAGGGGTGGTTGTAGGAGAAACATCATGTCGGTCTAAGATGAGTGATTGGATCGAAAAGAACGGAGATCTGTTCTCTCTACCTATCCCTTAAGGGACACGGCCTGATACAAAAGAATATGCTTATATACCATACTCTGCATTGAAAATTTTACATATTATTATACAGTTTAAAAACAATGTTGATTTAAGTATAGGTATACAGAAACGCAAAAGCATGTCAACTATTTACCGTGTAAACTGATTGCTCTCCAAAATTAGTTGAGCAGTTGTAAGAATTAAGATTAAATTAAATTAAAAAATTTCAATAAGTAGATAACTACATAATAATTAAAAGAGTATATTATTTCCTACATAATTGAATATAAAATATTCTTATTACATACCTACCTACATACGCTAAATAAATAAATTTAAAAAAGAAAAGCATTCGAAGTAACGCGTGTATTGTGACGAAGATATAAAAATAAATAAAAATAAAATAAAAAAATAAAATAATAAAATAGTAAATTTTATCGGATCAACTCCGTATATAACGTGAAGATGTTAAACTGGGGTCCATCACGCTTCTGGCGCGGTCGAAGTTGACGGCCTTCGTCAATAGACACACGTATCTTATAAGTAGGTACGTAGGCTTTATTTTGTAGGTGAATGGTTGCGTATGCGCCATACAGCCACAAAATAGTATGAGCATACACATAGAAGCCGTACGTTAACAAGATACTTACATATTATTATTACCGAAGAAACTCCGTGTGTTAATTCAACGAATAATTGTGGTGTAGCATTTCTGTATGTCTGGGGATTGCGTTATTAACCCATCTGATGCACTATTATTATTAATACTCTTTGATGTTGGGTAAGGAATTATTAGGAGCTATTTTATGAAGAATTAGAGTTTCCAATGAAATAACTTTGGGTAATCACATGTTGAATATATTTTTATTACTAAATGACTGGGTTGAACGTCGTATCCCTTGGGCATAATATGTACTTCATTTCCCGTAACTCAGAACCAAAAAAAAAATGCAAAAAATCCATGCTTTCTCACCGTTTAAAATATCTAACCCAAGCTTGTACGAATATATTAAAACCAAAATGAGCAGCCGAATTGGTCCAGCTGCTTTCGAATTTTAGTGAGACACACAAATACAGCTAATCATTTTTATATTACCTTTCTATAATATAAAAGTTAGTAGGTACGAAAAATACTTATAACTCCAGATCGGCTGAACAGATTCTTCCGATGATTGGTTTATTTGATTCTTCTCCGCTCCGGATAACAGAATAACTATTTATTCTTGTTATTCTGCATAAGAAATAATATAAAATATGATATTAAAGTTAGTATGGAACGGATTTCCTGCGACGCCAACGCTATCTATGTAAAAATCTATAACAACCAAATTATCGTTTACCTGACAACCATTGACATTAAAAATATTGGTAGGCAGATGTTTGATGGATTTTTTTACGAGCTTTCAGAAATAATTTTTTAACATTCAAACATATTTTAAACGTATTTTTGTATAAATTCTAAATTTGAAATCAATATTCATAGTAAGGACTACAGGACAACCTGGAAAACGTCTGTCGGGAAAACTAGTATTTTGATAAAAATACAACTGGCAACAAAACCTTTCGGACGAACAGGCATAAAAATTAGCCATTAATTATTTGATTTTCCATTTAATTGAGTTTTAATTTTAATTTTTCAACTTTATTACGCTATGGAATGCGAACATACATTCTGTACATGGGATGCTTAAATGTCTTGCACTATACAGAATAACTCCTCTTATTTTGGTTCCTCCTCTTATTTGCTTCTTATTTTGGTTCAATCTCGAACAATTTATAGTCAAGCCTTCTCCCAACCCTTCTACTCCTTCTATTTTCCCCTTCATAATAAACTGGAGAAAGGTGTATTTATCAGCTTCATCACATGGTCCAAATATTAGATAAAAGTCATGCGTGGCTCACGGTTAACTCCGGCTCTGCACAAGACCTCCGAATGTGTATACATTAGCAGTCTACGATATAATAAACTTAAAGCATCCGTCTGTGTATCCACATTTTGAAGGCTTCTTCTTTGCAGAATCAAATTTCTTAACTCGGATTTGGATCTTCAAACAGGAAAAATTATGCCAAAATTATGAATTAAGCCATTTTTTAGGTCTATGACATATGGGTATGCATATAATTTTCAAATATCTGTAGAACCAGAATGGTATGGTCATTCCCAAAACCAGGCTTAAAAATCAGTATAAGAATAATAATCGTGTGACGATTGTTTTACTTACTATATTCTTTCGGGTTGTGTTTAAATAATTGATATTTTTCCGGTTGCCTGTGAAGAAATAAAACACCGCCAATGATTATAATTAATAATAATACTAAACGAATGAGTCGTGTCTTAAAATAGTTATTCACTTTATGGGATAACTAGCTTATACCCGTCTTGCTTTACGTTTTTGATTCGGATTGTCAGGCTTGATCGGTAGGTAATTAAACAGATTCTAGTCTAGCATCCCATTGCATTAAGCACAGAAAAAGAAGAATGACACTTTTACAATTTTTGTTTTACCGACCTCATAATATTATACGAACCTATTCAAACCACAGAGCTCTCTCTATGAAAACTTGCAAATTATGTCCACAGATAATATAAATATACTGATTATGTCGGTAGGTTCGTATAATATTTTATTTTTTTTGGAGGTCTATAATAATAAAAAAAATATTATACGAACCTACCGACATAATTTGCAAGTTTTTTGCAAGTTTTCATAGAGAGAGCTCTGTGGTTTGAATCTTAGCTACATACATTGCCTGCTTTGATATTAATTGGCCAACCCACCCATAGAGGGTGATTTTTATATCTGTCAAACTTCAAAACCAAACTGGAAATTTTTTCATTAAATCTTTATTTATTGAGAATAATAAGCTTTTAATAACATTTATATGTATAACAAATCAATCTACAATTATTTTATTACATTTTCATACCGTAATACCAAGATCCCATTCAACGTTTACATGAGTAATTTTGTTTCCAAAAGTCTTTTTGAGAAATTTGTATGAAGATCCTAAAAAATATAGTTTTTTTAAATAGCTCTAAATATATTAAAGTTAATGCAGCAAATTGTATTTAAGAACCTTCTCCAGCATTTTATACTTCTCTGGGCATATTAATATCTATCTTAGAATTAGTATTTTGAGCGTGATGTTCACATATACGGTTAAAGTATTGTCAAAGGCAAATAAAAAAACATTTCTCAAATATTATGTAGATGGATGGTGTTGTGACATTTAGATATCCTATTGTTGACCAACGGTTCTATAATGAATTTTGGCATTTTGGCGAAAGATTGTGTCTTAGTCATCAACGGAAAGGCTACACCGTTTACTCATACGCCGTGAAAATTAATCAATTTCCTACTAGAAAAAGTATAAGTAGGTACCTACTCGAATTTTTTTATTCTAACGGCCGGTTTCATAAAAAACGCTAAAGAACACTTTAACTAAAGGAACGTTTAAAAATTTAAAGTTTCCTTTAATTTCTACTTTATGTACGAAATGTCAAGAAAATATTTGAAAGTTGGTAGCATTGGTATTATTACCATGGAAATATATGGAAAACATCGGTTGTTTACTAATAATTTCGCGGAATTTCTGTTGATCTGTCAATTTCATTTCTCAATAGAGCATCAAAGTGCCGTTTTTTGTGTTAATTTATTATTATGGTTTATGAATTAGTAACCGAAATCTGTAACCAATAATATTCTTCCTCTTTTACTATGTTTTCCACCCTATTTCAGTCATGTTTGTCCACAGTGTTACCGCATACAAATGTTCATATTTGTGACAGAGAAAGCGCATCGAAATTTTCTATGAACTCCTACGGCAAAAGATTGAACTACACTAAAGTCGACTTTAGTGCCAATAACGGGACTTTAACATATTAAATAAGTGTCATTTTGTTGTTATAAAACGCGTTATTTTTTAAAGAAAACTGAAAGTCTCGTAAAGTAAACTCTTAATGCTGACCCGACAAAGTTTTATTATCTCAAATACGAATATTGATTTCGAATTATGTTTAAGTTGTATAAAACAATAACATTATAATTATTAGGGTTGACATATGTAAATACCTACTTTATGATAACTGTTTAAATTGTCGAAAGTACTAAGAAAGTTACATAAATAATATGGTCCTTAAATTTTCTTTAATTTGCTCATGTTTCGCGCAACATTTTTAATGTTTTCTTTCATGAGAACCTGCTCCTGAAAATAGCAAACACAACAATGAAAGAATTAATTAAATTATTATTCCAGCCGAAACGGCGTCATGACCAAGTGAAATAGGTACACATTTTTATATTTTGTTTCATCTCGAGATCACAATAATTTGTTTAATAAATTATTTGTTTGGCCTTTAAGATGCATTTATACCAAACGAACAAACCCCAGAGCTTGAAAATAGAGTATATTTTCCTAATCGTTAGTATGGTCACCAAGGAAATAATAGCCAGAAAGAACTGTCATCGCCTACTAATAAGTTGTTGTTTCCATGGTGTCCAGTATCAACGATTTTTTCGCTACTCTACTCTCTATTTTCATGCTCTGGGTGTTTTTTCGTTTGGTATAATAGCCTACCTTTACCTTTAGAAAATCACTTACTCGTGATTGAAGTAGATTTTATTCACATTTGAAATGTTTAAAATACCTGTAACACTATTATAAGTTTTCAATGATTGAATATCAAAACGTTCATCGAAAGAGTTTCGAAAAATGTCCATACAAAAATGATCGAACCATTCGATCGTTTGATGTAAGAACACTATTTGCACGCTAATAAGCGCTTATTAGCGTGCAAATTGCATTCGATTAAACTCGTACTATCCCCACTGCTTAGTGGTTAGTTCATCGTGCCAGTGAAAACGTTTCGAAATTCTTTGCAAAATCGTCAAAACTACAGCCCTTATTTAACAAAATTCGCTAACAAAGCAGGTACCTTTACCTACATAATGACAACATAATAATATTACCATCAAATGGGTGAATCTTCTATATAATAATTTAGAAATGTTTTTTTATTTGCCTTTGACAATACTTTAACCGTATATGTGAACATCACGCTCAAAATACAAATGCTAAGATAGATATTAATATGCCCAGAGCAGTATAAAATGCTGGAGAAGGTTCTTAAATACAATTTGCTGCATTAACTTTAATATATTTAGAGCTATTTAAAAAAACTGTATTTTTTAGGATCTTCATACAAATTTCTCAAAAAGACTTTTGGAAACAAAATTACTCATGTAAACGTTGAATGGGATCTTGGTATTACGGTATGAAAATGTAATAAAATAATTGTAGATTGATTTTTTATACATATAAATGTTATTAAAAGCTTATTATTCTCAATAAATAAAGATTTAATGAAAAAATTTGCAGTTTGATTTTGAAGTTTGACAGATACAAATCACCCTCTATGGGTGGGTTGCCCAATTAATATCAAAGCAGGCAATGTATGTAGCTAAGATTCAAACCACAGAGCTCTCTCTATGAAAACTTGCAAATTATGTCGGTAGGTTCGTATAATATTTTTTTTATTATTATAGACCTCCAAAAAAATAAAATATTATACGAACCTACCGACATAATCAGTATATTTATATTATCTGTGGACATAATTTGCAAGTTTTCATAGAGAGAGCTCTGTGGTTTGAATAGGTTCGTATAATATTATGAGGTCGGTAAAACAAAAATTGTAAAAGTGTCATTCTTCTTTTTCTGTGCTTATGTCAGTTAAAGTGGTATGTTAAGCAATGGGATGCTAGACTAGAATCTGTTTAATTACCTACCGATCAAGCCTGACAATCGGAATCAAAAACGTAAAGCAAGACGGGTATAAGCTAGTTTGACTATAAAACAAGTAACAATTCGATTAAACATTATCACAAGCGGAGCATCAACAGGTACTAAGGAATCCTGTTCTGAAGAACTCTGATTCCTTTGGATAATCTTATAAAGAAAGAAAACAAAGATAAAACATCTTATCCTTATATCTATCTGATGTATGTATTAATGTATTTTAATGAGAATTTCTCAAAAAGAAAGATATGTTTCATTCCATCATGCTCTTTTAAATTTATCATTAATTTATTTATTCTAAGAAGTTTGACCAAAGCTCAATCTCACTTTAAAGTTCTCATGTTTGTACATGTTTGTACACAGGAACAGAAAATCGAGATAATAATTATTATTATCTTCGTAAGAAAATTATTTTCTTAAACGTTGATTTTTTTGTTTAAAACATAGATACTTAGTCATGTTTTCTTTGGTTCATTGAAACGAATTAAAAATAATCGTTTTTGTTTATCAAATGTTTGATGATTTAAACATTTTCTTTCAAAACTAATAATACTGCAGGTACTTATGCATAGTGATTGAAATTTGCAATAGGTATATAAAAAATAAAGTTTTTAATATACAACAAAAAAATAATAATGTAACTGAATAAAGGAAGAAATTGATAATATACCCTCCTTCTGTTTATACTCTTCTTAAACCTAGTACAACTACTCTTCTATTGAAGACCAAATCAGCACAAATACACCTTTGTCATTTTTCACAGTAAGTAAAACGTGATATTTTTTTGGAAATTTTGTGGGTTAACTCATTATCACATAACAAAAGTCTGTTTTTATTTACTTACATAGTATTTTGAAACAAAATTGAAAGCTTTTGTTTCTCAAATTTTTGCAAACCCAACACTTTTATCTATATAGGTATATAATGATCATTTTAGTAAGTAAGTAAGTACCTACCTACCTTAAAATTTACTTATAAACTTATGACTTTTTCACCTGAAACTAAATGTCAAGTAGGTACACAAGTAAATGTTCTACATCACTGTTGTTTGTTTGTAGGTACCTATAGTTTTTATAAAGAGAATAATAAAAAATAAATGTCATCTGATATCCCTAAGGCTTTTTTAATCCAGGCGATGACCGACGGATTGTCATTCAAAATGTCACACTCGGAATAGGTATTACCCATATTCATGTTTTTAAAACGAAACTTGCGTAAACTGTGTTGCCAGTACAATATGATATATAATTTTTATTATCTGGCCGTTTGTGTACTGATGTCATGATTAATTAAAATTGACCGAATACCTACCTAGCAACTATAACGTTATAAGAAAAAAAAATGATTACGTAGATAATATGAAGGTAAAATCATGGCTAAAGATAATAGGTTTTTGTAGAAAACATCATCAAAAATGCCGCATGCTATATCTTCGAAAAATAAAAATTTATCTGACATATCTAATCAATTGTCGTAAGATAGAAATAAAAAAAGTTTTAAATGAGTATAGAAGATTATCGGACATGCATAATATGTCTATAGTATTGTGGAAAAACCATTACAAAAAATGGCAGTGGCGAAAATATAGTTTTCAAAGGAAATTGGAGTACGCAATAGAGAGTGTTTTTTTTTGTATGGGTTTACGTGTTTGTTTTTCTCGGTCACTTCACAGCAGTCCCATCTTCGACGAATCTTGGGCCTCTAGAAACACTTCTGCGATTTCCATACCACCGTATCGATATTTAGCATTGTTGATTTTGTTGAAAATATAAAATTTAATTTTAGACACGATATCTACCAAGAATCTATTTTTACAGTTTTGATAACTTCTTTTCTATTAGGCTGAGTTTTGTGTTGCTTGTATTATGACCAGAGCGAGCGCTATAAATCTTTGTTACCTCTAAAAATAATGAAACTTCGTTATAAATCCTAAATCATTGTGGTGATTCATGATTTGTGGGTTGCCAGCCTCCATCAGGTTGTATTAATATTCTGAGTGTTCTTAATTTCTCTTTATTCCATTGTTGCAGTTATCCACGGCACTGTTGTTTCAAGATCACTTCTCATTGGCAAGGATCGAGAGAGATGAGCCGACAAATGGAAACGAAGTTATCTTATCTATAGAAGACAAAGACAAAACACAATATTTAGAGGCTAATTTTGATAAAAGTAAGTACCTATACAACGTTATTATAATTTCGTATAACAATTTTATTTACTCAACATGAAAAATTACACGACAAAAGTAGACACTTGTAGACACCTTATAGCCATCTCGAGACGTATTATATCATGATGCACTTTATGTCAAGGTAGGGGACTTGGGGACGTTTGCGATTATTTACACAGTGTGTATACCCAAATACAAGACAATTATTATGCATTTAATCATAAAATACTGTGAGATGCAGAAAAAATCTACCTAAACATATAATTAATACTAAATAAAATACTAAACAATTGCAAGTTAATGAGTATGTGTATTTAGGAAGTTTGTGTGTAGGGATGGAAAGTGTGAAAGAAATCGAATGTAGGACAGTCAGTGGCTGATAGCAGGTGGGCGGTTCACTAAGACCTATTATGAGAAACAAAAACGTCTCACTACAAGCAAAAAAACCTAGTGCATAACGCAATTCTGTTACCATCAATGATGGGATGCGAAACGTAAAAAGAAGAATGTAATATAAAATGCAGTAGAGGTGAAATCTCTACGAAGAATATGTGGAAAGATTCTGTGGGATATGGAGAATATTAGGACTGAATGTGGAATGGAAGTTAGTGTTGTGACAAAGATGAAAGTTGAAATGGTTTGGGCATGTGTAAATAATCGATGCAAACAGAATGACAAAGAGAAAGGAAAGGTGTAAGGAAGCGTGGCCGACCGAGAATAACGTGGATAGAACACATCGATTCCGTTTCAAGGAAGGCCAGGTCAAAAGTAAGATAAATAGGAGAGTTTATATGAGAAATGTTATGTCGGTGGAAGAAGCGAAAGAAGTATACTAGGATAGAAAATTGTGGAGGTCCGTTCTCTCTGTCTACCCCTTTACGGGACATGGTGTGATGGGTAAATTAATTTTTATTAATACCTGCTTGATATTGCTCCAGATTGTAGGCAAAAATAGTAGCATATTCGTTCTTAATGAGTGTAAGATCAGGCGTAAGTAGAGACTCGGAACCAGTCTACATACATATTATTATTTACCCGTTTCAATTTCATAAACAACATCCCCGTGTAGTAAATGTGGTCTAAGCATTTATATGAGTTGTTTCTCCTACGAGTAATCTCAAAAGGATTGATATTTATTTTATAGATAGGGAAGAGTGGACACGAAGATGAAAAAAGATCATTGCTGCAAACTAAATTTAGGATAGTGACCAGAGAAGCGGAGCTTTTTTTATTTGTTTCTCCACTCTCATGTCTTCAGTAAATCTGGTATTATTTATTATTATTTAGCGTATGGCCATTTCATCACAATTTATATATAATTCAATTAATAAGTATATTTTTGTTTTTCTTGTTAAGTAGTCAAATCGAAAATTCCATTATCTTGACTTGTATCGCTTTGTACTTGGATGTTGTGATGAATATATCTGCCAGGAGATCAAATGATTGTCTGGCGGCCTATAGTTGCATACTCATTTTGCGTTACCCAGGGTGCACCACGTGGAGGCGAGCAGCTTTACACCCCATGGTAACAGGTGGCCTGGTTCCATAACATTTGTGCACATCTCCTATATGTAGGTATATCCTCACAGAAGATAATAAATTAAGACTAGAAAGCCCAATATCCTCTAGCGACATCAAACAATTTAGGATTCGACATCTAGAGTCGAACAATTTGCTAAGGCAACAACTTAAAATAGAAAGGGGGTTTAAAGGCTGTACGTCCTTGACGTTCCTATCAAAACGAACCATGCGTACACCAAAACCTCAAGAGTAAGTAGACACTTTAAGGAGATCTAACAACTGATGAATAATTATTTCAGATGCTTACGAATTCGGCTACGAAGTAAACCCCAACGGACAATTCCATTTCCAGACCAAAGGACCAGATGGTGTAACATATGGATGCTACGGTTACAGAGACCCGGAGGGTGTCTTCAGAACGACACATTTCGTTGTTGACAGTAAGGGATACAGAATCATACAACCGTATCAACCAGTTGAAATATACCCTTCACTCAAGGAACATTCTGGGTAAATAAAATATTCTATGAATACCTACATACTAAAAACTACATAGAATTTTTTTTCATTATTTTTACTAAGAATAAAAATGCTCTTAACTGTCTAGGCCTGTCGTCCGACAGGTTTTATAACAGTTCAACACATTTACGCCAATCAGAGAGCAGAGTTCAAAAAATAAAAAAGAACAATAAATTCAAACAGAAACAAACGAAAAATAAAATCAAGAAGCACTTAATAATACCTACATATCAGGAAATTATATAGTACATTACATCAGGCTAGAATTAAAATAAAACCTAATCAATTAAATGCGCCAACATACCAACAAACTCTGTGAGCTCGGTGTAAGTCGCATTATGGCTGGGCTTCGTAGCTTATGCTTAGTACCTACTTATCACTAATACTAAGCCTCAATATTATGACAAGTGAGAAGTAACCGTTTACACGTTGGAGCCAGTAGAAGTTATAAGTGACCAGACATTCGAAATGGAACGACCGTGTAAAACTTGTCGAGTTGTTTACACAAGGTCAAGAAGTGACAACACGCGGGTCAGTTATCGACGTATCGCTTAGTAAATAGGATCGAACACTATTCACTTGCACTTCTCACAAACACAAATACTAAGCACTAATCTCACAGTTTACACATTGAGGCTTAGTATTAGTGATAAGTACTAAGTGTTGGCACAGGACTTCAGCGTCGTAGAGCGAGGCGATTTGTAGCGCTCTATGCCGCACTGATATCTAATTATTATCTATGGATATGTTTTGTTTGTTAAATCTATGTATATCCGCTAGCGGCCTCTTCCGCCATTACTCTAATAAAGACAAGACGCATTATAAAATGCTCCAAGAAGTTTTATTAAAAACTAACAACCTTTTCCCCAAACTGAAGAAAGAACACTAAGCACTTAGCTACGAAGCCCTTGTTAACCAAACGAAGCCCGTGTGAACGAAGAGGTGGTTGGTAGTCCAGTGGTATCAATCGGCGACTTTTCGTACATACAGCGTATTTGAGGTCGTAGGTTCGAATCCCTGCCGTGCCGATCATTTCCGATTTCACGACACAAGCATTTGCTTAGTGTATTTGTGTTCACTTCGAGTGAGCACAGATTCATAAAAAAAAACAGCGATTAAAGATGTCAATGTGTATTGCCAAAATGTTAAAATAGTTCCGGTCGGGTACAATGTAAACGACGATTGTCCTACTCCTGGGAGGGTAGAGAACAAAATATGTCTTGCTCCTAGTACTAATTATTATTTGTCAACATAATTACAGGCAGCCAAGCGAAGATGACAATCTACCAGCAAACAAAGGAGAACTCATTCCATGGGAACAACTATACTTTCCAACTGGATGTGGAAGGATTCCTGGAGCCCAGCATCCAAGACCTCCTCCATCACCTATCGACGGTTCTGGTCAAGCCAGCAATCCGTCTCATGTAACAAAACCAGGAAGTAAGTATTCAAATTCATATTTTGGAAACACCAAACAATAATTATTAGTAATAACCAAAACTCGTTACAAATAAATAAAAATACAGAAATAAGAAAATTCTCACATTAATAAAAAGGTACCTATTTGTCTTCTTCGTACAAAATATTTTATTGCTTTACGCTTTAATCTCGAGGTCAATAATTTTACTCCATAAAACAAGTTTTTTTTTTATATAAAGAAGCTAAAGTTTTGAGACATTACAATTATTATTATGTTCATTACAACTCATTCTGAAATCACCCAAAATGAACACATATCTATACATACATTTTCGACATCTTCCTCCCTGTGCAAAGCTTGTGTTGTTAAAGTGGAAGATTGTCGGCACCGGGGATCTTCAGATTGAAATTCGGGGACTGAACCGCTCTGCTAAAAGAATCCAGAATCATAACCTTACATACATTAAGTGTGACGGAATGATATCCTTGATCCCTTGAGTTAGGTATAGCACTGTTAATATTGTATGGGAATAATGAAATTAACGTATCACACGAAAGAACGTTAGCTATGAATAGTAAAAGTTTAAAGTTATGAATCTTCAAAGTTACAAAACAAAATTTTAGAGATTTCTTTGGGGTCCATTCAAAATTCCACGAAATATCTTATAAAAATATCCAGGTATACAAATAGCCAAGCCCTCAAACTGTGGTGATTTCTCCGTTATTATTGTTCTCAGTCTTAGTGGTTATTCATACAAATTTACTCAGTGTTCTTGTTTCTCAAAATATGACATCATGAATAATCCACCCTACTGCATGAAAAATAAAGTATTAAAAACTGATGAAGTGTTTTATTGTTAATACCAATAAAAATAAGATATTTTTTTTTTTTTTTTTTTTTTTTTTTTTTTTTTTTTTTTTTTAGTTATCTTTATTGTTACCCCAAAGAAACATAGTTTCGCTGAGAGGGGTAAGGCTCAGTTTGCTTTACATAATTTGTAAAATAGCTTAATACTAATTAAAAATAAAAATAAACAGAAATTAGGACAAAGAAGAAATAAAATGAAAAACAACTTATAACTAAACTTATAATACAAAGAAGAAATAAAATGAAAAACAAATCAAGACAAAAAATAAATAAAAAGAAAAACAACCCATAACTAAACTCAACTGCAATAAAAACAAAGTAATAGAAAAATGAAGAAAAGAAACAAAAAAAAACAAAAAAGAAATAGAATATAAAGTATAAAATAAAGATATAATAAAAATAAATACAAAATCTATAGCAAAGTAAGTCATGTCCCATGTAAAAAGTAAAAGTCAAAGTCATATCCCATGCACACAATATTATTATCTCACCGTTACGTCTGGTATGAAATCACGGCAGTAGATTTGTCTGAGCTCCGATAAAAACTACGCAGTGCTGCCTTGAACTTATGCAGAAGCTTAATATCCTTAATACTCTGCGGTAAGGCATTATATAACTGCGTGCCTTGGAACTCAATATTTCTTCTGCCGTAATTTGTCCTAACATTGTTTATAATGTAATTTGTACAGTTGCGTGTATTATATGAATGTATTGTATCACGTGTGGCAAAGGTAATATTCAGTTTTATATGTCCATGTATCATTTTGTGTATAAGTAATTTTGCCTCAAATTTATACAATTCATCCAGATTAAATATGTTAGTGTCCCTGTACAGGTCAGTTGTAGGAGTCAGTCTAGGCAGTCCATATAGTGTCTTTACAGATCTGTTTTGTATAACTTGTAATTCATTAATTAAAGTTTTATTAGCATTTCCCCATATAGAATTTAAGTACATTAAATTTGAATGTATAAAGGCAAAATATATTTGCCGTTTTGTGTGTTGTGGTAAGAAAGTAGAGATTCTATATAATGCCCCTGTCATTGGTGTGATTTTATTTCTAACACTATCTATGTGTTGTCTCCATGTTAAGTTTTCATCTAGAATGATTCCAAGATATTTAATGGCATCTACCTGTTTCAGTAGACTTCCATCAACATCAGGCGGAGTATAATCACCCAGTTTTTTATTGTGACTTCTAAAGATAACAAAATTTGTCTTGGATGCGTTCATTGTGAGTTTGTTACTGTCCAACCAACCCTTCAATGCACTCAAATCATCTCGCATGCTATTGATAATAGACTGTATACTTCTTCCGTAGTAAAACAAACACGAGTCGTCTGCATATTGTGTGAGAGCACCATTTAGTTTTAAATCGTTCATGTCATTTATATAAATCAGAAAAAGTAGAGGACCCAAAATAGAACCCTGTGGAACCGAGCAATTTGTATTTATAAAATCGCTACATACATCACCTAGCTGAACACGATGTTTACGGTTTCGCAAATAGCTTTTAATTAAGCTCAAGGCCCCACCACGAATTCCAATATTTTCCATCTTATCGCAAAGTATCTCATGATTGACTGTATCAAATGCTTTGCTCAAATCAATGAACAAACCAACGGCAATATTCCCTTTGTCAATATTAGTTTGTATATTTGTTACAACGTCTGTGACTGCTGATAAAGTACTACGATTCTTACGGAATCCGTGCTGGTTGGAATGTATAATGTTGTATTTTTCTAAGTATTCCGTCAATCTATCACATATTACCCTTTCATAAACCTTAGAGATAGTCGTTAAAACAGATATAGGTCTATAATTAGTACATTCCTTTCGTGATCCACTTTTATATATAGGAGTTATTCTTGCCATTTTTAGAATGTCTGGAAATATCGCATTTTTAATTGAGAGATTTATTAAATTACATAAGTCTGCCTTAATACTATCAGCAATATTTTTAAGAAATTTTGGACCTAATCCATCTATACCTATACTTGAGTCACTTCTTAAGTTTTTAATCACCTTTATAATTTCTTTCTCATTTGTTGGTCGCATAAACATAGATCTAGTCTGTACATTTCCACAGTAGCTGTACGGTACATGAGGTATACATCTTGTTAGGTGGTCGCTTACAGAGCCAAAAAAGGAGTTCAAGACCTGACACACGGGTATGGGATCAGTGAGTAGTTTTCCATTGTCATTTATACTAATAGTTTCACTCTTTTTAGGCTTTCGCGATAACATACTATTAATTATATCCCAGGTTTTCTTACAATTAAGTTTAACGTTTTCGAATTGGTTAGCATAATATTGTCTTCTCAAACTAAGCTTCAAACATGTAACCCTATTCCTTAATCTAATAAAATCGCTACGTAACAATTCATTAGATGGATTTGACTTATGTTTCTTATGCAATTTATTCCTTTCCGTGATGAGCTGTAATAGCTCACCCGTAACCCACTCCTTGTTTTTTCTATTCTTAGTCCTGATAATTTTTTTATGATTACTTAAAGCGTGTTTTAAGTAGGAGTCAAAATTTTTATAGTTTTCATTTGCATCTAGTGTGGAATCCATGGCAAAAGGATTTTCCAATATGTGTTTGTTAAGATTAGGATAATCAACCTTCTCTATTGTTATTTCCCTTGGTGATACACTACCAATATTTGACGCAGACAAGACACTTGTCATTATAAGATTATGGTCAGATATAGGGTCATTGATTGTCGATACGTGATATTTGTGCTGTGTTAAGTCAGTAATAATATGGTCAATTATAGAATTTGTTTGAGTCGAGTTCCTGGTTGCCATTCTAGGGTCAATCTCATTCAAAATATTAAAGCCACTCGCATTTAAGCTGCTTAAGTAAGCATTAACATTTCTATCAGAAATTTGAAGCAAATCAATATTGAAATCACCAAATATCAATACATTTTTTTCTTTATTTAGCCACTCAGACAAAGTTTCAACGAAAAGTTTTATATTGCCACCTGGTTGCCTATACATACACCACACACCAATATTCAATCTGTCAAGATGTATTGCAATAAAACTGTTTTCATTATCAGAGAAAGATCTGTGTGTATCAAACACTAAGCAGGAGTCTACAAAAATGGATACACCTCCACCTCTCTTAGTAGGTCTACATGCTCCTACATGAGAATATCCAGGCAATGTAATAAAAGGAATATCGCCCCCACTTAGCCACGTTTCAGTAATGCAAATTATATTAATCTTGACTTTACTAGACTTCAGAATGCATTCCAAATCCAATAATTTATTTTTGATACTTCTTGCGTTTAAGTATAACACGTTCAAAGCCCTTTTACACCTGAATACATCAGGTGTGGTATGTTGGTTAATTGTTGTAAAAGTATCATAAGCTATATCCGTCGCTGTAGCATTGTATGTCATTTTGACGACTGTGAGTCTGCACAATATGTAACGCAAACCCAAACTATTGACAAATAGGAGCCAATAAACATATATAAATAAACAATCATAGTTGGGCTTGTCAAGTGGATTTCAAACATAGGTATATAACTTAGCATGTTAGGTATATAGTCATTGACTGAGGGAAAAGGTAAAAGTAATAGGTATGTATTCTTGTATGTTATGTGGCAGTACTAAAAACAATTAAACATAGTTTTGCAAGGCAGATTGTGTACATAGATATGAATATAAAGATTAGTATACTGGGTACATAGTAATTAGCTAAAACAAGAGCCAAAAGTAATGGATATGTATTTTTATATGCGATGTGGCAAAAGTAATAATGATATACGATAAAAACAAGTAAACATAGTTTTGTAAGGTAGATTGAGTACATAAACATGCAGGTTAGCATGCCAGGTTCACAGTAATAATCATTACTTACTTGAAATAACACGTAGAAGTAATAGGTATGTATTTTTATATGATATGTGGCAAAAGTAATAATGATATACGATAACAACAAGTAAACATGAATTTGTAAGGTAGATTGAGTACATAAAACATGCAGGTTAGCATGCCAGGTTCACAGTAATAATCATTACTTGAAATAAAACGTAGAAGTAATAGGTATGTATTTTTATATGATATGTGGCAAAAGTAATAATGATATACGATAAAAACAAGTAAACATGAATTTGTAAGGTAGATTGAGTACATAAACATGCAGGTTAGCATGCCAGGTTCACAGTAATAATCATTACTTGAAATAAAACGTAGAAGTAATACGTATGTATTTTTATATGATATGTGGCAAAAGTAATAATGATATACGATAAAAACAAGTAAACATGAATTTGTAAGGTATATTGAGTACATAAACATGCAGGTTAGCATGCTAGGTTTACAGTAATAATCATAACTTGAAATAAAAGGTAAAAGTAATAGGTATGTATTTTTATATGATATGTGGCAAAAGTAATAATGATATACGATAAAATCAAGTAAACAAGTTCACTCTGACACAATTAGCATTACACACTCGAAGTTCACACACACCATAATTTAAACCCATCCCAACATAAACTGCTACTCCATCGTTCTGTTTATAATTATATTGCGAATAATGTGACGTATAATTAGGCATTTCAGTTACAGACATGAGAGACTTTAACCAGCAATTCTGTTAAGACCATAATATCAATCTCAACCTCCAATGCATGAAGTAGCACAAGCAAACCATCCATATTAGCTGAAATGCTTCTTATATTCAAGCAAAGTACAGTAAGTCCATTCACGCATTCAATTCTTTCCCGGCAAAATGCTAAATAGCATGTAGATATAATGTCACAGTTATTAACATCTGAAGCAAATAACTGCTCCAGTAGATATTCATTTTCTAACACATCACAATCATCGCTTTGATTAGTTGTATTTTCGCCAGAAAAATACAGTATCCAGAACAGTCACTATATTTGACACTATTCGACGCACACAGCATATCACACTCGACACACAATTCAATTCCAATACAGACAAGAGATATTCACTGTAAATCAAACGGATCTGTATACTCAATATAATAATGATATTATCTATGCTGTATATAATAAGACAGAGCTCCCTCCCAATATATATTGAAATCAACAATATGAGTACAATGTAAAACATCATATAATGCATAAGTTGGTAAACTTACCCCTCTATTCCCTCTATATGTCACCTTCCAGATAAAATCACCATGTAAAAGGCCGTCATAAGACCATATCACACTACACTTCCCGACAATGTCAGCACCACAAATAGCATCCAAATAGCACTCCACTGTACTTGTGCCTACCACCTCAACAAAGATTACTTTTAAAATAATAAACAAAACACATAAGTTAGGCAGTTTATCTCCATACTCGTTTAACAAAGAGTATAACACGTTCATTACAATCAAATGCACCCCTTCTCTCCCCAAAACCCACGAAAGACAACACAAAACACATAACACCACAAGAAATGCTACATTGACCACCTTTGCACTTATAAATTTAATCCCTTCATCATCAAAACAATGAAACTTCAAACATACACCACATCGCGAGACAACACAGATCCCATACATGTCAAGTACATTTGACATTATGCCCGCAATATAAACAATATTTATTGTTGCAGTTCCATCAGTCCTAAGTACTTTGTCCCGCGCGATCAAGATGTATGAAAACCTCAAGAGTATAATGTATAAAATAAACAAATTCAAAGTAAGAAAATAGTTCACATCAGTCAAATCCACCAGCAGATTAAATATAATAATATCTAGTTTGACTTTGCAGTGATTATCCAGTTCACTCAATATGTGAGTAGGCTCACTTGCAAAAGTGCGTAAGTCCACTTCCGCATGAAGTAAGACATCTGGTAGCAACAACAAACAATGCTCAAAAATAGTAAAACCACTCCAAACAAAAACAAAACATCTCACAGAAAAAAAAATGTTTCCAAAAACAAAAATAAAAACATTCCAAAAAACTAATAAAACATTCCGAAAAAAAAATATGTATTGTATATATATAAACAAAAACACTCATAATGACTTCAACATCGCAAGTTGCCTAATATAAAGTATTCTGTCCCCATCGTTCTTCCTCATAAACACTTTTCCTTCCTTGATCCATGCATATTTAAATTGCCTTTCTCTAGCAGCTTTTCTGGCTTCCATAAATATATGGCGGATCCTTGGTGTTAAGGCTTCCTGGACGTATATAGGAATCTTCTTCTCCATTCCCAAAAAACTTGTATTCAATTTGTTTGGCACACTCCTTCCTGCGTTGAAATTTCTAGCCCGTTTCAAGTAAGTACTTCTCAGTTCTGCCGAAGAAAATGTGACACATATGATTCCCTGACGTGTTTGTTCAATAGATGGAGAATCAACATCCTTCTGAATATCCCTCTTCAAGAAGGAAAACCTCCTGACATCAACAATACCTTCATCTTCAATCTTCATTCCAGTGACTTCGCCTATTTTCGAGACAAGAGAGCGAAGATTCTCCCCATTTTGGAAGGGTACCCCCTTTATTTCAAGTTTTGTGACATTTTGTCGCTGCCTATCCTGATCAATCATTTCTTCCAGAGTATGCACTCTCTTCTCCAATTTTACATTCTCCTGAATAATTTCCCCAATCTTTGACTTCAGGTTTTCGTGCTCAGAAATCTTAGAATTCATCCCATCATATTTCTCTGACAAAAAGCGAACAGACATTTTTAATTCTTCATTCTCTTTCAGCAGTGTTTGGAACATTGTTGATTGCTCCTCCAACTTCCCACTAAATTCCTTCCTCATAGCTTCAATTTGTTTGAAAATTTCGTAGTTGGTGGGTTCCTCAGTACTTGGAGAAAGTACCTCTTCAGCAGTCTTGACAGGTTTCGCAGTGCCTTTGCAATGGTTGCACTTCCAATTTTGCCTCTCAGCTCTTGTCCTTCTGTACGTTGACTCTCCAATTCCCTGACACCAATAGTGGAACGGTTCTTTACAAGCAGTGCATGTAACCAAGTCATCGCTTATAACATTGTCTTTGCACGAGTAGCACTTCATATTGAGAATTTTATGAAATAGTGACTTATGCTGTTTGTCAATATTAAGCTGGCAATAAAGATCGAGATTTATTTTGACAGTTTTCTTGTGACAATATGATTGAATGTTATAAAATCCCGAATAATTCACATAAAAACAAGATCACACACTTCAAATGATTTTCATCAGATGCGCCGTATGAATACTATCAGCAGTGCTCATTTACAGCTTAAAATACTGTCGTATATCACTAAAGTTAATTTATTTCTCACAACACTCAATGAACAACACCACTAACTTTCTTTATAATATTCATAGGAATTTATTTCATTTAGCAAAAGAAGTGTCATAAAATATAAAGACAATGATTTTTTTGGAATTAAATGAATAGCCGCTGCTTTTCTAATCGAAAGTTCACCGTGTCGTGGTGCGTTGACGTTGACGGAATATTTTCATGTAATTTATTTGACAACTAAGTACTGAAATGTATGTTCGAAAAACACAACATGAGTTTTACTTTATAAATGAAAAAGCACATAAACGGTGATAATATAATATGTATTATGAACCTTATTGTAACCGACAAGGCTACGACCAATATGGATGATTGACTCAGGGCAGCAGCTGGTCCAATAGAGAGGCTCCAGATCACCAGGGAAATGAGAGGGTAGAAATGAAACTAGCGGTGTATTCCTGAAGGCAGATGTCCGGCGAGATCACGAGTTCCAAAGTGTTCCGACGAGTAATTCACAATTCGAACTGATGATCTGCCTTACAACTGCGCCTTTATTTATACTAAATCTCAAAAACAGAAAACCAATCAAAATCATTGTTTATTTTGACCAATCACAGGCCTCCATTTTCTAAAAATTCACCAAAAATTTTCACTATGAAATTCGTACATTTAGTTAAATATCTTACAAACTATACAAGATACAATGTCATCAGTATATAACAATCAAGGATATATAACTAGAGCATATGAACAT
Source organism: Mystacides longicornis (assembly GCA_963576905.1). Classification (NCBI taxonomy): domain Eukaryota; kingdom Metazoa; phylum Arthropoda; class Insecta; order Trichoptera; family Leptoceridae; genus Mystacides; species Mystacides longicornis. Next base: position 10,375,897 of record OY756423.1, read on the forward strand.
TAAGCATTTATCGATGAGATGTTGCAGGTATTCGTGATAATTGATTAAGAACACCAAAAGTTCAACGTGCACTATTTATATAAAAGGTACAAAAATCGACCCCAATAGGAAACGGATCGGACGACTGTAACACAATTTTATTGATTCCGTCCAGGAATCGACCACTCAATAACCTTGAGTGCCAACACAAAATTTTTACTAAAAAAGTGGCATCTCGAAATTGATTATTTCGATGTAAATTTGCATATAATATATTCTTATTGAACAATCAAACAGAGCTATACAATTTGTTTATCAATTAAATCAAGTTTTACATACATGATCTTACAATAGTTACTCTATTCTGGTCATTTTGGATTATTTAATACATTTTATTATTTATTTAAGAAAAACAGAGTTACAGTGATAGTTTAACCTAGTTTATAACCACTAAAGTACATTATTTACAAATTACAATAAAAATAATAATACAATATTTTGAACATATTTCACTAGTTGGCAATCACTGTCTCAGATCCAAGAAACTGCGTAGTAAATTAATAATTGCGCCTCATTTTAATTCCAAAAACTACGCAGTATTTAATTCTTTTAGGTAAATTCAATTTACTTCCTAAAATACGTGTATTTATGTTTTAAACTATTAATAATGACTAAATAGATCGTAATTTGCCACGAAAGCATGAAATTTATTATTTTACAATTAGATAATCGGTGTAACATGATATTTAAACTAGTAACGTGGATACAAGGTGTTTAAGCTATCAAAAACATCCCTTTTTATATCTAAATTGATCAGCTATATAGTGATCTTCAAAATACTGCGATAAAACATCATTTTGATGTGTCAAAATATTAATAAAACAATATAATTAAATTTTTAATCAAAGATTTATGGGTCAACTTTCAAAAAAATACATGTTCGCACTGCAGTGTCTATAAAATTCGATATCAGAGGTCAATAAAAAATCGTGAGATGCGCACACCGCAGTGTCTATAATATTTGATATCAAAAATCAGGGTATATGAATTCGATTAACGCTTCCGCGTTTATCCCGAATGGTATAAATACACGGGTTGATAGGTCACTCGCGTCTTCCGGAGTTTATAAATATAACACACATTCTCTGCATTCGGTCAGTTCACACATACAACAAAAAAAACATCTATTGTTACCTGTAGACTGTGTGTCTAACAATGCACAAAAAAAATCGAAGACCCTTTTGTTCATTTAGGTACCTACATATAGAGCGATCGACTGCACTGGTGTGAGATAATAATAATTAAAATACGACCATCAAAAGGCGTTTTTTACACTTATAACCTTAAAAATATACCTTAAAGAAAAAATAACAACTAATGACTCTAACAATTCATTACTAATGTTCGATTTTTAAATGGAACAAACCACTACGGGCTTACGACCGTCTTCTACTGTTATTTCGAAGGCTGGCTTAGTGTGATCACTTTACGTTAACAACGTTCGCCATTAGGTGGTAATGTTTGTCTCCGAAACTCCTAATCATGAGAATTCTCAACATGTTCAACATGTCGAAAAATCTCATGTATGCAACAGGTAGAAATTTAATAATAAAATGAAAAATAGAGATAAAAGTTGGAAATTGTTGAGAACAAGAGAGCAACCAAATTTAAAGACTGCGACTGCTGTCATGTATTTGGCGCCAGGATATGACTATATCCATTTTTGTTAATGTCTCATATTTATTGCCTATTGGCTTTGTTGGTGCTTTAAAATGTTTGAAATTAAAAATTATGTAATCAACCAACATGCTTTTCTCATTCAACAGGTAATCAAGGAAATGGAACGCCCGGAATTCCAGGAAGACCACAAAGACCGAGTTTAGGTGGGGGAAATGGGGGACAATATCAGCCAAGTGGAGGATCAGGAGGACATGGCGGAGCTGGTGGTGGTGGAGGACCCGGCGGGCCTGGAAGCACAGGTGGTCAATATCAACCGATTGGTGGTTCTGGCGGCGCAGGTCAACCAGGTATCCCAGGACGCCCAGGAAGCCCCGGACGCCCAGGTAGCCCTGGCTCTCCGGGTAGTCCAGGAGGACCAGGATCTGGAGGTGGAAGTGGTGGACAGTATCAGCCGAGTGGCGGATCAGGCGGAGCTGGTGGCGGTGGAGGACCCGGCGGGCCTGGAAGCACAGGTGGTCAATATCAACCGAGTGGTGGTTCTGGCGGCGTAGGTCAACCGGGTGTTCCCGGACGCCCAGGAATCCCCGGACGCCCAGGAAGCCCTGGCACTCCAGGAAGCCCAGGAGGACCAGGATCTGGAGGTGGTAGTGGTGGACCGTATCAGCCGAGCGGCGGTTCAGGCGGACATGGAGGACCTGGTGGAGTTGGTGGTGGTGGAGGACCCGGCGGGCCTGGAAGCACAGGTGGTCAATATCAACCGAGTGGTGGATCTGGCGCCGCAGGTCAACCAGGTATTCCCGGACGCCCAGGAATCCCCGGACGGCCAGGAAGTCCTGGCACTCCGGGTAGTCCTGGTGGACCAGGATTTGGAGGTGGACAGTATCAACCGAGTGGCGGATCAGGCGGAGCTGGTGGTGGTGGAGGTCCCGGTGGACCAGGATCTGGAGGAGGTGGCAGTGGTGGCCAGTATCAGCCGAGTGGCGGTTCAGGCGGCGTAGGTCAACCAGGTATTCCCGGACGGCCAGGAAGCCCTGGCACTCCGGGTAGTCCAGGAGGACCAGGATTTGGAGCTGGCAGTGGTGGACAGTATCAGCCGAGTGGCGGATCAGGCGGAGCTGGTGGTGGTGGAGGTCCCGGTGGACCAGGATCTGGAGGAGGTGGCAGCGGTGGCCAGTATCAGCCGAGTGGAGGTTCAGGCGGCGTAGGTCAACCAGGTATTCCCGGACGGCCAGGAAGTCCTGGCACTCCGGGTAGTCCAGGAGGACCAGGATTTGGAGCTGGCAGTGGTGGACAGTATCAGCCGAGTGGCGGATCAGGCGGAGCTGGTGGTGGTGGAGGTCCTGGTGGACCAGGATCTGGAGGAGGTGGCAGCGGTGGCCAGTATCAGCCGAGTGCAGGTTCAGGCGGCGTAGGTCAACCAGGTATTCCCGGACGGCCAGGAAGCCCTGGCACTCCGGGTAGTCCAGGAGGACCAGGATTTGGAGCTGGCAGTGGTGGACAGTATCAGCCGAGTGGCGGATCAGGCGGAGCTGGTGGTGGTGGAGGTCCTGGTGGACCAGGATCTGGAGGAGGTGGCAGCGGTGGCCAGTATCAGCCGAGTGGAGGTTCAGGCGGCGTAGGTCAACCAGGTATTCCCGGACGGCCAGGAAGCCCTGGCACTCCGGGTAGTCCAGGAGGACCAGGATTTGGAACTGGCAGTGGTGGGCAGTATCAGCCGAGTGGCGGATCAGGCGGAGCTGGTGGTGGTGGAGGTCCAGGTGGACCAGGATCTGGAGGAGGTGGTACCGGTGGCCAGTATCAGCCGAGTGGAGGTTCAGGCGGCGTAGGTCAACCAGGTATTCCCGGACGGCCAGGAAGCCCTGGCACTCCGGGAAGCCCAGGAGGACCAGGATTTGGAGGTGGCAGTGGTGGACAGTATCAGCCGAGTGGCGGTTCAGGCGGCGTAGGTCAACCAGGTATCCCTGGACGCCCAGGAAGCCCCGGCACTCCGGGAAGCCCAGGAGGACAAGGATTAGGAGGTGGCAGTGGTGGACAGTATCAGCCGAGTGGCGGTTCAGGCGGACCTGGCGGAGTTGGCGGTGGTGGAGGACCCGGCGGGCCTGGAAGCACAGGTGGTCAATATCAGCCGAGTGGTGGTTCTGGCGGCACAGGTCAACCAGGTATTCCCGGACGCCCAGGAAGCCCCGGCACTCCGGGTAGTCCAGGAGGACCAGGATCTGGAGGTGGAAGTGGTGGACAGTATCAGCCGAGTGGCGGACCTGGCGGAGTTGGCGGAGTTGGCGGTGGTGGAGGACCCGGCGGGCCTGGAAGCACAGGTGGTCAATATCAGCCGAGTGGTGGTTCTGGCGGCACAGGTCAACCAGGTATTCCCGGAAGGCCAGGAAGCCCTGGCACTCCGGGAAGCCCAGGAGGACCAGGATTTGGAGGTGGCAGTGGTGGACAGTATCAGCCGAGTGGCGGTTCAGGCGGCGTAGGTCAACCAGGTATCCCTGGACGCCCAGGAAGCCCCGGCACTCCGGGAAGCCCAGGAGGACAAGGATTAGGAGGTGGCAGTGGTGGACAGTATCAGCCGAGTGGCGGTTCAGGCGGACCTGGCGGAGTTGGCGGTGGTGGAGGACCCGGCGGGCCTGGAAGCACAGGTGGTCAATATCAGCCGAGTGGTGGTTCTGGCGGCACAGGTCAACCAGGTATTCCCGGACGCCCAGGAAGCCCCGGCACTCCGGGTAGTCCAGGAGGACCAGGATCTGGAGGTGGAAGTGGTGGACAGTATCAGCCGAGTGGCGGACCTGGCGGAGTTGGCGGAGTTGGCGGTGGTGGAGGACCCGGCGGGCCTGGAAGCACAGGTGGTCAATATCAGCCGAGTGGTGGTTCTGGCGGCACAGGTCAACCAGGTATTCCCGGACGCCCAGGAAGCCCCGGCACTCCGGGAAGCCCAGGAGGACCAGGATTTGGTGGTGGCAGTGGTGGACAGTATCAGCCGAGTGGCGGGTCAGGCGGCGTAGGTCAACCAGGTATCCCTGGACGCCCAGGAAGTCCCGGCACTCCGGGAAGCCCAGGAGGACCAGGATTAGGAGGTGGCAGTGGTGGACAGTATCAGCCGAGTGGCGGTTCAGGCGGACCTGGCGGAGTTGGCGGTGGTGGAGGACCCGGCGGGCCTGGAAGCACAGGTGGTCAATATCAGCCGAGTGGTGGTTCTGGCGGCACAGGTCAACCAGGTATCCCTGGACGCCCAGGAAGCCCCGGCACTCCGGGAAGCCCAGGAGGACCAGGATTAGGAGGTGGCAGTGGTGGACAGTATCAGCCGAGTGGCGGATCAGGCGGACCTGGCGGAGTTGGCGGTGGTGGAGGACCCGGCGGGCCTGGAAGCACAGGTGGTCAATATCAGCCGAGTGGTGGTTCTGGCGGCACAGGTCAACCAGGTATTCCCGGACGCCCAGGAAGCCCCGGCACTCCGGGTAGTCCAGGAGGACCAGGATCTGGAGGTGGAAGTGGTGGACAGTATCAGCCGAGTGGCGGACCTGGCGGAGTTGGCGGAGTTGGCGGTGGTGGAGGACCCGGCGGGCCTGGAAGCACAGGTGGTCAATATCAGCCGAGTGGTGGTTCTGGCGGCACAGGTCAACCAGGTATTCCCGGACGCCCAGGAAGCCCCGGCACTCCGGGTAGTCCAGGAGGACCAGGATCTGGAGGTGGAAGTGGTGGACAGTATCAGCCGAGTGGCGGACCTGGCGGAGTTGGCGGTGGTGGAGGACCCGGCGGGCCTGGAAGCACAGGTGGTCAATATCAGCCGAGTGGTGGTTCTGGCGGCACAGGTCAACCAGGTATCCCTGGACGCCCAGGAAGTCCCGGCACTCCGGGAAGCCCAGGAGGACCAGGATTAGGAGGTGGCAGTGGTGGACAGTATCAGCCGAGTGGCGGTTCAGGCGGACCTGGCGGAGTTGGCGGTGGTGGAGGACCCGGCGGGCCTGGAAGCACAGGTGGTCAATATCAGCCGAGTGGTGGTTCTGGCGGCACAGGTCAACCAGGTATCCCTGGACGCCCAGGAAGCCCCGGCACTCCGGGAAGCCCAGGAGGATCAGGATTAGGAGGTGGCAGTGGTGGACAGTATCAGCCGAGTGGCGGTTCAGGCGGACCTGGCGGAGTTGGCGGTGGTGGAGGACCCGGCGGGCCTGGAAGCACAGGTGGTCAATATCAGCCGAGTGGTGGTTCTGGCGGCACAGGTCAACCAGGTATTCCCGGACGCCCAGGAAGCCCCGGCACTCCGGGAAGCCCAGGAGGACCAGGATTTGGTGGTGGCAGTGGTGGACAGTATCAGCCGAGTGGCGGTTCAGGCGGACCTGGCGGAGTTGGCGGTGGTGGAGGACCCGGCGGGCCTGGAAGCACAGGTGGTCAATATCAGCCGAGTGGTGGTTCTGGCGGCACAGGTCAACCAGGTATTCCCGGACGCCCAGGAAGCCCCGGCACTCCGGGAAGCCCAGGAGGACCAGGATTTGGTGGTGGCAGTGGTGGACAGTATCAGCCGAGTGGCGGCTCAGGCGGCGTAGGTCAACCAGGTATTCCCGGAAGGCCAGGAAGCCCTGGCACTCCGGGTAGTCCAGGAGGACCAGGATTTGGAGCTGGCAGTGGTGGACAGTATCAGCCGAGTGGCGGATCAAGCGGTCCTGGTGGTGGTGGAGGACCCGGCGGGCCTGGAAGCACAGGTGGTCAATATCAACCGAGTGGTGGGTCTGGCAGCACAGGTCAACCAGGTATTCCCGGACGCCCAGGAAGCCCCGGCACTCCGGGTAGTCCAGGAGGACCAGGATCTGGAGGTGGAAGTGGTGGACAGTATCAGCCGAGTGGCGGACCTGGCGGAGTTGGCGGTGGTGGAGGTCCCGGCGGGCCTGGAAGCACAGGTGGTCAATACCAACCGAGTGGTGGTTCTGGCAGCACAGGTCAACCAGGTATTCCCGGACGCCCAGGAAGTCCCGGCACTCCGGGAAGCCCAGGAGGACCAGGATTTGGTGGTGGCAGTGGTGGACAGTATCAGCCGAGTGGCGGCTCAGGCGGCGTAGGTCAACCAGGTATCCCTGGACGCCCAGGAAGCCCTGGCACTCCGGGAAGCCCAGGAGGACCAGGATTAGGAGGTGGCAGTGGTGGACAGTATCAGCCGAGTGGCGGACCTGGCGGAGTTGGCGGTGGTGGAGGTCCCGGCGGGCCTGGAAGCACAGGTGGTCAATATCAACCGAGTGGTGGTTCTGGCAGCACAGGTCAACCAGGTATTCCCGGACGCCCAGGAAGCCCCGGCACTCCGGTAAGCCCAGGAGGACCAGGATTTGGTGGTGGCAGTGGTGGACAGTATCAGCCGAGTGGCGGCTCAGGCGGCGTAGGTCAACCAGGTATCCCTGGACGCCCAGGAAGCCCTGGCACTCCGGGAAGCCCAGGAGGACCAGGATTTGGAGCTGGCAGTGGTGGACAGTATCAGCCGAGTGGCGGTTCCGGCGGACCTGGCGGTGGTGGAGGACCCGGCGGGCCTGGAAGCACAGGTGGTCAATATCAGCCGAGTGGTGGTTCTGGCGGCACAGGTCAACCAGGTATTCCCGGACGCCCAGGAAGCCCCGGCACTCCGGTAAGCCCAGGAGGACCAGGATTTGGTGGTGGCAGTGGTGGACAGTATCAGCCGAGTGGCGGCTCAGGCGGCGTAGGTCAACCAGGTATTCCCGGAAGGCCAGGAAGCCCTGGCACTCCGGGTAGTCCAGGAGGACCAGGATTTGGAGCTGGCAGTGGTGGACAGTATCAGCCGAGTGGCGGATCAAGCGGTCCTGGTGGTGGTGGAGGACCCGGCGGGCCTGGAAGCACAGGTGGTCAATATCAACCGAGTGGTGGGTCTGGCAGCACAGGTCAACCAGGTATTCCCGGACGCCCAGGAAGCCACGGGACTCCGGGAAGCCCAGGAGGTCCAGGATTTGGAGGTGGCAGTGGTGGACAGTATCAGCCGAGTGGTGGTTCTGGCGGCACAGGTCAACCAGGTATTCCCGGACGCCCAGGAAGCCCCGGCACTCCGGGAAGTCCGGGAGGACCAGGATTTGGAGGTGGCAGTGGTGGCCAATATCAACCAATTGTAGAAGGCGGGGAAGGTGCATTAGGTAATGTATATTTATAACTTCATTTTTATTCACTTTGTCACCAAAAAGAACTTTACATTATTAATTTCAATAAGGATGGTCTCGTTTCGAGTTTATAGATTTATTCTTGTTAGTTTCCGATAACGCGATTGCATACATAAGAGATTAGACACTAACATTTTACAAGCAGAAAGCTTGACCATGTGCTTCACTTTTTCCACCCTTTTATGTTAAACGAATGGGACTGGCAAACGCTAAATTAATCTTGATTAAGATGAATTTGTTGAGAAAAAGTTAATTTCCCAGTCATTATGAGGCATTTGCAAATCATTCACTTGAAATCACATACAGATATATTAGGTTTGGACAATATCTTATGCAATATCGCTCGAGTTTGTTGAAATCACTTGACATTACCCGAGAAATTGAAGGTGGTGTTTAATTTTAGTGGAACCGATACAGATTTGGAAGATAGGTCTGTTAGCGTTGTTATTATTCAAAATATTTCACTCATTAATTATTATTTGGCAATTTCTTCCAGCTAAACCGAAACCACCGCAGCCAGATAGCCAAATAACCACAGTTACAACAAATCCTAGTACGGGTACGTCAGTAAACCCGGTATACCCAAGTTCCCCAGGATCTACCGGCTTCCCTGGTTCACCAGGAAGCCCAGGTTCACCAGGAAGCCCAGGTACACCAGGGAGCCCGGGACAACCAGGTAGCGCAGGTGCACCAGTAAGCTCAGGTTCACCTGGAAGCCCAGGTTTAACAGGATACCCGGGATCAACAGGATACCCAGGAATTCCCGGTTCACCAGGAAGCCCAGGTACACCAGGAATCCCCGGTTCACCAGGAAGCCCAGGTACACCAGGAAGCCCAGGTTTAACAGGATACCCGGGATCAACAGGATACCCAGGAATCCCCGGTTCACCAGGAAGCCCAGGTACACCAGGAAGTCCTGGTGCACCAGGATTTCCAGGTACACCTGGATATCCAGGATACCCAGGATTCCCAGGATATCCATGTTCAACGAACACCGCCTGCAATTCGAACATTCAAAGACCACCATCATATCCTGAAAATGGATATCCATATCCGGGAATACCAATGGGAGTTCATCCACCAAATAACCGACCGCAACAAGGTTTTCAGCCTACGACATATCCCAATATGCCTTTGTTTATTGTCCCATACCCGTTACCCATTGTACCCAATCCCACATCATGTCCCTGCTATTTAGTACAAAACCAAACCAGCGATGTAACTTCAACCACGGTCCCTCCATTGCCAGTAGGTCCAGCAAATGGTCAGCAATATCCTTCGCAACCATTTTATAACTCGATGAACGTTCCATACGGTGTTATAGGTTATATTCCTGTAATATTTTTCCCGTTCTGTCCGGGTAATGACACTTCCTCACAAATAATTCAACCCATGTTCCCAACTGCTTTGACCATTCCGTATTCCTGCGCGCAATGTAACCAAAACTATAAAATTGGACAGCAATCCGACGCGTCATATAATAATAATTTACAACGAGCTCTCCCAGAATTTAGCGTTGATCCCAAATCTATAAACAATAGTATCAAATCACCTATTAGAAAAGCAATGAGAAAACGTAGGATTAAAAATGGAGAATAGTTTGTATATATTTTAAGAATGTAATTTATTGATACCTAAATTATTTTTAAAATTTCCCTCAACATTCAACAATGAGTTTTGAATATGAGAGGAAATTTTACAGAATCTGTCCAGTTTGATTTAAACCAAGAGTTGATTATTCAGGACACATTCTCAAAAAAAAATCTTGCTGATTATCTGTAAAATATTTTTTATTTGCCTTTGTTTCTAATTAATTACATAATATTTAAGCTTTTGGTTATGTTTGAAATTTGATGTATGTACCAAAAATTTAAAATTTCACGATATCATGTACTCCCCCATTATAATTGGCAGCAGTTAAATTTGTTATACATTATCATTGTATTATTATGTATGAATAAATAAATAAATAAATAATGTAAATTAAATTGATTGAATATCGCATCGCATACCCTACTTTTTATGTATTATTTTATTTGACAAATTAAACATTATTGAAAAAATATCAACAATGTGAATTTTGAAAAGTGGTATTTTTAGGTAACTTTTGATTTTTGTAATATGAATATTTGATTGATTGATTAAATTTTATGAACTTTATATTTGACTATGTGTCTCTAATTATTAAGAAATGCCTACAAAAATCCATGTTAAAAAGATTTTTTTTCTCTGATAATTAATTTTGTTCAACATTGACTCATGTATTATGTATGGCTGTTTTGGTTTTTTTTTTCGAAAAATTAACACACCTATTAATTTTTTTGGTCAGCTCTGGTACCAAACTAATATATTTTTTTGCTTTGTAATTTACAAAAAATGATGATGATGTTTACTTGTATTAAAAAGACCGTGTTATGTACTTATGTAAAATATAGACAACGATAGGTATATCTTAAAAATGGGGGAGGCAGAAATGACATTATGTCCAAAATTAATAACACCTACTATTATAAAATACATAATATAAACATTGTGTTTTGCCAAAAATTCGTACAGCTTTTGTAATAAAACTCTTTTAAAATTATTATTTTATTGTTTTTATTCACGCCTAAATTAAAAGTACATATAGTAAAGTTTTGATCTATTAACGATGTCAGAAGGTTTCAAGGCAGATCACCAAAGATATGAAGGCACATCTGGGAGTCGACCTTGCAGGAGGTTAACCCCACCTCTAAAACTTGAACCCACAAGGCCTTAAAAGCAAATCATATTTGATTTCAAGGATGGATTTCTTACCAAGAAATAAGCAAAGTTTTCAATCCAGTGGGTAAACATTAAGATGACCTTTTGATTTGAGGTTCTTAGTCATCCCAGGCAATTTTTTAAGTGATTCAAATCAATAGCCCAGTGGTTACGACGCCGGCTTTCGTACTGGAAGTCGCGGATTTGCGCCGACCTCCTGTATACGAAATCTTCCTTCCTCTTTCACCACAGAAGCTTTTAATATCTCACTGTGAATGAGTCAATGTGCATTTGTGTTCACTTTTTTGAGCTCAGATTCATTTTATAAAAAAAAGTATAAGCATGTTTTGAGATACTCCAAAGTGCCTGGAGTACAGATTGGGAATTACGGCGTGTGACTGATATAAAACAAGCATACTTGTTTACTTTTCAATTATTTGAACAGGGATTTTTAACCTTTTTTATTGTTTTTTTTTAATAAATATATTTGTGTTATACAAATACACTCTTTGACTCGATTTAATATATTATTACTCACATTTGAACCCACATTCACAAAATATTCATTCATGCATTCCGCTATCATTATCTCATCATCGATCAATCCTCCATCTATTCTTAGCTGCTCCACAGCAGTCTCCTTTCGTCTTTGGGAAGTATATTCACGAACAACGTTCCAGATTGTCTTCGACGTGATGATTACTTTCCTCGATTTTTCTCTTATAATAATTCATTTTTGTAGTTTTAATTGTCCGATGGCAAGTACCTTTGTACCGTGAGTAATACCTTGCAAGCTCCTCGTTCAACGGGAACCTCATTGTCTGCCTATGCAGCCTGTCTCGCTTTCGGATACACTTAAGCAGACCATCAGTTATCCAATGTTTTATTTTAAACATAGAATTAGGGATTGTTTTAGTTAATGTATTGCGTTTAATGTGATCACTCAACGTTCGTATAAAGCACTCCAACACCAAGTTTGGGTCGTCGGCAATAAAGACATCCGACCAGCTTTCTCTTTCAAGTTCTTTTAAAAGAGCATCGAAGTTAATTTTATTGACAGTTTTCCTATTATTGGGTTTCATTTTCTCTTTAAATTCTATTATAGTCGTATAATGATCCGAGAAAGAAGGTCTGATAATACCCGAATTAAAATTTATTTTACTTCTAACAAATATGTGGTCGATACGGGTCTTTGTAAACTGTGTTTCTCTGGTAGGTTTATTTATCGCCGACACAATACCATGCTCCGACAACGAATATTTATACTCCTCGACATATTTATTTTTCTCTAATATATTATTTATGTTAAAATCTCCAGCTATTATATTTATTTTACCTTTAGGCAGTTCAGTCAGAAGACGGTCAAGAACTCTCAGAAACTCATCCATGTCTGTCTGTGATGGGGACCGATACATTCCGAGAAATGATATACCGCCTTTTAAGCAATTAATACTTACCACATTCGCAAAACTAGCATTCACAACATTATTTATCGGGCCTAAAGACTCCCTAACAAACACAATTACTCCCTCAGTTCTGTTTTTGTGGTTAGATGATTGGAACATTTTATATCCATCTAAACTGATGCTTAAGTCTTTGTTCTCCAACCAGCATTCTGTCAAAATGATTAAATCCGGGTCGAGCGAGAGAGACATCAAAAACGTCACAAAGTTATCAAAGTTCCTAACTACACTTCTAATATTAACCTGAATCATCTTTATTTTAACAAAACACATTACAGATGACAACTATACATTAAATGTAGAAACAGTATAAATGTATGGACTTAAACTTAGTTGACCTCCATCGAGATGGGTCACATGTTACATAGTATATTATTGATTTAAACAGGTAGGTACAACATGTTCTAGAGAGAGAGAAAAAATATCAATAGGAAAACTCTTAGTATATAAGTGAAATATGAAAACAGCTAAAGATAAATTCAACACAAATGGAGATCGCAAGAAGAAGGGAAGGGGAAAAAAGGGAGGAAGGGGTGTGGGAAAGAAAAAGAATCAACAAGCTATCGCGAATTAGTAGAATTGGTTAAAAGAGCTCTGGAGATCTGTTTCTTGAAGACATGATGTGGACTGCCAAGTATATCAAGAGAGCACTGCAGGGAATCATAACCTCTGGCCATTCCGATACAGAGGCTTCCTCAAACCCACATATGCCCTTGGTGTGGAAAACCGAAAAATATTAGTTGATCTGGTTAAGGTCGGAACACGGGAGCTGAGCATAGATAAAAGTTCTGAAGTATCGAATTCCGACCTGCATATCTTACCCAGAGTACAAATCTCCTGCAGCTCACGTCTGAGTTCAAGTGTGGGCATAGAACCACAACATGGTGTACCACCAAAACGTTTGCGTGTCCAACGGTAAAGGTATTCTGGATCTTTTCGAGTTGCATCTTGTACTTTTCGTAATATGGATTCCATATAGGTGCACAATATTCCAATCTTGATCTCACAAGCGACTATGCTACTAATATGCGACTAACATGCAAACTACAAGCGATCGTGATAATAATATCTACTCCATATGAATATTACGAATCATTCAAGAATCTGTAAATTTGTTAATATTTGTTTAATAAAATACTAGCTTTCCCGACAGATGTTGTCCTGTGTTTCTGTTCCTAACTATGAATATTGAATTCGAATTTGTACGGTGATGAATTAATTATCATTTGACCAATGTAATTCCGCCGATGCGTCTGTTTTAAACCTTATATACCTATTCCATCCGCGTTCTTTCTATTGCATCAACTATCTAACAATTGACAGTTTCTGTCAAAATTTCAAAATTGGAATAAAAATTATATGAAAATAAAGATCAAATAAATAAAAAAAAATTGTTTAACTTTTCCACAAATGTGTGGAAAAATTAAACATTTTTTTTATTTGATCTTTATTTTCAAATAAACTCCACCAAGAATGTTGCATGCATGTTCATCAGTTAGTTAATTTTATTAAAAATATATGGACAAATTACTAAAAAGGTTTCCTACATAGAGTTTTCTTTACTTTTCTAATTTTTCACTTCTTTCTTAATTATTTCTTTCATAAGAACCTTCTCCTGATAAAAGCCAACACGACAAAGAAAAGAATCAGCGAAATCGGTCTATCCGTTTAGGCGTGATGCGATGACCACGGAAAATAGCTCTCCATTTTCAAATATATTATCTACATAATAATTCAGTAATGTATGTATATTTATTTATTTATTTATTTATTTATTTATTTGTTTCACTCCAACTGTATGTAAGAGCATCACGCTAAAACCGTAGGTTCTGCGTTGAATATTTTTCTTCGCAGTTTTTCGCAAATACAATTGTATAGTGGAAATAAAATACGCACTAAACGCCAAAAATGAAAAAAATGAGTTGAGTATGAGGAAATGTTCTATAAACCATTGTCAATGGCTTAAATATTGCACTAAGTCCATATCGATGATCTAAAGGCGTAAAAAAACAGATCAATAAATCATCATAGTACCATGTCTGTATGGGGGAAAAATCAGTTTTATTAGATTATCTCAAAATGAAGTTTTTGGCGTTTAGTGCGTATTTTATTTCCACTATACAATTGTGGTAATCTGAGATACAAATATTTACATTTCATTAAATATATTTTAAATTATTTACAAATTTCTAAAAATTTAAAATCTTCATACAAAAATGAGAAAGTCATGTTTTAAAAGTAAAATTATACGTCTAAATTTTGTGTAGAACTGTAGCATTACGGTATGAAAATGTACAAAATCGATCGAAGTTTGATTTGAAATACAAAAAATATAAGTAGAAGTCTTTTAATTCTTATTTTATAAAGATTTTCACCGAAACTTCTTATAAAATATGTACGCCATGACAGATGACTAAAGCCGGTAAAGCAGCGTTCGCTTGCACCCTCTCTCTCCTAAGGTACCTCATTAAATGTATCACTACAGTCATAAGTAGGTCAACTATACATAATATAATACTAGGTAGGTAGGTATCTATATCTACACACAGGTTTTCATTAGGAACAACTACACGTATTATAATACTAGGTAGGTAGGTACCTATGTATAACTACATTCTTCTTTTAATTTTTTCGCGTATTCAACAGTGAGTATTAATTTTTCCTCATCTTCTATTTTTTTATAAATATTGAAAGTGACATTAGTTTTTCAAATTTTTCGCATATTTAGCAGTGACTCTTATTTTTTCCTTTTTTGAAACATTAGCTGGGTACACATTCTAAATCTTGGCGTGAAAAATTTTGAAAATGATAGATTATCAGCTATAACATTTGACCGATAATCGCTCATTTTTAAAATCTTAGCGAAATTTTTTTTGAAAATGAGCGATTATCGGTCAAATCTTAAAGATAAATCGTTACGTGTGTACTCAGTTATTAAGATAAAATATATACTCCTGCCGTCGTAGACAAATTCAAATTGGCGTTCGACTACAAAGATATCGCTAATGTATAGTGCGAAAAAATTAACTGTCCACTGTAACATAATATAAACATTTATTCAAACCAAACAATGATCCTTATAATATAAAATATAAAAAGTGGACAGTTAATTTTCTTCCTCTACATTGTCGAAGTCGTTTGTAGTCGATTGCCAAATGCATTTTGTCTAGGCCTACTGGTCCTGAGAAGGGGAAAGCTGCATACAAAACCTGTTCAATAACCTACGGCTCAAGTCTGACTAGCCAAATCAACAACGTAAAGCAAGACGGGTATCAGCTAGTATAAGATAAGAAGATGTTATTATATTATGTAGGCGCTTAAGAACCAGGAAAAGGAATACAATGTGGCTCTCTCCAACTTCACTGGAAGCTTGATATCGACAAGAATGACAAGATGCACATGATTCTGAGACATGAAAAAATCTGAGAATTCTGAGAAAGCATTGTTGTTAAGAAAGTGAAGGTACCTTTATATTACAGCAAGTTAATTTACTTATAATTAAAATAATTCCAAAGATTTTAAATAGGAATTAGGTAAGTAATTATCGCATTTTTTAAATGATATTTTGAATCATATTTATAAACTTGACCTTCAATAGCGTTAAGCAAAAGTGCAAGCACGGAAGCAACATGTTGTGGATTTAGCAAAAAATGATCAATTTACATTATTTTCTAAGACCATTAAAATATATTTTTTAAATCTCCGGCTTGTGGGTTATGTATATTATATACAATCCATTGCAAGTTTTTTGTGCTGAAAAACAGTTTATAAAAACGTGGATAATTAACATTTGCATAAAAGGTTACGTACTTCTGCCGTAAAACAACGAAATACATTTCTTTTCGTGCTATGCTTGAACTGTTGATAATAATAATTGTCATAGAGTCGGCGCGTAAGACTCGTCGCACCGCAATTGTATGAAATGCCGCAATTCGTTGCAACCTAATCGTGTAAAGTGTGGATAATATTCTTTTGGGAATTATAAGGTATGTTTTAGATTAAAAATAGAAAGTGGCGAAAGAAAGAATGAAGGGAGTGCTTTGGAGGGTAAGTAAAAAAAAACATTATGATGAAAAATTTCACCTACTTTTCCCGAACCACCAGCGGCACTAGGTATGATGATATGCAAGAAAAAATAACAGACTCTAACAATTCATTACTAATGTTAGATTTTTTAATGGAACAAACCACTACGGGCTTACAACCGTCTTCTTCTGTTATTTCGAAGGCTGGCTTAGTGTGATCACTTTACGTTAACAACGTTCGCCATTAGGATATTCAATTATGATGAAACTAAACCTAAAATCTTTTTATTATTTTATACCTATTGAGAGACTACATGACGATGCAAGAATGATTAATTTCTAAATTATGAATAACGATGCCTTGAATATGTTGGATTGGAACAAATACATGTAAAATATCGATGGGGAATTTGAAGAGATTAGGATTAACATAGTTCATAATGCAGTTGAAGAAAAACATGATAAAGAAAAACAAGTAAAAGATGATCTGATCACCATACTACGGAATTCACACAATTGCGGTGAAGCTTGTTCATCGCAAATTTTTGAGATAAGAATATAATTTACCTATTATCGCATAGGATTACCTTTCGAGAATATTTTGTATGACTTCTTGCTACTTGCGCTGGAGATTAAGAATTACTAGACTGTCGGATCGTCGTGTGACGTTGATCTTATAGTTTTCAAGTACATGGTGGCGTATCATTTCGATTCGACTAAATTGATTGAAAAGATAACATTTCATGTAGGTAGGCACAAACCTATAGAGCATTGTCCTAGTGGGTTGATTCAATGTAATGTTTAACTGATATTTGCAACTTAATAAACTTATAAATAACGAACTGAAAAAGGATGTTGAATCAGAACTGCAAACACCAGTAAAGATCACCTCATTCAGACCCAACACTAGTGGCAGAATGTCGGCAACGATAGTTATAGATGCCATAAGAGCCTCGAATATAGTATTGCCACCTTGGCTGTGGATAGGTTGGTCAAAATGCAAGATAAGGAAAAGAATTAACATACTACAATGTTATCGATGCTGGGAGACTGGACACATAGCCTCAAAATGCACAGGTAAAAACAGGCAACAAGATTGTAGAAGATGTGGAAAGGGGGGGCATAAAGCTGCTGATTGTGTAAATACACCATACTGTCCACTGTGTGAAGTATCGGAGCACAGAGCCGGGACCACAAGCTGTCCTATCTTCAAGACACAAGCCGTTTTCCCCAAAATATTACCAGAGAAATACACACACTAAAACCGGAATACCCTAATGAAAAAAGGTCCTCTAGAGACCTTTGTTCGCAGGAGAGAAAAAATAGCTACGAGCATGTCTAATAAATTCCTACAGATAAACCTGGGAAGAAGTAAAGAGGCACATGAAGTAATGAAAAAGACCGCTGCATCATATGATATAGACGTTATTTTAATCAGCGAACCGAACAAAAAAATTATTCAAAACCATGGCCCATGGATAGCAGATACGAAAGGCGATGCAGCTATCCAAATAATGAAAGCAAACATTTTAGTGGAAAAGAGAAAACGCGGCACAGGATTTGTATAGGTCGATGTGAATCAATATAGAATCATTTCATGCTACATTAGTCCAAACTGCGATATTGCCGAGTTCGATGGTTTTTTATCGGCTCTAACAGATGAAATTAAATGCGTAGGAAGAGAGATAATAATTGGAGGAGACTTTGAGAGATAATAATGGGGATCAAAAAAAGAAGATTCACGAGGTAAAAAAGTAACTGAATGGGCAGCAGAAAATAATTTGATTGTTCAAAATACAGGAGATCGTCCCACTTTTATTAGAAATGAACAGACATCAATAATCGATATAACCTTTACCACGGAAAAAGTAAACCAGCTTATCAAAGACTGGAAGGTGCTGGAAGACGAATCCCTCAGCCTACACCAATACATATCCTTTTCCGTGAACTCAAAGCAGAATAAAGATAACTACAGGACTAAGCGCGCAGGATGGAATATTAATAAATGGACCAAAGAAATATTTAGAGACACATTAAACACAGAATTTAGAAAATTTTCACAACCGAATGCCTACGAGTTCACAGAAGCTATAACAAGAGCGTGCAACGCCAGTATGCTACAAAAAGACGACAAGTACTAAACACAGGCCACAGTTTTGGTGGAACGGTGACATCTCCAGGGAAAGCCCATTTACTAGTGTGGGATGTGATTTTGCTGGCCCAATATATGTGAAATGTAGTAATTTGCGAAATGCCAAACAGGTAAAATCTTACATTTGTCTTTTTGTATGCTTGGCTACAAAGGCCATTCATTTAGAATTAGTTAGTAATCTCACTACTGAAACTTTTCTGGGAGCACTAAGGCGCTTTATTTCTAGACGGTCTATGCCGACAAAGATATTTTGTGATAATGCTGCAACTTTTAAGGGGGCGTCTGCTGAGCTCAATTTTTTGTTTGAGTAAAAATGGGGATTACATAACTAGTAAATTAGCTGAAAGTAGAATAGAATGGAAGTTTATAACTCCTGTCTCACCACATGTGGGGGGTGGTGGTGTTCGTAAATGAGAGACTCCGTGTTGTTTTGAAGATGTTTATTTCACGAGGTGATGCAGCGAAAAGAGAGCGAGAACGCTTGGGTGAGAACCGACCTGCGTAGTTAAATATATGCATCCCTGTCTATTCACAGCGGTGCATACTGGCATCCTTGTCTCGCCTATTGAGTCAATACAGCCGCGCTTGTCAAACCAGTGTTGACAGCCAACAAAAATTTATCCATTCTCCCACCTGAAATACCCAAGGTATTTCACCAAGTGTCAGAGAAGATGGAGCAAGGCAGCATGTACCCCAGGAGGGCCATTATAGCATACTGAAAAGCTATTCAATTAGAAAATAAATTACAAAACAATAGAAAAGATTCGTCACCCAAGGTCCTCGTTGATACAAAATAAAATTAAATTAATTAAATTTCCTTCAATTTTTTCAAATCAATAAAAAAAATTTAAAACCAAATAAATGTCTGCATACCTTGTAAAGCAGACTCTATTGAACTAAAATGTAAGTACCAAAATTTATGTACCTCGTTATACAAAGCAATATCTGCATCTTTTTTGTCAAGCAGACCTAATCAGAAAAAAAATGAAAAAATATTTATCCATATTACTATGAACTATTAAAAAAAAATAAACATAATTAATTAATAACGAAAATCTTCTTAAAAATTTCATCTTGGTCCGTCCCTGTGTTGACTTGATTCCCCAATGTTGAATTCACTGAAGTTGTTTAGCGAAGATCCAAACCATTTTTTCCAATGTCCTTCTTGTTACTAATTAATTCAATTCAAAATTCATGTGTTTATATTTGAAATATTATTATTTAAGTTAATTTAAATTTAATTTCTTGATGTGTCAACTATTTTACAAATTTATATTCTTGATGTTGCCAAATATTTTATTTATTTATATTCTTGATGTAAATTTATTTTTAATTTCATTTTAAATCAAAATTTTTAATTAATTATTTGCTTCTTTCTTCAAATCTTGAGTTTATGTATGTTGATGCATTTGATCATTAAATTTTAATAAACATTTTATTATATTAGTTTATAATTTTGTTTGTCCTACTTGCATTCTTCTACAGGTTCTGTTGTCTCAACCGGTATTGGTAATGGAGCCACCTTGGTGATATGTCTTGTAATTAAGCCCCTTTTCGTTCTTATCTCCAGACTTCTTACGATGTTGTCAGATCCTTTGAGACATCTTTCCACTCTGCCCAACGGCCATATTAATGGTGGAACTCCCTCCTCTTGAATAAGAACAAGCTCTCCAGGTTGTTTGGCTCTCTCCTGTAGGGTGTGGAAATAGTTTCTTCGCCACCGTTCCCAGAACAATGAAAACAATGCCATTAGTTTTTTGTAATGTGCAAGTTGAGAAGTGGGTAACCGACTTACCAGGGGACTCGGCAAGGCCTTGAGACATTCTGAGGTAAGGAAGTGACCAGGGGTAAGGACTTCAAAGTCATCGGGGTGAACGGATAATGGAAGAATGGGTCGACTGTTGAGGACACCCTCTATCTGCACCAGCACCGTGTACATGTCTTCATAGGACAAAAGTTGAGAACCTAAAACCTTTTTAAGCAAAATTTTTACCTGTTTTACTTGACTTTCAAAAATTCCACCACAATGCGGAGAAACTGGCGTGGAGAATTTCCAATCTATCATTTGATCAGCTAGGTCCTGATAAATAATATCCTGATTTGTTTCTAAAAATTTATATAAGTATTTTAATTCAGAGAATGCACCCCTAAAATTACCTCCGTTGTCAGTGAAAATCTTCTGTGGTTTACCTCGTCGACTAATAAAGCGTGATATGACCCAAGTAGGGAGGCATGTAGTGATAAAAATTCATTACTGCAAAAGTGATTAGGTTTGTCTAGTAAGGGACAATGTGTGGGGTCTGCCAAGAGACCGAACGTGGGAACAGGAAACAGCTTCGCAAAATACCGGGTTCGGAGGGACATTAATAACAATTAGTGCCATTTTTAATAGATTTTGAAACCCAATAGTTGAATTTTTTTTGTAGGGATTTGGAACTCTGATTTTGAGACTCATAAATAAAAGCTTAAATAAACACCCGAGTTAGCCTGAAATTTAAAAAGCAAGACAAAAGACGTTCGGAGAATTCTGATGGGTCGTAGAAATGTCACACGTGTGACCAAAGCCATCAAATAGTCAGTGGCGTCCGTTTTCACGACTCTGTAGAAAATTGGGGGGAGTTTAGACGAAACATACAAAACAATACAAAATTACCAATTTAAAGATCGTCTAATGAGGGTTCCTTACAAACGCGGGAGGCCTAAGATCCATAGTTGTTCACAGTCACCAGAAGGAGGGAGAATAATGCGATTTACTCGGTTGAATTGCAAAATTCGGTTAATCACTAGAAAATGTAGAATCGAACTCAAATAATGCACGTATAGAGGAAAGAAATTAATGTAATACGGAATTAACAAAGGAATTAAACTGGAAATTTTGTAACATTTTGCGCGAAAGTTTTGATTGAAAAATAATATAAATATAGCGAAACAGACTACCATTCCACGCCACTGGCGGGGTGTGGTCACTTAACGACCCAGGGCTATTGATCAATTGATTTATAGATCTTTCTGTGAATCGAGGGTGGCTACCCAGGGACGGTGTTAGTCTCCAGAAAGTGAACGCTGTCCAAGATTGGGGAGCGAATTTAGGTAAATCCGCGAGTCAAATAAAAATTAGCTAGGAAAAAAGGGTTGAAACGTAACGATAATTTAACGTCGTTTTCCATTATGGTGAAATACAAATGGTTGCTAGCGTAGAGTTTAGGAAACTATAAGAGGGGATGGATGTTGGAGAAATGGAAAAGCAGAGGGACTCAAGGTTAGAAGAAAAGAGGAAACGCACCCATTTAGTATTCGACGAATATAAGAACAAAAAGAAAAAAAAAATAGAATTTAGACATTTTAATTTCTTGTTTTCTTAACACCCTTCGCTACAGCGGTGGTGGGTGTGTACCTGAAGAGGGCCCTGGAAGGTACGAAATTGAACCGAGGAGTAGGGTGTGAGATCAGGATTGGGTGAGAGGAGTCCACGTGGACCCAAACGGGCAGTCTCCAGACATTGATTGGTCTTTTGAGACAAATTTGAATGATCGGGGGAGTTTCACGGGGGTGGTGGCTAGTTGTCTTAGGAAGGGAGAAGATATAATCTCGTGCACGGGGGTTGACAAAGGTTGATTGTTACGGGTTGTTGATTGCTACGATCTCCTCCGAGAGAGGTAGTTACGGTTGATAGGTACGATCTCCTCCGAGAGAGGTTGTTACGAGTTGGTTGTTGTTATCGAAGATCGGATCGAGTTGATTGTTATCGGGAAATTGAACGGGAGAGCCGATAGTTACGAACCCTTGTGGTACGAAAGAATTAGTTACGTAAAAAAATTCTTTCACGCGAACTTACGAACCTGTCGTGCGGCGGGAGTTTAAAAGTGACTTTTCTGGAGGGAATCATGTTATGTCTCCGACGTGGAGAGGAGATAAATTCTCCATGAGTCGTGCGCGTAAGACATAGTTCGCGAGTAAAGTGAAAAAAAATAATAATCAGGGCATCTACACATAGCCATATTCAGTGGGCGAATTTGGTTCACCATCTCCACTAAATTCTAAATTTACTTATTAATATCTATTCAAAGTTTTCAACAAGACAATATATTTTGGTGGCTAAAGAATTTCTACCAGACAGACATATTATTTTTATTTTTGGCATTATAATTAATAAATTGTGCAACGGGATCATCTCGATAAATAAACGACTAAGTAAACAGTTTCTGATAATAATAACGTGTGTACGGTGTGTGTGATAATCCAAGGGAATTACTCGACGGGAATACTCAGCACTCAGGAGGCCAATTCAATGTATGTACCTTTTTTTTTTAATCTTCATCAACGGCCTGGGAATTCACTTCAAGAGATTTAGGGAAGTCAGGGCTGCAGAAACCAACGATTCCGAGCGAATCGACCGGAACCAATATATATCGATACTTGAAAGGCCAATTAGCGTAAGCGACAAAAACCCAATTTTACAGGAGAGGTTTTTTTTGTTTAAAAAATTAAAAAAAAATCTAGGACTCTTGAGGTTTTGCTACACATTCATTAAAAATATAACAAATCGATGTGTTAATGATTCTTATATAAATAAGCATGCTTTCTGGTACTTATGGTGCTTACGATAATTTTGCCGGACTAATTAGCTCACCGAAATGTACGTTCGCGTCGGTTACGCTAATTTTGTATGAGATTTACATGTACGAATCATGATTATGTATGGTTCAGTACAGTACTGAATACACTTGGTATACTCTTAATATTACTTACTTAATAATATAGTAATTTACTCCAATTGTAAATAGCAAACTCCAGACAGTACCAGGTTATGTTTTTGATTAAACTAAATATAAACCTATAAAAATGTTAAAATTTTTAACCTTTTGTATTATATTGGAAAAAAAAAACACCTTTCTTAAACAATATTACGATTAAAAATAGTAAATTTAATAATCAAACATTAAATAAAAAAAATACACAGTTATTGAACTTCACGTCTTCTTCATCGGTTTCGGGGAGCTCGTCAGAATTTGTGGTTGAACCGCTATGATATCTCTCGGGAATAATCATTTTGTCACACAGATTCTTTAAATCCTTAAATTTTGCATCATTTATTTTAAAATTAGTGTTGTATAGTGAGGGCCATATTCTATTAATTGAATATTTTGTCAGGTTATTTTTAATGCAAATGTTATCTTTATAGTTAATGTTATCTTGCCGTGAGGTTGTCGGCGAAGAATAGCACCTGTGCTCTTTTTGCTGATTTTTCGAACATCCTATAAGAGGCAGGAAATCGAAAAATCAGATCAGGACCGTGAGGTTGACCACTACACGTCCTTAAATCTCAACTGGTCAGAAAAGGCACAATGAGCCTCGGACGCATTCAAGCGCAATGGAGAGCTCTTAATGCCTCCCTATGCTCCCGAGTGGGGCTTATGCCCCCGCATTGCTGGTTGGTTTGGGGGTAGTTCGCGGCGGGATTGATTTGTCCGGGGCCGGCTTTTTGGTTTGATTGCTTTGATCGAGCTAGGAGGTCGGTTTCGTACGGGTCGGGTTTGCTGCGCATTGGTCTCCACCGGGTTGGCTTGCGGTGTGCGGGGTGCCTTAAAGGGAGAATGTAATGTATCTTTATAATGCAAATGTTATCTAATTTTCAAAATAACCGTAGGTACATTAGAAAATGTTTTTAACCAAAGTAGACTACTCAGAAGATGATCTACCTGTGGTATATGTTATGCGTTTTATTTTGTCGTGTATATCGCAAACACATTTCAGAAATATTAAGAGTCTTAAAGAGAAATTGCTGACACACTTTATGATTTTTTTGTGCCAAGAAATGTAATACTCATACATTTTATGACGTTTACTTTGTCTAGCAACTCTTTTCCTTTTAATAGGATTTTCTTTTGTACACGTCAGAAGCCAGTTTTTCTGTTTTTCGGTATTAACCCTTCCCCAATAAAAGCTGTAAATATGCATTCTATCATCTTCGGTGAAATTATTAGCACAGCTATTCCCACAGTTTTTCTCCAGACATGGATTCGGTTGAACAGATTTCCCTTAACCAATACATTTTTCGGAACGTTTAATCTTCATTTTAGATTTTCTTTTCTCTTTCCGCATTCCCGATTCACCAACAATGTCTGAATCCGGATTTCTTGTTTCCAAATTTTTGTCGCTATCCTCAGAAGATTCTTTAAGGGTATCATCGTCTGGTCTCCAAGATTCTTCTGATAAAGAGAAATCTTCAAAATCGTCAGAAATATTATGGATCAAGGACTCATTAACTGCCGCTACAGGAATCTGAGATTCATCATCATCACAACTTGATGAGTAACTTACAATTTTTATACAATTTATATTACAGGGAACTTCTTCCGTCGATTTTTGCATACAAGTCTTTTCACTACTTGTTAAGATGTTCGATGAAGATTTTTTTCATTTAAGAAAGAGTCAACTGCAGTTGCAAAGAAAGAAAACTCTAAGCAGACAACCCTAATAGTATTTAATCTTGCAAACAGTATTAAAGGAAAGATGAAATGTGTGATGTTATAAATTATCGTAACCGACAGCGATGACGCTTACGTGTAACTGGTTAAGTAAAAATAGGTCGTTTACGATAAAACTGACGTGTCGTTTACGCTAAAACCACGGTCAAGAAAAATGTTATAAAATCTTACGATAAAATGACTTTTCTGCATAACTTTTCGATTTTTTTTCCTACGCGCGTGGGAGTCAGATCTATCGATGAGGAATATTTTTTCAAGTATTTTTCAATAAAAATGTCAATTTCGACAAAAGTGTCGCTTAAGCTAATTGGCCTTTCAGGTATCGTTATTGGTTTACTAAAATGTACCATGTCCGATGTAAGCTTGTTTATGTAGATCTTATATTCTGAAAACCCGTATGCAACCCTTTGATCGGGTTCAACTGTCTCTAGTTTTTTTTGTTTTTTTTGCCAATTATTTCTCTTTATATAATAAGTATATTGTTCATTGCCTTTTAATGTAGGTTCTCTCGGTTAATGTAATTTTCTTTAATTTTTTTTTTTGTGTTTTTTGTGTATGTGTTCTTTCACATTTTCTTTATTGTTTCTGTACATTTTTTTTTTTTTTTTTTTTTGTGTTTTTATATTTATGAATTAAATTGAGTCATACCTAAATTAGAGTTTTGAGTTTGAGTAGATTAGTAACCCTACCCCTGGGCTCTGTTTGGTAAATCTTGAGTACCTAGACTGGTGGAGCCAGAGAGAGATACCTCCGAAGACCTGATGGAATTTGTTGATAGCCGACCCCTGACCTCGCTGGACAGATAAGTGAGCTAGCCGAGGCCTGAGGGAGTTGAGATAGCCAGCGAGGCGGAAGGGGCGGCGTAATACTTGGCGCCCTCCGTGTCGGCTTGCTCGAACAAGCATAGCTTGATCGAGCACGAATCTTTGTGGGTTATTGCGCGGTATCTCTCGCTCTGGGGCGTAAGCTCATCTAAATGCAGAGCCAGGTGGTAGCTTGTAGGGAAAGTACAAGTGTACATTAATTTTACTAAGGGTAGGTTTATGGAGGTTAAATTATTTGGGACGGCCAAATAAAAATAGAGAATAGATTTAATCATTGTGTTAAGATAGGTAGTAATAGAAACATACCTAGAATAGGTCATTCATTTTTTTTTAAATCAGGAAATTAATCTTGTAGGTGTAGGTATTTGTTTTTTTTTTGGTTTGTTTTTTTTCCCCGATTAATATAGTAGGTAGGATATTTGTTTTTTTGTATTGTTGGGGCGACTGACACGTTGGGTTCGTACCGTGTCATTATATTGGCTAAATGAAAATGGATGCAGCAGGACCCAGTCGTACGCGAAGTCAGACGAGGAATGCCCTGTCCACGGACTCGGAGGCCACGAGCGGATGTGATGGGCAGAGGTTTAGCGGACAGGAGATCCCGTTGACCCAGCCCGAGAAAGAGGCCACACCTCCTCGGGTGATATATGTAGATCGGGGCGACGGAGAACGAAGATCGGTGGCAGCCACCTTCGAGGGACGTCCGGACGAGTGTCCAGAGGCGTTTATAGCAGCCTGTGAAGGGCATTTCCGCCGCTATGAGACGGCCGAGGTGGACCGCGTGAAGAAAGCTTCATTACGATTGGGGGGTACGGCTAACACGTGGTGGGCCTCCAGGGGTAGTGACCTCCTGAGGTGGGAGGTTTTTAAAACTCTCCTCCTTCAGAGGTATGGCACCGAGGAGGCCGAACACTCTCTCCTGGCCCATTTGTATGGAGACAGGCAGAAGAGTCCCGAATCGGGTTTGGCTTTCCTGGAAAGGAAAGCAAAAGTGTTCCGACGATTAAAGGGCGAGCAGCCGTGGGGATTGTTAGTCTCTCACGTCATCACCCTCATGACTCCAAGATACCGAGAGGTCTTGGAGAGGGATGGCAGGAGTTTGGAGTCGTACGAAGAGCTCCATAAGAGGGTTATGGCTGTGGACTTCCCAAGGGAGATGGTCCACCCGATAGGACGTGAAGACCGTCCCGAACGAGGTCCAGTACCTCACAGGACGACAGGTAACCCAGGGAGGCCCCAAGAGGGCCAACCTAGGAGGCTTTCCTGTTATCGGTGTGGGGGTAACCACCTCCAACGCCAGTGTAGGCGGCCCGCCCCACCACAGGGCCCTCATAACAACCAGTCGTGGCGGGGAAACGCCGAGCGCCCAGGCCAACGCGATTCCCCTGGTGCTCCGGCCCCCGGCCAGTAATAGATCGGGAGAGGGAAGGGACTGAGGGACCCCAGCGGCCGGGTCCTCAGTCGGAGTGGAGGAGGAACACGGAGAGCCGCGAAGAGGGAAGTGCGGAAAGATTAACTACAGGGGGAGTGTGTCAGGTGTGTCACGGAGGGAGGTTAGCTGAGGGTCATGACCTCCCAAGGGTACGTGTGATTCTACGGGGGGAGGACCACGTAGCTCTCATTGACACAGCCTCTTCGCACAATTTAATAACGAGGGCACTACTTGGGACGAGAGACGTGGATGAACGGCTCAAAACAACCCTAAGGTTAGCAGATGGGGCCGTCACCATGGAATCTAGGGGTAGGGTGACCATGGATCTGGGAATCCAAGGTCAAATAATCCCTACCGAGTTCCTTGTAGTAGATGGCCTAAGAGAGGACATCCTCTTAGGCATAAACTGGTTGACAAACCAAGGGGCGGTAGTCGACCTATCTAGGGGATGTCTCCATTTTGGGAGGGTCGAGAGATCCACCACGCACCTCCTTCCTCAGAGGAGGAGGGCTCTTTCGGAAGTGACACTTCCAGACATACCGTCAGAATTAAATAACGAGGGTGCGTCGTCACTGAAAACTCTGTTAGAGGAGTTTAAGGAGGTATTTGCTCCTTATGCAGGTCCGGCACTGTTACCGGAGTATAAAATCCGCCTAACGGATAATCGGCCAATTAAATTACCGCCCTACCGCTTATCGGATATTAAAAAGAAACATTTATATGCCCAACTCGAAGGCATGCTTGCGGATGGGGTTATAGAAGCCAGCCGATCTCCTTATTCGTTCCCCATCGTAATGGCTCCGAAGAAGGGGAAGGACGAATACCGGTTCTGCGTGGACTTCCGGAGGTTGAACGAGGTCACGGTGGAGGAATTATCCCCTCTGCCCGTTATCCAAGAGACCCTGAAGGACCTGGGAGGTGCTAAGGTGTTCTCTACCCTTGACCTTCAACGAGGTTATTGGCAAGTGAAACTCAACGAGGAGTCCCGGAAGTACACTGCCTTTAGTACCGGAGACGGGGCCACCTTCCAGTTTCGAGTCCTTCCGTTCGGACTTCGAGGAGCCCCGGGGCACTTCCAGAAGGCTATGTGTCAAGAAGTTTTGGCAGGATATCTTAGAGATTTCTGTCTAGTTTATCTCGACGACATAATTGTTTATTCGCCGGATATCCGGACGCATATATACCATTTGCGGTTAGTGCTAGAGCGCCTGCAACAATATAAATTGCGGTGCGCAGCCGACAAATGTACTCTAGTCGCATCGAAGTTGAATTACTTAGGTCATGTCGTCACACAAGGGGGCAACCAGCCTCAACAGGTACATGAGCTATCGATTGTCGATACACCCGTACCTACCACAAGAAAGAAGCTGCGTGCGTTTATCGGTTTGGCCAATTGGCTCCGCGAGTACGTTCCAAATTTTGCACAAATGGCCTCCCCGCTGACGGATCTGTTAAGTACAAAGAAACCGTTTAAATGGAACGCAGAAGCCGACACCGCTATGAGGCGAATCAAGGAGGAGCTCTCGAAACCTCTGGCCCTATGTCGGCCAGACTTTAGTAGAAAATTTATTCTCCAGACCGACGCAAGCAAGGTAGGCGTGGCGGCGGTGTTATACCACGAGCGTCCCGACGGTGGACGCGATGTAATATCCTACGCTAGTTCGAGATTCTCCGCCACTGAACAAAGGTGGCACTCGAACGAGCAGGAAGCCTATGCTGCCGTATGGGGAATACGTAGGTACCGTCACTTTCTAGAGGCCGCGCCGTTCACTCTGCGCACAGATAATAAGGCCCTCACTTGGTTACATAACGCCAAGGATGAGCGGGCAAAGCTAACTCGTTGGGCATTGTTACTGCAAGAATTCAATTTCACAGTAGAACATTGCCCCGGACAGTATAACGAACTCCCGGACTACCTCTCGAGAGGGCCGCATGGGGCCCCCGAAGGGGAAGTCGGAGGAATCGAACGAGCTATGTACCCCGATGTACGACAAGAGGGTTGGAAGACTGAGAAGGAGGTCCCTCAGGTTATGCAGATCGACGCCTCACCACATGATAGCGACGTCGCGCAGGGTTCGTTAGCAGCCACAGTCAGGGGTGCTCAACGAGCAGACGCGAACCTCTGCAGACTACTAGAGTATGTAGAGAGGTTTGAACGTAATCCACAAGAGGTAGATATCAGGGGTAGACAACTGTTAGCGATCTATACAGTGAGAGAAGGCACCTTATATCGGAAAGGGGCTAGCGAGCAGGACGTCAGATTAATAGTGCCCCGATTTTTGATATCCAAGGTGATGAGAGCCTATCACGATGCTCCGCTTGTGGGTCACCCTGGAGAGCGAGAAACGTTACGAGCAATCCAACAATTTTTCGTGTGGAAAGGTATGGGGAATGATGTACGCCGGCACGTGAAGAATTGCTTGATTTGCGCCAGAGCACGGGGACGGGCCCCACGGACAAAAGCGTCGTTAGGGACTATAAGGGCCCAACATCCTTTTGAAATCGTGGCCCTGGATTTAATGGGGAAATATCCTAGAACTGCAAAGGGGAACCGGGAAATTCTCACTGTTACAGACGTCTATACAAAGTGGGTAGAAGCTTTTCCAATGAAGACTGGGCGAGCTCCTCAGATAGTAAACTTGCTCGAGACACAGATATTCGCGCGGTATGGTTATCCTAGGGCTCTCATAACAGACAACGCCTCGTGTTTCAGACATCATGCTTGGAAAGCAGCTATCGCCCGCTGGCAATGTAAACACTGGACGACTGCCGTATTTCATCCTTCGGGGAACGCAGCGGAAAGGAAAAATCAGGATTTGAAGAAATCGCTGCGTATCAAGCTGTTAGATAAGCCGCACAATAAATGGGAAGATTACTTGGGGGAAATAACGGGAGCCTTACGGAGGAGGCGAAACGATGCTACTGGAGTAACCCCAAGCAAAGCGCTCCTTGGCTATGACGCCAGAAGGCCTGGGGAATGGGAGCTGATAGGTACAGGCTCCCCTGGCGAGTGTCCGTGGGATAGAGAAGAGTTGGATAAATGTATACGCGAAAATCAGGCGAAATACTGTGAAAAGTACGCCTCGCAGGAGGGGCCGGAACTAAAATATGCCACTGGCGACGCGGTGATGACCCGTGAGCATAGATTATCAAACCAGGAGGCGGGAGTACATGCAGGTTTCGCACCAAGATGGGACGGGCCGCACCACATACTCATGGCTGCCGGCAATAATAGGGTTTACTGGGTAAATCGACGCGGCGTACCTGTAAAATATCATTATGATGACCTTATACCAGCGCCGGAACGACCCAGCGACGAGGGAGCATCACCTCGGGTCGCCAGTGGCATATTTTAGTTCCGGCCCCTCCTGCGAACTAAAATATGCCCATCTCTCAATAGGGTTTAGGTACATAAAATCGGGTTAGACTTAGGAGAACTTCGAAGTTTAGTAAGTAAGGAATTTTTTTTTTCATAGGTTGTTTTGCTATATTGGGTAGGTCTAGTTTAACGCGCTATACCTACTTACTTAGTTGTAGATAAGGAATTTTTTTTTATTCATTACTCGACAAGTCGAGAATATTGATGTAAATGTCGCAGAAAAAAGATGGAGGTACCTACTGAGCGAAAAGTAGGTGTGGACGAAGGAAGGCGGGGCCTTGTGTAGTGTGAACAAAAGAGGAACAGGTAGTTTTTTTTTATGAGTAGGGACGCGAAAGTGTTGGTCAGACAATAGAGAAAGGGGCGCGCGCGCGTTGAATGGTCGGTCGGTGGACAATGAGGGGCGGTCTGTTGAGACTTGCCCGAGATGGTATAAACAATAGAAGCTAACGGGATGAGTCCGACCGACCATATGGTATTTGAGAAAGAAGCGGATAGGTAGATTGGGGTGACGTTACGGGGATAGACTAGGCATTTGGGGACAAGTAGGTAATGTTCTAGCATTTTGCTTTTAGAAATCGTAAGGAACTGATGGCAAAGGACATACAGTGTCTTGACATAATAAGGGTGTTATGACCAAGCCTTAGGGAATTTCGATGGGAGGACGAACTGTCAAGTATGCTATCTGGGGAGGGACAGAAGGGTGAAAAAAAAAGCCTCGACGTATTAAGGGTGGTTCGTCGGTCTACCTCTAGGTAGTATTGTTGACAATTAGGTTCGAGTAGAGAAGGTGATGGTTGTTCTGGGAAGGTTAATGTGAAAAAGGTTCTCCACATTTTGGGCATTTGAGGGTGAATGCCTCGAGCCCCAGACAAGTCTAGGTTAGGAGTTAGAGTGAAGATTAATTAGGATTTCTTTTATTTTAATTTTTTGTTTAGGTAAGTTTTAGATTAGACAAGGTATGACTCACAGTATTAAGTAATTCAAAGATATAAAGTTAATTAGTAAGAGATATGTTATTTTAGTAGGTATTATACTCATGTTTGCGTTTTAATAATAACATTTCAATTTTTTTTTAATCATTAAACAAATGTATGGTCACTATTGTAAGTCTTTATGCAAGCTCACTTAGATATTGTAATAAAAAAATATGAGACTTTGTTTTGCGTGATAAAAGCTAGGAACCTGCTTATTTTTTTTTGCTCTTATTGTTACCATGTGCGTAGTTTTAAGAATAAAATTTAAATATTACATTTTTTTGTGGATAGACACACCCACTTAGATAATTTTATTCACGATAAAAATAAATAATAATAAACTTAATAATAGATTACCTATTGTATTTTAGTATTTAAAAAGATAATTGTTATGTTCTGTGCATACATTGAAATAAGGTGATAAATTGTTGAAAGGGGGAATATCTTTTTTTTTTGTATTCATTCAGTAATGGCAGTAAGATACTGCGTGATTATGTTCCTATGGACCATAAATAATAGTAATAATACCAGTGAAATACCCCCATTCAATTTTGTTTTCTTTCTGTCTTTATAAGTAAAATACTAAATGTCCCATATTGTCATTACCATTATTATATGTATTGCTATGTTTGTTGGTAAAATAGTACCTTTTCATGAAGTTATGATATTACGTTGGTAATTTTTTTTTTTTTTTTTTTATTTAAATGTGTTAAAATTTGGGTAAATTGAACAATTAAAATGTGGGATGAGATGTATTGAAAATGATATATTATGGGAAATATTGAAGTTAGGATATAACCTGGTAGTAATTAGTTTAAATGGGTTAAATTTTGTAAATTGAACAATTAAATGATGTGAGATGTATTGATGATGTAATATTGATAAGATGTATCGAAATAATAATATATGATGAAAAATGTACGCCTTAGATTGATTTGTCTAAGATATGTAGGGACGCGATGGAACTAGTTATGTAATTGATGGGGTAAATAGTTATTCATAGTAGTGTAATTATCGAAATTCTTTTTGTTTTGGATTCCAGTATCTTACAATAACAATTTGTAAAGTAAAGATAAACCATACATTCATTTAACCCAGGTTATGAAGGGGGATGTAAAATTTGAACGATGTGAAATATTGGTTTTGTTTATTTTTTTTTATTTGTTGTTTTAAGGTAGTGTACCTATATTTGTATGATGTTGTTGTACCTTATTGTTAAGAATGTATTGTAATGGTTATCTGCATATCATAGAGAAGGGAAGCATGGGTTGGACTTTGGGGAAATTGCGGACTATGTTCAGGGGATAAGATGACATCTTCACTAATACCACTCAGTAGTCAGGTTCCGTCTTTACGTACGACTGCTGAAGAAAAATACCGAAGGAAAAAGACGGTGGCGCCTAAAAATACCGGGTCCTCGAACGTATGTCGGGAATTTTCGGAAATGTAGAGGAAGCACTGAATTTTTATCAACTAAGTAGTGGGGAGTTGATATGACCCAAGTAGGGAGGCATGTAGTGATAAAAATTCATTACTGCAAAAGTGATTAGGTTTGTCTAGTAAGGGACAATGTGTGGGGTCTGCCAAGAGACCGAACGTGGGAACAGGAAACAGCTTCGCAAAATACCGGGTTCGGAGGGACATTAATAACAATTAGTGCCATTTTTAATAGATTTTGAAACCCAATAGTTGAATTTTTTTTGTAGGGATTTGGAACTCTGATTTTGAGACTCATAAATAAAAGCTTAAATAAACACCCGAGTTAGCCTGAAATTTAAAAAGCAAGACAAAAGACGTTCGGAGAATTCTGATGGGTCGTAGAAATGTCACACGTGTGACCAAAGCCATCAAATAGTCAGTGGCGTCCGTTTTCACGACTCTGTAGAAAATTGGGGGGAGTTTAGACGAAACATACAAAACAATACAAAATTACCAATTTAAAGATCGTCTAATGAGGGTTCCTTACAAACGCGGGAGGCCTAAGATCCATAGTTGTTCACAGTCACCAGAAGGAGGGAGAATAATGCGATTTACTCGGTTGAATTGCAAAATTCGGTTAATCACTAGAAAATGTAGAATCGAACTCAAATAATGCACGTATAGAGGAAAGAAATTAATGTAATACGGAATTAACAAAGGAATTAAACTGGAAATTTTGTAACATTTTGCGCGAAAGTTTTGATTGAAAAATAATATAAATATAGCGAAACAGACTACCATTCCACGCCACTGGCGGGGTGTGGTCACTTAACGACCCAGGGCTATTGATCAATTGATTTATAGATCTTTCTGTGAATCGAGGGTGGCTACCCAGGGACGGTGTTAGTCTCCAGAAAGTGAACGCTGTCCAAGATTGGGGAGCGAATTTAGGTAAATCCGCGAGTCAAATAAAAATTAGCTAGGAAAAAAGGGTTGAAACGTAACGATAATTTAACGTCGTTTTCCATTATGGTGAAATACAAATGGTTGCTAGCGTAGAGTTTAGGAAACTATAAGAGGGGATGGATGTTGGAGAAATGGAAAAGCAGAGGGACTCAAGGTTAGAAGAAAAGAGGAAACGCACCCATTTAGTATTCGACGAATATAAGAACAAAAAGAAAAAAAAAATAGAATTTAGACATTTTAATTTCTTGTTTTCTTAACACCCTTCGCTACAGCGGTGGTGGGTGTGTACCTGAAGAGGGCCCTGGAAGGTACGAAATTGAACCGAGGAGTAGGGTGTGAGATCAGGATTGGGTGAGAGGAGTCCACGTGGACCCAAACGGGCAGTCTCCAGACATTGATTGGTCTTTTGAGACAAATTTGAATGATCGGGGGAGTTTCACGGGGGTGGTGGCTAGTTGTCTTAGGAAGGGAGAAGATATAATCTCGTGCACGGGGGTTGACAAAGGTTGATTGTTACGGGTTGTTGATTGCTACGATCTCCTCCGAGAGAGGTAGTTACGGTTGATAGGTACGATCTCCTCCGAGAGAGGTTGTTACGAGTTGGTTGTTGTTATCGAAGATCGGATCGAGTTGATTGTTATCGGGAAATTGAACGGGCGAGCCGATAGTTACGAACCCTTGTGGTACGAAAGAATTAGTTACGTAAAAAAATTCTTTCACGCGAACTTACGAACCTGTCGTGCGGCGGGAGTTTAAAAGTGACTTTTCTGGAGGGAATCATTTTATGTCTCCGACGTGGAGAGGAGATAAATTCTCCATGAGTCGTGCGCGTAAGACATAGTTCGCGAGTAAAGTGAAAAAAAATAATAATCAGGGCATCTACACATAGCCATATTCAGTGGGCGAATTTGGTTCACCATCTCCACTAAATTCTAAATTTACTTATTAATATCTATTCAAAGTTTTCAACAAGACAATATATTTTGGTGGCTAAAGAATTTCTACCAGACAGACATATTATTTTTATTTTTGGCATTATAATTAATAAATTGTGCAACGGGATCATCTCGATAAATAAACGACTAAGTAAACAGTTTCTGATAATAATAACGTGTGTACGGTGTGTGTGATAATCCAAGGGAATTACTCGACGGGAATACTCAGCACTCAGGAGGCCAATTCAATGTATGTACCTTTTTTTTTTAATCTTCATCAACGGCCTGGGAATTCACTTCAAGAGATTTAGGGAAGTCAGGGCTGCAGAAACCAACGATTCCGAGCGAATCGACCGGAACCAATATATATTGGTTTACTAAAATGTACCATGTCCGATGTAAGCTTGTTTATGTAGATCTTATATTCTGAAAACCCGTATGCAACCCTTTGATCGGGTTCAACTGTCTCTAGTTTTTTTTGTTTTTTTTGCCAATTATTTCTCTTTATATAATAAGTATATTGTTCATTGCCTTTTAATGTAGGTTCTCTCGGTTAATGTAATTTTCTTTAATTTTTTTTTTTGTGTTTTTTGTGTATGTGTTCTTTCACATTTTCTTTATTGTTTCTGTACATTTTTTTTTTTTTTTTTTTTGTGTTTTTATATTTATGAATTAAATTGAGTCATACCTAAATTAGAGTTTTGAGTTTGAGTAGATTAGTAACCCTACCCCTGGGCTCTGTTTGGTAAATCTTGAGTACCTAGACTGGTGGAGCCAGAGAGAGATACCTCCGAAGACCTGATGGAATTTGTAGATAGCCGACCCCTGACCTCGCTGGACAGATAAGTGAGCTAGCCGAGGCCTGAGGGAGTTGAGATAGCCAGCGAGGCGGAAGGGGCGGCGTATTAAGCGACGTAGTGTGTTGAGAAAGTTCTCAGTAGTCAGACTACTGACCAACTCCAGATGTATTGCCTTCGTTGAGAGGCAAACAAATAAACAGATGTAAGCCTTAATCTGTTTAGCATTTCTTAAATTACTAGCCCTGATCATTATAGGGCCTGCAAAATCACAGCCTACGATAAAAAACGGTTTATAAGAAACAAACCTTTTCTTTGGCAGATCTGCCATCAGTTGTTTACTCATGGTTGGCCTATATCTAAAGCAAAGAATACAGTTCTTGAAAATTGATTTAACAATTACCATACCTGATATAATCCAGTACTTCATACGCAATAATGAGAGCAATGTTCGTGGTCCACAATGTAAGTTACTGTAATGATAAAATTTTACAATTAATTTGGAAAGAATATGTTTTGAATCCAAAATTAATGGATGTTTGTTTTCAAACTCTAAATCAGAGTTTCTCAACCTTCCTCCAACGCGTAACATTCCATTTTCTATGAAGGGATTTAAGTTCAATATTTTACTACGATTAGAGATCTGATGTCCACGTTGAAGTGCATCCATTTCTTCTGCAAATGATTCTTGTTGAGCTTTCCTTACCAATGTATCATGTGAATCCAAAAGCTCACACACCTGAAGAGTACCTGTTCTCTTCACAGTTGGTTTTTTGATATTAAAGATGAATCTTTTTACGTATGCCATGACTCGCAAAAGACGTTGATATGATGAATATCTATTGAAAATCATTAAAGGTTCCATTACGATGGTATTTGTTACTGTGACATTCCTTTTTCTTTCTGGTATGTCGTGCATATCAGGCAAACTGGATTGAGGCCACTCAGAGACATCTTGAGATAACCAGCGAGGAGCATTCCACCATAAGTCGGACTCCAACAGTTGCTTGGCAGTACAACCACGTGACGCTATGTCAGCTGGATTCGATTTTGATGGAATATGTTTCCATTCATAATTATGTCCCAATGTCTGTATCTCCTGTACTCTGTTGCAAACAAAAACATTCCATTTGTATGGATCTCCACGTATCCAATGTAAAGTGACTGTGGAGTCTGTAAATGCTATAACTTCCACCTCAGTCATGTCCAATGATTCCTTAACCCTTTGCAATAATTTAGTGAGAAGAACAGCACCACAAAGTTCCAGTCTTGGAATTGTTAATTTTTTGATAGGAGATATTCTTGTTTTTGAGCATATTAAACTTATAAAGTGCTCACCTGAGCTGTTGGTTGAACGTAGATATACTGTCGCACTGTAGGCACTTTCTGAAGCATCAGCAAATCCAATCAGTATGTTC
Organism: Mystacides longicornis; assembly: GCA_963576905.1. Taxonomy (NCBI): domain Eukaryota; kingdom Metazoa; phylum Arthropoda; class Insecta; order Trichoptera; family Leptoceridae; genus Mystacides; species Mystacides longicornis. Next base: position 10,412,719 of record OY756423.1, read on the forward strand.
CTTACTGAATCCTTAAGCCGAACCTTTCTTGGAATCTTATATTTGTTCACTCCAAGCAGATCTTGCTGAAAACATTGCCAATTTTTAATAATATAATTAGGAGGAGCTTCATCCCAAGCCAATTTATCCTTCCAAAGTTGTTGCATTATCAATTTTGCCTTCAAAATTATTGGAGACAGTAAGCCTAATGGATCATATACTTTACATATATGTGACAAAGTATTTCTTTTTGTACAGACATCAGAATTTGAAATTTCATTTACCCGGTATGTAAATGAATCGGATTTTGAATTCCAATACACGCCTAAAACTTTACAACTTTGGTCCTCATCCAACAACAATGATTTTTCTATATTACCCTCTTCCAGGGGTACACAATTTTTATCAACATTAATGTTTGACTGCCATTTCCTCAATGTCAGTCCAGCTGTACTAAATATATAATTTAAATGTTCCCTTAACTCAATAAAGGAATCCAAATGATCTGTTCCTATTAATAAATCATCCACAAACATGTCTTGCTCTATGGCCTTTGCTGCTAAAGGATATTTTTCATAAAAATGTTTACTTAACTCAATGATACATCTGGTTGCTAAGTATGGAGACGAACGCATTCCATAGCTTACTGTTTGTAGCTTATAGTGCTCGATCGGTGAGTCTGGCGAATCTCTCCACACTATGCGTTGGTAATCTTGTTCACCTTCGTCCATGAGAATCTGTCTGTACATTTTCTCCAAGTCAGCTGTGTAGACGAATTGATGAATCCTGAAATTTACAATAATACTTAATATGTCTCTTTGAACTACAGGTCCAGTCAATTGAAAATCATTAATTGATCGACCATTGCTCATTTTGGCTGAGCCATCAAACACCACACGTATACGATCCTGCTTGAATACTGCGTGATGTGGTATATAACAAACTTCTGAATCTGTTTCTTCACATAAAACCATATGTCCTAATTCCTTATACTCTTGCATAAACTGTTTATACATAGTATGCAAATTAGAATCTTTAGAAAATCTTTTCTCCATATAATATAACCTTTGCTTGGCTATATCCAATGTTTTACCAATAGAGGGCTTTTCCCTCCATGGAAACTTAACTATAAATCTACCAGAACTACTCCTTGTAGTCGAGGCCCTAAAATGAATTTCACATGGGTCATCCTTGTGATCAACATGTGATACTACCTCTTCGGTAGCCCAAAATTTTTCTAAGTCTGAATGTAACTTATTACTATCATACACATTAATATGACAATTTAAGACCTGACCTGAATGATCCTGTTGAGGTTGCTGCAACCTTCCACCCAAGATCCATCCCAGCAGCGTCTTCTGCAACAATGGTTTATCTGGTCCAAGTGACATCTGCTCGTTTCGAATTATTTCCCAGTAAATTCCCGCTCCCAGTAACATTTCCACTGGTGATGACTGGTCGAAATGTGGATCAGCTAGTTCCAATCCTTGAGGTATCGGTAATAATGTGCGGTCTATTGAGAATTGTGGTAAATTCTGTGTGATTTGTTTTAAAACCAAACAAGTTATTTTTTGCTTGTAACATGCATTATTGAGTGAAACAATTGTCAAATTTGTCGCTTCATTTTCCTGTACCAATTTATTACTTACACCAGATACTGGAGCATTTATATTAAATCGTGAAAATTTGTATTTTTTACATACCTGATCCAGCACAAAATTTGTCTGGCTCCCGTTGTCAATAATGGCTCGTATCCGTTTTACAGAACCATCCTTATCCAATACTCCCACCATGGCCGTAGATAGAAGTATTTGTGTTTGCGAACTTAAAGAAGCATGTGATGAAATTACCTGTGATTTCTGTTTTATAATTTCACCTGCCTCCTCCTTATTTGTATCCTTGTGGATTAAAGTGTGATGTTGACCCTTACAGTGTTGGCACACCACCCTATTTGTGCAATTTTTCATAAAATGCCTGCCCTTTAAACAATTCCCACAAAGACCTAACCTTTTAACTGTGTTCCATCTCTCTGAAACATTTTGCTCTATGAATTTCCTACAATTCACCAATGTATGATTAAATTTATCACACAATACACACCTATCCACCTTGTTTGTGTTTAAATATGTTTGTGAGACCCCATGATTAGTATTTTTGTTACCTATACTACGCCTTGTTGCTATCTCTAAAATACGAGACCTTTGATCCAAAAACGAAAGCAATTCATCCAGAGTTGGTACTTCTGCCTTGACAGGGGTTGATTCCCACATACTTCTAGTATGTGAGTCTAACTTAGAACATATAAGGTACGAAACCAATAAATCACAACTGGAAAAATCATAACCTAAACTTCTTAGAGCTCTCAGATGTAGCTGAGCCTCATCCGTTAGTTTTCTCAATTTAACATGGTTTTCAAATTTAACTACAGGTAAATTAAAAAGGGAATGAACATGTTGGTCTATTATTATTCTCTTATTGTGATATCTTTTTTCTAACATGTCCCACGCAACTGTAAAATTCTTATCGCTCACTTCAAGTGAGGAAATTAATTTTAATGCTTCGCCCTTTAAAGAATTAATTAAATAGTGAAATTTTTGAATATTATTTAATTGTGTATTCTTAATAATTAATGATGAAAAGCTATCCCTAAACTGAAGCCACTCCGCGATCTCTCCGCCAAAACTTGGCACGGAGATCGCGGCCAGCCTCAATTCAGAGGCAATCTTAGGGCATTCATTTAATATTAGTTCTTTAGCTGATGCCAATGATTTAAAATACTCATTTTCTATTGTTTCTCTATCTTGACACTCTTTTTCATCAATTATTTCTAAAAGTTCCTGTATTTCGTTGTAATTTTCGAAAACCGATTGAATGTTTTCTAATCTGGCTTGTACTTCAAATTTATTAACATTTTCATTTTTTATAAAATTGAAAAATCTAGTTAATTTCCCCTTAATAGTGCCTCGTTTTTGAATTAATTGTTTTAAATTCTCAGCCATTGCAACAATACTACGCAACAATGCGCCCGTGCTCAATTCTACCCACCGCGTGAATTTAGAAAGAAATAATTATCACTGAATTTAAAAAATAATTTAAAATTACACTGCACTGGTACAAATAGAAAATGAATTAGGATAATTTTGAAAAAGGAAGAATGTCTCTCACCTGAATAATAGTCCCTGGTTATCGGCGCCAAAAAATGGTGGTGTTCGTAAATGAGAGACTCCGTGTTGTTTTGAAGATGTTTATTTCACGAGGTGATGCAGCGAAAAGAGAGCGAGAACGCTTGGGTGAGAACCGACCTGCGTAGTTAAATATATGCATCCCTGTCTATTCACAGCGGTGCATACTGGCATCCTTGTCTCGCCTATTGAGTCAATACAGCCGCGCTTGTCAAACCAGTGTTGACAGCCAACAAAAATTTATCCAGGGGGCATTTACGAATCACAGATTAAGCAAGTTAAAACCCTGCTTAAAAAAGCTTTAATGTCACAGGTTCTTACTTATGAAGACACCTGTACGGTCTTGGTGCAAATAGAAGCAATATTGAATTCCCGTCCTCTCTCTCCTATGTCCAGTGATCCATCAGACCTAGAAGCATTGACTCCTGGCCATTTTTTGGTCTCCCAGAACCTTCAGACCTTGCCGGACCCTGGTGTAAGCAAACTACCAGCGTCTCAATTATCTCATTACAATAAACTAAGATCTGTATTTTCTTCTTTCTGGGATCGATGGCGAGCGAACTACATCACGGGACTCCAGGCGAGAGGCAAATGGCTGACAATGGAGCAGAACATAAAAGAGGGTCAAGTGGTACTTGTGAAGGAAGACGGCACACCTCCATTATACTGGACTTTGGCACGAGTGATACAACTGCTTCCATCATCAGACGGAGCTGTGAGGAGTGTAAGAATCCGGACTTCAAAGGGGATCTACACAAGACATATTACCAGCCTGGCACCATTACCAAATCAACACTGAATTTGAAACATATAACGTTTATAAATAAAAGAAGGTTTATTATGATTTAATAATTTAATACAGAATTTTAATAATAATTTGACTTCAAGAGCTTAAATCATTTGGTATAAAGTTTAAAATTGTTTATCATCAAGAACATAAATTAAAATAAAATTGAATTTAAATGAAATCAAGAAAAAAAATTGCTATCAATATAAATTATGAATTAATAATAATAATAATATAATATAATTCCTTTATTGATAATTACCTGAGTATAATATAATACAAAATAAAAATTGAGACAAAATCGGTATTAAGTATTGAAATTCTCCCCGAAAATGAGTAAAACTCGTGCTTCGGGGAGGATAATAATAATAAGATTTTTAAAGAAAAAAAAGTGAACATTTGCATGCAATTTAAGGACTTGTTATTTAATATAAAAATGCTTTAAATAATAATAAAGGGAAAATTAATCATCTGTGGACATTCAATATGCTGCAGTTGGATTGAAATAAAACAAAGGAAACATTCAAGAATAGGTTCAGAACTTCACTACATTATTGGCGGACTGACTTGATGAAAGACAACCAACTTCAGAAGGGACTTATCATTTATTATGTAAGAATGTTGCTTGACAAAAAAGATGCAACATTTTAGTTAAGTTTTAAAATATAATGCTGAATTGTAATTAGTTTATCTTAAGTTGCACTGCATGAAGTATATAAGTAACATTGGCCTAACCAATGACATTTGAAAATATTTAAGTTATTAATTTAGAACTGGTCTAGCCAGTATATGAGTTTCAATTTTCCTTCTAACCAACCTGATGCGGGTGGCTCTGCTTTCCATTGGAAAAATTCATTTCCCAAGGGGGGAGTATGGATAGATTTATTTGGTGGATTTGAGCTCCCCAATAATAATTATAAGCTTTGAAAGATGAGGAGACAGAAGCCTCCCGCAGACGGTCCGTGCAACGTCACGTGATATTAGGCGGTAGCCGTCACCTACAGTAATTTAAGATAAGCTTTTATAGAGGCATTGATAAATAATGTTGTTGTCTATGTTTTTATTCTCTACGTGTCGCCCGAGCTGTGCACACGCATATTTTTCTTGTCTAAATAAAGTTCAGTGTTTTTTCTAATAACGCCATCTTTTCGTTTCACCACATCGACCTTTAGAAGAAGTCATCCACCTGGTTTCGGCACCAAAAAATGGTGGTGGTGAATGAGAGACGCCGTGTTGTATTGAAGATGTTTATTTCACGAGGTGAGGCAGCAAAAGAGGTCGAGAACGCTTGGGTGGGAACCGACCTGCATAGTTAAATATATGCATCTCTGTCTATTCACAGAGGTGCATACCTGCATCCTTGTCTCGCCTAGCTAGTAATGCAACTACGCTTGTCAAACCAGTGTTGACAGCCAACAAAAATTTATCCAGGTATCACATAATTTTACACGAGTGCCAACTCTAAAATAATCGTAAATTTAAAATATCTGTCAATGAGAACATGTTTAATATGTTTGGTACAGCAACATTGTTGCGTTGAATCAATAAAATAAATAAATGTACCCCTAACACCAGTACAAAAAATTCACGGCTCGATCATCCAGGAAAGGGATGAAAATAATTCAATCATATAGATTCAAAATAAACAGATTTTTGAAAATCTATAGACATTTTGTTGTTATGATTGGAAAGACTTTTGCGGATGTGACCAATATGATAATCACCGGTTTAAAAACACAACCTGGAGAATCAACAGTGAGAGCAGCAACGAATTTCTTTTGCATAAACAATATCCCGTTTTTCATGCATCGTCATTATCTATTTCATCATCGATATAATCGTTCCCATCCTGAAATCAAAAATAATACTTTTTACATATAGTTTTATGAACATTTGTGTGCAAATTGCAGCAGATCTTATTAATGAAAGACGCCATAGACAATATTTTTTTTTTTTTTTTATAAATCAATAGAGGCAGCTCGTGCGGCCTTTAACAAAATGAGACCAGTTTTCTGTGTTTACAATCTTAAATTGAAACTCCGTCAGATATTGGTCAAGTGCTATGTGTGGTCTGTTCTCTTATAGGAAGTTGAATCTTGGACTCTCAAATTTATTACAAAGAACCGATTGGAAGCGTATGAGATGTGGGTACACCGGAGAATGCTCCGCATACAATGGACGGACATGGTCAGCAATACAAGAGTCCTGCAAAGGGCAAGGGTTGATAGCTGACAAATATCAAGGTCCGGAAGGTGTCCTACTTGGGTCATGTACTTAGAGGGGGAAAATAATATTTGTTGCAATTATTAAGGGAAAAAAATAGAGAACGACGAGGGGTGGGCCGACATCAGGTATCCTGGCTCCAAAATATTCGTGAGTGAATGGGGTTCATGAGTATTGAGGAAAGTTTTCGTGCCGCACAGGACCGGGATGCATTTTCCAGAGTTATAGTCAACGTTTCGGTGACCTGACATGAAACAGAAAGAAGAAGATAAATAAAGGGTGTCAAAGGGAGTGGAATTGCAGAAAATTAAAAAAAAAGGGCCTCATAAATTTATCTTAAAAAAAACTTTGGTGTTTCATATATCATAACGACACAAATCAGCCTGTTGTAGATCGAGGTGCATAATAAAAAAATAATCTCAAATCAAAAAAGCACTGTCTATAATACGGTTGGAAAGAGTTACACGATAATACTCTAATATTCCATACAAGTTTATAGGATTTGTTTAACGTTAAATCTTAGGGAATCCAAAATATTGACAGTTATTGCTGAATAATTAATTAATTTGTTGTAATGGAAATAAACAGAGGAAAAAAAACATTTAGAAAAATTTTGTTTTAGTACATAGTATGGAAGTTGAAATGTCAAATAGCTTCATGGACCACAGAGCTAAAGGTCTCTAAACGATTACTTTACACCAAATAGTATTAAACATACCGAATATACGCTGAGAAGCGGGAGCTTCGTGTACTTCTAGTTTGATGTTTTGCTGTTGATCAATTCCTAAATATGAATCTAAAACCATAGGAAAAAGTTAATTAGTAGCTAAATATCAAACAATGAAGTCCACAGTCGTAAGATATAGGAAATAGAATCCTACCTGATCGTAAGCAAACCGCAAATCTGTAGATGCCGGGCCATTTTGGCGCCGTAAACCTCAACTGCACTTCCTTAACGTCCACTAAATTGGTGACGTGACAAGGTGGCGTGAGGAGAGTGTGTGATTTACGATCGCATATGTACGTCCACCAATATTCTTGCTTGTCATCCGGATAATAGGGACAATGAACAGAATGTAATCTTTTCGACTTTCCTTCAATAAAAAAAAAACATTATCAACACTACTGTAATATTATGTATTTGATACTCACACATACTCAGATTTATTTGACATTGACACAGACGGATATATTATTTTGTTTATCTGTCGTCAAATTGAGAATAGATTAATATTGTTTCTCTTTGATAATATGTAATAGAAAAAAACTTTGTACATATCAACATTTCAAATTTGAGTTATTGTTTTTGAAAGAAAATTGTATAGTGGAAATAAAATACGCACCAAGTGTCAAAATATTCATTTTGAGATAATATAATAAAAATGATTTTTCCCCCATATAGAAATAGTACTATGATAATTTTTGGATCTGTTTTTTTACGCCTTTAGATCATCGATATGGACTAAGTGCAATATTTAGGCTATCGGCAATGGTTTATAGAACATTTCCTCAAACTCAACACATTTTTTTCATTTTTGGCGCTTAGTGCGTATTTTATTTCCACTATACAATTGTGAAATAACACTCGCTCAGTCTTTGACAATGGAACCTCAATAATGTTCAAACTTATAATTTAAATAAGTTTAGTTATGGTCTAATTTCGAGCACTGGTCGACCACTAGTAATTGCATTAAATGAGAACAATGTTAGTCATTAAATTCACTGATTTTTTTTTTTTATTGAAATGGCATTACATCCAAAAAGATGATGATCAATCACATGATACCTTGATTAATCCATTTATGCTTAACGAACTCAATTTCTGTCTTCGTAAATGCAGAAACACGTCTCCTGGTCTAGATTTGATCCCTTATGAATTTATTAAGAGAACCCCTCAAGTCCTTTTGCAGTTTTTCGTAGAACTGTGCAATCAGTCGATGGAATCTGGAATGATTCTATCAAATTGGAAGTATCAATTATTGATACCTATTTTAAAGCATGGTAAGGATCCATCAGAGTCTTCTTCTTACCGTCCAATAGCTCTCTCGTCCTGTTTGTGTAAACTCCTCGAACACCTCATTAAGTTCCGACTAGAGAGATTTCTAGAGACGAATCTGCTGTTCCCCCTTCAGCAAATGGGTTTTAGAAAGTCTCTTAGCTGTATCGATAATATTGGAACACTTGTGGCAGATACTCTAACGTCGTTTTCAAGGAAAAGTATGACGGTGGGTGTTTTTCTGGATATCAATGCTGCTTACGACAATTTATGCTTGCAAACATTGTATAAAAAACTACTGAAACTCTCAATTCCTCCGCAACTAGCTAAACTAATTTTTAACCTTTACTTTGGTAGAACAGTGGTGATGAATGATGGTACTAAGGATATACACAGAACTGTATGGAGAGGTCTTCCGCAAGGTTCTGTGTTAAGTCCTCTGTTATTTAATGTTCACTCTGCAGAACTGAAAGATCGGACGGATGGCGGATGCAAACTTTTGCAATACGCAGATGATATAATACTTTATGCCTCCCATAATAATTTGACTACAGCAATACAATCTGTTTCACAATCAATAACGATGATGAATGAATGGTTTATGAATAATTCTTTACAAATATCTCCATCGAAATCAAAACTCGTTGTATTTAAGGATAAATTCTTTGATAATTGGCTTACACACATACAAATATTTACAAATGGTTCAAGGGATACTGACGATAGGTCAGGATCAGCCATATATGTCCCAGATCTCAAATTAGAGAAGATATACAGTTTACCTTTGAATCTCTCGGTCTATGCAGCATAGTGTTTTGCCATAAAGCAGGCACTCTCTCTATGTATTGATCACAAAATTAATAAGCCGGTGATTTTCACCGATTTGCTTGCCTTGATGAGAACCTTGCCTTCTCCCTTGTCATCGGAGTCGAGAAATCATTTAGTTAGAAATATAAAATCGAAAATATATTACTTAGAGAGTCAGGGGGCAGACGTCGTATTGGTATGGATACCATCCCATCGTGGTATCATTGGAAATGAGAAGGCAGACGAGCTTGCGAAGAGGACATTAACCATGGGTGATCCTCCTGATGAGTTTATACCAACAGAGGATGACCTTCTAAATGCCATCGCACTATACACTTTTTCAAAGTGGCAGCCGCAGTGGGAATCACAATCGAAGGGAATATATTACAAAAATATCCAGAGATTCATTACGAAAAGACCTTGGTTTGCTGATGAGAATTTATCGCGTGAATGTATTAAAAACATTTCTAGATTGAAGTTTGGACATAACAGACTTGACACGCATCTTTACAAGATTGGCCTGTGCTCTTCTCCATTCTGCGAATGTGGCATGGACGAGGAGTCGGCTGAACATGTTTTGTTTGCCTGCCCCATAAGAAATTCAAACCATCTGGACTATTTTTTGTTCTTAGATGACGCAATGTACCCAATAAATGTTTCCTGCTTGTTATCATTAAAATCTATAGCGATACATCAAAAACTAAATGATATTATAAGAAGTAAATTTATTGTTCTATGATTTCTAATCGAATTTGAATACTCATAATGGAATAGCGTCATTGGCTTCATCATCTTTTTGGATGTAATGCCATTTCAATAAAAAAAAAAATCAGTGAATTTAATGACTAACATTGTTCTCATTTAATGCAATTACTAGTGGTCGACCAGTGCTCGAAGACCATAACTAAACTTATTTAAATTATAAGTTTGAACATTATTGAGGTTCCATTGTCGAAGACTGAGCGAGTGTTATTTCACAATTGTATAGTGGAAATAAAATACGCACTAAGCGACAAAAATGAAAAAAATGAGTTGAGTTTGAGGAAATGTTCTATAAACCATTGCCGATAGCCTAAATATTGCACTTAGTCATATCGATGATCTAAAGGCGTAAAAAAACAGATCCAAAAATTATCATAGTACTATTTTTATATGGGGGAAAAATCATTTTTATTATATTATCTCAAAATGAATATTTTGACACTTGGTGCGTATTTTATTTCCACTATACAATTTTCTTTCAAAAACAATAACTCAAATTTGAAATGTTGATATGTACAAAGTTTTTTTCTATTACATATTATCAAAGACAAACAATATTAATCTATTCTCAATTTGACGACAGATAAACAAAATAATATATCCGTCTGTGCACGGTGCAACAGATAGTTTAGGTATAATGGGGTTGCGATATAATAGTGTCATCGTAGGTTTAGGTATAGTAAAGCTTAGATTTAGTTAGGCCAGCTTAGGTTAAAAGCTCTCGTTAGGGAGGGGGCTATGACAATAGGTATGCATACAATTATTTCATGAACATGACATTCATTGTTAGTGGAGTGCAGTTGTACCTACACTTGTACAGTGCAGCGATTATACAATTTTTATACTGCTTACATTTACTGTTTAAATGTTTATGATGCTATTTGGTTTTTTGACAGAGAGAACGGTTTTACATTCCTTTCTACCCAAGCAAACTTGACATGATTCTCGGTCGACCACGCCTTCTAACATCTTTTCTTTCAGCCTTATATTTTTTTTTAAATTATTCAATTTACATACATTCTTTCAACATGTCCAAACCAACTTATTGACTCCTATCTTTGTATCCACACTAATAGTCCGTCTCAACAAAAAAAACTAAAGAACTCGAAAGAAAAAAAGCTAAAGGTGTTTTAAAAATTTTGTCTCCCTTAAGTTGACGTGTTTCATAAAAAAATAGCCCCACCAACTTTAGTTAGCCCTGCATGACCGTGAGGTATCTAAAAATATATTGGGGTATTTGTCTGGTTTGTCTCCATCTTCGTTACCTTTTTCTGCTTCCTTGAGTTGCTGTTGTTCTTTTACAGTTGTATCACCAAATATATCTTTCATTCTAGCTCTTCTTAAGGTTACTTTTACCGTCACTATAGCGGAGGTTGTGATAAATGACGAATTCTCATCATCGATAACTGTAAAAAATATCCAAATGAAATGAGTACGTCAATTAACTAAAAGGCTCTGATGGATTTGCTATTTGATGAATCTTACCTTCTGTGTTAACTTGGAAATGAATATAAGGCATGTTGGAAAGAACTTTGATCAAGTCTCCATACTGTTGATCCGTGAGGCGCTGCAACATCGTCCGTCTCTTGTGTCCGGGCATCTGAGCTAACTGCTTAAGAGTTTGAACATGGATCTCACGGGAACTGAACAACTTCAAGTTGTGTACAGTAATATGGGGGAGTTGGAGGAGCGGAGAATTGTATTCCCACAGGGCTTGCACTATCATAGGAGAAAGCTTCATGCAGTTCTCAATTGTTTCAATGGTGGGTAATCGAGAAGCTAGAAGTTAAAATTAATTAATTATTTTTATAATTACATATTCTACAATGTGTTATTTCAACAGACTGATTTTCTCAGCTTTTATTTTGTTCATATGGGTGTCGTTCAGATTCTTATTGCATTGTCACTGTATAAAATTCTATATATGAGAAACGTGTTTATTTTAAGAGTTTTATGAGTGAGGAGTTGACGTGGGGTTGCCGGCTAAGAATAGCACCTCTGCTCTTTTTGCTGGTTTTTCGAGCATCCTGTAAGAGGCAGGAAATCGAAAAATCAGATCGGGACCGTGAGGTTTGTACCATAGATGTGTGGTAAACCTGGATTTTTAAAAACATTTTTAGAGTTTTACGAGTGAGGAAAACAAGTCATAAATAATATAAATTAAATAATGTGCTAATGAAATATTTACTGTACGAAATTGATTTAATAAATAAAGAAAAAAATAATAATACTCATAGTAATTGAATACAATGACAAAAGTCAAAGAATAGGTACTTACTTTTACTAGAATAAGCTAAAGCAATTAGCTGATTGGCACAGTTCACAATTTCCAATATCAAATATGGAGCTTTCCTAACAACCAACTGCCTGTCTTTCTCTAAGGTCTGTGGTTTCAAGGGCATCCGAGTGAGGTGGGCGTGGAGCAATGCGCGGGCCTTTATGAAATAGGCTCTGGATGGAGGATGCTCTTTATTCGTTTCTCCCAGATCGTGTAGCAACTGAAAACCAATCACATACCTAATTTCATATTAAGATTTACCTATATTGCTCTGAAATTGTGTGTTTACAAAATATGACAATGCATAAAATCTTGATGTTATTGCCTCCCTTTTCATTATTGTGGTAATAAAAGGAGAATTGATTGATCTACACTAGAGGTGGCCAACGCGTCTATTGCCGAAATTTCTATGGTGGTATAAGTAATTTTAGATATTATTGGAATATTTATTTATTTTTTACTAGCTTTCCCGAAACCCGTTGTCCTGTGTTCCTAACTATGAATATTGAATTCGAATTTGTATAATGATAAGCTTATTACCTTTTTACCAATGTAATTTAGATCGATGCATCTGTTTCACACCATATATTTTCCATTGATATTCTGTCAATCGCACCAACTATCAAACAACTTACAGTTCCTGTCAAACTTTAATTTTATTACAATACTAGCTAATACCCGTCTTGCTTTACGTTTTTAATTCCGAATGTCAAGCTTGATTGGTAGGTAATTAAACAGGTTCTATTGTTCTAGTCTAGCTTCCCATTGCTTAACTGACCTCTATAACTGACATAAGCACAGAAAAAGAAGAATTACACTTTCACAATTCATAAAAAGAGAGAAGAATGACAGTTTTAATGTTTATAAAAAAGAAAGAAGAAAAATTATAGTCTGCCACATACCTAGGTACATGGAAAAAACTGCATGTATCATAATATGTTACATCTTACACTTGATTCAATTCCACTGCTCAATAGAAGGGTAAAAAATTCCTTTAATAGTAATATAATACAAACCTACCTAAATAATATGAAAGTTTTACTCTCAATATGGTTTGAGTCTTGACTACATTCCCTACAACCTCTATGTGTGGAATGGTACAAATTTTATGCGATTGGCTAATGATAAAGGCAGCTGTTTTACCGACCTCAAACGTTAGTCGAAAAGTAATCTGAAAATGTACTTTCATTTTAATGTTGATAAAATGTGTTTTATATGGTTTGAATTACATTTATTTTTACTTCAAAACAACCTTGAATCTTTTAAATACATTTTTATTCTGTCAAACTTTGGTTCCATGCAACATTTACATGAGTAATTTTGTTTTCAAAAGATGGCCATCTGTGTTTACGCAGATTTTACTATGAAAATTTTGTAATTTTAGAAATTTATTAATCACATTAAATATATATGAGAAATTGTAAAAATTTGTATCTATGATTACCATAAATTTCTTTTCCATGTCTGGATACATCAAACTCAAAATAATCGCCACAAATTGTTGAAGAGTTTTGCATCTAACTTGACATCAATGGTTGATGTGTTATAACTTCAAGATGCAAGTAACAACATCTGGTAGATTATTACTGAGCGAATAAAAATCAACTTGATTATGCAAATAAACTCACCTACATAGATTAACAATACTCTCTATTTTGGTGGTTCAACTTATAAATCTGCAATCCCCAGACTCGTCACAGGAAATTGAAGAATTAATTGCCCATAGTAGGATTCGAAACCTACCGAGATGCTCACTTGACGTCAATAGATGTTGTATTATTATTATGTGAAAAATTCTATGGCAATTAGGCAAAACTATTTAATGTCATTTTGAGAAAGGCATTGGAATCAAAACAAAACTACACCACTACAATATAATTTAAAAAAATATGTGAAGTTACCTATAAGAAAATTTTCAATGAATCAATGCAGGTATATCAATATCCAATTTAGGTATTTCTTCTTCTCCTTATTGATAAATGCCATTATCTATTAAAATTAAACAAAATTTGAACCAAAATGTACATAGGAAACAAATTCAAATTTAAGTTATTGGCTTCTGAAAAATGTCAAGTTTTTCAAGGTAGAACCATTTTAGTAGTAGTATTATTTATGAGTATGAATGAATGAATGAAAGAATTTTTATTTATTTTTTGTCCAATCATTATTTAATTCATAAAACATAAAATCAACAATTGAAAAGCTATATAAAAAAAATAAAATATGTATAATCTCAAAGTTTTATTGTTAAATCAGCAGAGTAAAAAAAATATTCTCCCAAACAAATGGAAACCAGAAAAGATATTCCGACCCACCGTTATATTAGTTATTCGCTTCTTAACCCAACATTATATCATTTTTATTCCATAACCGAAATAAAAAATTTAAAGTTTAAATAAATCTGATGCTAGAACACAGAATTCTATACAATAAATAACGTAGAATCCCGATTCGCATTCAAAAATGAAGCCGAAATATTGCAACTTTTGACAGTTTGGTTCCCAAAAGAACGTGGTACGGTGTATATTTATTCAGTCGATTTTGTCGTGTTTTTTACAATAAAATATATTTTTACATTGAAATACCTAAGTGAAATTAGATCATTTTTAAGTATCTTTATAAATGTCAACATCATTTCTTACGTTCCGTTTTGACTACTGTACTGTCAAAATTGCCGGCCAAATCGGCTTCACTTATTTACTATGAAGAGCTATTGGAGTACTCCATCTCGGTAGTTATATATAAAAATCTATTTGCTAGAAACACACTAATTGTATCAGCTTGTGTTGTGTCGAGCCAGAAGCATTATTGTTTTTATATAATATGGTTTAAGATACATTTAGACTCTGTATGAAGCTGATAATATGCTTTTAGCGGGCCACAACACAAAAGAAGAAAGAGAACTTATTTATAATGATATGTAGTAAAAATTTATAAAATCACTGGCACCCGCAAGAGTCTGTTATTGATTATGGTCAATCTTCTTTACATCCCATAAGCTGCCATTGAATATTTTTTCAATACAATTATTTCCCTTCTCAACTAAATGGGAAATTTTAAGGAACTCTCTAAAATTATTCATCTGCAACATAATGTTTCTGAATTAAAATACACATAAAGAAATTCAAGAAAGATAATTAATGAAATTCTTACATAGCTTACCATTTTGTTAAATTTTTGAGTTTGTTTAAATAGAAATGCACTTTTATCAATCAATTTGATCATTAGAAGTATGTACTTAATTGCTATGTCAAAAAGGTGGGATGAAAGCAATTAGTCTTGTTGAAAACACGTTTGCCAGAGGAACCTGAAAAAATATAAACAAAATTAATTACTTTAATTACTATTAAGATCCTGTAATTTCGGTACTTTCCGCCTTATAACATAACTATTCTGCAATTTGCAACGCATAAATGTTTGAAGTTATGGCTTAAGCTTACAAATATTTTAATCAATTAATGACTTACCAGTTTTATTTTCATTAAACTCAATTGAAAATAATTATTTTCAAAATCGAACCGTAACTTTCGTTTGACAACAAAATACGATTTATTGTGAAGTGTCCATAGATAATATAATATATACTGGAAGTGTCATCCTGTCATCGTGGTGTGATCCATGGATAACAAAAGATAATTATTATTACAATTCAACATTAGTTAGAATATAGGTATAAGTACTATAAAATTATTTTATGGTATAATAATATTTTGATTTACTTTTATAATGGCCTCTTAAAATACTTAATTCATTCAAAAAAATATTTTTTACACATAAACCACCTTAAATGTGAAAAAAAATATATAAAACATTCAATAAATTATATTTTTTCTCGAATTACTTATATAATGGCCTCTTTAAATACTTGATTCATTTAAAAAAATATTTTTCACACAAAAACTACATTATTGTGTAAAAAAAAAATTATAAAACATTCAATAAATTATTATAAAAAATTTCTTCATTCTTTTTTGTTTTCTCGCTCACTATCTATGGCGACCGCGGACCGATTGTCATTAGATTCAGATTCTGACAGCTCATACAAACAAAACGAAACAGCGATTGAATTCCAAATTCAAAAACATATTGAAATATATTTTTCTAAGTAGGTACCTAAGCTATATATAATTACTAAGATTAGGCTATTCATGAATTGTAAAGATATAGGGGCATAATATGTGATACTTTTTGAATTTGCTGTCCCTGTAACTAAAATATGACAGGTTTTGAAGATTATTTTGTATACTATGTTCTAGACATGGAGTAGCAGCTTTGAAATAATAATACCTGGTACATTATGCAGTCTAAATAGATTTTATGAAGATCTTTAAAAGGTATAAATGCTACACTTTCAAACAAATAATGAAAGATTCCAAATGAAGGTTTTATGCAGAGCATATATCAAATATGGTTCATTATGCAGTCTAAATGGATTTTATGAAGATCTTTAAAAGGTATAAATACTACACTTTAATATAATATGAAGTTCTTAAAAGTTTGATATACTTTCTAAATCCTTAATATTGATTCTAATCAAATTCTCACAATGTGTATTTTTAAAACAAATCCCTGAAAAATGCAAAATTTTCTAATCTTGTCTTATATATTTGCAACCATGTAATCACTTTATTTTGCTTTCATATATTAAATGAATTATGTTTTTTTCTAGGTCAGAACCTTGCAAGGATTTTGGATATGTCAAGAAACGCTGCCAAAAATATTACCCACCTTGTTTTGTGATGAATGTAACATTAAATAAAATAAGTAAAAGGTAAGAGAATATAAGTTTGCATTTATCTACATAAGAATTTTGAGCTCGATACAGTTTCGTGAATTCATATTCTGGTAATATTTTGAGATTTAGATGTGGGTAAGTACACACTACGCAAACTGTTTTACCATCCAATTCTTGCTATTATGGATGTTCATACAAATTTCAAATTAAATCTTCATTAATATATTTTATTACCTTAGCTTTATTATATTTTCTTTAATATTTAATACATTTTCTTTAATATTTAATATGATTTTATCTGGTACCCACATAATTACTCATCTATCTGGCTATAAATAAACGGACTAAAATATTATGTAGATATTGATTTCATTGTGATCTTATTCATTTAAATACTTCAAAAAAATCTCTGTTATAAAAAGAGTGTTGATTTTGGCTACTTATAGATGTATTATATACCTACTATAACTTTAATTAATGTACCTACATGATATTACATAATGTAAATTATGTGGAAGATGGAATGATATTATATGTCGTATCATAATAATGTTGTATTTTTTCTAGGATGAATGATTTGTTACAAACCTTGGAAGGTCGTCAAGAAAGGCTTCCAATCAAACCTCTTACTGGCCGCTGTCTTTGAAGAATACTTCTTTTAACACGATGATTAAGTATACGACACCCTATGAATATTTTTTTTAACGAATCGAAGGTAATTATGCTAAAGTGGTTTTGAGTTTATTTACATACTAATTTAGATACAATATAATACCGTTGTTGAGTGTGATTAATTGGAATACAAATATTATGTGGATAAAACAAATGTTTTATTAAACTGATTAAAATCCCGAAGACATTAATTTAAAGATTCTCAATTATTGTCAACAATTTTATTTCTTTCTCTCAACAATTCTGTCAAGTTCACTGTACCTTATGATCTAATTTATCACTGTTACCGGCCAGTTTGTCTATGGAATGTTCATACCAATTTCAACGATGATTTTAAGATTTATCTTTTTCAACAATGATTTTAAGATTTAAACATTATTTATATTTCAGGAATATAAAATGATTCAACAATTGTTGCTAAATTATTTAATACTTATCTACATTAGAATATAATTTTCTCAGGTACCTACATAATTACTTATCTATTACATTGTCTACGACAGTTTGAAAAAAAACTGTGGCCATAAATTTGCTAAAATGTGTCAGATTTCAAAATGGAGGATTATTTTGCAATTTTTTTCATTAAATCTTTGTTTATTGAGAATAATAAGATTTGAATAACATTTATATGTATAACAAATCAATCTCCAATTATTTTATTACATTTTCATACCGTAATACCAAGATTCCATTCAACGTTTACATGAGTAATTTTGTTTCCAAAAGATGGCATCTGTCTTTTTTGAAAACGTAGTATGAAGATCCTAAAAAAATAAGAGTTTTTTAAATAGCTTTAAATATATCAAAGCTTATGTAGTTAAATATATTTAAGAACGCTCTCTGGAATTTTGCGCGGCTTTTCGCATATTAATATCTGACCTTTACGTTTGTTTTCTATGATTGATGCTCGTACAAAAATATAAACGGACTAAAATATTATGTAGATTTCAAATTTGAAATAAAAATTACATTGTTAAATTACTAAGAAGGTTACCTACTTAGAGTTTTCTTTGATTTTAAAATTATCCACGCAACTTTCTTAATTTAACTTTCATAAGAAACTTCTCCTGATAAAAGCCAACACGACAAAAAAAGAATTAGCGAAATCTATCCAGCCGTTTAGGCGTGATGCGATGACAATGGAAAATAGCTCTCCATTTTGATAATATAGAAGATACCTATATCGAGCGGACCGTCCATAAACTTCAATCCATACTTACAGCAGGCACATCATCTTCGTCCGTCGTCCTTTCAATGATTTCCTTATTGAACTTCCTGTCATACTCATAACTGGCCGCCAGGATCATGATGGCTCTCTTCGTGTTGACGTCAGTTGTTTCGTGTAATAAATATAAAAACAAGTCTGTGGTGTCCAGCAGAACCTGATTTCTGGAGAATTTCCTAGATCTATACCACCATGTTCCTACCTGTAATGGAAACAATAATTGTATCGGGATTATTATTTTAAGCATGTATAATTATTACTACATGACAAAAAATGCTGTGGATTTTCTCATAATGAACTTAGTTTGCTCCAAAATTTTACTCTGAAACACTAATTCGGCGTCAATATTGCAGGAACATGTAAGTTGATTTTTTTAGTAAAATTATTTTTTGCCATCGATTGAATGGTTATCACATAATTGCATTCACACTTTTGATTCGGAACACATTTATTTATAATTTCAACAATGTGTTTCATTTTTATCAGAGGAACACGTGTATTGATAGTTTGTGGTTAAGAGAGAATAGAAAAAAAAAATCAATCAGTGCCCGTAGACAAATTCAAACTGGCGTTCGACTATAAACGAAGATTTCGCCAATGTATAGTGCGACAAAATTAACTGTCCACTGGAACATATAAACAATTATTTAAACCAAGCAATGACACTCATATAAAAATATAAAAAGTGGACAGCTAATTTTCATCCTACTATACATTGTCGAAGAATTCGTTTGTAGTCGATCGCCAACTGCATTTTGTCTAGGCCCACAGGTGACAATATGAAACACTCATCAAGTGAGGAAATTTTTTCCCAAATAAAACAATGTAAGTGCTGATCTCAGTAGCCTAGTGGTAAAATCACTAACTTCTGATCAAATAGTTCTGGGTTTGACTCGTTTTTTATTGGAATTTCTACTGGCCTGTCTCAGATTGGACAGCACCGGCAATAAATAGAAGAAATAGTAATTTTACTTATACCAAGCCAAAAGCGTGAAGATGTGAGCCAACCCCTTTCTTTAATTTATTTTTGCTTGTTAAAAGAACATATTTGTTTATCTCAAAACTAATGACCATTGATTTTTTATTTCGAAAAATTTTAAGTAGGTATTTAAGTATTTTTCTTACCGCAGTTGGCACGGCCACCATAAAAACAAGTGCGAAAAGTCCCCGAAGCCAGATGCTGCTTTCTACCTCTACTATCCAAGTGGGTAGTAGCGCCATTCCAAAGCTCATAGCACCCGGCCCATTGGGATTGACATATTTCTCCCAGTTTATTTTAGCCTCTTCATCCGTTAATGCCTAAAATATTACAATTATTTTAACGTCTTTAATTTTTTCTTTGAACTTTCTAACGAGAGAAAATACCTGAGAATTTTATGCCTTATATTATATTCTAGTGTTTTAAGTCTTATTCAGTACCTAACTTTTATTACAAATAATCTTATAATGAAAGTCGGGCTAGTGCGAACACTTATAACTCGAGATCGGCTGAACAGATTCTTCTTATGTTTGATTTATTGGATTCTTCTCTGCTCCGGATAACAGAATAACTTATAAAAAGTTGAAAAATGGATATGGAATAATATAAAACATGATATAAAGTTAGTATGGGACCGATTTCCTGCGACGCCATAATCGACGTAATTGCCGCTCTTACAGTAGCCCATCCCACTTACTCCAATTTTCATACAAAGTCAACATCGGGCACTTAGAGGAAGAATGTCTGCGCGCGCATATTATATTCTCGCGTTGTTCCCTCCTCAGTTTTGAATACGAATGAAATATGGATGATCCATTATCTATATCTAGGATTTAAATGGAATTTTTTTTTTTAATAAAAATGAATCTGGGCTCATCTAAAGTGAACACAAATACACTTTCTACATTTTTCACATAAAGCAAAGCTTGTGTTGTGAAAGTGGAAATGGTCGGCACCGGGATTCGAACGACCGACCTCCAATACGTTGTACGTACGAAAGTCGCCGACTGATACCACCGGTCTACCAACCACTTCAAAATATCTCAAATATCCAGCTACACTAATTAATTTCTTATCAATATTCTAATTGGACGTACACTCATACTGTGCCCCTTGCGGGCCAGACATAGATACAGATTCGCGCAAAATAATTTACATTTCCACATTTTTTACCTATCACGCTGTGTCACGTAAGGGTGTAGGCAGAGAGAACGGACATCCACTCTTTTCTATCCAAGCACACTTCTTCCACAGACATAACATTTCTCATACAACCACTCCCATCTATCTTACTTCTCACATTGTCTTCCTTGAGGACGGAATCAATGTATGTATTACATCCACGCTATTCTTGGTCGGCAACGCTTTCTTACACCTTTCCTTTCAGCCTTATGAATTCTCGTTGTCATTTTGCAACCATCTCAACTTATTGACTACCATCTTTGTAACAACACATACAACATTTCTTCCTACATGATTTTTTATTTTTAAAAGCGAATCTGTGCTCACTCAATTTGAAATTACTTATTGCATTGCTTGGACATGACTGATGCTATGATAAGTATAACAGTCAAAGGTATTGCGAGAACTAACGGGAGTCAACTAATGATTTAAATGTATGTAGTTGTAGGTACTATCATTGGGGGCTATTCTGCACATCTGACCCGATCGAGTTGCATCGGATACTATAGAATAGCGTGACGGACAAAAATAATAATTTTGTAATACTAATTTAAAATATTCCGCTAAATCTGTTTCACACATGGTAGAGGTGCCAAAAGTGGATCTAAATGCATGTTTTTACGGACACTTGGTTGACTGGCAACAAAATATATACAAACCCCCAATACTGATTAATATTTCCGATGAGCAGTTACTATATCTTATTGAAAATGGAGGAGTTGCAGTTTTGGAGTTTATAAGACTGCTTGCCACACCCAGGCTGTGATAGGATTAGTTAAAATTGTGACAAAAGCAGCTCTAAATTTAAGCCATAAGACAAGAAGAATAGAATTCATAAAATCCAAATTAGTATCTCAAAGGCTCATGTAAAATTTGAGAGAGAAAAAGACTTTTATTATAAAAATGACGTTATTCATGGCGACACAACTTTCTGAACCTGTATTTACTTTTGAATTGAATGATTCCATTTACTAAAATATACTTTAATTTTATCATTTATATTCATATATATTCTATTTACAAATTATTTTATTTATAGGGTGTATTTTACAAAATGCCCATATAAACTTAAAATATGAAATTTGAAGTTCATGGCGGGACCTCTAGAAGTCGAGCTAGAACATTCAAATTTAGGGGTTTTATCAACAACTAAATAAAGCAACTTTTGCCTGGTATTCCAATTCCAAATTATAAAAAAAAATCATACAAAAGTGTTCCACTCTAGTGTTTAATGCCCCAATAGCCGCAATTTGGCAGTTGAAATATCCATTTTTTCTCTAACAGGTCATTAGTGAGTTAATCCACCGTTAAAACTTATTGGGCTGTTTAATGCTCGTTCGAAAGATCCACCCTTTTAATTGGCTAATTTTTTTTTTTCAGATTGATCATTTTCTTTAGGACATAGGTAGCATACCTAATCTTTATTTAACTCACATTGCTTAAAATAATACAATATACCTAAAACTCCCTTCTAGAGACCTCTTTCGGGGAACGGGAGGCAACCAGAGCTTTTTCCACACCAAACTCTGTCTCAGAAGAACGGAATACGGTGTAAGTGGATTCTCCCCCTTTTCGGGACCCTGAATGGAAGAAGAACAGCGCTCTCTTGGGCCATTTGTTATTCGTCATACTTGACACAGGTCCCAGCAATGTCTACATCCTCTCAATAATAATAGAGGTGATAGGCCTGTGCTATGACTTGCAGCCATATAGGTATATTTACATCTAACCCGCAAGATTTTAAGGATATTTTAAGAGAAACTGGGATGTAATCAGACTATTAGATTGACGATCGATAATTTTATAATTCAATGAAACTATTTAATAGTATATACTTAATGACTTTGAGTTTGATTGAATTAAACAAATATGAATTTTTTTTCAGTAGGCATGTAATTTTCTAAATATACCTTATTTTAAGATTTTAAGGATATTTTAAGAGAAACTGGGATGTAATCAGACTATTAGATTGACGATCGATAATTTTATAATTCAATGAAACTATTTAATAGTATATACTTAATGACTTTGAGTTTGATTGAATTAAACAAATATGCAATTTTTTTTAGTAGACATGTAATTTTCTAAATTTACCTCATTTTCCATGCTCAAAACCTCTTGAAGCGCCTTAAACAATTGTGCGTTATGAAAGGTTTCTTACTGCAGTGATGTGCGTCAAATTTCTGTTTCCCTATAAAAATAAAAATTAAGAAGACACAGCAAAATATTGCATCTACCAAAATATGATTATAGGTATGTAGTTCTTTTCTATTCTTTTTTTTTAATGTGGCAATCAACCCCAAAATCAAAATCTTTGTAGGTACGTAACAGTTAAAGATTGGATGTTAGAGATTGCTTCGGCAATAATCCCGCCATTGTCCACTATTTTATACACTAATTTGTAATTTGTGCATAAAGAATTAAATAAATAAAAGACATTTAAGCCGTTTATATTAAAAACTAGTTTTTTAAAGGCGCCCGTGGCGCCCATCTATGGCCTTTTTTATGCAAACTTTACTTTCTCATAGCATAGCTGTGAGCATTCACATGTGAGACTTCAAAATACTTTGTTGATTCAACTCTTTATGAAAACTCAAATACCTACAACTTAAACTTAAAATTACAAACTGTACATTCAAATAGCTTTTGGCATGTGGGTATTTACCGATTTGATTGATTAAACTTTTTCATGTAAACTTTGCATTCGTATTGCCGAATTCTTATATATGAGACTTTAAAACACTTGATTAATTGAATTCTTCATGAAAACTCAAAAACAACGTGAACTTTTTATAACAAACTTTACATAGGTATGTATGGCTTTTCAACGTTATGAATTCACATAAAAATCTTTAAAAAATTACTCTAGGTGTGTAAACTTTTTATTGAAAACATGGCATTCGTATGGTTTTTCTCCGCTATGATCTCGTGTGTGTGGATTAAAGATTCGTGATTTGGTAAACTTTTTCATGGAAACTTTGTTTTCTTATGGCCGAATTCATTTGTGTGACTGTAAAGCACTCGATGATAGATTATAACTATTCATGATAATATAACTATTTAAAAAAAAACTTTTTATTACACACATTGCATTAGCAAGGGTTTTGGCAATGAAATCGCGTCTGTGAGTTAAAGATCTGATTTGGTAAACTTTTTCATACAAACTATGCTTTCTTTTGGCCGAATTCATATGTCAGACTTTAAAGCACTTGATATTTTTTTTATAACAAATTTTGAACCTTTTCTAACAAAATATGCATTTAAATGGCTTTTATCGTGATTTATCATTTGATTGATTAAACTTTTTATCGCAATGGTTGCATTCGTATGGCTTTTCTCCGCTAGTGTGCAAAATTTTTATTTCAATCATTGCATTAGTAAGGCTTTTTCTCTGCTATGATATCGTGTCAATGGGATAAATTTATGATTTACCTAGTAAAATTTTCATGCAAAGTTTGCTTTCTTATGGCCGAATTCATATGTCTGACTTTAAACCACTTGATAATAGAACTCGATGAAAATTAAAACAAAAGTTGTACTTTTTATAACAAACGTTGCATATGAATGGCTTTTCAACGCTACAAATTCACATGAAAATCTTTAAAAAAATTACTCTAGGTGTGTAAACTTTTTATTGAAAACATGGCATTCGTATGGTTTTTCTCCGCTATGATCTCGTGTGTGTGGATTAAAGATTCGTGATTTGGTAAACTTTTTCATGGAAACTTTGTTTTCTTTTGGCCGAATTCATATGTCAGACTTTAAACAAATTTTGAACTTTTTCTAACAAAATATGCATTTAAATGACTTTTATCATGATTTTATCATTTGATTGATTAAACTTTTTATCGCAATGGTTGCATTCGTATGGCTTTTCTCCGGTATGAGTTCACAAACTTTTTATTGCACACATTGCATTAGTAAAGCGAAGTCCTGCTGTGCGTAAAAGTTTCCTGATTTGTCAATTTTTTGGCCGAATTCGCAAGTTATAGTTTACAGCACACGGTTGATTGAACTATTTATGCAAACTTAAAAACGAAGTTAAATTTTTTTATTGCAAACTTTCCATTAAAATAGCTTTTAGCGTGTCATTGGTTGTTTAAATTATTCGATTGATTGAACTTTTTATTGCAATTATTGCATTCGTATGGCTTTTCTCCGCTATGAGTTCGCATGTCATTCTTTAAATTACTTGAAACCGCAAACTTTTTATTGCAATCATGGCATTCACGGACGTAGCAATAGCTTTCACATGGAGGGGGTCCAAGGGTAAAATCTAACCGCAAAAATCATAGCCGTATGCTAAGGGGGGGGGTCCGGTCTCCCAGAACCCCCCCCCCCCCCCCTTATATACGTTCATGGCATGGACGTAGCAATAGCTTTCATATGGAGGAGTTCCAAGGGTAAAATCTAACCGCACAAATCATAGTCGTATGCTAAGGGGGGGGGGGGTCCGGACCCCCAGAACCCCCCCCCCTTATATACGTCCATGATGGCATTAGTAAGGCTTTTCTTCACTACGAAGTCCCGCTGTGCGTAAAAGTTTCCTAATTTGGTACACTTTGCATTCTTATGGCTGACTTCGCATGTGAGTTTTTTAATAACCCAAAAAATTGTTTTTCTCTACGTCAAGACCTTTAAAAAAAGTGCTCAGCCACCAGGCATAATAATATCATTATGTTACTGTCAGTTGTCACTGCTGTCAGCCATATTGTATTAGAAGAACAATATTATTATTTGTCTTTAGTTGCGAGTGGCGCGCCATCTAGCGGCGTTAATGACATCAGTCAGTCAGTCAGTCAGGCAGTCAATCAGTCAGTGAGTCAGTGTTCAAGGCAAATATTATATAGATTAAAACTAATAGGTATAACGTAGACAATATCTATATATTATATTATTAATACGTGAAGGAATAACTTTGTGACTATTTTTACGGAAAATGCGCTGACGGAGGAGTATGAAATTCCGCACACTTATAGTTTATAATATAGAGGAAGGGTGGCGAATGCTATTATTTTCTTAAAATCATGCATATTACAGAATTAAGCAAAACCCAACGATTCCAGCTTTTCGGGACGTCTTCCAACCACCGGCACCGGGGCGTCGACTTGGGTCAAGGAAACCTGTTTGGACCGAAAAACTGGAGAATTTCAATCTGACCGGGGCTTGGAGAGAGAGGTGGAACAGCGTGGACTCCCTGTTGAACAAAAGTATCATCGAAGACCCAACTGTCAGAGTCCCAGGATGCGATCTGCCGCGACGACTCTGGGTTCAACAGAACAGAATCCGCACTGGTCAGGGCTGCTGCAACTACCTTATGTGGAAATGGGGGAAGAGGAAATCTCCTGAGTGCGACTGTGGGGCTCCCTCCCAAACAATACAACACCTGGTGGAGGAGTGTCCAGGAAGAAGGTATGAAGGGAACTGGACGGACATCCACAAGTCGACCACAGAGACGGTGCAGTGGCTCTCTGAACGGGAACCAAGAATATAACTTTGGAGAACAAAAAGACGCAGCAATCTTGCTAAGAAGACAAACACATGCCGAAGCCATACACAAAGTAAAGTAAGTATGCATAAAAATATATTAAAATAATAAAAAAAACAGTACAAACACTACTGTAATGTTATATATTTGATACCTACTCACTCACACTTCCACAGACTATTTATAAAGAAGATCACCTTCATAGAAAATAATGTAAAATGTAAAGTGCCTCATAAGAGGCGCAGAGAGCTTTTTGAAAGCGCCAGTGGCGGATACATACCCCTCCCCCCTTGCGGGGTCGCCCGCGCTCTCTTTGCCAGTCAGCCTGCATTTATCATTTAAAATTCAATACCCTCACAACCTCTGAAATGTGCCGGTAATGATCTGGCACATAAATTATTGAATCACTGCTTAACCGAACTTCCATTCTTTGATGAAGAATCACCATTTGTGTTTAAAAAGAGACTAAAGGGAGAGATTCTTCAATACAAGCAAACGAGTATAAACGCCCTTAATGATCATGATTCTGTTATGCAAGCGATGTCCGTTTGTCCTATATCTGACCATCCCACTTTGCATACGCTGTACAAAATATTTGCTTGTCTACCTGTATCTATTGTATTTATTTACTCGAAATCACATTAGAATCATATCTGCTTACATAAGTTGTACTAATAAACGTTACAAAATAAATAACAAGGAAAATGTTACCTCACTATGTGTAAACCTGTATCGAGCATAGCGAATATAACACAACACAACAATCGAAAAACAAAAATGTAGCACCTCAACAACCAAATTTCATACAACAGATGTTTAAATCTTATAATCAAAAGAGATAAAATAATAGAGATCATAACTGAACGGAATAAATAATCAAAGCGGGTAACAAATCCCCCGTGTTACCCGCTTTTAGAATACCCCCCCCTCCTTCTTCCGAAAATCACGTGTACAAAGAATTAAGAAGTTTATGATTTTAATTTTCGACAATTTTCAAAATTTCTAAGAGTGCAAGATGTTTTTCTTTAAATTCACCAGAAAAATAAATGCACGTGATTTTCTCACTAAGTATACCTCCGCTCCCCATACGTGATCTTTCGTGATTTTTTCCAGACCCCCCCCCCCCCCTTCCCCCTTTTGGGCTCATGTGATTAATGGACGCCCCCATTGATATTATTACTTGGACTAATGGACGCCCCCAATTAATTATATTTTATGTAAAAAAAATACTTTTTTAATATTAAATTATTTTTAAATATTTTTTATTTAAAAATAAAACCTTTCTTAAAAATTATATTTATAATTAATTTTATATCCTTAGCTGGATTGCCCCCTTTTTTAGGATTTTTAACTAAATGATTAGTAATATATATTATTGGGGATTACTAATCATTTAGTTAAAAATCCTAAAAAGGGTTATTGTAGGTATTTCATAATATTTTCATGTTTTTGTCTCCCGAGCCCTATAGGCATAACAACATGATACATGATTATACAATCAATTTAAATAAAACTTTTTTAAACCTTGCATGTGATTTTATTATTTTTTTAGTACAATAAAAGTAAAGTTAGCTCAAGATTTCTATAGCGCCCCCCCCCCCCCCCCCCAAGTGATTTTTTTCAGAATCCGCCACTGGAAGGCGGTATATTTAAATGAAGGTGGAGCTGAAAACAGCGGGATATTCTAACTCATTGCGTCAATCGATTGGTCCTACGTAGAGTATCATAAGTTGAAAATGACAACTTTACAGGACGGCCATTCAAAGGTTTGAAATGATACAATTATCTAGAAATTAAGATTAGAGAATTGAATTTTTGAACAGCGCTAAATAAATACCGATAATTTAATTTTGTATGGTCAGTTTCTCATAATTATTAATACTTTTGGTAGAAATGTTCTTGCGATATTTTACTACGGCTTCTTTTTGCACAAAAATATCGTATCTCACACATAGCATAACCTCCTAAGGCCCAGGCTTATGAAATGAAAGAAGTAATAAAGACCCAGAGTACTTTAAATAGTACTAAATAAATAAATGCGTTCAGACCCAGACAAACAACCCATCTTTTTTTAGATTTATAGTTAAGCAAAGCATTTTATTAATTCGTAAGGGATATTCTGAGCACTAAAGTAAGACTTTAGTGAAGAAAAAAATCCAAAATGTTTTTACCTATAAAAAGGACTTTGGGTCTGTATGCTGTAAGTTCGTCATATCATTTTACCTTAGGAAAGGAATTAGGGTTTCAAAATAACATTCAAAATCATTCTTATTTGGATCAAATTTGTTATAATAAAAAGGAAAACACGGTTTCCGTTTTTTTGTGAGGCACAGGAACAGGTTTCATGTTGAAAATTTGACGCATGTTTTCATTTTGCAAACACTTTAACATAAACGCAATTCATTACACTAGTTATCTAGTGATTCAGCACAACGAACGATTTGAATTAAACCTAATTTAATGAGAAAACCAAAATGCGAGCATAATAAATACTTTAACATAAACGCAATTCAGTAGACCAGTAATCTAGTAATTCGCACAACGAACGATTTGAATAAAAACTAATTTAATGTGAACACCAAACATTTTTTACTAAAAGTATTGAATTGACTCACTATTTTATTTTATTAGGTCCAACGCCAACCCGACCTTTTACAATTTGAAAAATACTTTATACAGAGTATAGGTCACTATTTATATTTTTTTAATTTATATATCTAATCTGAAATATTATCTAATCAGCTTTTATATAATATTATCTAATGGATAAAATTGTTGCCGTCATAATATGCCAAAAAGTGTTATCTCAAAAACCTTCTTTTTTTCATACAATATCTTTTCGTACCTGTCAGGTTAGGTAATGATTAGTATTGATATATAAAATAAACATTGTTTTTGGGATCATTCAAGTATTACGTAAAGCAATGTAGGGGGGGAGATCTTGACAAACGTTACTGTGTAATTCGGATGTAAGGGAGGGCTCTAAAATCTCAAAAATGCGATACGCCCCTATTTTGCGTTGGTGGACCTAGAAATTTTTTGATTTGGTAGGTGTACCTTGAACGCAAACAGTTTGCGGAACACTGCGATAGAAGACCAGTGAACATATTTCAATGAAACTTTATTTTCTTTTTTCTTTATTGTTTGCTTGGTTTTCGTTTCTTTTTTCTTTTTTATCTTCATGTTATATTAGGTATAGTTTAAATAGTGTATAAGTATCTATGTACTAGGCTTAAGTCTATTTTCTAAGTTTAATCATGTACCAAACCATGTAAAATTTATTATGTGCTGCCTCCGACAGCGAAACTTTGTTTCTTGGAGGTAGCGAAAATAAATTTAAAAAAACTTTGATGATATAGTCTTCTAATGTCCCGAAAGGTTTTATTTTGTTTTATTATTTAAAAAATCCGTATCATAACAATCAAAATTTCTGGAAATTATGGTACAGTGGAGAATATAGTCATATTAATTAATTTTGTGCAGTACTAAAAGGATGTAAAGGGTCCCTTTAGTACCATGTCAGAGTGTGAGGAAGTACATACATAATAAATAGTATTGCAATGAGAGCATTAGAACAAGTCATTTCACAAGAACAGTCAGGGTTAGACTAGTCAAAATTTACGTTAGTATTCTATTAGAATATTAGGGAATTATTGATGGGCTGAATCCTCGGTAAACATTTCGTCGATGGAATAGACGCCATTGCAAACAAGATACTTTTTTACCTCTCTCTTGAAGCATAGAAATTCAAGTGATTTGAACCTACTGCATAAGCCAGCATTCGAAATAACAGTAGAAGACGGTCGTAAGTAGTGGTTTGTTCCATTTAAAAATCGAACATCAGTAATGAATTATTGTTAGTCATTAGTTGTTACATATTCTTTATTGTTTTCTGTTCGTTTGCCGAATTCTATGTTCTATAGCGGGTGGGGCTATACTATATAGTCTTACGATGACAAGTGTTGACCAATCACGTTCCGGGTAAACATCAACCGGATTTACACAGGTACTTGCAATTCCTTCTAAGGATTATCGACAAATTAAGAATCACCTCTTTTAGGCTCGGTACACACTTGCGCCGCGAACGTGTATCGTTACATCAATTTTATCAAAAGGATTCATGTGTTCCGCTCGCGTTCGCTTTTCGAATCACGTATATATACTTAACCTTTCGATTAAAATGACGCAATGTCACACGTTCGCGGCGCAAGTGAGGACGGACCTTTAAGTTATTTTATCATTTAGCCAGTTATCTACATAATAATTTAAAAATGTTTTTAAATTTTCCTTTTGTCGTTGCTCTATCGTATGTTAGAACATCACGCTCAAAATACAAATGCTACGTCAGATATGAATCTGCGCAGAGCGGTGCAATTTGCTTGAGAGCGTTCTAAGATACAATTTGCTGCATCAACTTTAATATATTTAGAGCTATTCAAAAAACTTTATTTTTTTAGGATCTTCATACAAATTTTTCAAAAAAGACAGTAGGCCATCTTTTGGAAACAAAATTACTCATGTAAACGTTGAATGGAATCTTGGTATTGCGGTATGAAAATGTAATAAAATAATTGGAGATTGATTCGTTATACATATAAATGTTAATCAAATCTTATTATTCTCAATAAATAAAGATTTAATGAAAAATTTTGGAAATATGATTCCTCCATATTGAAAATTGACACATTTAAAAAAATTTATGGCCACATTTTGTGTGAAACCGCCGTAGCCATTAGATGAGTAATAATTATGTAGCTACCTGTTAAAATCATATTCATATGTAGATAAGTATAAAATAATTTAGCAATAATTGTTGAATCATTTTATATTCCTGAAATATAAATAAAGTTTAAATCTTAAAATCGTCGTTGAAAAAGATTTGCAAGTAAAATAATAAACTTTGAAATTGGTATGAACATTCCATAGACAAACTGGCCGGTAAAACAGTTGCCGATAAATTAGATCATTAGGTGCAGTGAACTTGACAGAATTGTTGAGAGATTGAAATAAAATTGACAATAATTGAGAATCTTTAAACTGTTTCAGGATTTTAATCAGTTTAATAAAACGTTTGTTTTATGCACATAATAATTTAGAAATATAATACGTATTTGTATTAAAATTAATCACACTCAACAGCGGTATTATTTTGTATCTAAATTAGTATGTAAATAAACTCAAAACCACTTTAGCTTATTTATTTTATCCTGCATATTATAAAAGTATTGTTAAAAATTTGGACTCATGGTCCTATTGTTGGTGTGAAAATTATTTTGAAAAAATATTCATAGGGTGTCATATACTTAACTTTAAACCAATTGTGTAAAAGAAGTATTCTTCAAAGACAGCGACCAGTAAGAGGTTTGATTAGAAGCCTTACTTGACGACCCTCCAAGGTTTGTGACAAATCATTCATCCTAGAATAAATACAATATTATTATGATACGACATATAATATCATTTCATCTTCCACATAATTTTTGTTATGTAATATCGTGTAGGTACATTAATTAAAGTTATTGTAGGTATATAATACATCTATAAGTAGCCAAAATCAACACTCTTTTTATTACAGGTATTTTTTTAAGTATTTAAATGAATAAAATCACAATGAAATCAATAAAAATCAAGAAATCAAACTAATGCAAAGCTAAATGAAAGATTAAAAATAGTCAACTGCATATTATGTAGGTAATGGACATTTACTTATAATATATTCTGCATTGTTAGATAATTTAGAAACTTTATTTGTTTGGAAGAGGTTACAAACTTACATTTTAAAGAGATTCATTAAAACCTTCAGATTGGGCAGAAATTCAGTTTGAAACCCCATGCCTAGAACATAAAAAATAAACTTTTAAAACAAAATTAATTAAAAACATACAGTCATGGGTACATAAGATGCAAGGTAAATGCCACTTAGAGAAAATAATATTTTTATCTACATAATTCACAACAAAATATTATATGTGCAGTTTGATTAATTTATTATTATAATGTAGGTACCTACTTAGAAAAAAATAAACAGCAGCAATAATATTCCTATATTATAATTTATTCAAATTTAGAACAATTCTTATGGACTAAACATTTTTTGCATGAAAAGTTGCTTTTTCGATAGAAAATTTTTAAAGAAAAATGAAGATGTTTTATATTTAATCAAATATCGTTATACTGTATTTCAAAGTATGCAAGGTTCTGGCTCCACGCAGTCACATAAGTTCTTCATCTACCTCTGACGGAATAGATAATTCTTCGAAAATTGTTTGTACCATGCCGATCTTCTAAATTCTCCCAGTCGCCAAACATACTTTGTAGGAGCTTTTTTAAGTCTTTTCTTCAGAAATCGGATGAGTCAGGGGCAAGGTTGTGAGTTGAATCTCTTGTATAATTTTTAGTGATAAGCCTTTTTTATCAAGGTATCAGAATCATCGGAAATGTAATGGAAATCAATATTTCCTTTAATCAGCACCCGTGTTATTCATTGTGATGTGGTTTCTTTTTTAAGTGAAATTCTCTTCAAACTACTAGTGTTTGGCGAACATTAAAATACTTTTAAAAACTTTAAATTACATGAAAACACCGCGCACTACAGCTCTACACAAAGGTCAGTTTTATATAGAATAAAAACATGCTAACAAGCAAAAAATGATTTGTCACAAATCCAAAATGGCGACTCCTTCGCTGTGATTGGCCCATCAGGAGAAATCATCTTTTGCTTGAATTTGAGTGATGGAGAAATCACTTTTTGTTTGAACACAAGAAGATTTAATTTAATTTAAAATAAAATAAAACTTGTTTTGAATGAATTTTTTACTTCCTCTGTTTAGATTATTACGTCTTTTATTATATTTGAAATAAATCTCATTATTTTCAAATAATGGACAAATCACTTTTTGCATGTTTGCTCCTCAATTATATTTACTTTGTTTTGTGTACATCGTGTATGTGTCAAAATTAATGACAGCTGAGAGCCGTGAACTATAGACTATGATTCTTCTATGATTAAAATGAAATATTTTTGTGAAAGATAATGTTTTTTTTTTTAATGTGTATTTTGTGTGAATAATGTATTCTTTAAATTAATAAAAATACTTACCTCAAATTAATTACGATACACACCTACGTATTTTTAAACAATTTTTTTTTATTATTCACCCGAATTGCTCGAAAACGGCTGCAGCGCTAAAAAAGAAATATTTTGTTGCGTTGTCTATGGACTCTTTGACACTCTTATTTTGTTGTCAAACTAGAAATTGAAGAACTATTCTTTATTCTAATGAAAATAATAAAATGTAACCAACTTTCTATTGTCTGGTTATTTTTTAATTATAAATAACGAACAGGAATATTAATGAACAATCCACTGGTAAGCATAGTTATTTGTTTCAAAACAATAGAATATAATTATATGGCGGTTATAATGTCATTGACAAATTTTTTGTGTAACTATATTTTTACAGGCTGGTGGCATTTTCAACAATAACAACTAATTGGTGAATTTCTAAAACGTAAAAAATATATCAAAGTTACCAGTTCAACGAGGACAGGATCATGTCATACTGAAAAATATTCAATGTTTGCCAAGTTTGGAATGTAAAAAAAAACTATTATGTCATAATCAGATGAATCATAATGAATCATAAATCAAATGAACTGGCTGTCAACCTTTAAAAACCTTGCATAGTATGGATAAGATATGCTTTGACAATACCTACTAGATGATAAACCATTTGTTTGATAAATAATTAACAATTATTTATAACACTAAGTCAAGTTTGAAACACAATATTTTGTTTTAGCGAGTCAGGAACATTATCAGTGGATCTTTGTGTGCTGACTCTATATAAAATACATTTTTATGCAGGTTTTTGTTTATTATTTACTGTAAATTTGTATACATATACGTATAAAAACTTAACATAACAAAGACATCACAGAATCAACACACAGAGGGCGAGCTTACCACGATGAAGTTGTGGTTTCTAACAACTAACCCCGTTTTTCATTTATATAGGAGATTTTTTTTTATCTGTTAGATGTTACAATGACATTTTGTCATATGACTGAAATGAAATAAACAAAATTGTTTTATTCATAACCAGAAATATACTAAATGAAATAACATTATGTTTTTCTTTTTCATCAAACATAATAATATATTCTTCCAAACACCACTAAAATTTAAAAATGATGCCTCCAGCAAAAAGAAATGAGAATTCATTTATGTTAATGTTAAAATAACTATCAAATAATGTGACATTTTAACATAACTTACTTTATTATTATTAAAAGGATATTCTGTAAATTTGAGAAGCAAGAAGATAACATGATGGTCTTATTAGCAAGTCAATTTCATATAAAATATTTTTCATCACGGAATAATGAGTATGTAGCCAAAGTATGAGGGATTATGTCTCTTGACAGTGGTCAGGAGCTCTCTTTTTACTTTTGTATCATTCCCAGGACTCTATAACACCCTGTCAACACATGATATTATGCTCAGCATTCTTCTGTACAGCCACATCTAGAGAAAATAATCAGTTTATGTAGAGCTAGTGTTGATGGACGAACAGACGCGACATTGCAGTGGGAGTTGATTCCACAATCTCGATCCATGCACCGTGAAAGAGTCCGTGTAGTAGCCAGAGTTATGTGGCGGGATAGCCAGAAGATTGTTCGACGCCGACCTCAGCGGGAGTCCATGAAAGTGCAAGAATGTGAATGGTTCTTTAAGGTACAGAGGAGTGGAGGGATCAAAAAGAATCTTATACAGAAGACAGAGAACGTGGTCATCCCTTCGCCGTGCGATTGTTTTCCAACCCAGACGTTGGCGAAACTCAGAAACATGGTCGTATTTTTTTAAGCCATATATATAACGAATACAGGTGTTCTGAAGGCGTTCAAGCTTATTCAAAGCCTCAACTGAAATATCTAGGTAGCACACATCAGCGTAATCAAATAGGGGATGAATCAGAGACTCCACCAACCGCTTCCTTGTTTCCTCCGCACAGAAATTCTTCAATCTCCTAAGGGAGTGCAACGAAGCAAAAACCTTTCTGCTGACCTCATTGACCTGCTTCCACTAAGACATTCTCTTATCAAAGAATATACCTAAGTTTTTGACATAATCTGAAAAAGGTATCACAGAACCATTTAAAATTAAAAAAGGCAGGGGAGCAAGATTGAGATTATGAAGTGCATGTGGGCTTCCCAGTACGATAGCTTGAGACTTCGCTGGATTAACCAGGAGACCGTGCTCCCTGCACCAAGAGTCCAAAAGTTGGAGATTAACATTCATATCATTAAAACAATTATCCGCACAGCTAGCATCAAAGTGAATATATAGTTGCAGATCATCAGCATAAAGATGGTAGGATCCGCTGAGGTTCCGAGTAATAGGGTCAATGAAGACAGAAAACAGTAAAGGTGATAATATACCTCCCTGTGGAACACCCGCCTGAAGACTAAACCACACTTTCCATTAATGGGAGAATTACCCTCTCATCGCGTACTAGAAGCAAATGCGTTCGCTCATACAGAAGTAGCTTACGCCAGAACTCTGGCTATAGTTCCATCCCGGAAAGATAGAGTTATGAGGGTTTTTAATGTGAGAGCGTCTAAAGGACTCTACCGTCGATCGGTGGCCAATCTATGTCCGCTTTCCACACAATGAAAAATATTT
This sequence comes from Mystacides longicornis, assembly GCA_963576905.1. Lineage (NCBI taxonomy): Eukaryota > Metazoa > Arthropoda > Insecta > Trichoptera > Leptoceridae > Mystacides > Mystacides longicornis. Next base: position 10,448,699 of record OY756423.1, read on the forward strand.
GGATCTTTGAGCAAATCCTAAAAGTAAACTTTTGATACAGCATTCAATCAAATCAAAATCAAAACTCCCTTTCAAATCCACTCAGGAGCATAGGGAGGCAACAAGAGCTCTCCACTGCGCTCGATCCTGCACAATGCTTATGACCTCCTCCCACACCAAGTCCTTTTCCCTCAGATCTGCCTCGAAGGAACGGAACACGGTATGAAAGGGTCTTCCACAACTTCGAGACCCTGATGGGAGGAAAAACAGCACTCTCCTCGGCCAACTGTCATTCGGAATCCTCAACACATGTCCCAGCCATGCTCATCTCCCCTCCGTAATGGTGGAAGTGATGGGCCTACGCTGGGTGCGCCGACGTATAGCGTCGTTCGTGATGCGGTGGTACCATCTTAGGCCCATCGCGCACTAGGCAACCTGGCTGTGCAGCCATGGCTGCGGCAGCCAGAATATTCGTGGGAAATCGTGGCTGCCTAGTGCGCGGGCTCCCATAAAACGTTATATGTTTTACTGGCTGCCGCAACCATGGCTGCTCAGCCAGGCTGCCTAGTGCGCGAGGGGCCTTATACCCAAAATTCTCCTGAGGCTCTTAGTTTCGAATGCAGATACTTCTTGTGCCTGGGCTTTAGTCAGGCGCCAGCACTCACACCCATACAGGAGAATGGGCAACACACACGCATCAAACAGTTTACATTTCGTCTCGACATAGAATATGACCATGTATGTCATTTATATTATGCTGAGCATTCTCCAATGTACCCATATCTCAAAAGATCCCAATCGGTTCATGGTTTAGATTATCCACCATTGTAGAAAGGGGATGGACATGTGTTAAGGATGCCGAATGACAGCAGAAGTGAGTGCTGTTCTTCCTCCCATCAGAATCTATCAATCACCTTCAGAATGAGGAATTAATTCAACACGATCTACGTATGTATATGAAAGCATTTATAGCGGTGGTAGTGTTGATAGAAAGAGACACGGTATGGAATAATTATAACGTCGGAGCACGGTTGACATAATCGTCTCTAGTTTTCTCCAATAGATCTAAGCGTGTGACAGAGATAGTTGATCTTACTGATACCTGATTAGCTTATGAATCATATTAACAGGAATAGTCAACCTTGATTGTACCTATAGTCAAAATACTGAAGAGTTTCATTCGTAAATAATATTATGTAAGTAATAATTATTAAATATTGTTGAAAACTGAGAACCCTTCAATAAGTGTGAACGTGTTTCATCAACATAAAGTAAAACTTGCGTTATAAAATAGAATCGAGACATTTGAAAATGAAAAACACTTTTAATTTCATCAAGGACCTACTACGTTATACAATACTAATTGTGTTCTATCAAATTGTAGTATAAAAGAGGTTACAAACTCCTGCTAAAAATATGTTATCACTTCGACTCTCGTGTTTTGATTTTTCTTTTGAGTCTTATTCTAATAACACACAGTGAGGCTGAAACATCGTACACCGGCTAGTATGGTGCTTGTACCCCGTTGAAAAGATGAAGAAGTGATAAGTTTTATTCCTGCTACCCTGACGTCAGGACCTCAAAGGAAGGAGGATGAGAGGGGTGTTGTGGATCGTAAGTGCAATTTTATTAATAATGCTGTAATTTCGTCATAGTTTAGCAGTTTTAAAAGATGCAACCAATCTAGTGCAAATAATGAGATTACCACTATAAGCATATGAGTAAGTTTACGACTCGGTTTTCCAGAAAGCTGCTCTTCTGAGTAGGATGAATCTCACTTTTTGAAAGGTGATTTTGATTAAATTTATCAATCAATATTACTTTTTAAATCCCCCTTAGGGACATAGGGAGGCAACAAGAGCTCTCAAATGCGCTCCTCCCAAACCCCAGATCTCTCAGTTCTGTCTCGAAGAATCGAAACACGATATGAAAGGGTCTTCTTCGTCTTCAATACCCCGGTGGGAGAAAGAACAGCCCCCGTAGACAAATTCAAATTGGCGTTCAACTATACAAACGAAAATTTCGCCAATGTATACTTAGTGCGAAAAAACTGTTTACTGGAAAATATAAACAATTCTTTAATCCAAATAATGACACTTACCTATATAAAAATATAAAAACTGGACGGTTAATTTTCTTCCTACTCTACATTGTCGAAGAATTCATTTGTAGCCGATCGCCAATTTGAGTTTGTCTAGGCCTACAACTCCCTTCTCGATCAACTATCGTTTGGCATCCGTAACACTTAATGGTGGAAAGAGCTGAAATATTGTCGTTCGTCAAACGGTATCTTGTGCCCCATTATTCTTCTTAGGCACTTTGTTTTAAAGGCGGAGACCCTTCGCGACTTGTTGCCAAACTCACACTCATAATAAGATTTTTCGTTTCGGGGGATAGAAAGGTTATTTGAACTGGCAGGGGATAGTTGCAGTGGCGGATTTACCAGCAGGCTGAGTAGGCTTGAGCCTAGGGCGGCGGATTTTTGGGGGCGGCAAATTTTCCCCAAAAAAAATTATTGTCTTACAGAAATAAAAAATAAATAAATACCTAAATGTTATAAGATTTCACCACTTAACTTAACGTGTCAAATTGAGGAATTTGACGTTTGTCAATCTGCTGATACTTTTTTTATTTGGAGCGCGGTGCGGGAACGAATGGGATAACCACCCGTTAAGAGTGCCTGGCCGAAAACGCCTACGCCTTCATAATAGCACCATCTGATCGTTTAATATTGATTATTTTCCAAAACTGTTGTAAAACATTCATACGTTTTCGAAAAGCTTATTAATTGGGTAAGTTTTTCTTGTATTTTATACGCCAAGTATATTATCCTTTTTTGGAGCAATTCCTTTACAGAAGTCGAAATAAAAAATAAAAAAATTGATTTGTGATTTAAAAACGTTGTATTTCTGAGAATCTTTTAATTTTCTTCTTGATTTTTTATTTCAACCACTCCTTTATTCTTCAACTATTAGAAAAATGTATTTTTACTTTCCTAAATGGAGTACCTACTTTATTACAATTTCCAATTTTATCTCTAAAGGTGAAAATTTGAAAAAAACTGTAAAAAGTTAAATAACTCGAAAACCACTGGCATTTTAGCCCTGGTTAATGGGAACAAAATTGTTGCAAATAACCCCTTCAAGGAATGTATCGAATTACCAGTCACCCTGTATATAATAAAAAAAAAGGGAATCATGTTTTAGTCTTAATTCTAAAATATTTTCTTCCACCTTCTTTTAATTTGTCCGTGTAGGGTATCGAAGGTTAGAAGGGGCGGCAACATTTGAACAGCCTAGCCTACTGGCGGCAAATGCGTAAATCCGCCACTGGATAGTTGGCCTTATTTAACAAATACTCGTACAGAAATTGGTGGGTTCCATGCCTAAAATTGATAACAGATAATCTAAAGAGTTAGTTTAAGACAGGCCATTTTCAACATTTAAAAAAATCTTCACATTTCAAAGAGAAATTGAAAAGAAAAAGAAATATTAGGTAAATAGACTTCATGCATTGTTCATAAATTAATAGGTACATTTATAAGTTCCCGACCTCACTAGCATATTGGTGTAGGTTTGAATTTAACCTACTCGGGTCTCGTTACTTCTCTTTGGGTCTGTACAGACCTGAACACGGACGGTAATGTAACCAATGCGCAATGTAACGCTGCATGCAGCGTATCAAAATTCCATAGTACGCGGTTCGCGGTGGTTCGTCATGAACCACAGCGAACTATGGAAATTTGATACGTTGCATGCGACCAACGTTACATTGGTCACGCTACCGCGCGTGTTCGGGGCCTAAGTTAAGTGCATTAAAATGGCGTCCCAACGGATCGGTAGATCTTTGTTCCCATGGTTACCAAAGGTAGAAAGTGACGGTGCGCAAAGTTCGCAGCCAAAGTATTTAAATTCGAAAGTCGCTGCGCGTTAGTCCGTACCGGTGGCCGGATAGGTATTTTTTTCTATGAAACGCGTGACGACGCCCTCAACGTTCGCAGCCAAGTAACACTTTTGACAAAGTTTTCACCTACCGTTCAAAGATCAAACGTCACGGGCACCGACAATTTATAGGTTAGATGCGCGTTATAGAAATTGCCGCTGTTGCATACAAAGTTAATGTCGATAAGTGTCAACAAAAACTTTTTTTATTAGAAAGAATGTAAGTAATTGAATTAAATGTATAATTATATCATGTTTGGGTTATTTTATTAATATTTGTAGATAAAAATATGCTTTTTTATCAATGATTTTTGTATTAAATTTGTATCATACTCATGCCACAAAAAATGCACTATTTCACGTTTAAACTTAAATCCACACATTAATAGTTTTTAAATTTGTTTTTCATATTTATTCATATTCATCTTTATGCACATTGTAAAAAATATGTATAAAAATTGCCGTGGTTTTTTTAATGAATCTACATTTTTAATGACTACTAATCACCTTCTCAAGGTTTATCGGGTGCATTGCCGGAAAAAAAGAAGAAGAAGAAGAATCACCTTCTCAAAGTAATCTGTTAATAATTAATTTCAGGTTGTTCTTACTCTGTAAGTAATTGAATTAAATGTATAATTATAGCAGGTTGGCACCTGACCAAAGCCCAGGCACAAAAAGTATCTGCATTCGAAACGAAGTGCCTCAGGAGAATTTTGGGTATAAGATGGTACCACCGCATCACGAACGACGCTATACGCCGGCGCACCCAGCGTGATCCCATCACCTCTACTATTATGTGGAGGAGATGGACTTGGATGGGACATGTGTTAAGGATGCCGAATGACAGTTGGCCGAGGAGAGCGCTGTTCTTCCTCCCATCAGGGTCCCGAGGACGAGGAAGACCCTCTCATACTGTGTTCCGCTCCTTCGAAGCAGAGCTGAGGAATCTGGACATGGTGTGGGAGGAGGTCATTAACGTTGCGCAAGATCGAGCGCAATGAAGAGCTCTTGTTGCCTCCCTATGCCCCTAAGTGGGGTCTTATGGGAGTTTGGATTTGGATTGTTCTTACTCTAAAAATTGTGGAGCTTTCTCATAACATCCCCAGAGGAGGGTGAGTAGGTTTTTGAAGAAGTGATGGGAGCATTTGAGCTGTCGTAAAATGCTGGTGAAGTGTGTTCCGTTCACTACGACTCGACAGAACAAAAATCAAAAACTATAGAGTGTTTCGTTGTCAACCACAATTGAGCATGGTAATATAATGTGGTGAGCATAGAGAAACAACTGTCTTTATCTCCAATACATCAAGATTCTGAATTCTTTCAGGTTTCGACTGCGAGATGCATCGACTGCACCCATATTAATACTGTGTGACGCGCTAGAAATTAACATTTGTATTTTAATAGGAAGGGACACACACTCCATCAATGTTCAAATGGTATTTATTATTTTACATACAAATGTAAAAACAATAACAATTGAAAATGTTTATCTCATTAATAATAATATATGCTCTTCAAATTCTAGATCTGCGATAGTGACATGAGGATCATAAAAACATGCACTGCAAACAGAATAAAAGCGTTGCAAACTAAAATGGACTATTAGTAATGCGTACCACTGATGCAGACGGTTAAAATAGTTTGATGTCACATCACATTCAAATATCCTATCCTTCTACCACAGAGGAAAATGGTATGATTTTCACTATTTAATAAAGTTTATTTTTACCATTGACAATATTTCCATGATCTCATTTATGTTTACCTTTTTTCGAAATTAAAAGGCTTAACGCAAGTAACCTGTTGAAGAAATAATTATCAAACCAATGACAGCTGCTTCTTGAGAATCCCGTTTAGATGCATCTCAGAATTAGGAAGCTCCTAGCATATTTGATGTGGCTAGTGAAACTAAAACTTATTATGGCAAGAATGCCACAAAACTGCAGTTCCTCTTGTCATGTGTGGAAAGCCAATATTATAATAAAGGAGATAAAGAAGTTGTTGGTAGACCAGTGGTATCAGTCGACGACATTTATAAGCATAGTGTGGTCGTGGCTTCGAATCCCGACCATTTCCACTTTCAGAACACAAGCTTTGCTTTATGTGAAAGATGTCAAAAGTGTATTTGTGTTCAAATTCATTTATATTAAATAAAAAAAGAATCCCAAAATAAAATTTAGTAATAAATTAATTAACACTTTTCTATACAAAGGTGTCAGTATCGGAACTTACTGCCCGAGATCATCATTTTCACTCAACCGATCCCATCCAATTTGATACAAGCCAACCTTGGGTAGAAATTGAAGTGAAAAAACGCATTGAAAACTGTGATATGACCGGGAATCGAACCCGGGACCTCGTGATCTGAAGTCCATGCTTATACCACTAGGCTACCTCAGTCTGTTGTACTCATATATTGTTTATTATCTACATATATAACATTCTTAATATTTATAGGTTCTTGTATTCTTTTCAACACTAGATTTCTTAGTGAAGGTATATTTTTCATTATGTAATTAAAACCATAATTGGAAAAAATGTTTCATTTAATTTCCTATAAAATTACAAACAGATAATATGAAAATATGCACATTAAATTTATTCAAGTATGTTTATTTAATAATCATTCTTAGGAGTAAAAGATAATAATTACTATTATGTTTTGTAATTATATTATACCAATGTATTGTATATTGGTGCCTGAAAACCTGTTGACAATTTATTGGTCGAAACGGGATCTATTGTTGTACATTATAATTTTTAATGAAGTAACATCATAATTTGATCAACAAATTATTTGAAATAGAATGGTCAATTAATTAATCAGGATTAAAAAAGAGGCATTTGCTTACACATCACAGCAGATCAACAATTAATTTACCTAAATTTAAGTGATAACTTTAAATCCATCTTATTGTTGGTTTATTTTTTTACAAAACACTGTGCAATTCACTTATTATTTTTATTTCAAAAGGTTTTTGGTCATACGAGCAAACTTCAGTGTAATAAATACTTTCACGTTTAAGTATTTATGGGAATGAGAATGGTTGTATAACGGCAAGGCCTTTGCGAATTAAAATAATTATTGAATGTTGTGTGGAACAAGTGGATGAGTATGTTTATTTAAGTAGTCTATTTAGCAGAGGTGGAAGGTGTGTAAAGGAGATTGAAAGAAGGAAACTGGCTGGTAGAAGGGTTGGCGGTGCACTAAGAACTCTAATGGGAAATAAGAATGTATCACTTAAATCCAAACAGCTGATGCACAATGCAATCCTGATACCATCCATGATGTATGGGAGTGAAACATGGACATGGACAAAAAATCTGGAAGTTGGAATGAATGCTGTGGAAATGAGATCACTGCGTAGGATATGCGGAAAGAGACTGATTGATAAGGTGAGGAATGAGAATATTAGAAAGGATTATGGAGTGGATGTTAGCGTAGTGACTAGAATGAAAGTTAATAAATTAAGGTGGTTTGGGCATGTACAGAGAATGAACGAGGAGAGAATGACAAAAAGGATATATAAATCTGAAAGAATGGGTGCACGCAGACGAGGTCGACCCCGAATGACATGGGCTCTCTGCCTACCCCCTTCGGGAAACGGCGTGGTGGGTAAGTGTTATTGAGTGATTTATAAAAGAATAAAATACTAAAGCCACATTAGCTGAGAAGAGCCATACAAATGTAATACTTGCAATAAAAATCCATTTACTAATTTATAATGAAGAAAAGTCACAAAAGGATAACATTAGCAATAAAATCTTCACTGATGGGAAAACAAAGAGACATTTACAAATTCACAATGGAGAAAAGCCGCACAAGAGTAACATTTGCAACCAAAAAACGCTGTATTAGGAAATTTAAATAGACATTTTCTAGTTCTAATATCACACAAATGTGGTTGGAGATAGATAAGGACCAGGAAGTAAGCGAGATGGAGTACGGGGGCTCCTTCGTAGTTGCTCTTGCTCCGGGAGTAGACGGGACCCTTTGAGATGCTCGGGGAGTCTTCTGCGATGTAAGGTGGTGGGTACCCACTAGTGCAGCCTGGTCTGTAAGAATGGAATTAATGACATTTATTTATAATGCATGAACGGACAACAGTTATGATGAGTACAATATATGGACGATAACAATGTTCAGTCAACTGTCACCCAATTACTCATGCATCCTTGGACATAAAACATTAGTTTACGGCATTCACTAATCATTCGTTTTGAATTTGACATTTTGAAATATGCAAAAGAGAAGATTACCAGGATGCTTGAAATTTAAACATTGAATCAAGCGATTAATTTTTTTATGAAAACACAAGTTATTGTATAATTGAAGAAAAAATAACAACTATAATGACTCTATCAATTCATTACTAATATTCGATTTTTAAATGGAACAAACCACTACGGGCTTACGACCGTCTTCTACTGTTATTTCGAAGGCTGGCTTAGTGTGATCACTTTACGTTAACAACATTCGCCATTAGGTGGTAATGTTTGTCTCCGAAACTCCTAATCATGAGAATTCTCAACATGTTCAACATGTCGAAAAATCTCATGTATGCAACAAGTAGAAATTTAATAATAAAATGAAAAATAGAGAATAGTAATAGTAATAAAATTAACATAGTATTAGGACATATTTTCAAGAGATACCAATGTATGTAATATTTATAGTGAAAAATGCAATAGACATGAAATTTTGGTCTTTGGTCTTTGGCTACTACCAGGTATAATAATTGTTAAAGTATAGACAGATACAGGTATACATACTTGGATCAATGAGGTCTCATCTACCGGATGAGTGCCATCAATTCTGCCCATTATGAGATGACTTACACCTTCTCTAGAGTGTTAGGATTTTAGAAGACGTGGTGCCCCGCCAGGCCTCCCCTGTATGTTCTAATGGTGAACGCCTTCCCGGGAACTTCCAATCAGGGGGGTGAGTACGTAAGGGCTATAGCACGACTAACTACTTCCTAGTGTAGTTAGCGCGAGTACGTAACGTTACAAATGTAGTTAGTTGTGTGTTTCAGCGTGGTTATTATGTAGTTAAGCCGTGGTTATGAGTAGTTAGATTGATTATGTGGTTAGTCGTGCTATAGCAAAAGTTACGTACTCACTACCCAGGGTAGTGAGTACGTAAGGGCTATAGCACGACTAACTACTTCCTAGTGTAGTTAGCGCGAGTACGTAACGTCCGACTTTACTACAAATGTAGTTAGATGTGTGTTTCAGCGTGGTTATTATAACAGCATCTGTCGGGTCGCGTTCCAGTGTAGTTCTAGCAGTAGTTAGGCAGTTTATATGTGGTTTAGAGCTGTCAAAGTTGCGCGCTTTGTTATTATTTTTGCATCGTTTGTTTTAAATAATTAATTTATTGGAAATAAGAATGCATTACTACTTTTATTAATTTTATTTTATTTCCCAAATTAAATATTTTATAATAAAATAGTAATACCGTAATACATATCCGTGCAGTGAATACATTTACCCTGCGGGGCACCGGCACCGCCGCGTATACACTGATACAATACAAAACTTACCTACGTCCAAAGGAATATTGTTGCGCTCGCGCTGTGCTGAGGTTTTGTTTACATTAATTCATCAATTAAATTAAAAAAGTGAAAAAGTGAACTTTATCTTAATTTAGAAAATAATTATGCCGCGAGCCGCACCTGCGCGGAGTTCGAATGATGGTGGTGAAGACGAGGGCATTGGGCATCTTAAGCTTGGGGCCCTCAAGGAGGAGATTTTGGCCTCCCTGAAGGACAGATTGGCCGAAGTGGTGAGAGGATCCATCAAGCACGAACTTGCCGACTTCAAGAAATTCGTCGAATATTGCAGCGGGAGATTGGATGAGGTTGAAGAGGCTGTAAGGGGCATAACAACTGAAAATAAGACGCTTATTAACAAAGTCAAGAGGCTCGAGGAGGAGAACAGAGGTATGCGGCTCTCCCTCAGGGCTGCCGAGTACCAGGCAAATATTCATACATATGACTCTAAAAGAAACGTTGTAATGGTGCATGGTGCATCTCTGGAGCAAGGAGAGTCGCCGGACATCTTGGCAAAAAAAATAATCAACGAATGCTGTTCCGAAGCTGCCGCAAAAATTCAAAATATTAAATCTTCAAGCAAGAGTCCACGCGGCGGTACACTTCGATCCTGCACCCTGGAGATCGAAGTGTTGGATGAGGCATGCAGAAACGAAATCGTCAGGGGCTTTAAAGGGAAAAAAAGCGAAAAAAATAAATTAAATTACTTCGTTACGGGTTTTATTACCTTAAATGATAAAAAACTGTTGTACAACACTAAAAGTAAACTTAAGGAGAAATTTAAATATATCTGGTTCAAGGAGGGCAAAATTCTGATTCGTAAGGACGATGGTGAAAGGGTAAATCAAATACGCAGCGATGACGACATTGCTAAGTACCTGTCTGACTGACTGACTGACTGGTAGGACTATTTATTACTTTTTTTATCTTATTAAATATCTACTAAACTTTCATAAACTCAAAAATGGAAACACTGATCTTTAAGGATAATATATACGAACATTACCTTGATAATTTTGAGGATTACCTAAAAGTGGTACAACATCTGACTCATAACATAACTTTCTTGCATTTAAACGTTAGATCAATACAAAAGAATTTTGGTGAAATAGAAATTATGATAGATAAATATTATAAACATATCGATATACTAGTATTAACCGAAATAAACATCGGTGAAAATGAGAACAAATTATTTGAATTGCAAGACTTTTACTCCGTATCAGTTCACAGAACGAAACAGCGTGGTGGCGGGATAAAAATATTCTATAAAAAAATGTATAATTTTGAACAATTGACTCATAATTACGGATCATTTGAATGTATTGTGGGATATCTCATTTGTAAAAATGTAAAAATTGCTATGTGTGCAATATATCGGCCACCGCATATGAAAATAAGCTCTTTTATTCGCGATACCAAATCAATGTTAAAAACAATTGATGCAAAGTTTGATCTGATTTTCTGTGGCGATATAAATATTAATATTACAAAAAATCATGGCTTGCTGAACAACAGCGCAGTAAATGAGTATTTAAATATGATGAGCGACTTTGGTCTACAACAAACTATTTCAAACTATACCCGCGAGGAGCTGAGAAGTGGCGTGTTGTCTCGCTCTTGCATAGATCATATTTTTGCGCGATGTTCTAACGCACGGTGTGTCTCGGCTACTATAAAAACTAATATAAGCGACCATTATATGACAGCAATCACTATCGATACCTTTGCAATGCACTCGGCGCACACGGACATAAAATATATAAATAAAGTTAATAAACGCACCCTTCACAGTATTCTAAATGGCATGGATTGGTCTCAATGTACTCAGAAAGATTTTAGTGTAGATAATATTTATAATTCCTTAAAAAGTAACTTCGATTCCGCCACTGAACAAGCTTCTCAATCCGTTAAATATAATCATAAAACCTACAAAAATAAATGGATTACAAATGGCATAATAAGCAGTATGAAGTGCCGGGATAACATTAAACGCAGACTTTCAAAAGACCCATATAATCCAAGCCTTCGACTCGAATTTAATGTGCAAAGAAACAAAGTAAATAGACAGATAAATAAAGCAAAAAACTCATTCTACAAGCAAAAAATTACTGATGCCGCGGGAAGTACCTCGCTGATCTGGAGGGAAATGAACACTGTACTCGGAAAGCGCGTTACAAACATTGATGAGGATTTATTAAAAAATTTTAATATTAAACCAAAACTTATCGCGCAAAATTTCTCTAACTCTTTTAAGGCCGAAATAGACAAAATAAAAATTTCGTGTGATACAAAACTGTTCACACGGCCTAGTGAGCTACGGACGAGTGATAAATCAATTTATTTAAGAAAAGCTACTGATAGTGACATAGACCAAATAATAAAAAATAGCAATAAAAAATCTGCGGGTGTTGATGGGATTAAAATGGAGGATGTACAAAGTTTACGAGAAAAATTAACACCAATTATAACTACACTAATTAACCAAAGTATTAAACAATGTATCGTGCCTGACCTGCTGAAAACCGCTATAATCAGACCAATATATAAAAAGGGATCTCATAAAGATTACGAAAATTACAGACCAATATCCATTTTATCTTCTATCAATAAAATAACGGAGAAATTTATATGTGACCAAATAAAAACATTTTTAAAAAATAACAATATTATTTCTAGGCATCAGTTCGGTTTTCAGGAGGGTAAGGGTACAACGGCACTGATTAAAGAGTTCACCAATTCTTTAAATAATAACCTTAACAAGGGATTTCATATTGTTTCGATTTTTATAGATTTTTCGAGAGCTTTCGATACTATTAACCATAATCTTTTAAATAAAAGTCTAGAGGAGTGTGGTATAAGGGGTCCACTGCTCTATTGGATACAAAATTATCTCTGTGACAGAAAAATGATAGTAAAAGTAGATAACGAAATGAGCGAGCCAATAAGTTTAAATGTCGGAACACCACAAGGTTCAATAATTGCTCCTCTACTTTATCTCATGTATGTAAATGATATGTCTGACTGCATAGATAACGAAAAGTGCGAGATATACCAATTTGCAGACGATACGGCCATCATTTCAGCCTCAAAGAACGTTCGACTAGCAGAACAAAACATACAGGAGTGCTATAACTCAATATGTAAGTGGGCTCATGATAAAGAGCTGGTGATAAATGAGAGCAAAACTCAAATTATGCATATTCATAGTCATCGAAATAAATCAACATACAAAGTTTCTGTACAGTCACACAGCCACGCATGCCTACACCAAGGAATTCAAAAGTGTCCATGTCCTAAATTATCTGAGGTTCAATCGTGTAAATACCTGGGGATTACAATTGATAATCACCTCAATTTTAAACAACATATTGAAAACGTATGTAAGAGGTTGAGAAGCATGAATGCTGTTTTTAAGGTGATCCGTCCTAAATTAACTTACGGCGCAGCAAGATTGCTGTATATAGCCTTATGCGACTCGGTAGTCTCATACGGTCTCTCCTCTTATGGTCTTGCATATAAAACAAACTTAGAAAAGATATCTGTAATACAAAAAAAAATAATAAAAACTGTCATAGGTAAAAAACATTCACACAGACTTAAGTCACAAAATAAATGCTATTTTGCCCATCTAAATGTCTTCAATCTCCAACAGAGAATCCTATTAAACTTACTGACAGAAACATTCAATTCACCAAAAGACAAATACTTGTTGACACATGACAGACTGACGAGACAAAAAATAAACAATCAACTACAAACTTCTAACTTCCACAATGACTATGGTAGACGAACGGATGACATTATTATACCTAAAATTTGGAACCCTGTACCATCGGGCATTAAGGAATGCAAAGCCATGGCCAACTTTAAAAATAAAATTAAAGGTTATATATTACATAGAAAAGTTGGCTGGCTGATCTGATTTGCCGGAGGGTCCGGACTTTATTCCTTATTATTCAGTAAATCTTTATGTATAGTGTATGAGTTATTTTTAAGTTATTTTTAAGTGTATAATACCTGTATGCAGAACAGCCAAAAATCCCGTAAGGGATTAGGCATCTTCCTATTTAAAAATTTTTGTACAAATTTTTTTGTCAATAAATTAAAAAAAAAAAAAAAAAAAAAAAAAAAAAAAAATTTATACTAAAAAAAAAAAAAAAAAAAAAAAAAAATATAAAACTAGGTTAATATTTTTTTTATTTGGGATTTGGTATCGACAAGATATTTTTTTTATGTCAGCCGATTGGAACAACTCAAGTTTGTAGAAAAATTAGCAGACGAAAGGGAAAACAATACATGATTTTGAACATTTGTATGGAAATTATTAAAAAATAAATAAATAAAAATAAAATCTTTCTTTATTTCTCGCAAGCAAATTTTTTACAAACAATTAAGACATACAAATAATAATTAAGATAAAAAATCTATAGGGAAAATAAAAGAGTATTCAAAGAGTATCAGAAAACATCAAGTGTATTTACTTCTTAAAATTATTAAAATTCCACAAATCATAACTGTTTTTATATATTTGATGAAAAATGTCAAATAATGATGGCCGCCACAAGTTTTTTCTCTCTCCGCGCAACTTCAAAATAAGTATCCGTGCACTACTTTATCTTCCGGGCGATGTTACAAATTATCGGCAAATCGCGGTGAACAAATAAAAATTTTTTTTTCATTGAAAAATACAATGAAAAAACATTTTTTTGTGTTAGATGTTGGCAAACCTTACTGTTTCCGGCTTAAAACTTAACTACATTGCGTTATCGCGTTACGTACTCGCGCTAACTACTAATGTAGTTAAGTCGTGGTTATGAGTAGTTAGATTGATGTGTGGTTAGTCGTGCTATAGCAAAAGTTACGTACCTACTCACTACCCAGAGCACATCTGGAAATAAATTAGCTTTGAGTAAGAATAGAAGTGGTTGGTGACCCAGCGGTTACAACGCCGGCTTTCGTACTGCGGACGTCGTGGTTCGATCCCAGGTGCCGACCATCTTCCTCTTTCACGACACAAGCTTTAAGTAGCTTACTGTGAAAGAGTCAAGGAGTGTATTTGTGTTCACTTTAAGTGAGCACAGATTCATTTTTTAAAAAAAAAAAAAAAAAAAAAAATGACCCAAGCGGCGATGCCACATAGGAAATGAGCAAGAAATTAGTGATTCGAATATAAATATGGCGAGGTTTAGAATTGATCTGTTCCGTGGTTGGCGATCGAGACCGAGAGAAGTGGAAAGCCCCAAAAGGATACGAATCGAAAAGTTGAATGAGGAAAATTGTAAGGATGAATATGTGAGTCTGATTGCAAACACTTTGAATAACTTAGAATCAATTGATTATAGCTTAGAGGAACGTTGGGAAATTTTAAAACAATCCATAGTAGATAGTGCGGTTAAAGTATGTAGGGAATCTAAAACGGGTAGGAAAAAAGGCGATGCATGGTGGGACAAAGATGTGAAAGCAGCTGTGGAAAAAAAACAGAATGCGTGGAAGAATGTAGTTTGTGCGAAGAATGAATCCGACAAAACAGTTATGTATGATATTTATAAGAAAGAGAAGAATGCAGTTAAGAAACTTGTGAATGTGAAAAAGAAAAAATTAGAGGATAATGAATGTAAAAAATTAAGTGCGAATGTGAATGGTAATTTAAAGCTCTTTTGGAAGGAAGTGAAAAGGAAAAGGTCTGGGAAGGATGAGAAAGTGAATTGTTTGAAAGATAAAAATGGATGTATGCTGACACAGGAAAAGGATATAGGTTTGAGGTGGAAAGAATATTTTGAAGATCTGTTTGAAACTAAGGATGGATGCGACAGTTTGTGTCAAGTAGGTATAAATGGACAGGATGATGAAAGTTATGAAATCAGTATGAATGAACTTACGAATGCGATTAAGAAAGCAAAAAATGGGAAAGCTTCAGGTTGCGATAGGATATCAACGGAGCTTATCAGGTATGGCGGCCGAGTGACGCTTCAGTGGTGCTTGGAGCTTTTCAACTTGTGCTGGACGGAAGGCCGTACACCAGGTGACTGGAGGAAAGCCATTATCTGCCCTCTGTACAAGGGGAAGGGCTCCCGGTTGGACTGTGGCAACTATCGTGCAATCAGCTTGTTGAGCAACGTGGGTAAATTCTACAGTAGAATATTAGTAGAAAGGGTTAGAAAAATAACTGAAACGAAAGTTTGGGATGCACAAGGGGCTTTTATGAATGGGAGGGGATGTGCCGATCAGATCTTCGCACTGCGGATGATTACGGAGAAGCTTTTGAGTAAACATCAGAAGCTTTTCTGTGCATTCGTAGATTTGGAAAAGGCATATGATAGGGTAGATAGGGGTAAATTATGGGAGGTTCTATCAATCTATGGAGTGAACAACCGGTTGATTCGTGGCATTGCTTCGCTATATTCGGATAGTACTGCGTGTGTGAAGGTGAATAGTCACGTTTCACCGGAGTTCTATCTTACGAAGGGTGTGAAGCAAGGGTGCGTCATGTCACCATGGTTGTTCAATTTGTTTTTTGATTTTTGCGTCAGTGGGTTAAAAGATATAAATATAGGGGTTGAATTGAATGGAATAAAAGTATGTGCGCTTATGTATGCCGATGATTTAGTACTTATGGCTGAGTGTGAAAATGATTTGCAAGAACTTGTGTCAAGTGTGTTTGAAAATTGTGCAAAAAACGGTCTAAAAATGAATGTCAGCAAAACAAAGGTTTTGGTATTTGAAAGGGATGAAGCAAGAACGAATTGCAAAATAACGGTAGAAAATGAATATCTTGAGCAAGTGAATGAGTATGTGTATTTAGGAAGCATGTTTAGTCGGGATGGAAAGTGTGAAAAAGAAATCGAGCGTAGGAAAGTTGCTGGTTGCAGGGTGGGCGGTCCACTAAGACCTATAATGAGAAACAACAACGTCTCACTACAGGCAAAGAAACTAGTGCATAACGCAATCCTGTTACCATCGATGATGTATGGTTGTGAAACGTGGACATGGACGAAAAAAGAAGAATGTAGTATAAATGCAGTAGAGATGAAATCTCTACGAAGAATATGTGGAAAAACTTTATGGGATATGGAAAGGAATGAAAATATTAGGAAGGAATGTGGTATGGAAGTAAGTGTTGTGACAAAGATGAAAGTTAATAAGTTGAGATGGTTTGGACATGTGGAAAGAATGGATGCAGACAGAATGACAAAGAGAATTCATAAGGCTGAAAGGAAAGGTGTAAGAAAGCGTGGCCGACCGAGAATGACGTGGATCGAACACATCGATTCCGTCCTCAAGGAAGGCCATGTAAGAAGTAAGAGAAATAGGAGAGGGTGTATGAGAAATATTATGTCGGTGGATGAATCGAAAGAAGTATGCTTGGATAGAAAAGAGTGGAGGTCCGTTCTCTCTGCCTACCCCTTACGGGACACGGCGTGATGGGTAAAAAAAAAAAAAAAAAAGGGTTTAGATAAATTATTATGAATGTTCTTACATAAAAACTCAACAAAAACTGTGCATGGAAGATTCCACAATGCTCAAAACTTATCAGAAACTTTTTACGGTACGATATAATATAATGGTCAATACGGCTGAAGTGCATAAACAATCTAAAAATATATCTTAAGGTTATGTTTTCTTTCGTCGGCCGTTGCAATTGAAATATCGATAAAAATATTACACAATTGCACAAAAAATAAGACAGGTAATACCATAAGAAAGATCATGTACTTACCTCTCCATAAAATCAGAAATTAAGTATAATAATCGTGGTCGGCTTCTGCTACTAACAATAATAATACCTATTGTTGTTTGACATAACAATATTATACGTCAAAACTTAGGTAGATCGTCGTTTTGCGCATGCGCCGCGCATGAGTGTTGCCATTTTACGTAAAATAAACCATAGAAAAGCAACGATTTCTGGCGTCGAAATGTGCTCCTGACCGTACCGCGTCAAAGTTTAGGTATTAAACACGACGTTAGCTTCGGAAATTCGAAAACTTTGCGCGTTTTCCGTTGCAAAGTTATCCGTTTGATCTTTCAAAGTTATCGCTATTTTAGTGCATTTGGCTCGGGCCCCAGGTCTGTACAGTGTACAGTCCCTTTGCCCGTAACCGGTAATCATAAAGAAATTATGCTCTGAAAAGAAAGGTCATGAAAAAATAACTATTAATAACCGATTCCCACAGTTATATTCTTTACGAAATAATACATATTATATGTATTATAAAGAAATATCTCCTACAATACAAAAGACATCATCGCAATGAGGAAAGGAACGAAGGCGACATAAGAACAACGTTTCGCCTAGGCCTAGAAAGAAGACCCCGTAGGGTTAAGAGTATTAATACCCCCAGGCAAACCTCCAAGGCGGTAATATACATACCTAATTGGCAGTAGATGTGCTGAAGTTACGACACAAGCAAATTCACAGAATCTAAAACAAAAGAGAATCGGAGATATTTAACCGTAAATACAAAAAATCAAGTCTCAAATTTAAATAATTTAATATTTTGTGCGTTTCAAGAGTTCGTCTTATTGACCCATTGTTATTTAGCACCGACGCTTACGAGCAAGTAGTGATTGTTGCCGTTATGTAATCGAAAGGTACAGAATTGTGTGCGGTGCGTTTTGTGACAAACTCCAGCAATGCGCGTGCCGCGTACAAAGTAATTATTGTCTTTAGCTCCAGCAACGTTACCCAGAAAAAAGTCTAGTTCGAACTGTTTTAATATTATTTTCTTACGAGGCATCAAAACGCTCAAAAGAAATCATGTTTTTTCTTTTATTTTATACATCTTTTTTTATACATCATATACGGCGAAAATGCCATGTATATTTGAACAACAAAAAATACCTAGTTCACAACAATTAATAGAAAGAAATACAGTCTTCAACTTACATAAAACACATGTTTCTAGGTAAATGAGACAAATTATATAAAAAGAAACGAATAATATTAAATGAAACATTAACCAATTCATACGAGACGAGTTAGGTAAATATTATATTTAAACGTTTTCAAATAGGTCATTAGTGTGATAGTTGTATGCATGTTCTTCGATTTCGCAGCGGATTGATTCAATGTGGAATTGTCCCTTAGGTCATTAGTAACTTATGTACGTGACATATCTTAAAAAATAGTACTCATTAGCTGGTGGTTGCTTCCACAATCTGCTCCTGGGTAGAATTTTACATTAGAAATTATCTTCATATTACGTATTGTGAAATGAACTAAGTCTGCCGCTACACAAATGATAGACAGAATATTTGCATTAAGTCCACTAATGCCATTCATAAATATTTTCTAGCGCTTTTGTGAGATTTTGAATTAACAGATCTATATTTTTTCCAGTGGTATAGCTTTCTATTAGATCCCATTCCTCAGTACCTTGAAACAAAATTAAACCGCATTCAGTTTAAATGTCTGAGATTGATTTTGGGAGCGATGAAGTCATCACCGGTGAACGCTTTACAAGTTGAGGCTGTAGAGATGCCTCTCAACATCAGAAGGAAATTTTTAGCAAATAGATTCTTGATAAAAAAAATTAACAGTGCCAATCACCCTTTAATAGATATACTAAAAAACTCTGCCTTACACTTGTCAACACGACAAAGGACGTAGGGTAAGATACCGACATTGATGTCCAGCTTTGAATACAATGACATATCTTCACTGAATACAAGCGTACAAAATATTGAAACAGTTCCACCATTATTTAATATCCCATATAACTGTATCACTTTTACACCACAAGTTATCGAAGACTTCGGTATAGATAAGCATACAAATCTATCTCCTGCACGAATAAATTCATTTTTCAATGGTTTAGTTCAATCAAAACTTAACGAATATACAACTGTTTTTACGGATGGTTCTAAAATAGATAGTTCATGCGGAGCGGCTATATTCATTCCCTCAAAAAATCACTCTGTGATGATTAAATTACCCCCCGAATCATCCGTTTTTACGGCCGAATGTACGGCTCTGTTGGAAGCAGTACGCTATTGCTCCAACGTTGACTATGCTAAAAAGTTTGCTATCTTTACCGACTTTTGAGTAGCTTAACATCAATCACAGGAAACACCCTTAAAGATCCACATAATCTGCCAATTCTGACCATAAAGCAGTTGATCTCTAATGCTAAATCTGCCAAAGGAATAGTTATCATCCTGATATGGATCCCGTCACACAAGGGAATCGCTGCTAATGAACATGTTGACTTTTTGGCCCGCAATGCATGTCTTGAAGGAATGGAGCCTCAAAACTTCATTAGACCTTATTGGGATAGCTATAATATTTGTAGAGGCAGAGCCTGGGAAGAGTGGTCT
This sequence comes from Mystacides longicornis, assembly GCA_963576905.1. Lineage (NCBI taxonomy): Eukaryota > Metazoa > Arthropoda > Insecta > Trichoptera > Leptoceridae > Mystacides > Mystacides longicornis. The sequence goes on from OY756423.1 coordinate 10,468,494, forward strand.
TTAGACTGGATTAGAAATAATACATCTAAGGGCTCAAGACTTCGATCAATACAACCCAAAATTCCTAAAGTTCCCTGGTTTAAAACAATCAGGTTAAATAAACGGGACGTTTCAACTATATCTCGCCTTAGAATAGGACACTGTCTTACAGCCCAGCACTTACATAGAATTGGAATCTTGCCAGACCCGGGGTGTGAATGTGGAGAAGAAATTCAAACCATTGACCACATTCTTTTGGCTTGTCCTTTGACAGGATATGGAAATATTTTTACTCAGGGGGGCCTACCGTCTCCCTTAAGCTCTATTTCATTACTTGCTATGCGTCCTCAAGATTCCTACAAATACGTTGTAAATTTTTTGACAAAGTTCGATTTAAAAATTTAAATTACCGTTTACATAATATAATTTCTCTTTACCCATTTGAAGTTGTCTACATTTTAGTTATTCCCATTTACTTTGTTAATTTATAAACACTTATTAATGTTAAAATGAATCGATAGTGGCACAAATCACCCTCTATGGGTGGAATGCCTAATTAATTATAAAAAAAAAGTCCACTAATCCGTCTCTCCTGCCGCTGATTGTCCAATTTGGGACATAGTTGAAATTAAAACTTAATAACTCGTTAGCATATTGGTTTATAAGCTTGTGTGGTACATCAAACGATAGAGAATTTAAAATACTAAAAAATGGTATAAAAAATTCCAAACTGCCAAAAATGGACTTAGTTGATTTCCCTTGTATACCGACGATATTATACAATAAAAAGTTAAACAAAAATGTGAATTAAAGTCACCTCTTTTAATTATAATATCAAATCAAATGAACACTCCCTTCGAACCCCACATGCCACATAGGGGCATTGGGAGGCAACAAGAGCTCTCAATTGCGCAAATTTTATGAACTCCTCCCACACCATGTCCAAATCCCTCAACTCTGTCTCGAAGGAACGGAACACGGTAATTTTAATAAATATAGGTCCCTAGTTATTATTCATAGTGATGAAAAGCAATATTTGTGATGAAAATTTCATTCAATCAGGCACATTGAGGATTCATTCGTGAACTCATACTAGCGAGAAGCCTTACAAGTGCAATATTTGCGCTTAAAAGTTCTCATTGGCTAAATCGTAGTAATAATTTGTCAGATTTATTATTAGGTATACATATGTACTAGGGAATCCAATCCCGCATCAAATTCACGATCCCGCAAGCCTGCGGGATTGGTGACCTCAATCCCGCGGATCCCGCGGGATTTGCGGGATCAGCGGGATTGACATTTCTTTGTTTGAAGTAGGTTATTATTATTAAGAAAACAATGAAATAAAAATAAGTATGCATTTTTTTAATTGTTAGAAGTGTTAGCAATTGAAAATAATGATATTTTAGAGGTAGGTGTAAAAAATCCGCTTCTTTTAAGGAACGATTATAATACAACATTTGAACGTTTAAGCTTTTAACATTGTGATTCGTATTGACAAATAAACACATTTATTGATTTAAGAGGCACTAAAACTATTTATTTTTTTCTGATAATACTTCCGAAGAAATCATATAAAGTGTTTAAACGTTGTAGACGGAATTGACTTTACATAATTGTAAGCAGTTTTCAAGTAGAGGTGAGCGTTATAACGAAAACTGATAAAAAATATTCGATAAATAAAAATAACTTATTCTCGTTATTCGTATTAAACGATATTTGTAAATATACCAGTGTTATGACTTTACTGAATTTTTTTAGCGAAATATTTACCTTACCGCCAACGGACATCGAATTTTCGGAATGATTTTTTTTGTAGGAAAGTCTTTCCGGATACTAATGAAATAAATAAGCTTTAAGCCTTTAAAAATAACGTTATTTAAAATTTATGAAACTGCTATAAAGTTTATGAATTTAAGCCGCTATTCCCACCTCTACAACATCCAAGTGCTTTCCTCTATTCCCTCCACATCAGATCAAGAGAATTATCTCGAGTGGGTACGGATACAGACACAACAGGTCTAGACTCAGCTATCCCTTCGGTACGGAGACTACTTTCTCATTCATTTTCTAGTGTAAGCGAAGGATCATCATTTAACAGATTCGTTAAAGGTATGCCTTTTTTCGTCATTGATGTCGTTGTCATCAACTTGCTGGTGTTCAGTTTCTTGTTGGACCCGCGCGTCTGACAGCATACTCTCTATTCAACACACACATTTCAATTCTTACTTTGCTCAGATAAAAGAATGGATCGTCCACCACATTTGTAGATCCTGAATCTTTTTGTACTAACTTACTTAATCCACGATCGCTCCCAGTGTGGAGCATGTGGACGCCACGAAGTTCCTCCAAGCCTCTCTATCTTGCGCCAGTTGCACAGCTCCATCCCAGCTCAGTCCAGCATCTCGTAGAACCGCAGTGAATGCCCGCATCATTGTTAATTTCGGCCTGCCTAGCATTCTTGTCCCATCCGGATTGTAGTAAAGACTTGCATATTCAAGACTCTCGGGGGACATGCGGAGAACATGGCCAAGTCAGCTCAATTTGCGATTCTGGATCACTGAGGTGATTCGCTGTTGTGACAAAGTGGTACCATCTAATCCCCAAAATCTGTCGCAGAATCGCATTTTGTCGATCAATTTGGTTGCATCATTGCATCACGCAGTAACCTTCTTTGACAATTTACTACGCTCGATACTGAATGCCCTACCGTAGTAGAATCCCTAGCCATAGAGATTCAAATGACATTGATTTTGTTCCGTTCCGATACAGGATTCACACAACACAAAATATAAATTCAACACTTACTTAGTTGTAACTTAAAAACTGAAATTATAATTATTTTCCATATGAATTTCAAAGAAAAGTCCCGTTTTTGCAGCGAAAGTTGATAAATATTTCATTAATGAGGTTTTACAGGATCTAATAAATAATCAAAACTTCATCTGAGCCCATTCTTATTGTTTATTATTTTTTCCTTTTCAGTCCCGCACACGTGCGGGATCCCGCATGAAAATCCCGCATTCCTGATCCCGCAAAAAAGGTGCGGGATCCGCGGTTTGCGGGATTGGATTCCCTAATATGTACATAATAATAAATAGACAGACCTCACGGCCATATCGGCGAAAAAGGTCTTTTTAAAGACCCTAACGATCCCTCTTCGGGTGAACTTTCAAATAGTCTTACATACATACATACATACTCCCTTTAAGGCACCCCGCACACTGCAAGCCAGCCCGGAGGAGATAAATCCGCAACAAACCCGACCCGCACGAAACCAACCCCCCAGCTCGATCGAAGCAATCAAACCAGAAAGCCGGCCCCACACAAATCAAGCCCGCCGCGGATCCCCCCCCCCCCCCAACCAATTCGCAATGCGAGGGGCCTAAACCCCACTTAGGGGCATAGGGAGGCATCAAGAGCTCTCCATTGCGCTCGAAGGCGTCCGAGGCTCATTGTGCCTTTTCTGACCGATTGAGGTTTAAGGACGTGAGATGGTCAACCTCACGGTCCCGATCTGATTTTTCGATTTCCTGCCTCTTACAGGATGCTCGAAAAACCAGCAAAACGAGCAAAGGTGCTATTCTTAGCCGGCAACCCCACGGCAAATAGTCTTAATGATAGAAAAAAAAACTAAATAAAGCCGAAGCCATACGAATAATAATAATAGGTATACATAGAATTTATTTATTTAATCATACATAATATTAACAGTGATAGGTACATACATACATACATTGTCCCTTAAAGGCCCCCAACACACCGCAAGCCAGCCCGGAGGAGACAAATCCGCAGCAAACCCAACCCGCACAAAACCATCCCTCTAGTTCGATCGAAGCAATCAAACCAAAAAGCCGATCCCACACAAATCAAGCCCACCATGTATCCCTCCCCCCAACCAACCCGCAATGCAGGAGACCTAAGCCCCACTTAGGGGCATAGGGAGGCATCAAGAACTCTCCATTGCGCTCGAAGGCGTCCGAGGCTTATGGTGCCTTTTCTGACCGAATGAGGTTTAAGGTCGTGAGGTGGTCAACCTCACGGTCCCGATCTGATTTTTCGATTTCCTGCCTCTTACAGGAAGCTCGGAAAACCAGCAAAAAGAGCAGAGGTGCTATTCTTAGCCGGCAACCCCACAGCAACAACAGTGTAGTGATAACAAATGGAAATGCTGCCCAAATAGGCCAAACCTGTACTACTTTCGTAGAATCATCAGAAAATTATTAAAAAACGTTGGTTACCAGCTAAACGAAGTTCTTTTTATGTTTTATTTTAAACTCACTTTGGGTGAGCCCAGATTAATTTATTTAACAAAAACTGAGTCACTATCACGCTTTCTGATTTATCATAATGTGGATTTAATCTCAAATCAAAAGTCCTAAACTAAGAACAATGATGAGGACTTGAGCAGAGGAGAGGACGAATTCATGGATCCTGTCTGAGTATTGTATGGGTATTTCTTGCGGCTGTACACATTGATGTATATGGTACAGCAACGTTAAGCTTTCGAAAAGAAATAGTAGGTAGTTTAAAAATTGGAATAAAAATACCCTTAAAATCGATTGATTGAAATAGTTGGTACTATAATAACAGCTGACCCGCCCATCGGACTCCGACCTAACCCAGAATAAAAATAAATAATTTTGAATTATTCCAATCCAAACTCCCATAAGACCCCACTTAGGGGCATAGAGAGGCAGCAAGAGCTCTCCATCGCGCTCGATCCCGCGCAATATTTATGACCTCCTCCCAAACCATGTCCAGATTCCTCAGCTCTGCTTTGAAGGATCGGAACACAGTATGAGAGGGTCTTCCTCGTCCTCGGGACCCTGATGGGAAAAGCAGGGCTCTCCTCGGCCAACTGTCATTCGGCATCCTTAACACATGTCCCGGCCAAGTCCATCTCCTCCACATAATAGTAGAAGTGATGGGCTCACGCTGGGTGCGCCGGCGTATAGCGTCGTTCGTGTCGCGGTGGTACCATCTTATACCCAAAATTCTCCTGAGGCACTTCGTTTCGAATGCAGATACTTTTTATACCTGGGCTTTGGTCAGGTGCCAGGACTCACACCCATACACGAGAATCGGCAACACACACGCATCAAACAGTTTACATTTTGTCTCAAAACTAAACGCCGACGCTTTCTATATTTTGGTCATGTTAATAAAGGCGCCACTTGCCATACCGGATTGAATTATTACATGAATTAAATACATTAAATTAAACACAATAAATTTTATACATGAATAAACTTAATTAAATTTAACATATAATATATTTCATTAAATGTAATAATAATTATTGTTGGTTCGGATGCGGGATGAAGTTCGACGGGCCATAAGTTTGTAAAAAAAACAATTCCTCTATAGTTGCATAACCTAGAAAAAATCCAAGAGATGACAGTGTAGCAGGAAATAAGTCACATTTGAAGCGTGTTACAGTATTGTATATTATGGTGTTGGGTGAATACAATCTTTTAAACCCAAATTTGACGGAATTATTAAGGTAAGATATGATATCTTGTTCTGGGAAACGGTGCAATTGAAACCATAAATATTTTTGGCACGTTATGTCTACACTAAGTAATAAACATTATACATAAAAGACATAGAATCGTAAACCAATACTAATGTGTAAACGTACTAAGGATATCCAAAAACAGCGATACATATTATATGTATTAGTAAAGTTATTGCATTCGATTGTCTGTTATAATGACATCCTTACCTACGAAGTATTATTATCGATAGATGTCAGGAGATTTAATATAAGGCATGATTAAAATTATCCTTGGTTCAAACACTCGGCACGTAGCTAAATAATAATATACATATAATTATATTATATAGTAACAGCGTATTATGTCCTAATAAAACACTTCCTTATACACCCTAACAAGATACGGCGCCATTAGGCATGTTAATTTAATCACGGCCCTAATCGATTTCGCAATAAACTGCAGCTATGAAACAGTTTTATCTCCTCCTATCTGGAGTATTACCACAGACCTGTTATCAGTGTAGGGAAGAAATCTATTACAAGGATCTCCGCGATGTCTCACTGAAGAAATCATTTCCTGTTGGCTCTTTCAAGAGTGTTTCTGTACAAACTATGTAGGTATTTATATTTTTACCTTACATAGTTTTAATACGTAACTAACTACTTTTCTCGTTGCAATATCAAGTCTATAATATTCCCACGATACGAAGTAGGTATGTATTTTATATAAGACACCAGCAGTTAGCAGAACTTACAAGTAGGCTCAATGATATTTTCAGTTTATATTAGATAATATTATTAGGTACTTAATTATGTTTTTTTTTTACCTTAATCCACAAGAGTAGTAAGCTAGTTGCTCATAGTTATGTAGAGCTTCCCTAGTAATCAATGAGATTTCGAGAATTCCTCAAATTAAAGACGATCTAAGGTGGAGAATTACTCTGCATGGAGTCTGCAATGTGGTGGTGAATTGATTTTCATTATTTTCTACAGAATATAAAAGTTCCATAATTATCGAGACCTATAGTTTCCTCAGGTGTCTAAACCTACACAGTGACCCGAAGCCTTTTGGGAGTTCTGATCTTGTGTTACTTATATGCTCACGCATATTCGATCTAACATCTTGGTGTCAGATCGGATTACATCACGGACTTGCTGCATGGTAGTGTTGCTGGTGTAATGCAACTTTGTTTTACTTGGCATTTGGTGGAACACAACCTACAGCAAAGTGCCTCCGCGAATGTCCGCGACCCTACCAATCATGCGTACCCATAATACCCATGCCTATGCACCTTGCTACATAACAAAAATTTATAAAAAACAAACAATTCTGGTGAATAGGCTATTTGAAATATAACTATTACACCTAAGACCAACAACGCTGTACAAGTGTATACAGTATATTCTATGTAATTATTGGTGACTTGGTTGTTGTTAAAGTACCTACCTGCTAGGTCAGGCCTAGAGTCCATCGATACCCGTGAAGAGGAGACTCTTGTAACAACGGACCTGTTAATATAGATAATTATTATGTAGAATCAAACAACAAAAAAGTACTTATGTATTTTTTTATCTCAATATCAGATAATACAACAGTATGACCTATAAAATGCTTCAATATCATTGGCATACCGTCTTTAGGTACCTATATAGAATAAAAACGGTTTGGTCATTAAAGGGAACGAATTTATTTCAATTAATTTAGTAAAAATTGAAGGGAAAATAGCAGACAGAAAAGTGAGTTAAAAAGATATTATTAAAGTTATGATACCTAATAATGATAATATATTGGGATTGGGATATACCAAATAATAATACAAACTGACCGAACGATTAACGCAAATCGTCCGGACATTGTACTGGTTGATCGTAGGAACGGGATAACGTATCTCGTGGATACCACTATACCGTAAGACGAAAATTTGAAAAAAGCCGAGCAAGACAAGATAATTAAATATCTTGATCTTGCTCACGAAATCAAGGATATGTGGCATACACCAACCACCTACCTATAGTGATATCGACGAATAGAGTTATTCCTAAGTCTCTTAAAGAGAATCTAGGGAAACTTGGCATATATTATTATGTAGTGCTCTCAGACATGCCATTCAAAAGGCAGTTCTGTTGTCCTCATGCAGGATGTTAGGAAAGTTACTTTCTCTGTAGTTCGAAGGTCTCTCATGATTACATTACTTCGCGATGTATCATGAGAGATAATACCAATATTTTTATATTTAGTGAATAGCATTGTGTTTAATTTTAATTTCATTTTTTTATTAATTTTTATACAATTTATACACTTGATATGATATATTGTGATTTAATGAATAAATGTTTTGAAATAATAATATAACGCTTTTCTATACAACGGTGTTCGTATAGCCGGCGGAATTTATTGCCTGAGACAATTTTTTCCAGTCAACCGGTCCCGTCCTATATTAAGAGTAGCTCCCCGTTCACATAGTCGATTCCCTAAAACGCGTAAACAATGTCTTTAATGCCCGTACTAATTGACATGTCTAAAATGGGGCATGCCAGAAAATAGTGATGCAATCATATACCTGTCGTAATGAATAGGCCGTGTGTTCACTTTATTTGTAGGCTGTTATTTATAGGTGTACAATAATTATTACTAAAACAAAGTTACATGGAGAACGAAATTAAGAGTAAATAGTACATAAAGTTAGTACATAGCATTTATTATAAATACAAACTTACTCTTTCTGTATGTATGTACTTTTCTTTACTTTAAACGTAACCTGAGCTAAAAGACGGATACGTAAATGTCCTATTGTAAAAATATACACAAGACGACATCGTCAACCATTGGAGGGTGTACTCTCTAAACATGACACACTTGCCACTTAAAAATAATGCATTATTTTTAAGAACTGCATTCATGGTTCTTAAAAAACTATTTTCAGCTCCACCTTTCATTTAGTTAAATATACGCCCAGTATAATATATAGCGCCCAGTATGAGGCGCTATAGCGCCATAGAAAAAAAAATAAAATGTATACATTTTACATTTTTTCTATGAAGTTGATCTTCTTTATAAGTAGTAGTCTGTGGAAATGTATGCGAGTATCAAATACATAACATTACAGTAGGTAGTGTTTTTTATGTTTTTTTTATTGATTTAATATATTTTATGCATAGTTTTAAAAAAAATATATGAACATTCGCCACCTCTCCTCTATATAAAATATAAGTGTGCGAAATTTCATACTCCTCCGTTCGCGCATTTTCCGTTAAAATAGTCACAAAATTTTTCCTTCACGTATTATATATAGATTTAGAGCATTTCATTTTTTAGATAAAATGTATTGTAAAAGCAATGCGCGGAGATGGAGTATTTCAACAAAAACAGTACCTAGTCACGAACGAACTTCCCGATTATATGAGGCACTAACAGAACACTGAACAACACAAAGAAAAAAATCATGAGGCATAAACAACAGAACTCTCCAAACAACGGCGCAATACGTTTCCAATATAAGGAGTCGCCGGTTACCTAGAAAAAAAAAACAACCCTCCAGTCCTCGAATAATAGGATTAGCTACCTAGCACTTTTCTCCCAAAATATTCCTTACTAGATAATCCTCGTCTTGCTTTACCTTTTTGATTCCGATTGAGCCTGACGGCTTGATCGGTAGGTAATTAAACAGGTTTTAGTCTAGCTTCTCATTGCTTAATAGACCTCTATAACTGACATAAGCACAGAAAACGAAGAATGACACTTTCACAATTCATAAAAAGAGTAACAAGAATGACACTTTTATAATGTTTATAAAAAAGAAAGAAGAATAATAATTATTATAGTCTGCCACTCACATGGAAATAAAACTGCATGTATCATAATTCATAATATGTTAAATCTCACACATGATGCAATTTCACTGTTCAATCGAAGGGTAAAAAAATACTTTAATAATAATATTATACGAACCTACCTACATAATATACAAGTTTTATTCTCACTATGGTTTGAGTCTTTACTACATTCCCTACACCCTCTATGTGTGGAATGGTACAAATTTTATGTGAAATGACTAATGATAAAGGCAGCTATTTTACGGACCTCAAATGTCAATCGAAACGTAATCCGAAAATGTACTACTCGCATTTTAATTTAAATGTTTATGAAATATGTTTTATATGGTTTGAATTACATTTATTTACGTTTTTATTCAGTCAAACTTCGGTTCCATGCAACATTTACATGAGTAATTTTGTTTTCAAAAGATGGCTATCTGCGTTTACGAAGATTTCACTATGAAGATTTCATAATTTTAGAAATTTATTAATAACTTAAAATATATTTGATGAAATGGAAATCTTTGTATTTAAGATTACCACAAATTTATTTGCGAACAACTGCGAAGAAAAAAATCCAACGCAGAACCTACGGTTTTAGCGTGATGCTCCAATATACAAAAATAGAAACAAAAAAATACCTAAATAAATATACATAGATACATTAATGAATTATTATGTAGATATGTTTGTTGATTTGCGCTCGAGAACCAAAGGTTGGTTGTATTGCCGATTACTCACGAGATGTCTTTTAGTACTGAAACAATGTCTTCCTTTTAATAGTATGCATTGTTTGTTGTGTTATTGCCTTGCAGTTAGCTATTAGTTACCTCTTATTGTTTAACAAAAAAACAATCACGCCTATATAAATAGTTAGGCCGGCTAGTCGGACTGACACTTCATACTTGTCACTCCTTTTGCGAACCGCACCATTATGTTATGAAGCAATTTGTTCAATAAACAATAAAAATAGTTTATATTAGTATTTCAATCAAAGACTGGAGAAGACTGACGGTGTATCTTGTGAATATCAAGTGAACTTTATGTGTTTGTGTGTTGTGTTGTTTTTTTTTAATTTATAGGTTTGCAATTTAAAGGGAAATGGTAACAATTTTACTTAATCGTCCACACTACATGGCACTTTTTTTTAAATGAATCTGAACTCACTCAAAGTGAACAATTTGATACATATTTCACACAAAGATTGTGACGTTAAAAATGCAGTTGCAGTTAATCGGCACCGGTATTCGTACAATACCGCTTTTCTAAGTTTCCGTGACATTTACGCTGGCGGGAAGTAATTTTTTTGTGTATAAACGTGTAAAGCAAAGCACCCCTTATATTATATACTTCGGAAAAATACGCAGCCCATTCATAATTTCCGTGAGTTTCTCACTTACGTTAGTGAGTTAAATTCGGAATTGGGGTACTGTACTCGTAACTGATGAGGTTACCGTTAAAATACCACCCCTTATGCACTGGTTTCCTAGGAAGCGGTCCGTCGTCTGACAACACGGCGTCTTTCATATATCACAATGATATTTGTTACTACGGTAACAATGTTCTCAACTGACACATTGACCGCTGTTTATAGTAGCGCCGTATTTGTAGGAAAACATGCCATTAACGTGTTAATAGAATGAATCGAACATGACGTTTATACTAGGTAAAATTAATAATCTTATTTGTTATAACACAATAATTTTGATATCCTAACTAACTAACACATGGTCCTGCGTGGTCACAGACACAGATCATTATTGTAACCTGTGATCATTACCATATTTATGAATTTTAAAGACTATAAAATTCTACATTTAGAAGTTTTCTATCTATCAATATAATTCCCTTGGAAAAAAATTTAAACAGTTATCAAAATATTTCAAAAAATGTTCCTCAAGCAGAGTTTCTTTATTTGAAATTCATGAAGTTTTTTTTTTTTAAATGCGCCATTGACACAATGTAGTCACAGAGTGCACCGATAGTACATGAGAAGTTATAGAACTCTTTCAATGACCCCATTAATACCTACACTTTGTACTTTATGTAAAACAAAAAATAATTTAGTCATTCATTGAGTTCATGATGAGAAAAAGGTGACGTTTACGATTGATTATAAAGACAAATATAATTATCTTCAGATTCGCGATTTAATCCTTTAACAATAATTGGTCACACGCAGCCAGTGGTCTTATAAAGTACGGCCTTTTTCATCTTCTTCTTTCTCTTTAAATAGGTCTGATGACTTGTTTTTTGTGTAAAGAGGGTTTCTGGGACACCGAACTCCAAATGTCTCGCCATCTCTTATACTGTCTTAAAAGGTCTTTCCGGTTGGCGATTTCCCACCGGAATGATATGGGCTACCTTAGGAAGTTTAACACCGTCCATTCTTTCAACGTGGTTGCGTCAAATGAGCCTTCTTGTCCTGCCCCACCTGGCGAAGTCTTCAGTGTTGCAGGCCTCACCTATGACGGTGTTCTGAATTCTATCTCTCAGTGTTTACCCAGAATAGCATGAGTAGAGTCTTCATCTCCGCGGTTCTCAGCAGTACTTTAGTCAGGCATGTGTCAGCTCTGGATTCGATTCTGTAAGTAATAATATTTGGCCTTACACAGATTTTGTATATTGTCACTTTGCTATCTATCCGCATGTGCTTTTTTTCCAAAAAAAATCTTTCTAGTGACTTTTTCAAGTTTGTGAAAGCATTTCCCTTCAATTAGATTGACAAGAGGATGTTTATCTCATGTCTGTAGTGTTTACAAGTGCTTATGTAATAAAAAACTATCAATTATAACGATAATTATACAACCTTCAAATGAGCTGTTTTGTTCCCATTCTCAGGTTCCATTTTATGATAATTATTGTTCTCAGTATCGGAGACGGATGCGTTGGTACGTTGTCTTCTAAGAACGCAATGTCAAAGTACCAATATTATTTTTCTATTTGATGCATTTTAGCAGATTGAACATATCCTGTGACTAACCACTCAAATTATGCAGAATAATCAAAAGCAAAAATTTTCAATGAGCGCAATATAAAAATATTATATCGAACGATCAAACTCGTAGTCAATGAATTCAAGATATTTCATACATGTGGAGGTAAAAAAAAAAACAAATATTAGCGCAATTCGATCAAAAACAAGGTGGACCCACAGTTTGTAGTGGATTCAGACGTATGATGGACGATTAGTCGTAATCTAGGAAACGAGGCTGAGGAGCGAGGACTAGAATAATCGGAAATTCGGATATTGTTTTGAAAAAAAAACTATTTTCTTCTTCTAATGCCAACCTTTTAATGCTCAATAATTTCACCGTCATCTCTTATTTCAATCATTTCGTGTTTCTTAGGTACTTGGCTATTTTTCAACATTGTCCATAAACTGACTGTTATGGACTCTTTTCTTGAATCTATGGTATTTCTTTATATGGCTTGAGTTCATATGAATGTAGCTATATTCTTCTTTTCATTGAGGTTCATCAATCCCTGTTCGTACCCAACTGTATAGTTTTGCTTCTATATTATGTCCAAAAAAATATCATAGGTAAGTACAATACAAAATAAATATTCTCTGAAAAGAGTTGAATGGTTTATTTCTTCTCATTTTGGCATACCAGAACTTTTTTCATCGTATTTTTCTATGAAGCAATATCTTTAAACTGCACTATACTTTTCTTAATTATTTTGTCTCTGATCTTGAGATTTTTATATAGATTGTCAAAAAGATGTCATCTTACTTGGGTTGGTAGGTATTTGAGAATAGCATGAATCTATTTACAACCACATTATATTAAGTGTTAAAATGGGTTTTTCACACACGTCTCATAAGTTGTGTAATGATTTCTGAAATTTTGAGTTCGTAAATAGTCTGCAAAGTATTCTGTTATATTTACATACAACATTAATTTTATTCCTCCCATTCCATGTCTTCTGTTCACAAATTCACTTTAACCGCCTGGATCTAGGCCTACTACCTACCTACCTACTTAATATAAAACACATTCAGTTGTCACTTTTAATGTGCGTATAAAACTTGAGTACGTCGCCTTGTTCTTCTCGTATTATTTCAGAACATGGAACTGCAAATAATAGTAAAAAAACATCTTATTTTAGAAAAAAGATTTATATTTTCACAGATAGTTTGACATTCACCAATAGTCAGAACTTAAATACAAATAATAAAGAAGAAAATACCTACTTCATTGTTTACATACGCCGGCTAGATAAAGCGTAGTTGTCACGATAAAGCGTAGTTGTCATGATTGCAGCACTGCAAAACTGTTAAGCCGGCCGGATTTTCATCAGTCGGCATAGTGTGATGCCTTATCAAGCCAACGTATATCCACAAATAAACCTTTAATAGTGGTTGATCAGTGCTCGAAATTCGACCATGTTTAAATTATAAGTTTGAACATTATTAAGGTTCCATTTTCAAAGACTGAGCGAGCGCTATTTCAAAATTTTCTTTTAAAAACAATGACATGAATATTGAATACGTCAAATTCGAAATGTTGATATGTACAAAGTTTTTTCTAATTAATTGATTAATCTCAATTTGTGTAATACCCACAATGAGTTTGAATATCCCAACTTTTCCAGCTCCACCTTCCAATTGAACCGTCTTCAAAAAGCTTTCTGCGCCCATGATGAGGCGCTTTTCATTTTAGATTTGTGTCTATGAAGTTGATGATCTTCATGAATAGTCTGTGGAAGTGTGTATGAGTATCAAATACATACCTAACATTACAGTAGTGTTTGTAATATTTCTTTTTATTGATTTAATCTGTTTTTTATGCATAACTTTAAAAAAATATTAGCATCTCCACAGATTTTTCAAAAGGCCTTATTTTCACTAATCACACTTTTTCAAACAGAATGCATTTTTTGACGTCGTTTTGTTTACGAATTTTATCTAAATAGGGAATTCCACTATTGATGCGCATTTTACAATGAGAAATAAGGCTTTTTGAACTAAGCTGTTGCCAGTTCCAGTTGCAATTTTGATTAGACTTCGCGATTCCGTCAAAAACTTCATAGAGATAAAAAATGGAAATAAGGCCTTTTGAAAAATCACTCCTCTAAATATCAAAAAGAGCGTGCTATTCTGGGAAGAGCATTAAGGAATAGAGTTCGCAATGCTACTACCAGACCTGTCGCCAACCTGGGAGACCTCATTTTATCACAGAAATAAAAGAAGTTCAATGACTACAGTCAATTAATTAATAGATATTGAGTTGTTTTTTGAGAAAACCTTTTTACATAAAAGCAGAATCCTCTAAAATTAAAACATTGGCGGGATCTCATTAGATTCTTCAAATATCGGGTCATTCTAGAGGAATTAAGATAATTTTAGCGGAAGAGTCAGTTGAAACACAATTTTAGTAAGATTCAAAGCTTTAGTGGAATTCCTGCGAAATCAAACTCCAAATATGTTAATTTTATGTCTGTGATAATATTCTCAGATGTACCCGTATTTCAAAATCATCTAATCGAATCAGCTCCGGATTAAAATAATAATTTATTCTTTGCACTCATTATTCATTCAAATGTGTCAATCGTTCGTCTGTTTTTTACTCTAAAAATTTTTAATTTCATTTTCAGACTTCAAGAGCAGTACTGATTGTCATATTGTTGGGGATATCGACAACAGGTGTACTTAGTATAGAGACAGCAGCAAAGTCTTTAGAGAAGAAAAGCGTAAATGACCTGAGTACATCAGCTGATGAAAGATGTGAGAAATTTCTTTATGAATATTTTATACAAATGCGCAATTAGGTAATTCCTATTAACGTGTCATAAACCCCAACAGGTCAGAAAAGGCGCAAGAAATAAGGCTTGTCTTGGATCCCATCAGGGGGTGAGTCCAGGCAGCTGATGTCCCCTCTGTAATCATAAACATTGCGCAAAATTGAGCGCAATGGAGAGCACTCGTTTTCTCCTTGTTAAGTTGTGTTTAAAGGGAGAAGAAATTACCTATGTACCTATATAATTAATTACATAAATTAATTATTAATTATGTGCGTAGCTCGTGGAGTCTTTATAATAATTTATTTATTATTATTTAGAATGAACGCATTTCTTTTTCATATCAATGTATGATGCAATTAATAATTTACATTAAAATATATTGTAGAAACAAAAGAATGAATGTGCACAATTTTACATAAAGGGTGTCATTATTTTAAAAATCAATAATAATTCTTTCATTAAAGAAATCGTCATATTTATTCCTCTTCAAACAAAACAAACCCAACAATATTTCTTTTTTTCATTTTCATAACTTTACAAATAACGTATGTACATATTTGTTCAAATGAACAAAATTATTGGGAAGAGTAATTATTATAAATCTTTAGATCTTTTCTGTTAACAAAAAATTTTACTAAGTAGGTACTTTGTTTTTGTTTTCAGTTTACGATGTGGGCACAAAATATTACAATGGCCCCGCCCCAGTATATGGCGCCCCAACCACAAGTGGTTTTTATCCGAGCGTGGGCTTCAAGGGTTATACAGGGACAGGATATTTAAATCCAGGATACCCAGGATATAACCCATCCTCATTTACAAACCAATTCATTTATCCAGAAAGTCTTTACACAAATGGCTATAGCGGAATCGGCGGAGGATATAGCGGTGGCGGCGTCGGATACAGTGGCGCTGGAAATGGATACAGTGGTATAGGAAGTGGATACAGTGGTATAGGAAGTGGATACAGTGGTGTTGGCGGCGGACACAGTGGTGTTGGCGGAGGGTACAGTGGTGTTGGCGGCGGATACAGTGGTGTTGGCGGCGGATACAGTGGTGTTGGCGGCGGATACAGTGGTGTTGGCGGCGGATACAGTGGTGTTGGCGGCGGATACAGTGGTATTGGTGGCGGATACAGTGGAATCGGTGGAGCTGGTTACAGTAGTGGAGGATATAGTGGTGTTGGCGGCGGTTACAGTGGTCTTAGCGGTGGATATGGCGGAACAAGTGGCAGCGGTTACAGCGGAGTAACAAGCGGATTAGGAGGGCTAGGTGGGTATAGAAGTTACTATGGTAACGGTGGGTATGGCGGTTATGGGGGTAACGGAGGCCTAGCTACATACAGCGGATACAATAATCCATACTATACGGGACAAAATAATTTAGGCTATGGTTATTATAACAAAAATCTTGGTCTGGGAACGTCGTACTACAACAGAGGCCTACCTGGTTACGCTAGTGTCACACCTGGATTCGTTTCAGGCTACAGAGGGTACTCCTAAATTTTATATATAAAAAAATTCTCACTACCCAACATTTTGTAAAATATTGTGTATGTATAAACTGAAATAATGTAATGTGTTGATATTTTGTACTTTTATTTTGAGCTCATAAAATAAATAATTATTAAAAATTGGGTATTATTATTCCCCATAACAATTTCATCCTATTCCATTAGATTTGTTTAAGATTTTAAAATTGTATGATTCAATACAAAATGAAAATACAAAACTATGACCATTTATACAAAAAAAAAAAAATTTTTAACAAAATCTTCTATTTTTTATAGGTCGACAACTTAATATTTAGAACTCAGCGAGATTAGAACGGTAGGATGATGAGCGGGTAGAAGTGGCGAGATTCGTAAATAATGACCAATACTGTATACCCATTTATTTTTAAAGCAATTCGCTGCAACAGCTTGGGCGAGAAAGATACGTCACGTTCCTCATACTACCGTTAATAATTCGCAAAATCCCATCTCCAGTTGTCGACCAATAACTGGCCTCAACCTGATCGATCATCAATCTACTATTCGAACCACAAAATATTGAAAAAATATAATTAATACACTAATCCAGCCTTCATTCAACGTCATGGTAAGGTACAAACTGTTACATACATTCTCCATTGAGGCCCCCCGCACACCGCAAGTGAGTCCGGAAGAGACCAATCCGCAGCAAACCCGACCCGCTCGAAACCAACGCCTTAGTCTGGTCGAAGTAACCAAACCAAAAAGCCGGCCCCACACAAATCAAGCCCGCCGAGAACCTCCCTCCAAATTGACCCACAATACGGGGGGCCTAAGCCCCACTAAGGAGCATAGGAAGGCACAAGAGCTCTCCATCGCGCTGGATCATGCAACTTTATAGGGGGTTACCTAATTTGAATTCCCTACTATGGACTGACGACTATCAATAATAATTATCCTGTGCTGTTTCGAGGGCGGATCAATGTAGTGCGATCACTTTATTACGTTAACTAACTACAGCCGTCATAGAAGACAACCCCCAAGTTGAACTACTTTTAATGAAAACTACAAACGTTTTTCTTTAAGATAAACCTACTTAAAATGTTGTTAAAAAATGCCAACTAAATCTATGAATCACATAATATAATGAAGTGTGATTTTAGCAATGACATTGAATTGTTAAGAAACATGTGTCATTTTCCGCATTATTTCTCGGTTACAATAAAGAATTGATTATATGAGTGAACAGTTAAGGTTCTGTTTTCCATACAAAAAAATGGTCAATTTTGGTAACAGGTCAATTTAGAATAACCTCGCGTGTTAAAACAATACCTATACTTAACTCACGAACAAGGTTGTGAGCAAACATGTAGGTACATATACGAAGTGGTTGGTGACCCAGCGGTTTCAACGCCGGCTTTCGTACTGCGGACGTCGTGGTTCGATCCCAGGTGCCGACCATCTTCCTCTTTCACGACACAAGTTTTCAGTAGCTTACTGTGAAAGAGTCAAGGAGTGTATTTGTGTTCACTTTGAGTGAGCACAGATTCATTTTTAAAAAAAAAAAAAAAAAAAAAAAAAAAAAATATTATATGTATTTGAAACAAACACGCCTAATACTAAATACAAAAGAACGAAAAAATAAAAATCGAAAATATACACTGGAATACGCACATTACAATGTTGTAAATATGGAAGATTAAAAGGATTTAAAATACTGATATTTATTTTGTTGGTGATTTTAATGTTTATTCTGAATATCAGAACCTGATCTAAGATTCTCGATAGTTGTTAGAGAAGATGGTGAAACCAGCGATTACTGGAAAGAAAGGAATATTGACGATAGGAAAAAGGCACATGGATAGGATAAACAAAGGAATAAGTGGGTACTTAGTTCAACAACTGGCCACAGTTTAAATGTTGCGATTTATGCAAGAAAATTAGAGAAATTGGCCGGAAATTATCACTCTAAAAGATGTGGTCTTTCATCACATTAGCAATAATAAATCACACCCATTTTTACTCAAACCAAGAACTAGTTTGACTGAGATGTGGTAATGCATTAGCTTTAGAGTCCTGACCTTAAGATTTTCATTAGTTTTCGTCTGTTCAGATTTAAAATAAAAAATGAAAGTCTTGTAATAATAGTTCTATAATAAAATTTGTTGTTCAAACATGAACCGGTTTTCGCAGATTAGTCTCAATTCAAATATTTAAGTTTAAAATCTTATTAGAATTAAACAAGACTCTTTCATTTTTATTTTTAAATGGACTATCATCAAGTACCTCCTGTCCAAAACATCAAAGATATTTCTTTAAACAGTCTCAGGCTGATTTCAGAAAATCTGCTAAAACTACTTTTTGCGATGTTTTGATCAGAAATCACAAAATGTGTACAGCAATGGGATCAAAGATGCCAAATAGTCTTCGAACGAAATGATATATTATAATACTTAATTTAAATATAAACAAATTTAATAAAAAATTGTTTGGTTTTCATATAAAATACTTAAAATCTTTATCCCTGACCTCATCATCATGTTTTCAGTAAAATTAATGCTGTAGAACTAAGGATATCTTATCAATAGTCATTGTTGTGAGGCGTCACCTTAGTTGGGCTTTCGCCCCCTGATCAAAAAAAGCACGAGACTAGATGGAAGCAGGAGTAAGACTGAGGCTGCGATCGCTAGGTGGCGCTGAGAGGGGTCTGGGGCTTTTGGAGTTCTGTGACCGGTGCACAGTGGCGCGCAATAGCGTGGCAAGAACCAAAAGTTGACCGCATTGTAATCACAAACTATATGTTGATGTCTGTCGGTTCCTAAACAATGTCTTTCATTCAAAAGTATGCATGCATTGTATGTTATTGCCTTGTAGTTAGAAATTAGTAAACTCTTATTGTTTAAAACAAACATGATCATATAAATAGGTTCTAACTAGTTATAAAAGTTCAGCTGTTTAAATGTACTGACACATTACTGTACCATGTTTTCAGTGAACTACCTACACCAACTCGAGCAATAATAATTATTAATTAGAAATTCGATGATATTTTTTGTAGATATGTGCTGTTTGTGTTATTTAAAAATTTGATGATATTATGGTGGCAATTGAGGTATCTATTTTTTTCCCTATGATTGCAATATATCTAAATTTTGATTCACTTTTTACATAATTATAATGTTGATTAAGTATTTTCAAATAATGTTTCATCGAACTTATGCAAAAAAGTAAAAGAAATACAAACACTAGCATACAATACTCACATGTGATTAGAATATTAATAATTATTCATATAGGTATATGATAAAAATCGATAGCGATACACAATAATATTGTGACCGTCACATGATGCAATAGCACAAACACAATCCCCAAAATCAATAACGTAAAAGTGAGTGATTCTCAAGACAGTATGAATAAGTGAGACTAAACAGAAAAGCCGTACCGCAAATCTGAGATCCCAAAAAAATAGAAGTTCATCATGAAATCAATGAATTTAGAAGATACAGGCAATCCGATACCACTCCACAGCATCTCGATGAGAACATCAACCCGGTAACCACGGCATCTCGATGATAACATCAACTCGGTAACCACAGCATCTCGATGAGAACATCAACCCGGTAACCACGGCATCTCGATGATAACATCAACTCGGTAACCACAGCATCTCGATGAGAACATCAACCCGGTAACCACGGCATCTCGATGATAACATCAACTCGGTAACCACAGCATCTCGATGAGAACGTCAAAATGTCTAATACCTTTTAAGTAGGTATGTATTATAGAGTGATATGTAATTTGCAGAACATGGGGCAAAGTAGATATTGAGATGATAATATAATTATAATATGCTGTGCCTACCTGTAATTTCAGCTAAAACTCACTATTTCTTCTATACTGTTATAATTTCAGCTAAAACTCACTATTTCTTCTATACTGTTATACTTTCAGCTAAAACTCACTAATTCTTCTATTCAGCTAAAACACTTATTTATTTATTTATACAGCACTTTGTGCCTTTAACAATTACAAGTTACATAAGATTACAATTTAGGTACAACCAAAATAAGTACAATGGTAGTAGAAAATATTCAACAATTCGATACTAATTAAAACACAGACACCAAATAAATTCAAGTCGGCAAATTAAAGATTAGTTGTATCAGGATAGGATTTTCAGCAGATTGAACAGACAAACAATTATAAATTACAGGATAGATTATAAATAAAGTTAATTGAATAGATGGATTTTAAATATAGTTTAATATAGACTATAGAGAGATTATGTTAAAATGGGAGATTCAAATGAATTAAATAATATACAATATTGAATAAGTAAATTGGTTTCAGTTGAAAATAATAACTAAAATTGAGCAAAATCAATGAGCTGATAGTTTCTCGTTTGGACTCGTTTGCAATTTAATTCCAATCAAGCCCGATACCAAAAAATTCAGTTTACAACCTATTTTAAACGATGCAGCTTTTTGTCCCACCCAACCGGTTCTTTTCAATGTGAGTAGAACCACCTATTCTAAGTTTCCGTGACATTTAGCCTGGCGTAAATCAACATAATTTTGCATGGAAATATGTATAGTACATAATACTTCGGAAAGCTCCACACCCCATGCATCAAATTTCGCGAGTTTCTCACTTAGGTTGCGTAATATTCGGAGTAAGTGTACCTACAGAATTTCGGGAAGTTTTTTCTCAGAAATATTCGATGGATCACACAACATACATGATGTTCAATGCCAAACTACCTACTTAAAAAGAAGAATAATGTTTTATTGAAAAGAGAAAATAGTTTCTGACGGTAATGAAAATTCGAACAAAGTTCCATGTGCGTTAATCTGTGAAACATTATAATATGACTGTTAACTAAAACAACGTTATCATAATATAAACAAACAAAATATCAAAAAGAAACAAAGATAACAGAGATATGTATACATGATTTCATATAACTTTGCCGACGCTTCTCTATCGTGACGCGATGGTTGTCGTTGAAAAAGAACAACCCCCCCCCCCCCCCTTTACGCTCCTCTCGGTTCTCCGCTGTTCTCTTTAGTTCGATGTATATGAACTGTTAATACCTATATTTTTAGAAATCTATTGGATTTGGCCAAAGAAATTTCATAAAAAACAAATGATCATTGTTCAAAATGACCCAACGTATAATATTCAACATTTTTTCCATCCGATATGTCAATTATATGTATAATTGGTAAGTATTAGATAAATAAAAGTGTAAACAGCTAAAATCAGTTGATTTATAAAAAAAAACGCACATTATAAACCAAAATAAAGTATTCTAGGAAAGGAAACGATATAAATATTATATCATCGCCACCATTGCAGGAAAACGTACCTTGATTGGTTGGTAGACCGGCGGTTACGTTGGTAGTCGGAGGTCGTGGGTTCGAACCCAGTGTATTATTTGATAGTTTAATTAAAAGAAGTGTTATATGAACCACTCATTTTATTTAGTATCGATCGACAACAAATATAGGAAGCGGAAGGCGGTTGCGCGTCGATCACCCAGTGTTGCCACACCACTCGTGTTGGCACTCTAATAAATATGCTACACCCCCGCCTTCAGCTTTTACAGTTAACACCTTAACTATTGACTAATACAATAACTTCCTTACATCCTTGAACTTAATTCTAGTCTACAACAAGAGTTGCACTTACAACTACGAATAGCCCAGTCTATCAGGCTTTTTAATGACCCTCCCATACCTGGTGACTACGGGACCTGGACTTGGACCTGCCTCCACCTCCCTTCTCCTAAATTCTACTAAGTCATCATTTTCTACAACATTATCATTATTTACATTGGTATGAGATTGCGGTATGTCGCTAACACAGCTCTCTCTAATATGACGCTTTTTTAAATGGACAATGTTTCTTCTAAATATTTTCCCCTCTTTATTACGAACTAGATATGATCTTGGTGACACATGATTGTCTACAATTACGGCTTCTTCCCAAAAATTTCTTTTAAAATTTTTAAACCAAACTCGATCATTATATTTAAACTTTATTTCTTTATTTTTACTTGGGTTGTACCGCTGTTGATTTTTATTCTGATTTCTTTTACTATATGTAAGTATTTCATGATATGGAATTATTTTAGGTTTCAACTGACTAAAGCAAGTAGGTAAATTATTTCGTATTATTCTACTCATTAAAAGCTGACTAGGTGAATAAGGCATATGAGCTAGTTGACTACTTCTATATTCTAACAAAGCTTTATATAAACATTTATTTTCCTCATTTATCTTTTTTATAATTTGCTTAGCAATTCCTACTCCTTTTTCTGCTAACCCAATGGACTTAGGATAATATGGACTTGACGTGTTCAATGTAAAACCCCAATCTAAGGCAAATTCTTTAAACTCATTACAATTAAATGGGCTGTTATCTGATCTTATTGTTAAAGGAACTCCATGATTTGAAAAAACATGTTTTAATTTTTGGACTATTTCCTTAATAGACTTATTTGCAATAGGAATAATATCCAAATATTTGGAATAATAATCTTCTAATATTAAATAATTTTTTCCATTGTATTCACAAATGTCAAGTGCAATATGTTGGAAAGGCAACCTAGGCAATTCTGATGATATTAATATATTTCTAGTATTGCTATTGGAAAATTTTTTACAAGTTTTACATGAATTAATATAGAGCTCAATATCACGCGCCATACTTGGCCAGTACATAGTGGATCTTGCCCTGCTTTTACTTTTCACTATTCCCAAATGAGCATTTCCATGAACATTATACAACATAGCTTTTCTTAGCGATTTTGGTATAACTTTATCATTAAAAAATAATAAACCTGCTTTATAGTGAATACAGTTCCTCAATTTA
The DNA here is from genome assembly GCA_963576905.1 of Mystacides longicornis. Taxonomy (NCBI): domain Eukaryota; kingdom Metazoa; phylum Arthropoda; class Insecta; order Trichoptera; family Leptoceridae; genus Mystacides; species Mystacides longicornis. Next base: position 10,491,887 of record OY756423.1, read on the forward strand.
AAATAATATTTAAGTATTTCACCATCTATTAAATCAGTATTTTGTGGCCAACCTGATTTTGTAAAGTACATCAATTTATTCAAAATATCATCATCCTTAGTACATTTTTTCAACAAGTCCAACTTATGAGCAGGCAATGGTAAATATTCACTCAAACTTAAACTATGTACAAAGTCTGTCATATTACTTTCAACATAATTTTCATGAACATTATTACAATCTCTAGACAATATGTCTGCTATTAACATTTCTTTTCCTGGCAAATACTTTACATCTAAGTCATATTTTAATAATTTTAATTGTAGCCTTTGTAATCTATTGGTATTTTTATGAACTTCTTTTTTAACTATGGTAATTAATGGCTTATGGTCCGTATAAACTGTTACATTTTTTCTACCGTATATAAATTATTGATGAAATTTTTTGACTGCAAAAGTTATTCCCAACATTTCTTTCTCTACCATAGAATAATTACATTCTGTCTTGGTCAAAGTTCGCGAAGCAAATGCTACTGGCTTTTTGTCCTGAATTAAGCAACAGCCTAGACCATCTTTACTGGCATCACATTGTATCACTATTAAATTTTACACCATTTTCTTTTGCCCGTTCTATTACTGTTTTCAAAATTGAATCATGTTGTTTTTCATCATTTGCTGCTATAATTAGATCATCAAAGTAAACAGACACACCTTCTATATCTCCAAATATTCTTAAACATTCTCTTTGAAACACTTCAGAGCTGCTAGAAAGACCAAATGGTAAGCGGTTAAATTTATATCTCCCAAATGGAGTAATGAAAGTACATAAATAGGAAGATTTCTTAGTTAACTCAATTTGATGAAATCCATTAGACATGTCTATAACACTAAATACACTTTTACCTGATAATCTATTTACAATTTCATCACAAGTTGGAATATTGTAATACTCTCTTTTAATGTATTTATTAAGATGAAGAGGATTAATACATAACCTCAACGACTTATTAGGTTTTTCTATTATAACTAAATTGTTCACCCAATCAGTTGGTTTTGTTACTTTGGATATAACCCCTTGTTTTTCCAAATCATTCAATGTAAATTTCAATCTCTCATATAAACTAAACGGTATGCGCTGCAACTGTTTTACTACAGGTACAGCGTCATCTCTTAACTGTATATCATACTTAAAAGGCAATTTACCAAGTCCACAAAATATATCCTGGTACTTTTTAATAAAAAATTGTTTCTCGTCATTGCATGTTACATTATCAATTCTTTTAATTAATTGCAAATCAATGCATGTCTGCAAACCCAATACTGGCTCAGATGTTACATTGGCAACTATAAAATTTATCTTATGAAAGTTATTTTTATATTTACAATCTAATACAATTATTCCTTTAGCTTCAAATCGAAACCCCCCATATGCGTTTATTTCTATTCTACTTTTACTAATTAAACTTCTATTTATTTGAATTTTTTCCAATATATAAATAGGAAGGACATTTATATTAGCTCCTGTATCAATTTTAAATTGAACACTGTGATTATTAATAATAAGGTGTTGATGCCACTGCATCGAATCAATTACCTGTGATTTGGTTTTATTAAAACATCCTATGGCAAAATGGTTTAATTTCCCACAGATTTTACACTTCTTCCCAAATGCTGGACATTTCATTTTCTCGTGTCGTCTTCCACATTTCTTACAATCGTACATTTTTATTATTTTGGCTGCAAAAACATCTTGGCCTGTCTTCTCTGTTGGATTGTCGGCAGTGTTTAGTTCAGTGATTTGTTTCTGCGTCGTCTCCTCTATTACGGCATATTTATGTACATCTTCCAACGTGCTATCACCCCTTTGTAATAATTGACGTCGAATGTGGTCGTCTTTTATCCCAATAATAAATTGATTGGCGACCATTGTTTCTTCGTAGCTTTCTTCACACTTCGTACAAGTAAAACCACAACGTTTAGCTTGCTGTTTCAAAATATGCAGGAACTCCGTAACATTATTACCACATTCTTGGTTTAATTTATTAAATTTAAAAATTTCTACTGGCGTATTTTTAGTTGGCACACAGTACTTGTCAAACCGCTCCAACACATCCTGAAACTTTGCTGTTTGCTTCGGTGTTAACATTGAAATTGTCGTAAATCTCTAACCCTTTATCGTCAATTAAATTCAATAAGATAGCAATTTTATGCTCATCTTTTAATTTAAGATTCTCTGGTAGTGTAAAATAAAGTAACACTCGCCTTTTGAATGCTATCCATCGCGTAGATAAGTCTCCAACATCCTTCCCATCTTCGAAACAAAATTGTTTTATTTTATTCTCCATCGCTTATTTTCACTTTTACAATAATTTTTATTATTTATTTTTAAGGTCGTGACACACTCGGGGCACCATGTATTATTTGATAGTTTAATTAAAAGAAGTGTTATATGAACCACTCATTTTATTTAGTATCGATCGACAACAAATATAGGAAGCGGAAGGCGGTTGCGCGTCGATCACCCAGGGTTGCCACACCACTCGTGTTGGCACTCTAATAAATATGCTACACCCAGGTGCCGAACATCTTCCTCTTTTACGACACAAGCTTAAAGTAGCTTACTGTGAAAGAGTCAAAGAGTGTATTTGTGTTCACTTTGAGTGAGCACAAATTCGTTAAAAAAAAATCTTCAAGTCTCACTTAATAAATAAATTTTTATTGCTGTCTGTATGACATATACTTATTAATAGTAATCTACCAATGGTGGGCTACCCCAGGCGACGTGATGTCGGAAAGGTCTTGTGAAACAGGCTATACTTGGATCTTCATATTATTTAAACCTCAGGTCTTATGTCGTCTCCACACTAACACACAAGTGCTAATAATATCACTACCTTCGATAATGAAGGGAGAAACTCTGTTCAATATAACCATCTTTATTTAATTGTGGCTAAAAAGGTGACCATAAATGGAATGTGTTTTCAAAAATGTTTTATATATACGTGACATGTATGTGTTTGGTTCTTCACCACTGCAATGCACAAACTAATGTTAAAGGTAAATAAAATAATTAGAATATTACAATCGTTCTCATTAATAGATAATATAATTACTATAATGGAAAACGTCGGCGTTTAATGTCGCGTCGAAATGTAAACTGTTTGATGTAGATATGTGTTGTTCCCTATTCTCCTTCAAGGATGTCAGCACTGAGAACTGACCAAAGCCCAGGCGCATAAAGTCTCAAAGTGCCTGAAGAAGAATATAGGTGCATGGTACCGCAACATAAAAAACATCGCTATACGCCGGTACACCCAGCGTAGCCTTATCACTACTTCCACTGTGAAGAGGAAATGGATTCCGAATGACAGTTAGCCGAGGAGTGTTGTTCTTTCTCCCATCAGCCTCTCAAAGACAAGGAAGACCCTCTCATACCGTGTACTTTAGAAGCTAAGGGATCTGGTTATGGTGTGGTAGGAGGTTATCGAAGCTGCACGACGATGAGCGCAATGAAGAGTTGTTGTTGCATTCCTATGCCCCTAAGTTGGGTCAAAAAAGGGAGCATGGATAAAGATTATATAATACAAGGTCTTTGTCAAAAAAATAGAGTTTACTCTTTTTTCTATAAAAATTGTTTTGATTGGACTCCAACCAAACCCCTCCCTTTTATGGATTTATTTTTTCTGGTGAAAAAAAAAAGCAGAAGTATACTGTACAGTGTTTTTATCCTAACATACCTACTTTTAAGAATTATTTTGAATATTTTCAGTAACAGACTTCAAAGAGTTCAAATATCTTACAACTGTCCAAATTTAAGGGGTTACCTTATAAATTACCTTAAATAAAATTTTATTCATTGATCTTTACCAGTGAAATTATGTATTATTATATTAATGTTATTCTGTTGTTAAAATTCTTAAAGACTGCTTTTTATTTATTGTTTTAGGGAACTGTATAATTGGAAATTTAAGCAATGTAATTGTATACGCATCTGTGTACGACAGTGAAAATGATACTTTCATCACCATCCAAACTGAAAATGTGAAATGTATGTAAAGTTAATAACTAACTAAATATGAAGTAACTAGGGGTCACCGTGTGACGGATTTGGTGCCGTTTTTATGTTGCAACAAGTTTCTTTTTATTATTTATTGATTTTGAGTCTATTTTTTTGTATCAGCCAGTTTCAAACAACAAAACATATGCACAACTACATAGATAGTGCCAGATGTATCTGTGTGTATGTGTTATTTATTTATTTATTTATTACAATTATAGACGGCAATAGCCTTTGAAACAAATACAACAATGTAAAAATACAGAAATGGAATGCAAACATGTGTCAAACATCGTTAAAAAAACAAATCAGTTGATGCAACAACAAAAATATATAAAATCAAATAAGACAAAAAAGGTCACTGTGCCAAATATAGAATCTAGCAAAATTTTACAGAATACAAGCAGTAAAATAGACAAGTGTAAATAAAAGAATGCAGCTTTTAAATTTGAAAAAGGTAGTACACATAGGAACAATTATTGATTAAACTTCAAAGACGGTCAAACAGGAACAATTAAAACCAATAAAAGGTCAATGTGTTAAACATCTACAGAATAAGATAGTTGAAGCTAAATACCTAATTTGATTAAATAATTAAGTAGGTTAAACATTAGTTATTTGTAGAGATGGGACTAACGGCTTAAATTCAAAAACGTTATAGCCATTTCGTTAATTGAAAATAACGTTAATATTAAAAGCTGAAAGCTATTTTAAACATTTGGTATCTCGAAACATGACTTTTTCCTAAATAAAAAAGGTCGTTTCCAAAATTTGGTATCTGGAAACATAACTTTTTCCTAAAAAAAAAGGTCCTTTTCTCAGTTTCATACATATTTCTATTTCGGCTAATATTACCTGACATACATAATAGGGGTAGGCTATTATTTCCCTGACTATTATTTTTATTCAACTATTATTTATTAATAACGTTAGATGCGTTATTTTTATTTATCTATTATTTTATCAGCTGTCGTTATAATGCCCATCTCTATATTCAATATAGAGCGAGATGTAGAAATAGAGAATACTTTCTTTATCTTTGATATTACACCAAGGAAACAACAATGAACGAGAACTAATTATTATTATTGGCGATGACAGATTACGCGCGCCAGAGTACTAGTTCTCTCTCATTGTTGTTTTCTTGGTATCAATATAAAAAACGCGTCAACGATAAATAAAGTAGTAGGTATGCTTTACTACTAGCTCTGGAAGTTTGTTGTAAACGCACCCTAATACAATGAACATTTACTCTTTACGTAAAACCAAACCAAACCTTCACTTTCTTCCTTATATTATGCCAGATTTAACAATATGTATCTCAATCGTTTTCTAGCTATAGAAAGAAAACCTGAATCCGTATACTCAAAAGTGACGTTTGAAAATGGAACAGTGACGATTCAACCAACTCCAGAATTTAAAAACTACGAATTCACCAATAACATGGATTATAATATAGTATCAGAAGATATAAAATTTCTTTGTAGTGATGGCTTTTTCAACAGGCACGTAAGTCAACCAAACATCTATTCTCGAAATTTTCCCACATTTCTTAATAGACTATTATTTTATTGCTACTCCTGATAATCATGGGATGTTGGTAATAATGGGTCTTTACTTATCCACAATATACTTTATTTGTGTCCTCTTCAAAATTGTAAAAATAAATAAATCTAAAAAATCCGGTCCACTCTTAACCCCGCAAGCTAGAAATTCCGAAAGCTTTTTACGCCCCATGTTCAACCTATTCCTCCTGTTTGTTTTTTCATAATCACCCTGACCTGACCTCCTTGAGAACGGAATCGACGTTTTTGATCCACGTCATTCTCGATCGGTCACGCACCTTTCCTTTCAGTATTATAAAATTTTCTTTATCATTTTGTTTGCATCCATTCTTTCTATATGCCTAAGCCATCTCAGCTTATTGAATTTCATCTTTGTCAAAACACTAACCTTCATACTACATTCTTATTACTTTCCATATGCCACAGTCTTTCCACATATTCTTCGTAGAGCCCTCATCTCTACTGCACTCACTAAATTCTTCATTTTTTTTTAGATATTCTTGTTTCAAGTTATTGATACGAACAATCACGACCCGCAATTTTTGGATGAGAACAACGAGACAGAGTACACAATTTATACCCCGATGGGAACGGGTTTCCCCTTGATTCCGCTTTACGGCGAATTAGGAGCAATAGATTACGATCTCACAACTAATAACATCACATTCGAGATAGAACCGAACCCTTGGCTCGACATTTCATACCTGAAGTCAACTTATAACGGATTGAAGTCTGTTCATTTTGCAACTTTGAGATCTAAATGTATCGTTTACTCTATCCAGGAACCTTATGTTTTGAAGGTAACAATCAAGGTGAGTAACAATCACGTTAGGTATTTTAATCTGTGTATGTTTTATACAAACAAACAATATCATATTAATGTTCTTATCTTCTCAGCTTAAACTCTGTGCACACAAAGAAACGTACTTAAGTAAAAATAGCCATGATTCGCTTCAATAATCTTTTCAACATAAAGAATTTGTGGTCGTTCAAAGAGTATTAAAAACATACTTCTGGATTCCTTTTATTCGAAAAGCGTCTTCTATACACAGGCGTTAACAATTTCAGCTTTTTTACACAAAGAATTCAAACGCATAATCGAGTAGATGAGCCGGCACTTTAGTCGAGTCAATCCAAGTTGTTCTATTTTTTTGGTACAGTAATAGTATGGGGCGCTGAACGTGTGAGTTCATTAGTGGGATAATATTATAACCATACATAGATACTATATTACTAATGTATACGATTATAATGTATTGGAATATAATGTATACGATTTTCTCGCGAGTAGCGTGTAATTTAGCTACTAAATTACTTACTGCGTTTTACTTAGTGTGAACTAAGCTTTACAGAAGAGATTTCAAAAACTCAAATAAATAAATAGAGGCCATGGGTTCGATCCCAGGTGCTGACGACCTTCCTTTTTAACGACACAAACTTTAAGTAACTTATTGTAACTCAAGGATTGTATTAGTATTCAATTTGAAGGAACGCAGATTTAAAAAAAATGCAGAATCTAAATACAATTTTATTTTTATTAGTTAAATTTTAGGACAGTGACGACACAAATGACCAAAGAAGATTTAACACAAAGAATATCGTAATTAAAGGCAGCACATTATTCGATATTCCTGTCATAAGGTTTGAGAAGCCTTTCTACACAGCTGCCATACGATATGACGAAGTCTTACTTCAAGAGCCTATCCGACTGAGTGAAACACGAGGAGTAGCGAATCTAGAGATGAATATAAACAGTGGTAAATAAATATAGATTATAATGCTCAACTAACCTAAATGTACATACGCAAACAATAGATGATTATTATTTTGTAGGAAAAAAATTACTCCTGAAATCATATACTCATCATTTCTCATAAGTATTTACATAAATAAAAACAGGAGTAAAATCAAGTATGTTACTACTGAAATTATATAATATTCATCATTTCTCATCAGAAATTATATCAGTTAAAGTAGGAGTAAAATCATGTATATTACTCCTGAAATCATACATTCATCATTTCACATCAGTATTTAAAAATACAATAGGAGTAAAATCACATATATTACTCCTGAAATTATACATTCATAATTTCACATCAGTAATTATAAGTTCTTGTGGATGATTTGCCAAAAAAGTAAAAAAAAAAATTGTATAAGTTCAAGTAGGAGTAAAACATTGTATTTTTTTACTACTGAAATTCCGCATTCATCAGTTCACAGACTCGAAAACAAAACTATATGTACCTACCTGTATACTTATGCTTTCAGAATATTTTTACACTATTTTGGAAAACAATAGTTTTTTATTGAAAATGAAACCCGAATACTCCAATAAAGATGAGTTACTTGGGAATAATTCAACAATTCAAATCGATGTGGGTTTGGATGGTAGAATAATGGCATCTACCATTGTAGACTTTCGAAGCGGTGAGTTCAAAAATGTATGCCTTCATTATATAAATTTTAATTAATGCTTTAGAAATGAGATGTTAATACACGATATACGGTAAAAGATTGACTGATAATATTAGAAAGGAATGTAGAGTGAGAGATAGCGTAGTGAGTAGAATAAAATGTAACTAAGGTTTTTTAGGCTTGTTAAGAAAATCGCAAAAAGTACATATAAATATGAAATAATAAGTGTACAGATAAGCAGCTGAAAATCATATTGGTGCCGTCTTAAAGGGAGTCAAACCAAAATTATGAAGAATATGTGACAATTTATGCGGAATATCATGATTGTAAAAGAAGCGAAAGAGGGTTAGCTGGATAGGGAAGTCCGTACTCTCTGCCTACCTTTTCGGGAAATGGAATGATAGTGAAAAAAAAAAAAATAATTAGGTACTAAGTTAATTAATCTTATTCATTTTAATTACCCTCCATTTGCCATAATTTCATGATCTGAATCGCCATCAAGTAGTCCTGCGCGAACATGGTATTCAAAAATTAATATGTTGAAGAATTTATTGTTTAAATTGTTGAGACCTACATATTATACGCATTTAAAAAATTGAATCAAAAACGTCATATTACTGACTAAAAAACTTGCTAATTATTTGTTATTCTATTATGATAATTGGTAAAAGTCTGATCATATATCCTTTTATCATTTTGAGATATCTTCATTGTATCTTATGTGTTTATTACTTTTATCTATGTGCATTAACAATACATCGTTGTATTGATTGTTGTTCATCGATTTGTGTATTATCGTTTGATTATTTTGGAAATTTGTCATAATATAGCTTCTTTCTATCACCTTTATTTTGTTGTCATTGTATTACATCTTATTGATTCATAATTTATCACAAGATGCAGGCTGCGATGGATCTTTCATTCTAGTGACTACGATGAAAGTGAATAATAGATGTGGTAAAGGCATGTAGATAACATAATATGAAGAAAAAACGGCTAAAAGGATCTAGAAATCTGAAAGAATGGGCGCTTAGAGATAAGGTCGACTTAGATGGACGTGGGTCGATCATATTAGTGTGGGTTTTAAAGGATGACCAAATGAGGAGTAAAAAGAATAGGAGATAATTTTATGGAGAACGTTATCCTCATGAATGAAGCGAAAGAGTTTTGTCTGAATAGGAATGAACGAAAGTTCTTTCTCTCTGTCTACCCCACCGGGATACTGTACGATGTGATGAGTAAAAAAAAAATTTTAAAAAGCCGACTGTGGGTATTATAATTTTTTTCTGATCACATCACTCATTAGCAATTTTAATGAGCACAAAATCCGGTTCATAAAGTGTATTTTGTTCTCAAAAAAGAAAAATAATACAAAAAAAAAATGTTTTTTTTTTAAACGGTAAACATGTAGGTAGGTACTTACATAAAATAAAAATATTTTTTTGTTCGGCTAACATTTTTCAATATCATCAACCAAAGTATTATTTTATTATAAAAGTAATAAAAATAATTGAAAGTTTTTCATATTTAAAACCCCAAAAACACCCATTATTTTGATTTTATGAAACATGACAAACGAAAGTTTTGAATCAATAACGAATTTATTTTTTTAAGTGAAAACCTAGTATATTTAATCATATTTTTTTTCACATTTTATCAAATCGCAATGTTCCTAGCCTCAAAGCGTTTTGAGATAAAGAGCCCCAAACTTGTTGAACAATTGAACATTTTAACATTTTTACTCAATGGGGGGCCTTGAGTGATTTGTCATTTCATTACCAAAAATATGTGTAACATTTAGGTGTGGTAATAATCTAATTAAAATATATATAAGTAAGCATAATACTTATGTAAAAAGCTATTATAATTAATAAATAAATGAATTATGTTTACAGGAAAAGAAAATCTAGCATTTACTTCTGAAAGTTCGAGGATAGTAATCGGACTATCGGCACTGTGCATAGTGTTCCTTATCATTGTTTTTCTCGGAATTTGCGGATACTTTTTACATTTGTAAGTATCACTACACAATTTGCTTCCTATATTTTCGATAAAGGCTGTTTAAGCCTTTCGTCATTTCAAGAACATAATTGAGGAATGAATATTACAAAGGTGCTAACTGGATTAAACATTGAACAGAGTGACAAAAGGGGATAACTTTTGACCGCGCTTCAGATTTTTGTATATGGTTATATAGGACTTTATAACTAACACATTCTGCGATCATAAATTGTCATTTTTTATAAAATGTTCCTAACACCTTTGTAATATTCAGTCCTCAATTTAACAGGTATTTTCTACCTGGGGTTGGCGTTCTATCTGAAATAGGAAGAAAGCAGTTTTTTATTTTTTTATTTATTCACTTTCTTTTATTATTCCAGTCGTAAAAACTACAGGATTGTATCTAACAAGTATGAAATTCACGAGAATAATAATGGAAGAAGAAGCAATCCAACACCTGAAGATGAACGCAATGTTTCAGTAGTCACTGTTGCGAATCCCTAGCTGTTCCTGACGGCTAATAAACCTGGTTGTTTCTCTCAAGACATAGCTCGTCAATGAAGAAGATTTTGTACAATAGATTGAAAAAATATTCAATGGTTTTTTTAGCTCCCTACTTATATTCTGTATTTTTTAATTAATGTTTCTCTTGCCATTTAATAATAAAAATTTGGCGGTTAATTCTAATTTGTTCGTAATCTCGTTTGCTTTGTTATTTTTATTCTTTATGCTTTTTGGGATAAGTAGGTACATCTAAATGAAAGTCTAACCATTAAAAAGGAGTCATTTGCTTTGCTTTGTTCCCCAAGTATACCTATCCATTTTATTAATCTGAAAAATAAGCAACATAAAAAATATAAAATAAATGGGTTTATAAGAAAATGTGAATAAATAACATATTATTTATTATACAGTGGGTTGCCAAATTATTAGGGACAGTGAACATTTTCTGTATTTTTTATGTTATGTGCAAGAGAAATACAGTAATTCATGTCCCATATACCGCAAGCATGCTTTGTTGGTTTCAGTATTTAATATGGAATAATAAAGACAAAATTTTATAAATTGTTACGAGTTTAATTTTAAAAAATATGTAAAAGGTACAAATTTGGCAAAAAACTCAATATTTGGTCATTCCTCCCTTTGCAGCAATGACTACTTCTATGCGGCGAGGCATGCTCTCAATGCATGTCTTGGCATTTGCTTTTAATGTCGGAGAGTGGTGCCACACTTGAATAAGCTTTTAGACCAGCTGGCGCTTATTTGTTAATAATTCTTTTGCCATTTCCCTTTTCGTCAACTCCCACAGATTTTCAATCGGGTTTAAATCTGGGGAGTTGCCCGGCCAAGTCAAAACCTGAACGTTTTTCTCAGCCAGAAATGCTGTTACACTTCTGGCTTTATGACACGGTGCTGAGTCGTGCATTAAAACATAATCTTGCCCATCAGGGAGCCATTCGGAGATCTGAGGCAATAGCAGATTTTCCAGAACATCCTTATATTGCCCTTGCCTCATCGTACCCTGAACGATGTACAAGCGACCCATGCCTTTAGCAGAAATCACGGACCAGTAGTGTAGTGTATGTATTTTATTTTAATACTGTTTCATTAAATCATTACCTGTTACTTATATTTAATATTATTCTCAGCTGGAGAACAGTGATTTATAAGATGGTTACTTTATAATTAGGTACTAGATACCTATACTATCTAAATAATTAAAAAAAAAACGAAATATACAAAATACGAATAAAAAATTGATGATGTACGTTACTATATTGTTTCATCGACATCTATAGGTGAAACATGACAAAACAAATGAGTGCATAACTACTATACCATAAGATTATTAAAGCATCAAAATTATTGGTTCCGCAATATGTCAGTATGATGTAAATTTTGAAAACACCTTTTCACCATGATTCAAGAGATTCTCAGCTCACTCAAAGTGAACACAAAATCAATACACTCTTCCACATTAGCTACTAAAATCTGTGTCGTGAAAGAGGAACTTAGTCGCCACCTGGGTTCAAACCCACGAACTCCAGTACGAATGTCGGCGTCGTAAACGCCATAGGATAGCCTAAAAAAATAGATATTATTATTACTAATAGGTACTTATTCATAATCAAGAAATGATTTGTCACCAGGATGTCCCCAATCAGTCAGGAAGACAATAATTAACAATAATTTAATTCCTGTTTCCTCAACATTAAACACAGGGTTGCCAATCTCTAAGTAGAAGACAGTCAAAAATTAACGTCAACAAAAATAATTGATTTTTTTTTTATTCTTAAAATATAATGAAAGTTGGTTGTGGGTGACAAAATATTTTGACCTATTCCATCTGAGTATGAAAAGGATCATCATCCTCACTATACATCCTTTGTGAATGAAAGGCAACAAGAGCCCGATCGATCTTGCGCAGCTTGATGACTACTTCTATTGTAGAAAAATGATGGGCCTACAATGGGTAGGTACGCCGGCGGCGTATGCTGTCGTTCGTAATGCGGTCAACAACAAATCATGACTAACAAATGAGAGTACTTTACCAAAGGACAACCCAACGAGCATAAGATATGGACTGGAAAAAAAAGTATAAAAGCCAGCTCAGTCACAAGCACCAAGAAATCAACCAGAATCCAATGTCTGCATTTGATCCAGCATCGCGTCACTAGTGTCAAACGTTTTAATCAATTTCAGAAATGTACTGTCATCCATGAACTTAGTTGCGTTAATTAATTATAAACGCACACACTATGGTATATGAAGGTCTTGGGGACTTACGCCATGCGATGCCTGATATGGCGCATACCGTTACCGGACCTAGCCTCATGTATGAACATTGAACATAATCCTTCGAGTTGAGTTCAGGGACCGAAGTTAAGTGCAATGGTCGCCAACAGCATCGTTTGGTCGGTGTACCCATGGTAACAACGTCAAAAGCTGTCGTTTGTACGTTGTTACCATGGGAACACCGACCGACCGATACTATTGGCGGCCATTTTATTACACTTGACTTCGGCTCAGGGGTGTGTTCAGCAGATTCCTTCTGGTGAAAAGAAGAAACCGATGTACACACTATAGCCAATGTGAAAGTGGGTACCCTATTTTTGTTTTTAATTACTGCCTTAGCACACTTACCCGAACAACAATTAAAGAATGTGCATTCTCATATTTTTATTGTTAGACTTTATCTTATCGCGGTAAAAAAAAGGTGAATGATAATATGATTTTGAAAAATAATCGCTCTAATCATAATAATTATCAAGGTCAAGATAAAAGAAGTAAATAATTATTCAATACCAAAAAAAATTAACTTAAAAATATTTCAATATTAAACTGAGAAACCCCTACCAATGGACTAGTAACAATTGATTTAATAACAATAATTATTCTATTATGGCAATTAAATCCTCGTTAACAAGTAATCAGAATCGACGCCAGACATCAACCTCAACAAGATCTACAACGATGTAACAAAATCGAACATTCGAGTGACGGTCAATGTATAAACGTATGTCAGAAATGCATTTTATGGATTTCAAAAAACTATTTTATATTTACATGTTAGGCTTCTTGATTGGTGAGTTTTTATTGCTGATTCGATATGTTTTTTTTATATAAAAATGAATCTGTGCTCACCCAAAGTGAACACAAATACACTTTCGACATTTTTCACATAAAGCAAAGTGGATATGGCCGGCACCGGGATTCGAACGCATGACTGATATCATTGGTCTACCAACAACTTCAAAATGTTTGTTAATCTTATTTTACTTATTTAAATTTTACAGGGACGTGGTTCCAAATACCGAGTATTTTAAATGTATGGGCATTTTACGAGATGTTTTTTTTTTTATTTAGAAGTGTACATATTTATTATATTTATATTTGGGCATTGGTCCATCGAATGGACTCGCGAATTGATAAGATCATTGACCTCCAGGCCAATCTTTACTTGGTTCTTCTACATTCCGTCTTCCATCTGGACGAGTCTTTTAAGATTTTCCATATAATTCGGTTTTCTTCCATTCACTTTATTTAACCCAGCCAGCACTCATTGACTTAAATCTTAATGAGTTTAACTATGTCGGGCTCATTGTTTTTCAATACATGATTGTACCTTATCCTTCATCTGCTATTAGAGCTGACAGCCGAGAGGACCAATAGAGCATTTTCATTCGTTTGTGATTTATGATTAAAAATAGAATGGGAATTTTATTGTATAAGTTTCTGCTTGAAACTTCATTGGATGATTCTCACATTCACTTTCTTGGACATCCTTTTAATGTCTTCTTCTTTCTTTAAGTTATTAATCCTTCAAAAATGTTCAGAAATATTCCATTTAAAACCGAATAACAATAATAAATCAGACAGCTCCGATTATGAAATAAATTTTACCATAATTCCAGGATATGAACACGCAGCCTGCAATGAAATATGTGATATATCTGCGTGTGATGTCATGGAAATGTTAAAGAAGAATAATGTCCAGAATGATCAGACGAGCGCCGATATGGAGTTGTCCATAGGGGATATGCTTCACGATGAGAAAACTGATTTTCGTCTCAGAATGCTTGAGAGGCGTTTGAAAGCCATGGAACAACCAGGTAAATAGTAATCGCTTATCGCATAAATGTTTGACAATGCTTTGAGCCGAATCCACAATGTGGTGTAATAAATACTTATTTTGTGGAGATATTATACTTTGGCCAGATTCAGTCGATCAAAAAATATTGTAAATAATTCTCAGAAACATGGTGCTCCAAGCATTCATCTTGTAATATAATATAAGTCTGAGCGTGTAATATGGTCAGTCTTCTTAACTGCATTCTTCTTAACAAACCTACAGTGCGAAAGGACGGTGATCAAAACATCTTTATATATGCATTATTAGTAAACAGACTCTGTAGAATGTACCTATGTAAAAAGTCATAATTTTAGAAACCATCTCCATCCAGCCTTTCTTTTGTTTTTTTTTTTCAATGTTATAGTCTGGACTATATCGTGGCAGCGTGACAGGTGGAAAAAGTGCTCACAAGGAGAATGCCGCTGTGACCAGGAGACCATGGTGGTGTCTTGTTGGAGCACGAACTTGGCCGTACTGCCCACAACTCAGGTGATACCTTATGATGCACAGCAAATGTATGTACCTATGATTTTTAAAATACTTACATCAATACTGATATCCTGTACTGACAACAGTTGTTTACTTGGTCCAGTTTCGCTAAAAATTTTAATAAAATTTCATGTGAATTCTTGATGGAATTTTTTAAACTAGTTTTTGAATAGTTCTCGAAATTTGACCATAACAAATTATAAGTATGAAAATTATTAAGGTTCCACTGTCAAAGACTGAGCTAGCGTTATTTCACAATTTCCTTCCTAAAACAATTGGACTGGATACGTAAAATTTGAAATATTTTTTTTTTATAAAATGAATCTGTGCTCACTCAAAGTGAACACAAATACACTCCTTGACTCTTTCACAGTAAGCTACTTAAAGCTTGTGTCGTGAAAGAGGAAGATGGTCGGCACCTGGGATCGAACCACGAAGTCCGCAGTACGAAAGCCGGCGTTGTAACCGCTGGGTCACCAACCACTTCGATTCAACACAAAAATGTTTTGTTTGTACTTACAAAATATTTTCCTATTATTATTGAAGACAGATAATCTTTTCTCAATTTGACCACAAATACACAAAAAAAAATTTTTTTTATTCAAAGAATTTTCATTCATAATTCTAAAAAAATATAATATTAGCATTCACCACTCCTTCTCTATACAAACTATAAGTTTGCAAAATTTCATACTCCTCCGTAAAAATGGTAACAAGGTTTTCCTTCACGAATTAAGCATTCTAAATGAAACAATTATTGATTTGTTATACCACAAATTATTTAATACTCTGACTAGTTTCGCAAGCATAGGTCCTGTATGCTCCTCTTGGAATCCAAGATCTTCCTCAAGAAATATAATTTATAATTGAAACTTTAATTAAACATTTCATTAATCCAAGAACATTTTGAAGATAATAAATTACTGTGTTTTTTATTGTTTATTTAAAACGATATCCTCTAAAAATTTGGTAGGACCTTCTAAGGAGGCTTGGTGGAGAATATATTTTGTAGTTTCATATATTTATTCCCCTTTATATTTTCATTTTCAGGGATCTAGGAGGAAATTTTCTGACAACGCTTCATAAAGATGCGTTAAAAGGTTTGGTGAATTTGGAAGATTTGGATCTGTTTGACAACAACGTAAATTATTTACCAACAACGACGTTCGATTCACTTAGGAAATTAAAAAATTTGTGAGTTAAAAAGTTGATTTGTTTACTGTTTTAATTGAGTAAATCATTTATTAATACCATCCGTTGAAAGAACCCAAAATTGTGTAACGCATATACATACTTTCAAGGGGTTACAGCAGTGGAATTTCCAAATTGGTTTGCTAAATCATAATACGGGTTTTGGAGAAATGCAGAAGTTATTAATTCAACCGGAAAATGGAATTTATTGAATAGCTTGAAATGCTTCGCATAGACTGTTTGGCTAGCCAAGTACATACCTACCCCTGTATAATCAATTTATGAAATAAAGTGGAATTTCATTAAATGTAATTCGTAATGGGATGTTTTTTTCCATTTTGTGCCACTAGAGGCGCCCTAGCTAATCCGGTCTATTGTCAAATTCAGTATTGCCAAAGGGGGCGATTTACTTCTATTTGGGTCATTTGGAACGAGAATATGCGACGCAAAAATCTAAAAGGCGACAGGTAGCCACTTGGGTTACTTCCCTTTTAGCGAATTTTTACCTTTCGGATACTAAATGACCTTTTTTAGAGAACTCCCACCTCTCTTCGGATACTAAAATTTTCGGAATGACCGCATACCAAATTTTCAGTTTGGCTACTTTTCGTTTGAAAAACGGCGTTGGCAACACTGGTCAAATTAACGTTTATAACCTCAACCATATGTTTAGAATAATCATTGTACATTTCTTTTTACATACTATTACAAATAAAATAATTGCTTATCTTATTTTATTTTTTATATACCTACCTAAATACAAATGAAAAAATACCGTAACAGAAAACAATAAAACAAGAAGTTACAGATCAGCACTGCAAATTGACTGCAAATCCACCCTTGAAGACAAATACATACCTTGTTAATTAATGTTTACTGTATTATTTTGTTTGTGTGTAGTGTAAAAGGACACACTATGGTTTACCTCCTAGAAAAAGCCACTTTTGCAATAATCAATAATTAAAACGTTAAATTGTTTAATTGAGAAAAAAAAGAGAGGAGATATATTAGCATAATATTCTTCAGTCAATGCTAGAAGGTATGTTTGACAGCTGTCATGATTTGACAAGAGACCGGATTAGAAGCGCTGGCACCTAGTGTGTATTGTCGGAAGCTCCCTAGAAAACCTCCCATTTATCAATAATTCTCTGTAAATAATCACCCCTCAATGAATGTTTTAGGATTAACCTACACTGATCAAACGGTTGAAATAAGAATGATTATTACTAACTAGCTTTCCCGACAGACGTCGCCCTGTCTTAACTATGAATATTGAATTCGATTTTGTACGAAAAACAAATTAATTAGGTACCTATTTAACCAATATACTTAATCCTGACCGACGTATTTGTTTAAAACAATGTTTACAAAGGTCATTCTGACAATTGCACCAATATCAACATTTGAAAGATTTCAAACGCCAATTAAAATTCAAAAAAAAAATTTTTTGTATGAAACCTGACAGAAAGAATTAGCGAAATTGGTCCAGCCATTTACGCCTGATGCGATGACCAAGAGGAATAAGGCCCAGTATTTATTAAGAGTTATTATGATGTGGCATTCTCAAATACACTGAGCCCTAAAAAATGATTCTATGGGTGAAAAATTGGCATACCGGAAAGCAGGTTTCTATTTTTGCTGTGGTTATGCCCATTCAAACGCATGGAAACATTCTTTGCGCCGATCGGCGTCGGTCGGAATCAGCGTTCTTTGTGTTTTTACACCATAGATAGAGAAACGTTGCGTTGGTCAGCCAGGAAATGAGTACCTACCTACTCTTCTAACTAAATATTTCTCGCTACGCAAACAATTTTCCTCATAAACAATAATGAACAATACAATGTTGCATTTCAGGCAGAATAAAATGTTGCACTAGATCCAAAGTATGAAATTTTAGTCAACTCTATCAGGTTTGTATAGCATATGTCAACACAGTTTAATTATGTAGTATTTCTTATCTGACGGTTCATTCGCATTAACCATACATTTAAGGTACTCCATAAGGAATGATCAAATCACGGGGCCCGGCGTCGAAACTTCTGATGAATACATATTTTGACAGTCTCAACTGTATTTGGATCGATTTTCTAATGATATCACTACTCTGAAGTATTATTATAGAATCATGGTTACAGTAATATGTTCTTACGCAAAAAACACTATTCGTCTTCGAAAACAGCTCTATTGTCACTTAAAACTCAAAATTATAGCGGTTTCCAATATTCCCTTATAGTACTCTGGTTTATCTTAATGGCAAATAAACTATTTTCTCCCCGCACCCATGAATGCACAATACCTTGTGTACACTCTGTATAAGAGTAAATTAAATACATAGATTAATAAAAAATATTGAAATATTAAGTGGTCATATAGGTAAGTAACATTATATTTTTATGATTAAAATGATTACACAGTTGCACTTTCACAATTTTTTAATGAATCTCGAGCGCTTTCGTCCGACTCACGCAGACATTGTCAAGAGACTAAACTAAAAATTATAAACTCAAAGAAAAGTATGTTACAAAAATTGTGAAAGTGCAACTGTGTAATCATTTTAATCATCAAGATGAACTTTCACTATGTGAATACACAAACCTTACAAAAAGTATATTTTTATTGCAGACGGCTACAGAGAAACTTTTTGGAAGAGCTGAACGAAAATCTCTTGCATAGTTTGAGCAATTTGAGAATTATAGATTTCTCACACAACCATCTCCGAACACTGCCTTCGTTCTTCTTTATCAATAACCCTTTTCTGGAAAGTATAGACCTCTCCAATAATAAAATTACAAATTTGCCACCGGAACTTTTTGTGGGGACGCTGTCCCTAACGCAGTTGGATCTATCCAGAAACTTTATAACCAAATTAGAGACGTCCACATTTCTCAATCTGAAAAGTGTGAAATTCTTGAAAATATCCGAGAACAATTTATCATCTTTGCCGCCTGAAATATTTCATGACTTAGACAATTTGGAAATATTGGTGCTGAGGAAAAATAAACTATCATCTCTCCCATCTGGTTTGTTCAAGCGACAGGGAATCTTGACAATTTTGGACCTCTCTGGAAATCGATTGTCAAAGGTAAGCTAAATGTTTTCTTTATTTCATTATAATTTAATTATATTTCCATCATTTTAGGTTATTTAACGTTGAAAAATTGGTTGTACCTACATAATAAAAACGATAATTTTAATCAATTTGCCTAGCGCTTTTAACATAATATGTATAATACTACCCCACAAAATTATGGTTCAGTCAATTTTGAGGCTTAAGTTTTACCAGGGTAGTTTCCAAAAAAAGAATAAACTGTGCTTATTTATGTTTTGTTATTTAAGACCATCCAGTAAGAAATAGATAGTCGAATGATCAAAATTTGATCATAGGGTTCTTTCTTTCCAATGGCTCTACAAGCCATATCGGGTCTTGGCCTCCAGTAAACTTTGCCTCCAACCTCTTCTATCTTCTGCTGCAGTCTTCCAACTGGGGACATTCAGTATCTGTGCAGCATCTCTCCCGACCTCATCCTCCCACCGCAGTCTAGGCCTGCCACTAGATACATAAAAAACCCGGACCTTAGGACCTCTTATCAGAAAAAATCGATAAAAAGGCAAGAAATAAGTAAAGCATTTTTCTTTCAAAATCTTTAAAGTTCAATATCTCCATGACGGTTAAGTTTCGGACACCATATTATGGAATCAAATCCATCAGAAATGACCTTAATAATAACGTCCTTTAATATTCAGTACAACTTTCCCTGTAACCCAGTATATTTGTCTTTGTCTCACATAAAACGCCAAACGGCCAAGTGCTGCCACCTTCTACCGTTACACATTAATAGAAATTTCTTTTTGTACGTGGGATTTGAATTTGTCTGAATTGTCTATGAACTTTTTGAAAAAGATCTTTCGTCTTTATTAACGCGAGACAGACAACGAACAGTTTAAAAACACATTTATAAAAAAAAAAACGAAATTGGAAAAAATGATTTATTTATACGAATTAAAAATGTCCCTTTTGATAAAAACACTGGTTATAGTGTACTTGCTTCTACGTTTCGTCGGGCTAGATAAGGGCTCATGCACACGGCTTAAACAAGAACCGTCAGAAATCCGGCACTGTGGGAAAAACCACTGGCAATTTCTCAGTTGTATGATGGATTTCGTAAAAATTTTCATGGAAAGTGTAAAACCTCTGTTTGCAGAACATCCTAAAATTCCATACATAATTTTGATTAGGGAGTACTCTGTTTAAATATAAGTTGTATTCTTTTTTTTTAATAAATTGATTAAAAAAACGTTGATAAAATAAAAATTTCTCTAGGAAATATACGCCCTATTGCATACGCCGCGTACGGGTGTATGTTTTCAAATGAATTTGGGCTAATTAAAAGTGAACACAAATACATTTGGAAACTTTCACATATTCTAAGGAAGAGTTGTGCTGTTATAATATATTAAATACATCCTTTTTGATAAAAGGATTTTCCACTTTGTGTTCTGTTGAGGAACAACTATTTTTCACAGCACAAGTCACCATTTTCAATAACACCGTATAACCGCAGACACAGCTGTCAAGCTCGAGCTGTTAGTTGTCAACGACTAAAACACAAGCGTGGCACCTTTTCGGTGGCTCCCTTTTTACATGCTATTTTTTAGACTCGATTGCATATCTAGTATCTCATCTCATTGGCCTTAACTATAAAATAAAAATTAGTATCAATATATTTTTGAAATAGATAACCTTAAAATTATGCAGGTTTACATTTTAATTAAGAAATGCTTTTCAGTTACACGGTGACGAGTTTGAGCATTTAATCAATATAAAACAAATGAATTTGGAAAAGAATTCAATACTGAACATCACGGACAGTTTGTTTACAAACACTACATCTTTGGAGACGCTGAATTTGTCTGGAAACAGAATTGAATACCTTAATTTGACTGCTTTCCAGAACTTGGATCAGTTGAAAGTTTTAATTCTAACAAACAACTTGCTCAAGGAAGTGCATCACAAAACATTTGCGTTTCTGCCAAAATTGAACAAACTGTACGTTAAGTTTTTTTTTATTATCTTTTGATAATACTTTGTAACGTAAGCATTCTGTAGGTAATTCTTACCTTTCCCGTGAGGAAAATATGTCAAGAAATATGTTAAGATTTCCCGGTCTCTTCCTTCACATGAAATTGATATCACGGATGTTGCTTTCAATAGAACAGTTTGAAAATATTAAATTATCCAGGCAATAAGTTTAACTGTTATAGATGGAAATTTTATCAATTCCTTATTTTTGCAGCCAACCGTTGAATTTCGTTTCTGTTTTTTTTTTTCAGAAATTTAGATAGAAACCAGTTTCCATCCATCCCTTCTAGAACGCTGGACTATTTACCAAGTCTCACATCTATCAAACTATCTGGAAATCCTTGGAATTGCGATTGTCATTCTCTTTATATTTCAGCGTAAGTTTCTTTTTAATACAATATTATGTAGATCCCAATGATCCCATCTATCATTTGAAACTCGGAGTAATGGATGAGCATACTCTGTATTCGTTTCTGTACACTGTACAGGGCCGTATGTGGTGATGCCCCAAGTACATTTAGGAAATATACAATCGTTGAGCTCTTACTTCCATAAGGTTTGCACTCAGATCTGCTGGGAGCCTTCCTCACAAATTCGAGGATCCCCATAGGAGTGTCGTTATACGCTATGGTGATGATGCCTTTGTGTTGTTGGACCAGTCCCCTGGAATGGTCTACCCCTGGCTGTCCGACAGGCACAGTCATTATTCAGCGCAACTGTTATACCTATACTTACATGTTTTTATTGCTTCTGTTGACGAACTGGTAAATTGATTATTAGCATCAATTGATTGGAAATCTTATATCAAGCTTACTTGATGATATTACAATATTTTATGTAGGCCTTTGAAGTGCATTAAACTAAACGACGCTATACAAATTGTCAAATTAGAGATTTTATCAAATTATCAAATTAGAGATTTTAAAATATTCCAGATGGTTGCGTTTGAATCAAGAAAAAGTGTGGGACTATCAGCCAGTTTGTGTTTCACCGTGGAGTGTGGAAGGAAGACCTCTGGCGGAACTGCGATTTCCGGACTTGTGCACAGGACAATGGGCAAGCATGGTGAACCTTTCCCCGAGGCTACCCATCCAGCAACTGTTGGCTTTGAACATCACTGTGAATAGAAAGCCGCAGCAAAGATCAGAAGACAGCTACAAATGAAAAGATTTATTATGTTACAGATTTTTATTTAAATTGTATTGTTAGAAAAAACAAAAAAAAACAAAAACTTTTTAAACCGATTGTATTATATATTTATACACCAACAGAACACAAAACAAAAAAAATGGAACAAACACATAGAATCCTCACTGCTCCAATAACAGGTATCTCCCGCACAGCTATAAAAACTTTGGAATATAATTTCATGTTCATATTAGTAATAATACACAAATCGTCAATTTATTGATAATCTTGACTCTGATATTTTTTTATGATAATGTAGCAATTATTGATTTATTTATTTACCTGCTTCTTAAAGAAGTAGTAAAAACTCTATGAACCACCATAGAGCCATCCTTAAAGTTTCTTCAGTACACAAATGATTCCTCGCACATTGTTTACCAGTTTTATTCAAGGACAAATAAAAAAGATAAATAAAGTGAAAGGAGTGATGAAGATACATAATAATATAACGAAATAATGTGGTATGGAAAAACACGCGTTGAAACTTGTTTTGGTTGAAAGTTTGGTTTTACCAAACGAATGTATGCTCATTCTATAAGGGTGCATTTACACCAAACCAACATGGATACGAAGCTAGAATTAAAGCATTCTTCCTTGATCGTTGATATTGACACCAAGCAAATAACAACATTTCGCCAGGTTCGGGATAGAGAGGTCCACAAAGAATCTTCTAGATTCTAGACAATAAGCCCATTAGTAGAAGACCACCAGTGTGACCAAGACAGCGGCTGATGGACAAGGTCGCTCAGGAGCTGGACGTTCTGGGTGTGGGAGATCAGTAGGAGTTCGTTGCGCATCAGGATAGGACTGCTTGGGAAAACATTGTTCAGGAGGCCAAATCTCTGCAGGAGTTGTACGGCCATCGAAAGAAGGTAAATAATGTGGAGTAACGAGTCGATCTTAATTACTAGAAAAGATTTAATAAAGAATATTGTTAAAAGTAAATGTACCTTATCTAGGAGAAAAAACTAAATTTCATGGCTGCAGATAACATAACAATAATAAATATATGCTCGTGTATTACATGTTTATATCTACGACAAAATGGATGATCGGAGGTGACTAACATAGCATGAAATCATTATTCAACTATGTCGCTCGCTAATACATCACAATTATCTCCTATCTCGAGTAGCTTTTAATCTCTCTCTTAAGAACCTCGTAAATAAATTTTCGTAAAGAGGACAGAGCAGCATTACTAATAAAAAATATATAAATACCAAGAAGTCTGGGCATAAACAACATATTTTTTTCAGTGCATTGTTATACCTAAGTATACTGTTTAAATGAGACACTTGCCCCAGTTTAGGACATAAGAGAAAATTTCGAAGTAAAATAATTTAATAAATTAAAATTTGACTTAATTTTTTGGCAAAAACAAAGCAGGCTACATTGTGAGTAACGTAGGTACCTGTAAAACTAACATTCACGAGTATGCTACAAGCTCATTTAAAATCTTTTGAATCTCAAACCCTTATTTTAAGATTTAAGTAAATACATTAAAACTTTTTGATATATAAACTTCGTGTCACCTCATCCTAAAACTATATATTATGTATATATATTACTTTATTTCAAGTCACTCACACCAAAACCAAAATTTGAACAATCCTTTATTGTAAGTATGATAAAAATACAAAATTGTTGTTTTTCAATTTCCCCGCAATTATTTCGGATTATCGCACCGAACTTGAGTGGGACGCGTGATCCCATTTTAAGTCAAAGTCATAATCAATATTTTTCAATTGCCAGAACTATATTATTTGGTTCTTCTCACTTAAAAAACTGCTGATGCCTGGTATATAAATACTAAAAAAAATAATGCAATGGGCAAGTATTGAAGTGTATAGTACAAGTTGCAAATCACAAATTTCAAAACAATTTTATGAAAGTTTTAATATGGTCCTGTAAAATTATCAGTCAAATTCAAGTATGAAAAACATATGGGTTTTTTATCTATAAAGATAGAAATTTCATAATTAATACAACCAGGTAAATATTTCCTTTAAAACGGTCATAACAAAATCCTGACATTAGCCTCAACCCCAACTATTTTAATAAGGTTTATTAGTGTTTCACAACTACTTAAATCTTACCACTCCAATAAGCCGCAAAATGTATTGCTTTGTCATTTGCTAATATCAGGTGCTCAAGCGTATTACAGACCACCCCTAGCGTTGGGCTAAAATTAAAGCACCGCTAAATTTTCCAGATCCGGTTTTATCATTGAACATGAAATTTGACATCAATTACTATTGCGTATGCGATCAATTCGAGACATCAACAAAATCATTTCAAGATGACGTGTGTGAGTTTTTACAGTGATAGCGACATGCGATTAAAATGTTTCGATATCTGATAAATATTAAAATGAAAAATAGATAAAACTCTTAAAGAATTATCGCCCTGGATTTTATTATTATTGCCTTATCATATCGAGGATATCGATAAACAGCACTGTGACGTTCCACTTACAAAATCATTTCCCTACAGTTGACGATACACTATTACTAGTTGCGGTTCTGCAAATTCGCGTTAATTTTATAATGTTATGGTTCCTATTGTATAGGAATATTCGTATTGAGAAGTTTTGATTGATCTGAGATGCGATATGACAAAAATACTCAAATTATTAGTGATGAAAAGTGGTGCTTTTAAAGCCATCTTGTGGAGGAATTGTTTGTTCTTTGTTGTGATATTTTGTTTTGGATTCGCCACAGTTGAAGGTAGGTAATCAAAAATGAAATTCGAATATAATTGACAAACATGGCACAATTTTTTTATGAACTTTACTATTTGAAATAGAACACTCTTGTTTCTGTAAAATAATCGTGTTTTATTATAATAAATGTCACAGGTGTGTGTGCAATAATAGGTGTCTTAAAATCTAATATGGTATAAACATGGGTTCAATCACGTTTTGAAACAAGCCATTGCGTCGTATCGAGTATCCAAAAGAAACAGTTTCAAGTTTTCATTTTAGCTTATAACCAAAATATTTTTTCAGTACTCAAGTGGGATTAGCATAAACGAGCAAATGATCATTCTATTGGATTATACTGAATTCTCCTTGTGTAAACAGAGACAGAGCAGTGCTCTACCATTGATCGCAAAGAATGTTCGCTTGTTTGATATAAATAGCGCAAAAACTTGCAATTGAAATAATTAACTCTCAAAACCAGACCTACATAATATGTAGTGTAATATCGGTCACAAACAATTAAATATAGACCACTAATTATATAATAATAATAAAAAGAGTATCATAAGCAAATTAACAATGATTAGTACAGTTAAAAAAATATTTGTAACAAAACAAAGTTCAGCATCTCGCTGGGCTTTTGCCTGGGATGAGATTCCTTGGCTATCAATACCACTATTCAAAGTTTCCGTGACATTTCCGCTGGCGTGGAGTTTCAAAATTTTATATGGAAACTTGTATAAAGCCCCTACGGAATACTTCAGAAAGCTCCGCAGCTCATACAAAATTCCCGTGAGTAATATTGGAAAGAGGGGTACAGTTGTTGTTGACATACGCAAACAATCAAAATAAAAGTAATTATAACAAGTGGTATGTTCAACTTAGACTCTATAAAGATTTTGTTTAAGCTTTGTGCACAGTTTTACATACATGGAAATTTCTCTGAAAGTGTTGAAGTGTGCTTTATGCAAGCATGTATATAAATGCGTCATACCGATACTTATGTTACTCACGTAGACTAAAGACAAACACGCACACATTTTTATTCAATGTTTTCATTTTTAGGAAACAATTGTATAGTAGACGGAGAATCCGTTGAACCCCCCAGTTCGTCGCTCTTATTCCAAATCAATGTTGCTGATTACCTGATAGAGAATGATGTTTTTCACGAGTTTGAAACGGATAATGTCCAAGGTATGTCTTTAAGAAACTAAATCTTACACCCCTGCTTTAGAAATGCCTTGATATCAAGAAATCAAATAAAATGCGCTGAATAAGACCCTCCTGAGTCCGAGTATTTTAAGAATTGGGAATTACTTTTTAGACCACCAAGAACTAAGGATTCTATTGGACCCCTCCTGTTTTCTTTTAAGATGAAACTTATTCAACCCCCCCACATTTTACTTAACTTTGCATATCCGGCCTACACTTTGCCACACCAAAAAGCAGCGGCAGCTATCGCTTAACTTTGATTTTTAATGCACCTATGTAAAATGTTTGTATTTCACATATTGTAAGCAAGCTACAGTTTGTATTATCAACTTCAAAAAAATATCATAAACTACCAAGCACAAAATAAAACATCACTGCTCAAAACCTATACCAGGTAATCGGTGTAGATGATCAGATTCATCTTCCAAGATTATATGATATTATTGTCTCATCACCAAATATACTCAAAATTTTATTAAGGGAATAAGATTGTGTCACTGCGTCACCGAAAAAACTCTCTGCCACTAAAACAAACCCGAATATATTCATAATTCAATACGTCCTAATTTAATATTATACTATTTTTAGGACTAGTCAGAGAACCCAATGAAAAATACGTGAACGTGGAATTCCATGCGGAAACCAAAAAATTAAGATTGACTGTCAAAAAATTATATGAAACCTACGAAGAGACTAACACCGATCATGAAATTGTGACAGCAATAAGTTTAAGATGCGATTCCGGATCTATTCTTGTGGTAAGTACAGGTACATACATAAATACAGACAGTTTAGCGATTATGCGGACTGGAGTTTAGAGTATTACCTTTGTCCTGGTGTTTGGGCGAAAATCAAGATGATTTTCGTCATATTAATAGTAGTTTTCAAGAAATTAATACCTTCACTGAATATGACATAGTCTAGTATCTATTGATATAGTAATGTGAAACATGTAGGCTCAAATAGGCTATTCGTTCCGACACTATACGCGTCACAGGTGTAATAATATTGTAGTGTCCAACGATACAAAATATAAAACCTGTTACATCCGCTAGAGGAAATAAAAAGACACCGTCAAAATATATCTCGGCTTGTGGTGAAAAATAAATAAGAAAATGAACACGTGTAATAGTTAAAACTTGGAATTTGAAAATAGCGCCATCTTAACAAAACCCATGACTGTTGTGTCATTTGCGCATTCAGTATTACCTATACATGTTTCTAAAGTTTTATGAAATAAAATATTTATATTTTAGAGTGTATTTCTCAACATCACGGACACGAACAACCATTCACCACACTTCGTAGCATCGCAGGAGAATTATAAAATACCCCTTCCGCTTGCTGCGGGGTATCGATTGATGCCGGTTTTCGGAACGCTGGAAGCAAGAGACTACGATCTGACAAATTACAACATAACATTCAGCGTGTCGATTAACGATTATTTTGATATTGAATGGCTCTCCAGAAGGTTTGACGAAAATCGTAAATCCATACACGGAGCAACCCTGGTAACAAAACAGACTATCAGAAGTCTTCCTGATGAATTGACCCTAACAATTACAATCACAGTAAGTGACAATACTTTCAATAAATCAGGAAAAACCTCATTCTTCAAAACTTTCTTTTAATGAATATATTTTAGGATAAGGATCTTACGGGTAATTCTTCGAGGTCCGAGGAAACGACTATAAAAATCGAACCTGACCAAGAAATATCACTACCACCAACACCGATGTTTGAAAAAATTTATTACACTGGGAAATATGAAAGTAAACAAATTACAATAGAAGATATAAGGTTGATTGAAGGATATCAAACAGGGGTACAAGTCTCTACAGACAGTGGTATGCAACAATTTGTATTTATTATTGACTAGCTAATACCCGTCATGCTTTACTTTTTTGATTCCGATTGTCAGGCTTGATTGGTAAGTAATTAAACAGGTTCTAGTCTAGCATCTCATTGCTAAACAGACCTCTATAACACTGACATAAACACAGAAAAAGAAGAATGACACTTTTAATGATAAAAAAGAAAGAAAAAAAACTATAGTCTGCCACTCACATGGAAAAAAAACTGCATGTATCATAATATGTTACATCTCACACTTATTTCAATTTCACTGTTCAATCGAAGAGTAAAAAAATACTTTAATAATAATATTATACGAACCTACCTACATAATAATATTATGCAAGTTTTGTAACTATTTTACTCTCACATGGTTTGAGTCTTAGCCTAACTACATTAGCACCCTCTATGTGGAATGGTACAAATTTTATGTGAAATAACGGCGGCTGTTTTACCGACATCATACGTCAATCGAAACGTAATCCGAAAATGTAGGTAGGTACTACACGTTTTTTCATTTAAATGTTTATATTATATGTTTTACCTATATGGTTTGAATTACATTTATTTTTATTTCAAATCAATCTTGAATCTTTTTAATACATTTTTATTCAGTCAAACTTCGGTTCCATGCATCATTTACATGAGTAATTTTGTTTTCAAAAAATGGTCTTCAGTGTTAACGGAGATTTTACTATGAAGATTTCATAACTTTAGGAATTTATTAATAACTTAAAATATATTTGATTTGGAAATATAAATACCTACTTGTATTTAAGATTACCACAAATTTATTTGCGAAAAACTGCGAAGGAAAAAATCCAACGCAGGGTCTGCAAATTAAGCGTGATGCGCCAACATACGAAAATATAAATAAATATATATACACACATACATAACTGAATTATTATGTTGATTTATTTATAGTAGGAGATTACTAACGGTTGTTTTGGAATAGGGGGGTTTTTTTCTCGTCTTTGTTTCTTCTCTTTACTACACACGATGGATAATGGATTCATGTTTTTCACTTTGAACTACATATTTTTTATTGGCCTTTCACTCATCATTGAGTGATTTAGGCTTAACTGCATTGATTTATTGTTTTGTGTATATTTGATTTTTGACGAACAATTAATGGGTATAATATTCGATGATTTGATTTTGTTTAGTCCTGATTGAATTAATTATTTTAATAATACTATTGGTGTTGTTTAAATTTGCCGATTGAAGTTGAACATTGAAGTATTAAGAAGCACTTCCCGATACAGGCTACTGCCTAGTGGGGATGCGTCTTTGAATTTTTCTAATTCTTTTTTGCAGTTGAGTCTGTTTCCATTGAAATGTCCGTATTGTCCTGTTTTTTTTTTATGAATAAACTATTATTTACTTATTTATACTTATACACAGTAACAATTCATAAACAAAAAATCAATCTGCGTAAACCTATACATGCGCAGTTGGATGTCAAAACCATCCAGCTCTCATACTTCACTCACAATCAGCAATAGTAGACAATTAATAATACTTATTTACCACTTTTTTACAGAATATTTTGATATCGAATTATTGGGAAATGGACTGATCAATATTATCGTACGGGGAACAGTCGAAGATGGTGCCATAGAAAAAGGGGATTTCCATCTATTCTCTATCGAAGCCAAAAATAAAAATGAAACAGGAGGAACTACGGTATATCTAGAAGTTATTAAAGGTGTGGAAGTACATATGACTTTAAATTAAAATATCATCATCTTGTCAATAACTTTTCAACATAGATTTTATAATTTTTTTTTTCAGATCCACTGGAGGTTATGGAATTCGAAGAAATGATTTACAACGGGTTTTATCGATTTGAAAACAATAATTTATCTTTACCAACGATTCGATTGACTAAAGGTTATGCTCAAGGGACACTATTCACACATTCCGGAGGTACCTAAACATCAACATATTATTATAATTTTAAAAGGAGCATCCTTTTCTTCACCCCACAGCATTTTCTCTAGATACATTTAATAATTTCTTGTTAAACTTGCATATAAAGTATACACTATAACTATCTTGCAATATTAACTGATAACCGCGGATTTGGGGTCGTTTTAAGTTTTTGGTGGTTTTCCTAGATGGCCAATAGATTAGGCGTTTTGCTTATTTATTAACATTTTTGCTTATTAATATAAGGATCAGCTTAAAATTTTTTGGTGGTTATTTTACCTGAAGTTTCTATCCGGTGAAAGCATCATATCTCTAGATTGGATCGGACCGGATAAGTTACTCCCCCTAAACTGATGGTGATCATCACCTGATTTTGTCTTAGTTTACAATACGCAGTTTTATTTTGTGTTAATTAACTTTTAGTACACGATGAATATTTCAACATTACTGAGAAAGAAGAAGCAGTTACAATCAATTTGAAAGAAAACATACCAGAGACGATTCTACAAAGCACGAGCTTCATTACATTAACACTGAGGGCTGAGAGAAGCGGCGCTGTTCCGGCTGAAGTTCTCATCAGTATTTCACTGATTGCTCCAACAGGTGCGTAGTAAACCTCTCACGAAATTAATAATTTCAAACCATAAAGTGACAATGAGGTAATTAAAACTGACAGCCATGGTTCAACGCTTGTCTACTAAAATTATTGTTTTAGAAATATTGAAGTTCGAAAAAGAAAGCTACAATGGAATATATTACACAATCCAACAAGATTTAGATATACCCGAAGTAGTATTACTAGCAGAGTTTCCAGATAAAGTAGATTTATCTAAGACTGGTGGTAAGTTACATATCTGAAAAACGAGATATCACATTTAAAGCAAAACATGGATACCTTTATAATATCTTTATAGGTTCATGTTAAAACAATTATTCACTTGCAGAATACGAAGGACTTTTTCTATTGCAACGAGCGGGCAACAAAATCACAATAACCACTAACGGTGATATAACCAATGATTTGCCAAAAAACACAAGCCTGATAAGCTTCACATTACACGCGGAAAAAGAGGGTGCTATTTCTACATTCACGAACATAAATTTTGAACTCAGAGAGATATTAGGTAAACTTTTTTTATCAAATATTTTTTTAAGGAACTGAAAGAGAAAATTACTTCCAGACAATCCTAGAAATGTGACTAGAGAAGAGATCTAAGAAATTAAATTACAACAAAATAGTGGTGTATCTTACCGGATCCATTTGTTATTTACAGAGGTTCTTAGGTTTGAGGAAGATGTATACAGTGGGAGTTATGACACGCAAACACATGACTTCGATATGCCACAACTGATAATATCCGATGGATACAAAGAAGGGGAAGTTGATTTAGATATACATGGAGGTAGATTATGATGAATTATAATTATTTATTGTAAATAATGTATAAATATCTACACAAAATTATATTCCTTAAATTATTCATAGTTTACCAAAATCTATTCGAGCATTACGATGCGGCGGGTACTGTGACGATTTCAATAAAACCTGGTGCCGAAGATTCCTTCCCAACTGACGTTAATATCATATCTGTTTTTCTGACCGCTGTAAGAAAGGGCCATTCCCCAGCATCAGCTGTTGTTAATATAATATTGAAACAAGTACCAGGTAAAGCAAAGCATATTTATATTATTTCGTAACATAGGTACATAAATATCACAACTTGTTATAAAAATTATAAACATTTTCAGAAGCACTCAAATTTGAGAAAACAAACTACAACGGAGTGTATTACCCTGTAAACCAATCCCTAGTTGTGACGGATGTGATATTATCGGAAGGATACACAGATGACGTCGAATTCAGCAAGACTGGATGTAAGTTATGCAAATGTACCTAGTATTAGGTACCGGCAGGGTTATTTACAAAAATGTTTAAGTTTGAGAATTTCACTTTGAGGGCTTTGTACGAAAACACCCGTTTTTGTCATTTTTGCTTAATAATTCCACGAGTCCTTAAAATATACGATACTGAAATTTACGTCTACGATCATAGAATGAGCTTTGATTAAATATTATAGTTTAAAACAAGTTTAGCATGATTTTTGAGTAGTTTTCTGTTTCTGGAATGTCTCTCAAATTTTGCTCGATAATAACTCAAATAATACAATAGGTACTTATAGATAGGTAATTTGCGGAAGAATTGTAGAATTATACTAATAACATTCAATTGGAACTTGTCGGATTTCTCTACTCATGATTTCTTATTAGTGTTTTAATGATCCTTGAGAAAATAATTAAGTTAAGTTGAACGTAACTTTTTCGTGAATACTTCTGCTGATGATATCCATACTTCGCATTGTATATTATTATCATTGTGTCCCATGCTGAACATTCATTCTATACTTAGCACCTCCAAAACCTTTCAAATATATATAAAAACAGAAAACAGCCAGCCATTGACATCTTGACTAACATACGAGAAAATCTTAAAATAGAAGCCAAACTCTTTAAAAGTATTAATTTTTGTTTAGTATATCATGAACTGTTCCTTTGGGAAAAGGATAAAAATAAACTAAGGATTGTGACTAATGGAAATATCACAGACTCTCTGCCACAAAAGAACGAATCCCTTATTTCATTTGCAATCACTGCAGAAAAAAATGGAACTGTATCAACTTTCACCATGGTCAACATCGAATTAAAGAAAGACTTGGGTAAGTTCCGTTAAAACTGTTTCTTCCGACACAAAGTAATATAAATTTTTCATTTTAATATAAGCCGCTTATTTAGTCCGAATCTCGACATTCGTTGATTGTATACGGCTGTTGCTACGAGAATAATAACAGTGATAAATGTCTGCTGGAAATATTGTTTATACATCAGATTGTCCCAGAAAGTGCGACTAAGCGAAAGTCACGAGTTGGTTAAGAACATGTAGAAAGCCGATTCCGACCCGCGCCGACCGGCGCAAAGTTTCAATGCATTTAAATGGGCAAGCCGGAAAGCGGATTCCTGCTTTTGCTGTGCGTATCCCCATTCAAATGCATAGAAACATTCTTTGCGCCGGTCGGCCCGGGTCGGAATCCGTTTTATACGTGTTTCCACCCATAGAACACCTTTGGGGCTATCTAAATACCTAATTCAACATATGTTCAGCGATTTTTTATAGTTTTTGAGTTATAAATATTTTGTCGAACCCTGACATACAGGATATAAATGGTTACAGAGATACCATTTTTTAGATACATGCATATTTTCTTTTCTGAAAAAGCTGAATAATATACCTACCTAGTAGATACAAAAACAATTATCTATGTGTCTATCTGATACCATTGTGCCAAAAAAATGTAGAATCTCAAAACAGGGTTTAGTTTAAAATTTAAAAAAAACTTTGATAACGTTTTTAAAAAAAAATCCCATAACTTTTTTCTTCTAATTATTTTCTTGCCAATTGATTAATCTATGTAGGTACCCTATAAATTTCACTAAGCAATCTTGACAGCATCATAGCTAAAATTATTTCAAAGCAAAAAATGCGGTAGCAATCGAAAAGAAATTTCATACAAAAATGTATGAGGAGGAAATTTCACAAATTAACGTTCTCTGTTGGACCCCGTACATTTTGTATGGAGAACCATGAAAATTTCCAATTTCCGACCTTTTTGCTTTCGTCTTTTGGTATGTCACAAAAAAAATCTATGAGCACTAACCCGCCTATAAAAATTTGTCACCCGCTAGTAGAGCTAAATCAAAAGCAATGTCAAAGATAATAAAATTATGTGTTGTTTTTATAAAAGAAAATAAAAGAGACTAGCCGCCCGTCGACTTTCGACTGAACCTAGTATAAAAAAATAATTTACTTATTAGGTACATGATCATTAAGGGTTGCGCCCTCCCATACCCCTGGATGTTATAAAATGTGATGTACGACATAAAAACTTAATTAAATTTAGCTAATAATTTATTGCATTATGTAATAGTTATCATAGATTCGGATGCGGGATGAAGTTCGATGGGTCATAAGTTTGAAAACAAAACAATTTCTCTATAATTGCTTTATGTACCTACTTAAAAAAAAATCCAAGAGATGGGGTGTAGTAGGAAATACAACACACATGACGTGATGTCTGTTTACTTATTGTATACATTGTTTAAAGAATAGACCCCATTTAAACAAAAAATTAAACTGAATTATTATGGTAAGATACATAAACATAGAAGAGATTATTCCGAAATTTTGTTAATGAAAACACTGAACTGCCTACCTTAATATGATTTAAAATGTAGGAAAAGTTTCACCAGATCGTTTCGAAATAAGGAAATATAAAATTAGGCCCTGTCCTAATTAATATGTGATCACGCGTCCGAGCGTCGGGCGATCATACAATCTTCTCAGTTTGAATGGTCCGTCCGCGTTTGAACATAATATAACGCGCGAACTCTTTCCAATTAGGACACACACTTATATACTCGTAATATTAAACATCACTATTTATAATAAAAGAAAACTTTATTACAGAATATCTCGTTTTTGAGAAACAAAACTACAACGGGGTGTACTATACGATTCAAAATACATTCGAACCACTTGAAATCTCTCTATTGGACGATTGGAGTAAAGTCGGTATAACGAAATCAGGACGTGAGTGATGCATCAAAATACATTCACAAGATAATATAAAATTTAACAAAGTTTTATGAAGGTCCGAAAATTCTATTTCAGCTTACCACGAACTGTTTAAAGTTACGCGAACGTTCGACAAACTAATAATAAACACCAATGGTAACATAACTGATAGTGTGCCTGGTGACAGAAGCCTTATATCATTCACTCTGCATGCAGAAAAAGAGGGTGCTATTTCCACATTCACGACCATAAACATTGAACTCAGAGAGATATTAGGTGAATATTTATCAACTATATCGAAAAATTCATAAAACTACAAAAGACTCACACCCATCTTAACGGATCTATCAATTCAATTTCAGAGGTTCTAAGATTTGATGAAGATATTTACAGTGGGAATTATGACACAAAAACTCATGAGTTTGATATGCCAAAACTGGAAATAA
Source organism: Mystacides longicornis (assembly GCA_963576905.1). Taxonomy (NCBI): domain Eukaryota; kingdom Metazoa; phylum Arthropoda; class Insecta; order Trichoptera; family Leptoceridae; genus Mystacides; species Mystacides longicornis. The sequence continues at coordinate 10,527,262 of OY756423.1, forward strand.
CCGATGGATACTCCGAAGGGGAAATTGATTTTTATATTCATGGAGGTAAGTAAAGTTTTAGAAAAAGAAAATAAATTATTTTTTTCATATAAATTTTAGCTAATATTCATTTAACTGTTCACAGTCTACAGCCGTTTATTCAATTATTACGAAGCAGCGGGTATTGTGACAATTACAATCAAACCCGGTGAAGAAAATTCTTTCCCAACTGACGTCGACATCGTATCTATTCTTTTGGCAGCTGAAAGAAAAAGACATATCACCGCATCAGCAGTTATAAACGTAGTTTTGAAACAAGAACCAGGTAAGTAAATTACTTTCTTTAAAAGATGGTTTTAAATTAACTCGATCCAAGCAATGATATATTTTTTCTGTCTGTCGGTTTTAAAGTCTCTTGAAAAAATAAATACATTAGTAAATTTAAAGACGCCACCATTATATTATTTATGCTTATCAAATAGCCGAAGAATCAATTGCAATTTTTGTTTCTAGAATGAATAAAAATGTATATGAAATTGTAACTTGACACCGACATTATACCACAGAATATGACGATGGTTTTTACGTTAACAAAGGACCTATTACAGTGTCCATTTTTTTTATCAAGATATGCCTTATATGTCACGCGACCAAAGTGGGTCTATTGTGACATCTTTCAAATCTTTCATGGAATGCTGTCATTTATTTTATAGTCAATAAAAAATAGTAATACCTACTGTAATAAGTCTTTCACAGCAGTAGATTAAAAGCAATGGTAGAAAAGAAAAGAATATACCACATTATAAAAACATGTTAATGATGGTAGAAAATTGGAAATAAAAATTAAAAGAAAAAAATAAAAAAGTTGACTGAAAAACAATAATTATAGCTAAAATTCGCGTTGCTTTTTTTCAGATTTACTGGAGTTTGACACCAAAAATTATAATGGAGTGTATTTTGTGCGAAATAAATCATTAGATATCCCAACGGCCACTTTGATTAAAGGATATACAAATGGTATCAATTTTTCGACAGATGGGCGTAAGTATTAATAATTTACTCGAATTAATGACTGTCCTTGAACAATTTATAAAGAAAACAAACTTTGCAGTATTACTATAATAGATTATATTATTTCCCAAATATATTTTCGGTCGACTATGCGACCATCTTCAGCGGAGAGTTTTTTGGAGTTCCTTGAACAGTAAATAATTGTTAGTGAGATTTGAGATTCAATTACACCAGACTCTTTTATGTCCCGTAGCCTTATTAAAATTATTGTAGAACAGACATTTTAAACACTTGATCGTAAAAAAGTGTTCTTACGTAGGTACTTTGTCTGGATATTTATGAGTTAAATACTTTTTTTACAAAATAATAGGTACCTACTGCTCTATAACAGACTTTATCTAGTGTACAGAAAATTCTTGATTCCATATTGAAAGAAGAAATAACTTAATTTTTACAGAGTATTCATTTTTATTCCTTCCACAAAGGGATAATGATAAAATCACCTTCGAAACCAACGGAGATATAACTAATAGTTTGCCAGCTGATCAAACACTGATATCATTTACACTGCAAGCTGAAAGACAAAACGCAACATCAACCTTTGCAATTATAAATGTGGAGATTAAAAATGGTTCGTATGACTGAACATTTCATAGTGATAACATATTTTAACATATTCAAAATGACATATTTTCAGATACAATCCTTAAACGTACTATACAAAAGATCAAAGAAAAGAAAGCATATAAAAAGAACATACACTTATACAGCGGTTGGAAGGATATTTTAAATATGCAAAAAATGTCCTTACAATACTTATAAGTAATATACCTAAATGCCAATAAACAAATTATGTACCTATTTCTGAATTCATAATACGCAGTAAATATGACATAATATAAAGTACCTACCGTCTCCATATTAAACACGCCCGGAGCTACGTGCAACCTTTTCCGCCGCCGTTATCCGCCCGTCACCAAAACGACTCAGATCCCTATTTAGTTTGGCCTTTCTACGCTTCATCCATCAGAATATATATTGTGTACTTTCTAGGGACCGATGCGTGATATAAAAGAAAAGGATTAATAAATAACAGATATTCTTTTGTTCTTTTTTTAGTTATTCGCATGTTCACAAGTTGTACCGAATCGTAAAATATGGTGTCTGCAACAATGAGAACCGCTTGTCCAAAGCTATTTTTAGATTTAATATTGAAAAGTAAACAGACAAGGCAATCTCCCTGACGAAGGCATTCAGCGTTCAATGAACTATACATAGTTTACAGCGCTATAATGCGGTGTTCGCACGAGGCGAATATCGCCAGGACACCAAAATATCGCCAGCCAATTGAACCGTGTGAACAGATTGTCGATAAATCTGAAGCGATAAAAATGGTTGAAAGCGATATCGCCTCAAGGTGAACGCCTTTCAACTTTTGTTTCTGGTGGAACGATGCACGCATGCGCAGATATGCGCGGCGTCCGTATGTTCTGTTTCTTGTCAGATGACAGCACTGCTCCAAATTTATTTCTCCTTAGAATCCAATTCCGCACCCAATATCTGCGTTTTTTTTTATTTTTCCTTAATGAGGAATCCTTATATCGTGTAAAACAACATTTTCAACTACCCCAAACACTCCGTCCGCCTTTTTTAAAACTAAGTCAAAATCAGCGCACCTGACAGATTGAATGTATGCCGGTGGACTCGTGTGAACACATCACACGATCAATGGGCGACCGAGCGATATTTTTTTTATGCAAGCGAAATCGTCTGGCCTTATATCGCCCCGTGTGAACACCGCATAAGTTAACGCTTCACCCTACTGCCTGAAGCCTCTATACATCTACGATAACCGATAAAGTAGACCCAAAACGAAAATTTCTAGCACACACAGACTGACGTCACGGTTATACTCGATATATAATATTTATTTTTTCTAGATCCCATTGAAATTTTGGAGTTTGAAAAGCCCCACTATGAAGGACTTTACTATTTCAACGGGACACAACCCAACATCCCGCCAATCAAACTATCTAAAGGATACAACGGAAAGGAATCAGTCGTCCTGTTAGGGGGTAGGCGATATGCTATGATTTACTTTTTACATTTTCCTTACGATAATCTTCTTCCAGTATTTTCACTGACTTTTATTCTTTTAGAATATGAAAAGTTGTTCTCAAAAGATACGGTGGACGACATCACAACCATCGCAGTAGGCGACGCCGGTATACCTGAATCTCTTTTGATGGAAACAACTGTATTGACATTGACCCTAGAAGCCACCAGAGAATCTGCCGTCAAAGCAGTTACTGTGATCAACATTCGACTGATTCCCGCAGAAAGTAAAAGCAATCAATAAATTTTAACAACAAATTCCTGAAGAATAGTCAGCCTAGCCTCCTTACACAATAGTTTTTTAGAAGATTCTCCCGCTCACTCCTTTATGTTTAGAATTTTATCATTATACTAGCTGTCCCGTCGAACTTCGTCCCTCCTGAACCCATGATTAATTTTATTTATTTGCTGAATTGCATTCAGATCAGAACATCGATGTATAGTTCCAATGCAACGCGCATCGATGTATTACTTATCTAAATAGCCAACCGTACTTTACGCGATGCCCGTTTCTGGTACATACCTACCTATATCTTTCTCTCAATATACCTGCTTAGAAAATGAACGACAATTTTATGACGTTTTAAAAAAACCCAAACGATTCTTAGGTCTTATGTACGCTCTTTAGAAATAAAATCACCCTTTTTACGAACGTAGTTGTTATACACGATCGTGTTTTGATATTAAAGCTGAAATGGGAGTAAAAAACGCAAAAACTAAAAACAGAAATAAAATAAAAATAAAATAAAATTAAAATAAAATAAAATTAAATTAAAACAGAAATATAGTATAACAGAAGTATAGAAAGCCCCTGTTTTCATCTAAACCTACCTTGGGTAACCCCCGACATCTCCAATTTTTTTCATCGAAATCCGTCCAGTAATAAAGGAGGAGTTAGGTAACAATGAAAACGGCTAGATTTTTATAGAGTAAGATTTCTGGTTTACACCTACTTTATTTATACTGTTTTTTTTTTTTTTCAGAAACCATTGAAATAATCGAATTCCAACAGCGACTCTATTCTGGGACGTATTCCATAGATCACGTTATAGCTATTACGCCAAACATTCTTTTAGAAGGAGATATAGAAAGCGCCAATGTGAAGATAGATGTTATTGGAGGTATCTAGAAAGTCATTGTGATTCATAATATAAAAAATATACATATTTTATTTCAAATACATAACATGACAAAAACTTATTTTACAGAAGATATTATCAAAGATAACTTCACTGTAGAGTGGGTCAACGATAGATTTGAAATCAAGACGACAAATCTATCAAATAACTTCATTACCGCAAACACACACGTATCGCTAGTACTAGCCGCAAGTTATGAAGGATACCGAACAGGATTCACAACAGTAACGTTGAGTTTGCCAATAAAAGGTAACGTGGCTTTGCTAATTCAAGATTTCAACATCGAGCTTATGATCACCGATTTCATGATTATTCAAATGAGTTGTTTGTCGTTTTTCTTCTTACGGAAACCATCAAAATAGTCCAAAATAAGATTGCAAGCACTTACTGACTGACGTCACATTTCTTCTTGATAAACATTTTTTTTAATTTCTAGAACCACTTGAAATCTTGGAGTTTGAAAAGCCCCACTATGAAGGCCTCTACTACTTCAACGGGACACAACCCAATATTCCGCAAATCAAGCTCTCTCAGGGGTATAACGGAGAAGAATCGATCGTCCTATTAGGAGGTTAATAAGCTTTAATTTACAATTATATTCGTTATTGCCTAAAATAAATTTCTTTCTTGGATTCTAATCGAAATAATTTTCACTTTAGAGTATGAGCGTTTGTTCTCAACGGATACGGTGGACGACATCACAACCATCGCAGTAGGCGACGCCGGTATACCTGAATCTCTTTTGATGGAAACAACTGTATTGACATTGACCCTTGAAGCCACCAGAGAATCTGCCGTCAAAGCAGTTACTGTGATCAACATTCGACTGATTCCCGCAGCAGGTGAAAATAAAATTTGTAAAAAAAAGAAAATTTGTAGGGATTCTGGGGGTGCGACGATTTTGTGGACAATATTTTCTTATTAAAAGTTTGTACGATTAGCAATTTCAGTCAGTATATCAAGAAAATAAGAAACAAAGAAGGGTGGGTTATCTTGGTGCATATAGCATATATGCGTGGATAAAACCCCTAAGTTTATTTAAAGGAACTTTTTTATTATTTAAATTAGTTTGGAAAAAGCAGTTTATTAATAGGTAAGTCGTTCACAAAACTTCAAGCTCGACAGTTGAAGGAAAAGATATTGTATATTCGTCTTAAAAAAACATCTCACCTGGATAAAGAAGAAGGTATCCAAAAAATGTAAAGCCAACAGACTTTGCTTCTCAGCCTATTTCAATCAGCCCGAATGAAATTGATAATAATGTGCGCAATGAGTGATGGTAAATCCATACCCTCTAAATTAGTCTAAATTAATGTAAAGATTTTTTATGCGCAAAACGACTCACAAGTACACAATGCAGTTATATCGAGATAAAATTTTAAAACTTATCAGAAAACGTCTATACTTTTGCTGCGGCATCTCTCCCTCGTAGTTTGGAGTAGGAAAACTATTTGAGAGAGGTGGCCAGGGGTCCCAACTTGACATTATTGATTATATTCTTTTTTAATAAACAAAATATGATAATTTTACAATTACATCGCTCGGAATTACTGAACTTTCGAAACAAAAAATAAAAAGATTTAATTATTTTAAAATTAAAAGGTCATTTTCAATTCTACAAAAAATAAGCCGTCACTCCCAGATTCACCATGTTATACTTGTACATAATTTTCATTATTTGTACGTTTTTTCAGAAACCATTGAAATAATCGAATTCCAACAGCGCCTCTATTCTGGGACGTATTCCATGGATCACGTTATAGCTATTACGCCGAACATTCTTTTGGAAGGAGATATAGAAAGCGCCAATGTGAAGATAGATGTTATTGGAGGTATCTAGAAAGTCACTGTGATTCCTAATATAAAAAATATACATATTTTATTTCAAATACATAACATGACAAAAACTTATTTTACAGAAGATATTATCAAAGATAACTTCACTGTAGAGTGGGTCGACGATAGATTCGAAATCAAGACGACAAATCTATCGAATAACTTCATTACCGCAAACACACACGTATCGCTAGTACTAGCCGCAAGTTATGAAGGATATCGAACAGGATTCACAACAGTAACGTTGAGTTTTCCAATAAAAGGTAACGTGGCTTCGCTAATTCAAGCTTAAACATAAAAAAATCGATTTTCATGATTACTGAAAATAGTAGTTTTTTTTTGACAAAAATAATATTTATATTTGTAGAACCAATTGAAATTTTGGAGTTTGAAAAGCCCCACTATGAAGGACTTTACTATTTCAACGGGACACAACCCAACATCCCGCCAATCAAACTATCTCAGGGATACAACGGAAAGGAATCAGTCGTCCTGTTAGGGGGTAGGCGATATGCTATGATTTACTTTTTACATTCTCCTTACGATGATCTTCTTCCAGTATTTTCACTGACTTTTATTCTTTTAGAATATGAAAAGTTGTTCTCAAAAGATACGGTGGACGACATCACAACCATCGCAGTAGGCGACGCCGGTATACCTGAATCTCTTTTGATGGAAACAACTGTATTGACATTGATCCTAGAAGCCACCAGAGAATCTGCCGTCAAAGCAGTTACTGTGATCAACATTCGACTGATTCCCGAATCAGGTAAATTATCGAATATGCATATTATCACAACTCATTAGCTACCGTCTCCGGTATGTGAATACGGACTGGATATGAAATATCTCAATATTTTTGGTTAACCTATTAGAGTGTTATATAAAATTTAAAGAAAAACACTTACCTGATCATAAATTATTCTGTTTGATCAATTATGTTTGTTTTCTAGATCCCATCGAAATTTTGGAGTTTGAAAAACCCCATTATGAAGGACTTTACTATTTTAATGGGACGCAATCAAACATCCCGCAAATCAAACTCTCTCAGGGATACAACGGAGAAGAATCCATCGTCCTTTTAGGAGGTAGGCATTCTGCGTTGATTTCTTCTATTTTTATTTTTATTATTAAAACAATATAGCCCCATTTCCAAAGCGAACAGTCGCTTGTGTGAAACGGAGATATTATTGCTAACTATATTTTTCTACCAGGGTTTTAACTGATGTTTTTTCCTTCAGAATATGAAAAATTGTTCTCAACTGATACGGTTAAAGATATTACCACCATTAAAGTAGGCGATGCGGGTATACCTGAATCTCTTTTGATGGAAACAACTGTGTTGACATTGACTCTAGAAGCCGCCAGAGAATCTGCTATCAAAGCAGTTACTGTGATTAACATTCGATTGATTCCCACAGCAGGTGATTATAAAGAATATTTTTAAACAGATCCTTAGAGAATTATCCAAATGACCTCTTGACGTAATATTTTTGAATGGATTTTCGATCAATTTTTTATTTTTGTAATTTATAGCATACAACATTTTATATTTTCCTCAATCGTACTGCATTTTTCAGACACCATTAAAATTATCGAATTCACACAGCGTCACTATTCTGGGACATACTCCTCTGATCATGTGATAGACATTTCGCAAACATTCTATTCCAAGGAGATCTAGACAGCCCTGATCATAAATTATTTTGTTTGATCAATTATGTTTTTTGTTTTCTAGATCCCATCGAAATTTTGGAGTTTGAAAAGCCCCACTATGAAGGACTTTACTATTTTAACGGGACGCAAGCCAACATCCCGCAAATCAAACTCTCTCAGGGATACAACGGAGAAGAATCCATCGTCCTATTAGGAGGTAGGCATTCTGCGTTGATTTCTTCTATTTTTATTTTTATTATTAAAACAATATAGCCCCATTTCTAAAGCGAACAGTCGCTTGTGTGAAACGGGGATATTATTGCTAACTATATTTTTCTCAATCAATCAATTCTCCCTTTTACACCCCACTCAGGGGCATAGGGAGGCAACAAGAGCTCTCCATTACGCTCGATCTTGCGCAATGTTTATGACCTCCTCCCACACCATGTCCATGTCCCTCAGCTCTGCTTCGAAGGAGCGGAACACAGTGTGAGAGGGTCTTCCTCGTCTTCGGGACCCTGATGGGAGGAAGAACAGCGCTCTCCTCGGCCAACTGTCATTCGGCATCCTTAACACATGTCCCAGCCAAGTCCACCTCCTCCCCACAATGGTAGAGGTGATGGGCTCACGCTGGGTGCGCCGGCGTATAGCGTCGTTCGTGATGCGGTGGTACCATCTTACACCCAGAATTCTCCTTAGGCATTTCAAAAGCTGAGACTTTTTGTGCCTGGGCTTTGGTCAGGTGCCAGGACTCACACCCATAGAGGAGAATGGGCAACACACACGCATCAAACAGTTTACATTTCGTCTCGACACTAAACGCCGACGCTTTCCAAATCTTGGTCATGTTGTTAAAGGCGCCACTTGCCATACCGATGCGTATCGGGAGCTCAGCCCCGAGGTCACCAGAGGTTGAAATGGTTGCTCCCAGGTATTTTAATTTATCCACCTGGGAGACCTGGTGATCGTCGATGGTTATCGGGGCAGGAATTACTCGCCATGAGCTCCGTCTTACTGGCATTGACTCGAAGGCCAAGGCGTGCTGTTTCGTCGCAGAGTCTTGAAACACTGCGCTGTAATTCCTCCACTGTCGTACTGAACAACACTAGGTCATACGCGTACTCCAGATCGCACAGTTCGCCCATTAGACTATCTCTCTGTGTTATCGGTATACCTCTTGCTCCTTGCATGGACTTTCTCAAGAGTGGTGATCCTGAAAGCTTCAGTAGGACCACCTGGCGTTTTGACGCTACACTCGGCGTCTTCATACAGGGACTGCACCATTTTAACAATCTTCGGAGGTATACCGTACAGAGCTAAAATTTTCCATATCGATGGTCTATGTGGGCTGTCGAAGGCCTTTTCAAAATCTATGAAGCAACATGCGACTGGAGAGTTAAACTCTTTACACTGCTGAAAGATGCACCTGGCACAGAAAATTGGGTCCGTGCAGGACTTGCCAGGTACAAAGCCGCATTATTGCTCTCACAGGACAGCCATGATAGGCCCCCGAATGCGGTGTAGTAATATCTGAGATAATACCTTACCGGGAACACTCAGTAGAGTAATTCCACGGTAGTTTCCGCATTCAAGGGGGTCCCCCTTTTTAAATATTGCGACGATGGATCCATTCCGCCAATCTTTTGGGCACCTCTCCTCTTCCCACGCCATTTTAAATATATCGAGAAGAGGTTGGCCAAGGGTGTCTATGCCTTGTTTGAGGAGCTCTGCGTGGATTCCATCGTCTCCTGGCGCTTTGTTGTTCTTCAATCTCATCACGGCCAGAACCATCTCGCTGTGGGTCGGCAGATCTTCACATATCCCAGTCGCCTGAGGTATATTTAGACCCGCCAACTCCTCTTCAAAGTTGTAAGGTGAGGAGGGCTCGGGGCGGTTCAATATTGACTCAAAGTACTCCCTCCATCTCCCTTTAATCAATTCGGGGGCAGTGACAGTAGCTCCACGAGAGTCTCGTATTGCCGTCACGGGTCTTTTTTGACCCCTGCCCCCGACCTCCCGGGTGATTTCGAAGAGTGTCCTTGAGTCATTACCGAGTGCAGCAGACTGTGCTCGCCGTATCTGAGAGTCCAGGTGTCTTCTTTTATCTGTTCGTACAGAGTTCTTCACCTTGCGGCTCAGCTCCCTGTACTCAGACACCAAAGCGGCCAGTTTTTGAGGGTCTTTTTCGCTGTCTCTGAGGGTCTTAGCCTTCTGGCGATCTTCGATGAGACTCCAGGACCCATCGGACATCCATATTGGCCTCTTTTTATTCTTGTAGCCGACAGAAGAACGTGCGGATTCCATAACCGCGTCACGAAAGCTAGTCCAGGCTGACTCAATTGGTGCAGCTCCGGGTGAATCCTGCAAGGGGGCAAACCTTGTGCGTAACTCAGTCTCGTACGTGTGGCGACACTGAGCACCTGCGTATGTCCAGCAGATGCCACATGTATCACTGTATTCCTAGGATGCTGCAATTAATGCCATTATATGATATTATCATTGTCAACTTCCATTATTTTATCAGGATTATAAAAAAAAATGTATAAAACACTATGAAAATAACAACATGGAAGACATGACAGCTGTCAACATTGTTCCAATATTGGTGAATACTTGCGAACTCGATCAACAAGTAAACAAGTAACGGCCAATGTCAAATATTTGGCGATATTGGTCACTGGTGGAGCGGCCACACTATTTTCCCATGATGGGCCATGGGATGGCAATTATGTCATGCGTACCCATGACGCCTGGTCCATTCTGGGGGTCGCTGCCAATCTTGGCATTAAAGTCCCCCAGAACTATTAGGCGATGGCGCCTCGGAACATGGGACACAACTGCATCCAGACTGTCATAGAAACAGTCCTTAGCAGCCGCATCCCCATCCTCAGTGGGAGCATAGCACAGAAGGACCGTCAGTGTTTCGCCACTCATCTTAAAGGACGCAATCATCAGGCGGTCAGAAACAGGTTCCCAACCAAGAAGGCGAGAGAAGGCATATTTACTTAAAAGTAGAGCGACGCCACGCATCCGTGCAGTCCGGTGGCCAGAGTGAAGCATGACATAATTGCCAGCGTCACTCTGCCCCGAACCTGGGACGCGTGCCTCAATCAGCCCCAGGATATCTAGTCCATAATCTCCCGGCAACTTGGCAGCAACAAGCTCCCCGCCCGCCCTCAGAGTACGGACATTCAGAGTCCCGATTTTTAAGCTCTTGTTCCATAATCGAGCCGTGGTCAATACAGGGGGGACACCAGCTGCCTGAACCCCCCCCCCCCCTGATGGGGTCCAGGCGTCCGAGGCTTAATTCTGTTGCCTTTTCTGACCGATTGTTTTAAGGACGTGAGGTGGTCAACCCCACGGTCCCGATCTGATTTTTTCGATTTCCTGCCTCTTACAGGATGCTCGAAAAACCAGCAAAAATAGCAGAGGTGCTATTCTAAGCCGGCAACCCCACGGCAAATATTTTTCTACCAGGGTTTTAACTGATTTTTTTTTTCAGAATATGAAAAATTGTTCTCAACTGATACGGTTAACGATATTACCACCATTAAAGTAGACGATGCGGGTATACCTGAATCTCTTTTGATGGAAACAACTGTATTGACATTGACTCTAGAAGCCACCAGAGAATCTGCTATCAAAGCAGTAACTGTGATTAACATTCGATTGATTCCAGCAGCAGGTGATTATAAAGAATATTTTTAAACAGATCCTTAGAGAATTATCCAAATGGCCTCTTTCCGCAATATTTTTGAATGGATTTACGATCAATTTTTTATTTTTGTACTTTATAGCATACAACATTTTATATTTTCCTCAATCGTACTGCATTTTTCAGACACCATTAAAATTATCGAATTCACACAGCGTCACTATTCTGGGACATACTCCTCTGATCACGTGATAGACATTTCGCCAAACATTCTATTACAAGGAGATCTAGACAGCGCCAATGTGAGAATAGATGTTACCGGAGGTAACTGAATGAACATTGACATGGATATATTAACCAATTCACGCATTTTTAATCATAGATAACACTTTAAAATACATATTTTGCAGAAGATATGATCAAGGATAACTTCACTGTAGAGTGGGTCGACGATAGATTTGAAATCAAGACGACAAATCTATCGAATAACTTCATTACCGCAAACACACACGTATCGCTAGTACTAGCCGCAAGTTATGAAGGATACCGAACAGGATTCACAACAGTAACGTTGATTCTCCCAGAAATACGTAAGATTCTATGCATTTTTTACGCTTTATGAATATTTTACAATCATACCGAATATTTTACAATCATACCGGTTTCATCATTGTTTTTTTTCTTTTTACTGAATAATTGTATACTGAACAATTTGCACGCAGTTCACACTTACATTTTTACATTGCAGTTGAATATCGGGATGGATTGATAATTTCATCTGTCATGGAAAACAAAGCTGTTACAAATATTTTCCATGAAGAAGGATGCAGTCTTCAGATTGACGATGTGTTCCCATACATCCCCGACTGGTTTTATATTAGTTCAGATCAAACTCTTGGTATTCGAGATACTATCGATAGGGAGAACGAATCAATTGCTTTTATGCCACAATCCCAACTGCAGGTTGCATTAACGTTAGACTGCAGCAATAAACATAAAAAAATAAGCCTCAAAAGCGATGTCAAGGTTCTTGACGAAAACGTTAACTGGACTTGGATTTACACAAAACCAATAAAATACGAATCAAATAAACAACTAATATCGATTTTAGTGGAAGATGAAAATGACAATGAACCTCAATTTACAGTTGATCATATGACTATAGGATATCCTGTACCAGATTTAATACACATTTTACGGCCTGTTTCTTTAGTCACAGTAGAGGTTGGTCACCTTTTTTATATAATTCTTGAATAGTTTAAGACAAGTGGAGCATTCTCCAGCGCACAGTCCTAATGTCATACTTTTGAGTTTTGATGAAGTAAGAACAGTGATGGGCGATAGTATAGCAATTCTCAAAATATGTGATTAACATTTAATAAAATTATTACGTTTTAAAATCGACGACATATCGAGCATGCAAGTCGTTTAATTATCTCAATTCAATGTTTCTTAATATATTTTTCAGGCAACTGACAAGGATATTTTTCACAATGCTCATATTAAATACACCACGGAAAATGAACTATTTGATATTCATCCAGATTCTGGAGTAGTTTATCCCAAATCAAATAACATATTCACAGACAATTTGAATAAAATCGAAATTAAAATCACGGCGACAGATCAATATGGGGAAGGACATTCTACAGATTCACAAATTGATGTAGGTATAGCACGACAATAATAATTGAGATATCTCATTGTAGATTGAATCGAATATTCAAACAATATAATATTTCAAAAATGATTGTTTAAATATTGAATACAATGTTGAAATTTCAGGTTCTACCTCTTCAAGAAAACAACATAGCGGTATTGAAGATGGGAAGTACTTTGCTGGAAGAAACAAACGATATTATTCAAAAGATTTCTTCTGAACTCAAGATTGAAATCAAACAAATATCATCAGCGGTCTTTTTGAATGCGGATAACGACAATGCTATTGAAGAGCCGACTATATTTAAACGAGATGTCGGCGACAAATCTACGGTTCTGGCATTGTTTATTTACGGTGTGAATCAGGCGAATCAGTTCGAAGAAAGTTCTATTATAACGGGGTAATTTTTCATACTATTTTAAGGTTTGATGTTTTGGTGAAAATATTGTAATACCCTATTACTACATATTCTTAGTCAATTTATCAACATCATCACTGGCGCTACAGCTCATTGTGTGCCTCCTCCACAACTCTTCGCACTCCCCAGATTATCACACCAATGTCCCAATTCTTTATCGATTCAGATAAAATTTTGCATCAACTAAAATAATCAACGCATTAGCCATACTTAAGTCTAACTTATCTAATCTTGACATAAGTCGCTAATCTGTTGCTTAGCTTTTGCTTATTAAAAAGAGTCGATCGGATGAGACTTTGCTCACACAAAACTTAAGCTGATTTTTACATGGTACCTATCCCTAATGTTTGGGTTTCTTGCTTTACTTTAATTTCAATAGTGTGATAAAAATAAGACAGTAAATGTATTACATATCATGGTCAATGAAAATAACTGGAGTAGAGCAATAAACCACGATCGTTGTGTGTAAAACTATAACCATTTTTATTTCAGGCTTATAAAAAATGCACAAATTCCCTGGGAAGTCGATGGGGTAGTGTTTGGTGAGAGCCAATTCAGATGTGACAATAGCAATGCTAGTGAAATCATTCACGTCGAGTGTTCAAATAACACAGGATTGATCGTTGGAATAGCTGTACTAGGAGCTTTGTTGTTTATTTGTCTGGTGGGAGGCATAGCTGCATACATACTCTACATGTAAGTTAATAATCTTTACATCAGTAAAGTTAAATTTATGATATGCTTGAATTCTGTCAATTTTTTATTTTCTACGATACAATTCAAGATGAATGAAGATAGTGTTGCCAAATCTCCATTCAAAAACAAAATATCCAATAACAATTTTGGTACATATGGCAATTCCTTGAAAAATAGCTAGCACAAAAAGAGGATAACCCGATTAGAGGTAGTTGATGGCCTAGCGGTTCAGACTTTCAAACTGAAGATCGCGGGTTCGATCCGCGATGCTGATCATCTTCCTCTTTCACGACACAAGCCTTTGCTTTTGTTGGTTTACAAAAGTGTGTGTGTGTTCACTTTAAGTGAGCCCAGATTTATCTAAAAACAATAAAAAACGTTAAACTAATAAAAAAGTGAACATTAATGATAATTAATTTTCAGCCGCAAAAATAGATGGAGAAACAGTGAAAGAAGTGACACAATCAGCTCGACGAATAGCGAAAAGGATTTAATAACAAGTGATAATTCATCAATCAAAAGCGAAATTGCTCACAAAAATACCACAGTAAAACAGTATGGTGAATTCAACGACTCACAGCCAAGAACAATAAATACAGAATCTCTAGCATCGAACTTAGCAGATATCATTAATCCCAGATTCAGTACTCAAATTCCAAAAATATCAGAAACAAATAAAGAAACACCAAGCACTACAGCATTAGATAATAATAATTCGTTACAGTACGATGAATTTGGAGAAGAAATCAACAAAGAAAAGAAAAAAACTAACGTGAAATTCAATGAAGAAGTTCTTCAAATCGAAGTGGAACAGTTCGAAAGTGAAAGGCTATAATATAAGTCATTATTATGTACATATGTGAAAATCACCCTGCGCATTTAAAATATTAGGTCTCTATAGAACAGGGTTGACTAAGATACCTATGTGTAAGAAAAAAGACAATTAAAATGTACTTAAAACTTTAATCTCCGTGTTTTTCTCAAAGGATTTTGTTTAATTTTTAAAATGTGTATGTTGGTACACTAAATTATAACAAAATACATTTTATTGATATTCTGAAAACTGGCATTCCTCTTATTCAGATTTGATGTTCGCTTTTTTGCTGCTGAAATATTAGTTAAAAACCCAATTCCTTCATTTTTATTTTCTGTTAATTTCTTGGCGAGGATGGATTCTCTCGAGGAGAATATTTCCAACACCAACTTACTGACAAACAAAAGGATGAAACATTCGCTGATTTGATTTAATATCTCTTTTTGATATTGTGATAATTATTTATACTTACTTTATTATGTACTCAAACTATATTTATTTATATAATTAATTAGTCATAAAAATATTTAAATTGTAGTTTTTTTTTCTAAATATCTACGTATCTAAAATTTATGATGGATAACATAATCTAAACTCTACATATTTATTTCAACATTATTTTGCAAAATATAAATTGTGGAAAACAAAAACATGAAATTTTTGAGAAACACTTCCCCGAATAAAGTTTTTATGCAGAGTTGAGCAAGGGTTTTATTATTTTTCTTCCCTCATGAGTTCTTGGAGACGTCAAGCATTCTAGAATCATCCTTGAAGAACAAAAAATACAAGTGGGTAAGTAAGCGAGTAAAAAATGTCAGTTCACGTGCAACATGCTATTATTTTTATCTGCTGCGTATTGATTTTGGCATCTTCCTTACATTTAACACTTGAATCAGCTCTATGGTACATATATTGGAATAAGCACAAAATTAATGGCAGTAACACACTATTGTGTTGTGGTGCACCAGAAGCATATCAATTTGATATAGAACCACAACAAAATGCTCCGATTGCTTCTTGTTTTTACCATCCGATCCCGCCCAAATTAATTTTATATAATGAAAAAAAAATGCTTCTAACTCTCGGGGTAAGGGGCGCAAAGCTTTAAGAATTCGCGGGGATTGTCTTTTCAGCTAAATTAATACCATCCCAGGGCCTTGAATAGAAAGATGCATGTCGCATACACTGTTCAACTTGAGCCTTGGCTACGAACAAATATTCCAACTTGCACTTTCAAAGCAGACAGATTATTGTATACGCGAACGACTTACTATAGAATTAAAATCCTTTACAGCCTTAAAAAAAGTTTTTGATTCATTAAAAACAGCGGCCAAAAAATAGGATAAGCAATAAACGAAGAAAATGCTCAAATCATTAAACAATCCAGAAGCCTAAGAAATGAACCTGAACAAAATATCAAATTCAATTCATGTGTTAAGGATGCCGAATGACAGTTGGCCGAGGAGAGCGCTGTTCCTCCTCCCATCAGGGTCCCGAAGACGAGGAAGACCCTCTCACACTGTGTTCCGCTCCTTCGAAGCAGAGCTGAGGAATCTGGACATGGTGTGGGAGGAGGTCATACACATTGCGGAAGATCGAGCGCAATGGAGAGCTCTTGTTGCCTCCCTATGCTCTGAGTGGGGTGTAAAAGGGAGTGTTGTTTGTTTGTTGATAATAAAATATATAAATAAGTACTCAAATCCAGAAATGTCCGATGAGGACCAGAATAACCAATGATCATTTTGGAAATATCAAAGTTCTGGGGGCGTGAACACTGAACAATGATCTTTTGGTACCACGTACCCTACTAAAGTTGGCATCTACTGTCACCCATGCAATTAGTTTGAATGTGTGTGTGTTCTAAATAAAATAAGTCGTGTTTGTTATCAAAAAAAAAAAAACAGAACAGCCCTTCACATTGTAAACAAAAACAGTGAAATAAAATGTCGAGCGTTTTGTTACGAATATTCTAATAGGCAGTACTTTAAGTTCGTTGAGCGTGAATGATAGAGAATCAAATACAACGAAGAACTGAAAGCACCCAGGCTCAGTTGGCAAAAGGACCAGTGGCGAAGCTAGCTATAAATAGGGTGGCTAGGGTGGCAAAACGCCACACAGTGGTCCCACAAAGAAATTTAGGGCGCCAAAATTAGAAAAATGAAATGTACCAGAGAGACAAACTAGCTATGATCTGATGTACTGTGACCTTGAAGGCTTCTAGTACCACATATGACAACTCGCTCGAGGTACGTCTCGTTGCTATGGAGACGCTATAAGATGGTGGTTATCTACAGCAACTGGTATTGTCAATTTGTGTGTGTTTTTCAAGCGCGTTTTACAGTGCCTTGTTCCGGTATTTTAAAATTAATAAACATGGTGTTTTATTGAATTTTTCTCGCTGAATACGAATCTGTGCTCGTTCATTACTGTAATTTAATCGGTAGTCTGGAATTTTGCATTTGAAGTAAGTACTTTTTAGTCACTTTTAACTGGCTATATGTAGTGTTACAAAATTTTCCCATCCTTTCCCATAAAAACTTTTCAGATAAAAGTTTCTCCTTAAAGCCAGTACTATCACCTACATCACTTACATTTCCCCCGTTTTCCCCCCATATCCTTAAAATTTGATTTATGCTACTAAATTAGTGATTACTATTGTGTAAATTTTAGTTCATCAAGCAATCATGTTTTTTATTATTGAAATTTAATTTGAATGCTCAGGAGACGTTGGTTGTACCTACCTAACTATGAACAATAGCCTTGCGGGAGATACCTGTTATTGGAGCACTGGAGATTATATGTTTTTGTTTTATGGTTTCTTTGTTTGTGTTGTTCAGTGCTCTGTTGGTGTCTCTTATATAAATCAATAAATTCAATTAAATAAAACTTGCTAAAAGAATAATTTGATTCTTCTTTGTATTTTGATTTTACTTATCAGGAAATGTCCATCTGTCCATCATAAAAAGGGGTGCTATCCTTTCTAATTTGTCACCTGATAACAGAATACAATAGTTTACTCTCCATCTCTTTTACTTGCATGTTTCTTGTACTATCTGTATCTTCCACTTAGGAACAACATGCGAACAATTGAAAAGTCTAACTGTACCTTTCACCCCAAAAACAATAATGAAGAAGTGGAGCCAGAAGAAAGCTCAGACGAAAGTACAGACTCAGATGTATATCATCTAACCACATCCGAGGAATCTGACTCGGTTTAAAATGTTTCTATGCGTGCATATATTTGTAAAATTATAAGTTGTTTTATTTCACCCATTTTTTTCAATTTGTATAATTTAAGTTTATAAATGAACTCATCACTTTGAAAAACATTTCAATCCCCCAGAAATTTTCAAAATGAAAGATTTGCTCCCCTTCCTTGGTCACATTTTTTTCAAAAATATATCAAAAAATGGACTCAGCGCCTAAAAAAATTGATATCCCACACGAAAAATTATAAAAATTTTAAATGGCCCCCCTCCCCTTGGCACCCAATTTGGGGTTTTTTGCAAAAATAAGTCTAAAAATGGACTCGGCGATACAAAAAACATATATTTTGATACCCCACACGAAAAATTTCAATATATTAAGATTTGCCCCCCTCCCCCTGGCACCCCACTTGGTTTTTTCAAAAAAATAAGTCCAAAAACGGATTCAGCGATACATAAAACATATATTTTGATACCCCACACGAAAAATTTCAATATATTAAGATTTGCCCCCCTCCCCCTGGCACCCCATTTGGTTTTTTCAAAAAAATAAGTCCAAAAACGGATTCAGCGATACAAAAAACATATATTTTGATACCTCACACGAAAAATTTCAATATATTAAGATTTGCCCCCCTCCCCCTGGCACCCCATTTGGTTTTTTCGAAAAAATAATTCCAAAAACGGATTCAGCGCCTCGAAAAACCCCCATACACCAAAAATCAGAATTTTGGCGCCCTAAATTTCTTTGTGGGACCACTGTGCGCCATGGGCCCTCGACTCAAGAGGGCCCGTGCCCGAGAGGTTGCGACTTGCGAGCTCAGACATAATAATTTTTAACAAAATTTTCTTAGTTTTGTTTTCAAATCAATCATAGTGAGACACATCTTAATACCATATATAAATTTTAATAACTGAATCCTTAACAAAATGATGGAAGATAGATTTTAAAAAGCATGCAATGGATTCAATATTTTTGGTAGCGGTATATTGTTGATGCGTGTGAGCTACTGATGGCCGGAGAATCAATTACTTTTTCGATGAAGGCCCCATCATGATGACTTTTACTGAGAAGGGACCCTATGCAAAAATTTGCCACGGGCTCCAGGTGGTATAGTTACCCCACTACCTGCGACCTTCAATCAATTTAAATATTTGGTTATTCATTCCGATTACATATAAAACATGAATTCCACCAAAACCCCACCACCACCCTAACTACGAAGGTTAGGTAATATCTTCATCACTAGAAATCGATCGGTTCTTATTCATGTTGTTCAGTAAATTAGCAGCATTTTTATAATAATCGTATTTATATTTTGAAATATTGTATTGTTTATATTTTGGATTAAATAAAATTTATTTATTATTATTATGAACTATCCAATAATTCTACTCCATATTATTATATTGTGTCTAAAATTATTCATCAGGATGTAATTAATATCAAATGCGATGAAATAAGTGCATAATATATTATATCCATTTAGATAGATAGGTAGGTACTCTTGTGCATTTGAAAACAAAACAATAAACATTCAATTAAACAGTGGCTTATCTGCTATATCTGCGTGTATCAGGATACTCCAAAATCCAAATCGATAAGGCGCCTATTTGTTACAATTTTAATCGTAAACATGTTATTAAATTTCACTTTAAAAGGGGCATCCCAAATTTGATAACGCGGGCGTTATACATATATATGTACATACACATAAATGGTACTGTTGAACTATTAGGAAGATCTATCACACATTTTATGATCTGAGAGACATATTGGAAAGAAAAGTAATAATTTCTGTATACTATGCTATGGTTCACTCAATTCTTAGATATGGGATTGTCTCATGGGGATGAGCGTACGAGAATGCACACTACCCCCTTGGGGTGGCGCAGAGGGGAGTCATAAAGATAATTATGAAAAAAAGGAGAGATTTTAGCACAAGTGAGCTTTTTACATTGTTCACAGTTCCAAGGCTGACCAACATATTCAAATTTATAGCTGTATACCAGCTGATCAAAGGTATAAGGAACGACGAATTCGTACCTGAATTCAGTGTGGGTCCATGATTGCGTAACACTGGGAGAATAAAATTACCTAGACGACAAACAACAACTGGGCAGAAATATTATATAACACAGGGCATAAAGTGGTATAATGAGCTCTTGCCAGATTTTAAGTATGACGGAGAAGAAGATTTCGCTGTCTATAAGAAGAAATTAAAGAGGATAATGTTTGCCCAAAACTGAAAGTTGCGTTTGTAATTTTCACTAAAAAAAAATTTTTTTCCCTTTATTCCATGCCGGTTTTGTGTTTTTTATTATAAATTATAAATGTATAAGAATTTTTTATTTTTTTATTATTATTTTTTTTATGTTTTTTATATTATCTGCATGAGGAGGATTTTCCTCCTTTTTCCATTTCCGTCTATATAAGCTTGTATGTTCATTGTTTGCAGACATTACGGCAGGGTAAGTTTTGCCTTTGTATATATGTATTTGTGTTTTTTTTTCTTTATCATTTGAGATTATATAATATTGTTATACGAACTCCTCCCCGAAGCACGAGTTTTACTCATTTTCGGGGAGAATATCAATGATAGCGATTTTGTTTCAATTTTTATTTTGTATGAATATTATACTCAGATAATTATCAATAAATGAATTATATTATTATTATACACGGTGCTATGACTTAACAATTAAAAAAAAATGATTCGGGCGATCTAACTCATCAAGACCCCATATCAAGTCAACAAATTTTATTTTATGTCGATGATTTCATGACCTCTAAACGATGAAAATTATTAACGTAAAAGCGGTATCTCTGAAATATGATTTTTTAAGTAATCTGATGACCTCCCGTGCAAGTTTTCGTCATTCTCACAGCACGCTTGATCTAATGATAATAATAAAAAAAGATAGATAGTGTGGATTACGACTGCGGGGAGGCGCAGGACGACCCTCACTTACTGCAATGCCCGCTAATGACAATTACCTGCAACGAGGAAGACCTACAATCCGCAAACGACAAGGCGATATCGGTCGCGGAATATTGGAGTGGCAAAGTCTAGACCGGACTCGAAGAAGAAGAATAATAAAAAAAAGATGACAGTATAAGTACATAAGTAGGTATGCAGCTTCATCATACAAAATTCATCAAATTAACCACTTATCTTTATTCGTTGTCTAGTAAGTGTTCGGGTTCTAGACATATCATAATCAGTGATTTTCAATTACCAGTGTGTAAAGTATACAAAAAAAAACAAAAGAATTCCTATTTACACGTGTGTATGGGTGTGATAACTGTGCCCTTAATTTAACACAAATGATTAGTTACCTACTGAAAGTGAAACTTAACTTATTAAGAGATAACGAACGGTATAACAATCAATTTCTGTGATATTACAAACAGATCCTCTTAATAAAATAATGCACTGTGTATAATATGTCGATCATTTGATAAGTGTACGCTAACCGATTTGCATCAAAAAATTTCGTTCCTACAAAAATAATATACCGACCTATGGTTGTCCGCAAATGAAAATGTGCAACTTACAAACGAATATAGTAGTTTTTATAGTTTTAATTTTCACAAAATTTTCCCACCAAATTAACCCATTAAATAATCGGAACTTGAATGAAAATTTAGAAAAAGGTGAGGGCATAATTTACTTTTCTAATAATTCATGATTCATCAATAAAATTTAAAATAACATCTTACTTTTTCAATAAGTACAAAGTGTTAATGATGTCAAAAGCGTATTTGAATTCACTATTTATATGTTTCATATTTGGAGAGGAAACTTTCAATTATGCATTTTAAAATTCACTAAGATTGTTTGCATTGCGGAAAAAAAAGTCGTTTGCGAGTTTTCAGGCAGGACGTACGGAATGCAGCGGGGATTTTTTAGTTAATTTAGGAATTAAGCTATGTACCTATGTACACAGTTTAATTCCTAAAATAGAAAATACGAAAATGAAAAAAATGGGAAATCAAACGGAAACTTAGTAAAAAAATAATATTAAATTGAAAATTTGTGATATAAAATTATAATTTTTTTTTGTTTCTTTTCTGCAACTTTTAAATTAGACCATTAAAGTAGACTTTCTATATTTTATATATTTTTTTAGTTACCTATAGGGATATGCATGTAGATAATTTTGTCGTAGGTTAAGGACAATAGCTGGTAGGATTTTTAGAATAAGAGATTATGTGCCCAAATCCACACTTCTGGTGATATACAGATCCTTGGCTGAGTCGATAATTAGATAATATGGGATCGCGAGTTGGGGTTGCTGTACAAATACGAATTTGAAAAAAATTATGTTAGCACAAAAGTCCAATTTAAGGTTAATTGTTAAGAGGGACACTTTATTGTACGTAAATAGAATGCGAAGAAAGGCAAAACAGCTAAGGGTCTGTACTGGCAGAGGTTGGTCCTTGATCAGTTTCTAAAGGGTGATTTTAAAAATAAACCGCGACATTTTCATAGTACGAGATTTAAACTTAATGACGGATACAGTGTTCCCCAATTTAATAATCAATACGGTAAAAGAAGGTTAGAGTACAGTGTGCCAAAACTGCTTAATATGATTCCCGTGTCCATAGGTTCTCGAGCAAAGATGGACTAAAGAAACTTATCAAGGAATGGTTGCAAAAGTGTGGATTTATTTATAACTGATTTGCGTTAGCCTTATATATGTAATGTGTAAATAGTCATATGTTAAGTGTTTGTATATTTTGTACCTATAAGTGATTCATTATTGTTATTTCGGATTTATAAGTATGTATGTATATAAAAGTGAACACGCCGACAACTCCTCTGTCGAGACTTGGCGTGACACAATAGTGTAAATGTATACCTATATGATATTATCTTTATTAAAAAAAATATTTTTGTAATATGACATGGTTCACATTATGTAACTACGTACATGTCCCTCGCTGAAAATTTACTCCGTATGGGTATACAAATTTGATGGAAAATTGGGGTTCCCGATAACCCAATAAAATCATTTTATCTTAATCATCATAGGTACATAATTCCATGTCACTGACATGTGAGTATTGTGATTATTTACGGACCGCATGTGATTGCTTCTCAGATGCCAGGAATATACCTACCTGATATTTTCTGATGTTTAAGTACCTAAATGATAATAATTCACACCCATCGATCACTTAGATCGAGATTTGCGAAAACATGAATCAGAAACGAACAACGCGTGGTAAACAATACAATATCTTTCATATAATGCTGAATGTAGCTAAATGGGGATCTACGGTGGGCTGAATGAACATTTAATGTCAGAGTTCCGAAATATGCATCTGCCTCTGTACAGGCTGACAGTATAGAAAAGCAAATATTTCAATATAAATTTCGCTATAAGACAAACACACGTGAAATAAAGAAAGTGTTACTAAAAAACCAGGACCTTAGTTAACACCGTTAAAACTTAGTTGCCATGGGGTTGCCGGCCTAAATAGCACCTTTGCTCTTTTTGCTGGTTTTTCGAGCATCCTCTAAGAGGCAGGAAATCGAAAAATCAGATCGGGACCGTGCGGTTGACCACCTCACGTCCTTTAACCTCAATCGGTCAGAAAAGGCACAATGAGCCTCGGACGCCTTCGAGCGCAGTGGAGAGCTCTTGATGCCTCCCTATGCTCCTGAGTGGGGTTTAGGCCTTCCGCATTGCAGGTTGGTTTGGGGGGTCCGCGGCGGGCTTGATTTGTGTGTGGCCGGCTTTTTGGTTTGATTGCTTCGATCGAGCTAGAAGGTCGGTTTCGTGCGGGTCAGGTTTGCTGCGGATTGGTCTCCTCCGGGGTGACTTGCGGTGTGCGGGGGGCCTTTAAGGGAGAATGATGATGAATGATGGTAGTTAACACAGTTCTGTCATTATTTACGACGTTGTCAGCATATCAGAACAATCTTCTAAACAAGGCGAAACCTATTATCTTATTGAGCCACATCACACTATCTACATTTAAGGTTGTTGTTGTTGTTCACTATTAGTGGAATCAATTCCTTTTCTTCCAATCAATCCTAATAACACTGTTTACAAATACTTTTTTGGGTGTTATTTATTTTATTTATTTATTTTATCAAAACACATTACAGAGGACAACTATACATTAAAAGTAGAAACAGAATTAATTTATGACCTTAAACTAAGTTGACCTCCATCGAGATGTGTCACATGTTACATTATTTATTGTTGAGTGAAACAGGTACAACATGTTCCAGAGAGAAAAAAAAATATCAATAGGAATACTACTAGTGTAAGTGAAATATGAAAATAGCTAGAGGTAAACGCAAACACAAATGGAGAGTGCAAGAAGAAGGGAAGGAAAAAAGGGAGGAAGGGGTGTGGGAAAAGAATAATCAACAAGCTATCGCGAAGTAGTAGAATTGCTTAAAATTGCTCTGGAGATCTGTTTCTTGAAGACATGATGTGGAGTGCCAAGTAGGTATATAGTTAAATGTCAATAGGCTATAATTATAGTACGGGTTGGGTGGAATGATTGCTTCCCCAATTATGCTTAGGAGAAAGTAGCTGGACAACCTAATGTCAGCAGATATGTAGGATCATCTCATTCTACGAACATTGAAAAAAGTACCTATACAACCTGGAGTTGTAAATAACGAAAATAAACGTTTGTGTTATCGTCATATTGTTGAAATGAATGCGATATTCTTTTCGTTTCAGAATGCAGCATTGATGGAAATCTGAATTGGGAAGAGATTTGGATAAATATAATAGACACAGATCCTGAAGGAGAAGTTAGTACATACTCCACGAAAAACATCAAAGGTATGTACCTATCTCACATATACCTACCTACGTTTTTGTGTTCTCAAAATAAAACTTTTGTGAAAGTAGAAACTTACAAAACTATTCGGGACTTTTTTATTCAAGATTAAGTAATTAAAATATAATATTACAATATCTACTATAGTAAAATAAACATTTAACATTTGACGGCAGCACTCTGTTGCCCCAACCCCGGGTACTCCGAAAATTGAGAAAGTCAATATGATGTTTCAAATCAAAAACATTGACAAAAATACAACTGAGTGCACTTACAAGCATGATTTTTTTATGAAATTTAAAATACCCTTGACCAGTACCCCTATTTTAAGTTTTATAGTAAGGTAGTCACGGAACTAAAGTGAGTATTACACGATACATTTTGTATAAAAAACGTGTATAGCGCCGCCACGGAGATATTTCTAGAAAGAAAAGCGATTCTCGCATTCGATACATTTAGTTAGACGTTTTCCATACAAAATGTATCGTGTTACTCACTTTACTTCCGTGACCACCTTCCGATAAAACTTAGAATACGGGTACAGTTCTTTTTATTATTAGCCTTCCACTCATTTTTGCGTGATAGGGGTACAGTTCTTGAAATCAACCCAATCCTTTAAAATAGCATCGGCGAATAATGGTGTCCAATTTCAAATGTAGAGTCGTTAATTTGAAGTAGTTGGTAGACCAGTGGTATCACCAGTCGACGACTTTCGTGCGTACAGCGTATTAGAGGTCGTGGATTCGAATCCCGCTGCCGACCATTTCTACTTTCACAACACAAGCTTTTGCTTCATGTGAAAATGTCGAAAGTGTATTTGTGTTCCAGCCCATGAGCCCAGATTCGTTTAAGAAAAATAATTTACCCTTTACTCCCACATCCTCGAAATTGGATTCTTAGCAACAACATGCTATAACATTATCATACATTGAGTAATAATATTATAGCATAGTGTTAACATTGGATAGGGGATGACACCTACTATACCAATTACCTCACATGTTAGGTAGGTATATAAAATCGCATCTACTAGATGTAGTTGGACTAGCACTACACTATTTAAGACGAAGAATAAAAAATGTTTACAGTAATTTTTACGAAATGATTTTCGTAGTCACATTTAATTATTATTAAAAGAACCAACAAGAAACACTCAAAACTTAATTCATTCAAATTCAAAATATGATTGTCATGCATATTTTTAACCTAATCAATAAAGAGTAGGTTACACAATCTAAAAAAACTGTGAGTACAAATAAGACACATTGTATACAAAAATACCCCTGCAGTAAAAGTGGCGGTTTCTCAAGACTATTTTTAAATAAAGTGACGAATTTCTTGATAAATTTACTTTTGAGCTGTGTATGTATTTGTTGCTGTTGTGACGTACTTATACCATTAGCCTTTCCAAATTTGTGATAATATTACAAAATACAAAATTAATTTTACAAATTCGATCCGATCGTTTATTTCCAGAGATAAAAGACTATTTAGTCAAACAACTTCCGATAAGAATCAAAATTGTAGTTTTTAAAATTTCATTCGTTCATTCATCCATGGCGCTACAACCCATTGCGGGTCTTGGCCTCCTCAAGCAGTCGTCGCCATTCCGCTCTGCTACGCCAGTTTCTTATTCCCAGAGATTCCAGATCTCAATCGAACAATCTCAACCTCGGTCTGCCAATATTATTTCTTGTTCAGTCGTCATGTGCAGAGTTTCTTTAGTGTTGAGTGTTCGTCCATACTCTCCATGTGCCCCAGCCAGCGGAGATGGCATATTTTGATGAATTTGCTGTTGTTAATGTCATTAACAGCCGGTTTCATAAAAAGCTTCAAAAGAACACTTTAGTTAAAGTTCCTTTTAAAATTTAAAGACTCCTTTAAGCTGACGCGTTTCATAAAAAATATTCCAGCTAAACTTTGAAATGTCAAAAAATTTAAAGTTGTTAGTGTTACCATGGAAATCTATATGGAAAACATAGGTTGTTTACTAATATTTTCGCGGAATTTCTGTTGATCTGTCAATTTCATTTCTCAATAGAGAATCAATCCGTAACATTTTTTATTATCTTTATACTTATTTTTTTATGCTGTTATAATTTTGATTTGTTGGTGGCATGAATCATCCAAATGGATGCAATGCCAAAAATTAAATAAAAAAAAATAGAGAATCAAAGTGCCTTTTTGTGTTAATTTATGATTAGTGTTAATTTATGATGAATTAGTAAACGAAATCTGTAAACAATAGTTTTGCTATGTTTTCCGCCCTATTTTAGTCATTTTGTCCACAGTGTCACCGCATACAAATGTTCATCTTTCTGAAAGAGAAATTTTCCATGAACACCGGTGGTAAAAATTTGAACTACCTAAAGTCGACTTTAACTAAAAATAATAATCAATAACGGTACTTTAGCTAAAAGTCGGTTTTAAATGTCGTTTTGTTGTTATGAAACCCGTTATTTTTTAAAGGGAGTTTAAAGTCTCCTTTATTTTTTATGAAACCGGCCGTTAATTTTACAGATTAAAATAATTTCATTAAATTTTACAATTTTTTACTTTTTAAAATTTAATACAAATTAAATGAAATTTTATTTTCAGGTTTAAAAAATGTGACATATCCCGAAAATATGGGTAACTACTTCAAAATAGATATGAGTGTAACCACTAAAAATGTAACATTCAGTTTAACCCAAAAATTCAGCAGCTATGAAAGAGATGAAATTCTAACACAAATTGACATTTTGGCAGAGTTTGAATGTGAATACGGCTTATCTAAAAATATGGTATAGTTCTTTAAAAATATGATTAGAAATTAAGGGTTAATTCCAACCATCCATTATTAACTACATAAATGTTAAGCCTTGTTCACACAAAGTCGAGTGACGAGTAAAAATCGTTCACACTAATATATGTATGAATGTTTGGTGTTGATGTAATAATCAATGTAAAGTATAAAATAACAAATAATATTTTAGATAATTGACATAACCGACCTCGGTAGCCTAGTTGTACTGGTGTGGACTTCAGATCCGAGGTCCCAGGTTCGATTCCCAGTGTTTTTTTCACATGAAATTTCTACCCGGGGTTGGCCTGTCTAAAATTGGACGGGACCGGTTGACTGGAAAAATTGCCTCAGGCAATAAGTTCCGCCGGCTATACTGACACCTTTGTATAGAAAAGTATTATTATAATTTAATATCATTTTATCAAAACACATTTTTTAATAGAACTATATAACTAATTTTAACTAAAACTATAGGTTCATGGAGGTTTAACAATTATTAATCCAGAGGCCAGTGACGTATGCTGGGTGACACTACTCTCCCAAAAAAATAAAACAAAATGAATTGACTCCACTAAACTATTCGACCAAATTTTACGTGCTCAGGCACGTTTTATTACTAAACTACTCACTACTCGACCAGTGTAAACAAGGCTTTTTGATCGCCATCACGTGATAAGAGTTTTGGTAGCTTAAATCATTTTAATGAATTATATTCTGCAGGGGTATTTATGAAAAAGATTCCTTCGCACTAAAATTAAGTATTTTCTTAAGGGGCATTAGGTACAATGCTAAAAAGAAATCATCTTTAGGGAAATTAGATAGAGTCCAATAATTATTAAAATTAATCGTCATATTTTTCCGCAACGTACCTATGTTATGGTAAGGAATCG
The DNA here is from genome assembly GCA_963576905.1 of Mystacides longicornis. Lineage (NCBI taxonomy): Eukaryota > Metazoa > Arthropoda > Insecta > Trichoptera > Leptoceridae > Mystacides > Mystacides longicornis. The sequence goes on from OY756423.1 coordinate 10,555,936, forward strand.
CGGAAACAAAAAGTACCACCAAACGGGTGCCAAATCTCAAATATTTGATTTGTTCTAAACTTATATTTTTTCGAGAATAACCCTGTTGGAGATGCTGTAAGCAGACACTTATAGTCATTGTGTTTATTTTTTCAGAGTTTTATCGTCAACATTACAGATACCAACAATTTTAATCCCCAATTCAGACCGAACCCTCTAGGTCCAATTACAATTTTCATACCCAGTGGTGAGGGAACACCGATCGTTCCTTTATTCTATGAGTTTGGAGCAAGAGATTTCGATTTGACAAGTTATCACATAGAATACGGAATAGAGGACAACCCTTATTTTAATATTTCTACCGGGGAGAAATCAAAAGAAAAGAAGATAACTTACTTCGCAATTATTACAGTAAAAAAACCATTGATGGAAATGAAGGATCCAGTTGTTCTCAATATATCAGCTACTGTAAGTACCTAAATTATTGATATTACTAAACTGTTAAACTCTAGTATTTCGGGAGGATCCAACGTTGACTCAAAATACTTTACATATAACGTATTATCTACTACACCGCCATCTTTTGATTTTATTTAAAGTTATGCAATTGTTGCTAGCTCGAAGTCCTTCGTCCCGCCTTAGAAGTAAAAATTGTCATGTAAACTTACTAGCTGAATTAAATTAGTTGTTTTATTAAGTTAACATAAATCATTGTCTACTGGGATAGTAATCATATTATTTATTTCGAAAAGAAATATTATTGTAAAAAGGAACGGAAGTTAACACAACGATTCTTTATTCTGGGGTGAGATGTCAGACGGCCGGGTCAGCTAGTTTCAAATAAAACAAAATATTTTACTTTTTTACTAGCTGACCCAACCATCGAACTTCGACCTAACCCTGAATAAAAAATATAACATGAATTAAATACAGTTTATGACATAAAAACTTTATTAAATTTAGCTAATAATTTATTGCATGTGGGGGCGTTCAAGTATTACGTAACGCAATTTTTGAAGATTTTTGACCCCCCCTCCCCCCCATGTAACGCGCCGTAACGTTTTTCTGTACCCCCCCTCCCCCCCCCTAAATGTTACGTAACACCCAAGAGACTATTTTTTTACTGAACTCTCGTAAAAAAATAAAAGGGTTTCAAAGGGTTCCTTTGCTAACTTCGGAGAAAAAAAATACTATTTATATGTTCCATAAATTTATCTTTATTTTTTCTTTTGCTGTTTTCCAAATTTTGGCATAGCTGCGTTGGCAAGTCCAGTTGATGATGTAAATCCCCCCTTTTGACCACTAACGAATGCTGACAACGAAAATAAAATAAAAATGACGTAAGTATAATACAGTCGAGGGATTCCCCGTAAAAAAATAAAAGATTTGCTAACTTGGGAGGGCGAAATAAAAATTACATACAATGCAGTCGAGGGACTCCCCGTAAGACTTAAACGAAAAAGGTTCCTTTTTTCGCAGAGCGAAATATTCTTACGCTTAGGGTGAAAACACGTAGAAAGGCGATTCCGACCGGCGCAAAGAATGTTGTCTATGGTTTCAATGCATTTAAATGGGCATGCCGGAAATACAATCGAGGGACTTCCCGTGAAAAGGGTGCCCAACTTCGGAGAAAAAAAAAACAAAAATGACGTACAGTACAATCGAGGGATTCCCCGTAAAACATAAACGAAAAGGATTGCCCAACTTGGAACATTTATTTCCCAATTTTTTTTATTTAAGAAAAAAAATACCGTTACGTAACGAGTTGTTCAAACCCCCCCCCCCCTCCCGCCCTCGTAACGCACAGTAACGTTTTGCAAGACCCCCCCTCCCCCCCAAATTGCGTTACGTAATACTTGAACGCCCCCTAATAAGTATTGTTGATTCGGATGAGGGATGAAGTTTAATGAATCATAAGTTTGTAATAAAAACAAATCCTCTATAATTGCGTAACTTCAAAAAAATCCAAGAGATGGCGGTGTAGTAGGAAATAAGTCACATGAAGCATGTTACGTTATTGTATATCTTGGAACAATAGACTCGATTAAAACCAAATTTTACCAATTTATTATGGTAAGATTTTTTGTTGTTACTTGGGGTATCCACTAGTAGTTATACCATTCAAGTATATCTGAATTTCGTAGTGGCTAATTGTATCACGCTTATAACCTACACTCAAGTGCAAGCAATAAGTTGACAAAGTTTGTTGACAAAGTTTTAATGCTACCCAATAAACCATGTGACAGAGCACGAAATAAACCACCAATAAATAATATAGTACAAATGAATGCAATACTGTTGAGAGAGTGGTTGAGAGCTATACAAAGTATATGTGCGAAGTCTGTGTGGGACATGGAGAGGAATGAGAATATTAGGAACGAATGTGGTATGGAAGTTAGTGTTCTTACAAAAATGGAAGTAAATAAGTTGAGATGGTTTAAGCATATTGAAAGAATTGGTGCAATAGAAGAACAAAGAGTATAAATTATAAAGCTGAAAGAAAGATTCCGTCCTCAAGGAAGGCCAGGACAGAAACAAAAAAAGGGAGTTGTATGGAAAATGGTATGTCGGTGGAAGAAGCGAATGAAGTCTGAATGGATAGAGAAGAAAAGAGGTCCGTGTGGGTTAAAAAATGATAATAAAAATAATATATTTTATAATACACTGAACATATTAAAAAAAAAGCTTCCTCAAGAAAAAAAATGGGTTCTAACAAATTAAAGGTTTTCAATATTATGTTACACTAAAAATATTAATGATCAAAAAAATGAAATGATACACCCCTTCTGTTTAAGGATGTTGATTTAACTGGCCACGAGAGAAGGACTACCTACCTGCCGGTGACCATCATCCCTGATCCTCACTCCGTGTTATTTCCAACACCCACAAAATTTTCGGAAACCTTTTACAAAGGCTACTTGAAAAATAGGATCCTTAAAATCGATCATGTGCAATACTACGACAAATTTGAAGTCGAATTCTTTCTAAGTGGAGGTAAAAAATTTTATATTGATAACAATAAGCATTCTCATATTCTTAGTTGAACACAAAGTTTTAATTATGTAGGAATTACAAGTGGAAAATACATGAGAATTGAGTGCAATTTTTGTAAAAAATAAACATCACCTCAATCCTATGCATAGATAATTTTCACAAACTCACAACCAAAATAAAATAACAATCTTTTTTGTGGTACATCACACAGCTAATTATTTTTATATATAACTAAAAGTCTGTCCCAGCTTCGCAAGGGAAGATAGGTATTTAAAAAAATAATTCAGTTTTCTTATGATATTTATAGATCCCTAACTGTATCAAAATATTCTATAGGCTATGTTAATCTGATGGAATAATGTAGCATTCTAATGGTCCTCTCCCGTCCGGCCCGTACCCCAGTGACGCCTATCTTTGCCGCATTTCAATACATTTTTTTTTAATAAAAGTACACTTATTGTGGCATAACTATAATAATTAGACATATGCTTCGCGACACTTTTTGTATATAATTATGTCTTCTACAAAGTCGTCATACATAATTTTATTCAATCATCAATAGTTTTCACAGCACACGTGATGTAAAGAAAATTTTAGCTATTTTTTTACACCTTCGGTTACATTATTGCAGTTTTAGTAAGGAACCCATTTTTTTTTTTTTTGAAAATTCAATATAATCCCATGTTCACCTGGATAGTGTAGCTTCCGAAAAGTAAAAGAATTTTTCAAATCGGTTCAGTAGTTTCGGAGGCTATTCAACGCAAACAAACAAACAATCAAATCTTCCCTCTTTATATATTAGTATAGATATAGATATTTATCAAACATCCAATAATATTTCAGAATTTAATTTTGATCCAATTTAGTCAGTTTTATATGCCACCTCGAATATTATATTCATAAGTCGTTTTATTACCAATGAAATAAAAATAGCTTATTCCAAACTCCTTATCCGGAGAAAGCAAACAAGAGTATAATAAATTATTATTTTTAGCTATTGACACAATCTGTGTTTTAACAAAGGTCTATATATTTTTGTTCTTAAATCTTTATGTATAATGTGCGTTATAGAATTGTGATTTTACACACATCAATTGAAAAAAAAAAAGATGTAGGTACCAAAACTTTAGCTACAAAAATCTCAACTTTTAGATGGTTCACAATATTTTACAATGGATGTAGATGGCAGTAATAATCTCATCACAATTAAATTTAATGAAACCACTCACGATGATATCATAAGTGAAAATAGTCACTTCATATTTACCCTGGATGCAATCAATGAATATGACATACATGCAGACACTGTGATATCTGTAGAAATCATAAAAGGTAAGTCCTTTATTCTATCGTAAAGCTAAAAACAAAATAACTTCCAATGAAACTGTATAATATATAAATAAATAATAAATAACTTTCTCCTCGTCCTTGCCCTTTCCTCCTATTTAAATGAATCCGGGCTCAGCCAAAGTGAACACAAATACATTTTCAACATATTTCACATAAAGCAAAGCTTGTGTTGTGAAAGTGGAAAATGGTCAGCACCGGGATTCAAACCCTTCGGTACGCTGTACGTACGTAAGCCGTCAACTGATATCACAGAACTGCCAACCACCACATATTTTATAAGTATTATGTATCTACCTATATGTGCCAGGCAATAAGCCCACTGATTGGACGATTCAGTGATCCAATAAAGTGTTTATTTTATAAAAGTCAACCAAGATTTGAATATACTTGTTTATTTACAGAGAATTTCGACGGAGGAAACTTACACCCTGTGTATTTTGGTTCTTATTACTTTGAAAATGAAACAGTCAGCCCTGCAGTCATTTTCAACTCTATGTGCGATTACGACTTTACATTGATTAGTGGTAAGTTGAAATTTCATTAAACAAACAACATACGGTTAGAAAAAATTATTGTACATGATAAATATTAAGCTCTCCTAAAAGTTCAAATAATATTTATGCCAAAATAAGACATGAAATATATCAATTAGGACAGTTTACAATATTCACCAAAATTATTCTACATATTAATGTAGCGAAAATAACCATTGTAAAATTATGAGTGGTTGTGGGCTTGACAGCTCTCTCAAGGCAAGTAGTGGCAGAGACAAAACATCCACAAAAGGTTGAAATTCTCCCGGCTACAAAACTACCATGTTTAGATAGAAATTGCTGAATTGTCAATTCTATATTTGAAGATTGACTTGCTGTGATCAATCATATCAACGATGTTTGCTTGGTAAAACATTATACCCTCAACCTTAATGATAATTTATTATTGACTTGCCGAAAAACACAATGTTTTGGTATTATCTTTTTTTAACTTACATGCAAAAAAATATATGCATATTATTACTATCTTTTTTTTTTAAGAGAAAAAACAAGTTCTGAATAAATTTATTAATAGTGTTTAAAATAAAACTTTCACATTTTATTTCTAGAATATGATATTTACTTTAATACCAAGTGTGAAGATGACAGAGTACATTTAATGGTTAAGAAACCACTACCTATTGAAATAGCTTTGGAAAATCAACAAATTGCTATGGAAGTAATTGGCAACAGAAGTCGCAATAATATATCAACAATCATTGTTGTTAATTTAATTTTGCAAGAGTTTAGCTCAGACCCACTTAGAATTATTGAAATAGAAGAAGAGAGGCCATATGAATCCTTGACGGAACCTCCAAATGACAATTGCCAATACACAGATATAATAAATACTTGGCCTGAAGTGGCGAAAAATTGGTTTGATATAAGCAATGGCAAAATTAGTACCAAAGGAATAGACAGAGAACATCCTTCAATCGCTTTCCTAAATGTCTCACAAATTCAACTAGAAATAAAAATAGTATGCCCATATTTTTATCTGAAACATAGTACAAAAAATCTTGGAGAATTAAACAAGGAGAGGTTCTGGATCAACACTGGAGATTTGGAACACTCCCTGGACAGAGTACTGCTCAATGTAATTGTGAAAGATATAAATGACAATCCTCCATTATTTGAATACAACAGTAATATTTTATACCTAAATTATCCAATCAGCACATTGACGAACATTATAAGACCACAAAACTTAGCCATATTACAGGTACACGCTTCATTTTAAGTATCAAATTAATAAGTTTACCTAGTCTTGGGGAAAAAATCACATCAATTATCCACTTTGATTTTCAGGCGAGTGATGCCGATATTGGTTCTAATGCTAAAATTAAATATACAACAGAAAATGACAAGTTTACAATACATCCAGATATAGGTGTTATTCAACCCAAGAGTGAAATATTCTCACTTCAAACACTTGAAACAATTAGTTTCAAAGTAACTGCTACCGATGGCGATGGAAAAGGAGTTCATTCGACGGATATCAATATTGAGGTAAGGTAATCATAGTTCGCAATACGTTTCATCACAGAAAATAGTAATCACCTCAACTGACACTCACTAAAAGGTGAAAACATTTTTAAAATATTCAAATTCTAACATTGCACTATAAACAAAAACGTAAAACACCTCAATAAACATTATTGACAACTATCAAAACTCGTAATACGGCGCTAAAATTAATAATGTTCGTAAAATACGCGGTAAATAATGTTCGTAGAATACGCTATGATTAATGAAATTAATAATTTAATTACAACAAACTAAAATTCCTTGATTTTTTTACATTTTGATTGCTTATATATATTTCTGTGAAGAGGTGATCGCGGAGAGAAATATACAAAGCGTACGTGAAACGTTTTGGGTACTCCGTGTACTCGGGTTGGCTCTGAAAAGAGCCGTTGGTCGCCCGACGTTTCGATTGGATTCCACCAATCATCATCTGGGGCAGATGGGAAGCCGCTGGGAAGCAGCTAGCGCGCGGGATTTGGAGAGAGGTAGTGTACTAAATGTTGACTACCGCGGGGTGTGCGTCACTGCATGGCAGGTGACCTCATTCGCGGTAGCTGGGAGCGGGGTTCGCGGCGAGGCGAGCGCTGCGCCGAATCACGCGTGCGCCGCTTGGCGCGGGATCGACGTTCGTGGCATCATCGATATTGGAAGGTGCACGAGAGCTCGCTGGCTCCGTCGAAGTGGAAGGCAAAGATGGGATATCGACTGTGCAATTTTGACAGCGCGGGGGCGGTGTTTTTCGATGATGGTATGCCACGCAAAGGGAATTCTCTTCTGGAAGAAGTCTTCTTACCTCCCACAGCCTTAACACACTATATACCATAAAGCAGGGGTTCCCAATCTTTTTCAGCCCACGGCCCACATACAATTTTAGTATTTTCTCACGGCGCCCTACGTATAAGCTCGTAATGAGCTATTTGAAATAGCTAGTGCATGAAAAGGATCATCTGCAAAGTACTTCGAAAACCATTCTGTGAGCTTTGATTCCGTGAAAAGGGGCATCTGCAGGTTTTGTGAGACGACCAATATTCATTAGAAGCCGCATATTTATACAATTGCGAGAAGCAATCTTGACCGCTGCCTTCACTCAGTTTTTTTTTATCCACAAATTCAGTTTCTTCCTAAACGCTGCAATTGTCTCCAAAAGTTTCAGAATGTGCGTGTTGTTGCCTTGGAAAGAAAGATTCAAATTCGTATGTATAAATTTCTTGGTGTAATTCGAACACACGAATTAAAGATTTCTACGTGAAAGCCATCGTGAATTGCAGTAATACAACAGGGACTGCTTGTTCAGCTCCCATATCTTTGCACCCTTTTTTAAAAAGTTTAGCCTTTAGAGGCCTAGTTTTTATTCAGTTTACTGCACCAGTGACACATTCTAGTACTAAGTTAGGTTAAGAGCTCATTTACTTTGATGCAAGAAATTCCCTATGAAGATGCGTGCGCTCAAAATAGGAATTGTTGCTTTATAGTAGCTACTCGCGAATATTTGTGATTCGTGGTCGGTTGTTTCGGATAATGATAGAGGATTGCCTAACGGCGCCCCTCTTCACTTTCTACGCGCACCAGGGCGCCGCGGCGCACACTTTGGAAATCCCTACCATAAAGGTAACATAGGTATATAGGTTCCCTACATTTAAGTTTGACGTCATTTGACGTTTGCCTGTGGGTTCTAGATAAGTACAGTGAACTCAACAGTAACAATCACTTTGTAACGACCCGAGCTCCTCGAGTCAGCTGTCAGCCGAATCAGTTATCCGGGTCACTTTGGTTGTGTGCAGATACTTTCCATGAATAAAACACAATAATATACTATTAGATTATGAATATCTATGCAAATGTTATTACAAACGGACATTCTATTCAATTAATGTACAAAGCATACAGAACTTGCATCTCATCCGTATCCTACATAAAGCAAATGTCAAAATCCACATGGCTTTTAAAGGTCTATTGACTATTAAGCTTAAAACAGCGCGAGTTATTATTTTATGTAATGTCTAATAAACTTAAAATATGCATGAGTTTAAAATGCTTAAATTTAAAAAAAATGGAAAATATGTTCTTCCAAGACGTACACTTAAGCCCGCATTGCACTATCCTATAAAAAAAATATCGTTTTATTATATTTATAAAGTACATTGATGTTTCGTGTCATATACATAATAAAAAAACTATAATATTAAGAATCGCCAATATGTAAATTATTTATTTATTGATAATTCGTTCATCGTTAACGTTGAAAAGCTTTTGTTGGCTCCCTATGCCCGTTAGTGGGGTTTGAAGGAAGAATGTATAGGATGCATTTTGAATACTCTTAGATTTTACTCAAAATTTTTAATTTCAGGTGAAGCCTTTAGATGAAGAATATATAATGTTACTGATTTTTAGTGGAATTGTAAATGACGATTCTTTGGAAATACTAAGTGATTTATCAAAACAAATATCTCATAAACTGATATTGATTTCTTCTGCTATTTTACCAAATAGCGAAATAACAGTATTTAACAAAAATCTCAAACAGAAAAAGGATGATAATTTTCTGCAAGAAACTTCTCTAACAATGTTCGTGTATGGACTAGACAACGACAATCGTATTATCAGTGCAACAACGATTTCAAAGTACAAGACTTATTCATTTTTATACAATATTTCTTTTTTATTATCTGACAATTTGACAAAATATGTAATGTTATCAGTTATCTTGCAGTGACATGTCGTTTTATGTTTAATATTTCAGGATTATAAACGAAGAAACTGATTCCTTTAATGCAATTGCTGAGCCATTCATATCAAAACTTCCTATGGAAGATTGCGACACTAAAAGTCTTGTAATAGCCGTATCAATTTTGGGTGCAATATTGTTGCTGTTTTTGATTGTTATGGTATTGATTATTGCTTCAAAACGGTAAGCATATTGCAAATAATAACAAACATCTGAATGCTACCTATAGTAAAATGAAAAAAGATTATTTTTATTAGACTCGTAAAGTCGTAATAACGATTTATAAAATCTGCCACGTTGTGTTATTAAATCAATGAATAGAATATATAGGTAAAAAAAAATAATTAGCCCTCAATAATCTGGATTGTCTCTTTTTGCGATAGTTTTTAATTGACAGTACGATACACAAACATTTAAAAAATTAGGTGTATCGATTGCAAGATCAACTCAGAATCGAAACACAGCCTAAATTGCTGTATGAATTAACGAATAATGTAGGAATTCCACCAAACAGTAGACTAGACTTAAATAATAATAATAATCATGATAGTCTTTTCCTTGCCATAATTTATTTTTATAACGATTTCAGGTACTCTATATTGAGTTATAGAACATTCAGAGAAAATTCTTTCTTCAAAACGCAGTAATCATGGATTTTTAAAAACAAAACAGTCAAGCTAAGACATGGGTATTCGTTTTCATACTAACAAAAGGACTTACTTCGCTGAAGTTATAGGAATTAAGTTTTTATTATTATTTATCATTCTTTCTCTAAATAATACTGTGAAATATAAAATGAATAATTATAAAGATAGTATTATTTTAACTTTAATTATTATTAAGTATTTATTATATATTTTTTTGTCGGTTATAGTTTTAAACTGTTTATAGTAGGTATCAAGATATCTTATTATTTACTTTTCATAATATTTTATTAATGTTTGTATTGTACATACATAGATAGGTTTTTATAATTGTTTTTGTAAAATGCAATCGCTATACATGAATTCAGTAATAAAGTTAATAGTTTACAGAATTCCATCTTTTTCTCATCTTCTTCTTCAGTCAGTCCCTAGATACCGAGGATCGTAACCACTGGTAATCGCCATGCACTTCCATCAATTCCCTATATCCCTCCGTTACCAGCCATTGCTATGATATCATGGAATGTGCATTTACAGTAGTGCTAAGAAGTTTGCCGGCACCTGTAACAATGGAACTGATTATTGAAGCTTTCTGTCAACAAGCCATGAAAAAACTGTGAACATTACGTGAAATCTAGGAGAAGTTCTAAAAGCTCTATGGTTCTCCCGTTAGACCATTCCATCCTTTAATATTTTATTTGATAATTATAAAAGAAAACAAATGCTGAGACTACGATTGACCGCAACAGCTAAAAATAAATTAACATTCTTTTCTTTTGGTTTCTATTGTTAATATAATAATTCTTTGGCCACACCAGCGAGCTTAGAGCAAGAGAATTGTACTTTTCTCTTGCTCTAAGCCAGCGCCAGCGAGCCGTATTAATGACGCAGGTGTGGCCCGATGATTCGAGATTTTACAAACACTACGTAGTTGGAAATATTATGAACATAACAAAACAACTAACTGTCAATGTCAACATTACATATAAATACGACATATTATTATTATAATATAGGTATTTTTGTACATCAGTTACAATGATGATGGGTACATGTAATGTAATTTGTGTTCTAATACTACTTGTTGATTCTGATGTAATGTTAGTCATACATAGCTATGTTTATTGAAGACTGATAATATAATACTTACTGGTCCAGTGATACACGAAGAATTTTATAATAATAAAAATATTGTGTTGAAGGTTGCGTAGGTAGATGGTCCAGTTTGCTCGGTGTTCGCGATGTTATAATTTTTTAAAATAATATTATTAAAGTTGTTGATAAGAATAATGGTTGAAACACGTGTTTAAGAAAAAGTGGTGTTAATTTTGTAAATCTTGAAATTTGTTGTTGGCTTATATCTTTTGAATAAAATACAGACAGTGTAATGACCGCAGTAATTAAGTTTGTTTTTGTGAAAATATCATAAATAGTAATAACATTTTAGTGATATTATACCATCATGGCCTTCTCCTTGCTGAAAGTTAAAAACATATTAAATTTAAATCGCAACGAAAGATTGGCAGGGAGTGGTAGTATAGAACCAGAAATAGGGTTCAAACTTGCGCACAATTCTGGTACAAAATGCTTATATGTTACAGTTATTGGTGCTAGACATCTGCCTTCCTTATTTGGAATGTCCAGCACAAAAGGATACCTCGTAAAGGTGTGTATTATATCTAAGTACCTATATTATTGAGAACCATCCCATGATTTACAAAAAAAATATCTTAGGTGCATCTGAGTGATGTTATGACATGTATATTTATATAAGCAATGGATGATAACATTGATAACAAATCATATTTTCTAATTCCTATAGTAGTCTTCAAATTATACAGGTAAAAATTTATTATTCTTTAAAATTTCGAAGGGAATATTTAGATAATATCCATTAGATTTGTTTGAAAATTGGGATGGTCCTTATACCATTACCTTCAATCAATCAATTCTCCTTTATAAAACCCACTTAGGGGCATAGGGAGGCAACAGAACCCAAAACCGTTTCAATGACTTCCTCTCGCACCATATCAAAATCCCTCAGCTCTACTTAAAAGGGAAAAAAACAGCTTGAACTTGGTATGAGAGGATCTTTCTTGACTTTTAGACCTTGATGGTTGGAATGTCAACTGTCATTCATATGTGCGTCGTTCACCGTACCCGTAATTCTTCTGAAGCACTCAAAGGCAGAGACATAGTGTGTGGCTGTGGTCGGGTCCCAGGATTCACTTCCTGTAGAAGAATGGCATCAAACTGTTTACATTTTTCCCCATTCTAAACCCTGACGATTTCCAAATGCAAAGTTCTCCTTAAATAAAATAAATGAACTATGTAGTCGAATTGGTAGAATATATTTCACATTACCACCTAATGGCGAACATTGTTAATGCGAAGCCAGCCAACCTTCAGTGGTTTCTTCCATTTAAAAATCGAACATCAGCAATGAATTTTATTAGAGTGATTAGTTGTTACATATTCGAGAATAATATATTTCCTTGGAAAGCTATAATTTCATGTTTTCAGATAATTCTCATGCAACAACTTGTGTAACATTAAATAAAATGCATGTCAAGTTTCTTATCTTAAAAATATGCATGTCAAATTTATTATCTCTCATTAATTGATTGATTTACAATGTTATCAACACTGAGTTATGTGGGTATTTTTAATGACTACATCATGCAAATTTTAGTTAAAGTATTGGAATTCATCCACTAGGCCATTCCATTTTCTCTCTATTGAACCATCTATAAGTTCTCACTAAGCTTACACACTACATTCTTAGCTTCTACATTCTAAACAAAGCACACACTAACTTGTTTACAAATCCATTCATAGTCTCAAAACTGAAATATAGTTTTTATTATCTAGTGTTTAAATTTACCTAGAAGAAGAATGCCTTTTTTAACCTCTTCTCAGCCAGATAAATATCTCTATTATGTGAATATGAGATGCTTTTTAAGCTGAATAATATTATGAGACCCATGATACACTGCCTCAGCTTATCAATGGTGCTACATTGGCAGACGACGGGTTTAAGGTGCAACATTTAAATTTAAATTTTTTATTTTGTCTATGAATACTTTTTGTTTCAGATTAAAGTTTTCCCAGGTGATGCCAAATTTGAAACTAAATTACAAGAGACTTCTTGGCCAGTTTGGAATGAGGAGTTCAAATTTGAATTAGGTGCTACAAAAAAGAATAGTCTCAAACGATTGACATCTTCCAACTCTTCAGATCCTCTGTCTCAACTTTCTGGTCACTTTATATCCCTGACAATTTATGCTGTTCTTGAGACTCCACCACCTAAAAAAGAATCGGACAAGAAAAAGAAACTTGGTAAACCGATACCCAATGCTGAAAATTATTCCACCCCTGCAGTTGAGCCCCAGTCCTCTTCAAAAGTTTCAAAATTTGAGAAAATTTTAAATGAAACTTTTAAAAGTTCCTCTAAGAATCAAACAGAGAAAGTAGCGCCTGATAAAAGAAGAACTATAGGAGCAGCAACATGGAATTTCGACCTTAAAATGTTCCAAAATGATCTGAAATATGGGGTGATTGGCACTCCGGATATTTGGCGGCCCATAGAACAAATCAACAGTGGTATCACTAATTCGGAAACTTCAGTAAGTTAAATACTCATCATATACCTACTTATATAGGATGTCTCAGTTAGAGTGCACTTTTTAAATTTAGTGTAATTTTTTTTGTGTGAATGGCAACACTGAAATTAGACAGTTGTCACCTAGGTTTATTCCGATTTTCAATAATGGTAAGCTTTAGAGAAGAACAAATCTTTATAATAATTTTGAAAAATTTAAGCAAAAATGGGGAAAGTAACATTGAGGAGATACACCCAGTGGCGTACTGAGGGTTTTCACCGCCCGGGGCGGGAACCAAGCCCTTTGGTGCGCCCCCTCTCCCCCCTCCCATATAAATTGAATAAAAAAACTGCCCGAAAATAAAAAGTAAAAAATAAGCCTGTATAGGTAATATTTTATTTCATTCTTAGGTACAGCACAACAAACTAGTAAAAGTATCAACATAGTTTAAAAATTCAATTTTCGGGCAGAGTGGGACAGAGCCATCTTCTGACCCACAGATTTCTCTACCTGCAGACTTACCGCATGGAAATGTTATTTTTTTTAAAGACCTCCACCCGAGGTGAAATGTTATTTTTTTTAATTTATCAATCTAGTCGTGTATAGTATTAGCGCAAGCAAATTTTGCCGCCCTGCTAATAGAGGCACCCGGGGCGGTCCTCCCCTCCGCCCACTCCACTGGGTACACCTAATGTGTCAAAAATTCGAAGAGTGGTCAAAAATGTAAAGAAACTGGTATATACACATAAAAACTCCTTTGTCTCAATGTACCAGTTGGTCTCTGCTAAGGAGAGTGTCACCCAAAACATCTGTTTTATCACACCACTTAGAAACGTGTGGTGCCGGCGACTTCAATCCATAACTACAACCACCTTTGACAACTTCAAATTTCCTTTGAAGATCCCATATCAGAGCCGTAGGGGTAGTTTCCTGGATATTTTATTCCATACTTAATCAACACTTACTTCTGCACAAATCTTGAAATCAAACAAATTTTTAAATTAAGACACACTCGGTACTCTGTAAACTGCAAATTAAAAAATGATGAATGAATCAAGCCATAGGCAAATCGGACACCTGTATTATTAGCTATTACACAATATTATGCTCATGTATGTAGTTATACAGGTTTTTTGCACTATAGGTTTTCAATACATAATCATGACCCACACAAGTTATACTGTGAGATGAATACCACTTACATGCTTATTGCTGATCAAGTATGTATCAATGCCATTTTTAGATGTATATTGAGGGCACATGTATATATGTTATAATTACGCCACTGGTACACACCTTAGACTGGTCTGCAAGTGTCGCAGAATATTATACTTCTATTTTTTCTCTTTATCAAAAATGTCAACACCAATAGACATTCTCATTTGCTCAGCAAGCGTCAAGCTTTGACCTACTCAATGCATAAACCATAGATAGGTCATTGAATTATGTGTACTATGTACAAGAAGTGGCAACTCTTGATAAATAATTTGTCTGTAAAAGAAGCCGTTTATTCACCTATGCTTTTATTATGCAACAAAACTGTCTGTGATGGATAAAAAGTTGTTCCATTTTTTAAAAAATAATATTTTCAAGAATATTTTTATTCCATTTTCAAAAGTCTAGAAAATACAATTAATAAAAGTTTGTTATTTGCCATCTCGCTTGTCATAATCATTTAAAACATGATGGAAAAAGACAAAAACTCTGTTACTAAAATAATAACATTTAAAATTCATTTAGGTATTTACCTCCTAAAATAACCTGAAGTTCGAATAAAGATAGCCAATCTATATGACATAAATTTTTGGCAATTTTGTTCCAAATGCCGCTTCTAGTCTCTCTGGCTGTCTCTAAACTTGAAAACTATAACCATTATGGCAAAAACCTATTAATTCTATAAAGTGGAAAATAATAAATCTACTCTGGTGCTCATAATTTCATTTCCGTCATCATCTTGAATGACGCTATGTAAAAATAATGTTTATTTTGAATAACTAACAAGTGCTAACCAACCATTCATACTTCAAGAATTCAATATTTATATCTACATCACTCGTAGTATAATAATAGTTGTCTTGTATGAACAATAATTGTGAGAAAACATCAATGACGTATTCCATTGTTTCATTTTTATTTATGGTTAATTCAATTCTTTAGCCTGAAATTATCTAAATTTGCTTTAGCATGTTGTATTTTTAGACATCATGATTCTCAAGATAGATACTAAATTATCCCTTATCATCTCTGGTGACTGTGACTGAAGATGGAGATTAAGCCCCCCATTAAGTATCATTCCATCCGTCCTAATAAAATTGACCGTGACTAGGGAAAACCAAATGGAGGATGTGGAGTGATAGGATGAGTCGGATATCCATCAGTCCAAATTCAATTGGGTCAAGCCATTTGTCCATCATTCGAGTGGGCTTGATCCATGTCGTTATGTCACTTGATTGTCAGAGTCAACTTGGTCCAAATTTGTCTCATTTTGTCATAATCCGTCAAACAGGGTACATGTATTGCTGTTTCAAATTTAATAATAGCAAAATACGTATATATATTATAGTGAAATTTCCGTCAAAACGAAGTGACATCGCACCATTTGGATGGATGAAGTGATAGTGAATGGGGGGGGCTTAAGAGTTTTAAATAGTAATAATAATACAAATGCACAGATATAACGATGTTGCAAAAAACTTGCATTGAAATATGGTTCGCTTGATATTGAAGTACCTTAATATAGGTAGTCTTCGTTTCAAAACTGTTAGCGAATCACTTTTGTATTGGTGGGGTTTGATCCTATACGTACACACCATTGTATATATGTAGTGGTAGCTACCTGCCTCGTCGGGATTTGTGATTTTCTAAGTTGTATGCGTGCCAGTTTGGTTCAGAACGTCGAAGGGAGAGCACGTCCATTTTTTACAGGTGACCATCCTTTATAAAAATGGGCGACTCCGCCACGTAATGAAGTAAAGATATAATTATGATTTTTTTATCTGGAATGGAACTTCCAAATAAATTGTAGGTACCCAAATTTTTTAAAAAAATTTTGAAAAAATTCCTTATATTCTAAATTTTGTTAATAGAGATTATGTTGATTTTCTTTACCCTTTGAGTTTCTCGGAATTACAGGTATTTTGACAAAATCCACCCCGTGACACGAAGATCTATTATTTCTTCTTCATGATGCTGCCTTAATAAAGAAACCTTTATCCTTCCTTACGTAATTATGATTTACTAGAATTGATTTCAAATTATTCATCATTCTAATTTATTAACTGGTCATTTTGTTAACAATGAGGCTAAATCCAAGTATCAAAGCATCACTTTTTTCTCCTCTCAATGAATATTGACAGTTCGCTTACGTAACTATATCTCTTTAATTAATTAGGATTATATCGCATTGATGCCGTTCCCGGAAATTCTTTATTGGTATTATCTATTAATATAAATTATTATTATTATCTATTATAAATAATTAACAAATTTACCACTAATAAATAATAAACAATTTTGTAACTGTGTATTTCAATCCTATAAAAAAAGGAAAAATTTGACTCAACGATTTTGTATCGTGGTCACCCTGTACTCAATACAAATGCAGTTCTTGTAACGGTTTGAAATTGTCTATACACCCTAATTTCAGTTATATAAAACAATAATAGCAAGTTATATTAGGATTTACCTATACAAACTGACCGAACGATCATCTCACTGTCGTTTTTTTTCATGTCTACTATGATTATTGAAATGAGTTTAACCCAAGGTATAATAATTAATATAACATCTCTCTATGTTACACAGATAATTAATAATACACACATATAGGTATAGAAACATATTCTATGTGGGGTTTGATGGAGTTTACTGTCCCACTAGATATTCTTCTGCTGATTTGTTAGATTGTCATATAACTCAAGTATGCTAACAATGGGATTGATACTCTATGTTACACAGATAATTAATAATACACACATATAGGTATAGAAACATATTCTTTGTGGGGTTTGATGGAGTTTACTGTCCCACTATATATTCTTCTGCTGATTTGTTAGATTGTCATATAACTCAAGTATGCTAACAATGGGATTGATACTGTGCTGTAGAATGTCATATGACATTATGTATACAATGCCTGAACAATATACAATACAATGTTATTGTTCAGAGATTGTGACAAACTCTGACCATTTGATCTTTGCTATGGTACCATTCTTAAAACTCATTCCGTGCTTAAGATTCCTAGGTGATAATTAATCTGGCTTTCTCTTAAGTAAAATATTGAATTGGCAACAAATTTGTAAATTTCAGCAAGAGCACAAAAAAGGACAAGTTGAGATAACGCTGCTGTACTCCAACAGCGAGAATGGCACCAATGACTCCATCCAAATAACTGTCCAGAAGATGAGGTGCAACATACAGACAATGCAAGAACATGAGCAGCAAAAAGGTGATAATCGTCAACTTTTAATTAGCAATATCAAAAGGCAAACTACAAATTTTAAAAGATTACAGCCATCTTAACCCTGGATAGCTAACCTCCGTCGAATCGACGGGCATCGCATAGTAATATCGCTGTCTCTTTTTAACGATAAATCCGATCATCTTGGTTCGGCTAGTCAACTCACTCGACGATGAGGTTGTCCTAATAGCATACTCGCCGATAAGGTAGGTGGCATACTTTTTTACTTTTTTGAGGTATATGTAGCTGTTGCCCGTCGTTTCGACGGATGGTTAGCTTTAACGTTAGTATTTTAGTTTCAATACGCGTGCATATTTTAATTGTGAACTGTTTATTTTTTCATTTTTTCAATGTTTTTATTAAGTGAAGATACGATAACTATTGTGATAAGCCAGGAGTACAGTGACAATGATCTGAATGTCGATTCTGAAAGTGAAACCGAAGACATTTTGGCGGAAGATGATGTCCTTTTGGACAAATCTTTAGACGTCTCTTTAGACGAAAATTATGAACCATCAGTCTCTGAAGAAAGACATTTGAGTCCACTATCTCATACATTTAGACGGTGAAAGAATGTTGTCTTCTTATTCCTCTTCTTTTCAGCCTTAAGCATCCACTGCTGGATGACGGCCTCCCTCGTATATTATATCCGACCATTTCTGAATTGAACTTGATATATGCGTGGGATAGTTGGTAATACAAGGCCACGCTTGTCAGCGGGTTGGCCTCGGATGCTGCTCCTTCAGAAACCTCACAAAGCAATATCATATTCTATGGTAGGACTGGCTAAAACAATGATGCCAACGCAAGTCAAAGAAAAGATCGAGAGCGATCTTTTAGGGCAGCTATCCACCAGTCAAGAGCAGCAACCTTCGGGTCAAGGTTCTCTTCAAGTTTAAGAAAATGAAAAAGAGTCATTACAGAGAAAAAAACGTTTAAAAAATACTTTTGGGAAGAAAAAGTTGATAACAGTAAGTATTTCTAAGGTAGCAATATGTGGTGAACACAAGTTATTTTTTGTGTCACATGTGCTATATAAAACAGTTCATTTTGTTTTGAAAAATAAAGTTTTATGTTTCCATGTGCCATGCAACGCCAGAAAACTGATTATTTTAAAAAAAAAATGTAACTTGAGAATTATAAACATTTTGATGAAAAAATGTGTATTTTTCTTTAGAGGTCTAAGAAAAACCGTTATAATTTGAAAAATAAATAAAAATATTAAATTAATTTTTAATCTTAAATTAAGAAACCTATTAAATAACCGTAATATAAAGAAATAAATATCCTAATATTTCAACTTATTACAAAAAAAAATAGTTTTTCTAATGCCCGTCGTTTAGGCGGATGGTTAGCTTTAACAGGGTACTCGAGAAGGTTAGCTATCCAGGGTTAAAGGCTGCCTTAGTGCGTTTATTTTGCATTAATAAGATTTGTCATTTGGAATTTTTCTTCATTTAACGTGCAATGTTTCTGTTCGTTATTACGCAAGCATCTTTCATAAATTAAAATATGGATGTGCGCACTCAACACTCTGGCTTCATAAACAAGCGAATAGCAAACTTTGTACGAATGGAAAATGTTAATAAACAATTAAGGGACAATGCACGCAGTGTTTATTATGCACCTGTATAATATCCAGGTGCATATTGTTATTTTCTGCCTTTATACATCTAGGACCCAAGCTGATGCGTACATACTTCTGTTTTTATCGCACTTAATTTTTTAAAAATTATTTATTATAATGTTTATTTATTTTATTTAATCATTGTCACATCAAATTCATACATATTATACAGTTCAAAACAATAATACACATCAGATACAAATAAAAAAGAAAAAATTGCCGCCTCACTAGGTGTGAACCTGTGTTGAGGCTAGCATGCATATACGACTAGGCACATTAAGACACAACAAATCTTTGGAAAATAAAATTAAAGAACAAGATGATATTAATAATGATAACAAATTACAATAATAGTATTAAAATGCAATAACAGTTATAATTTACAATAACAATAATATGTTTCAACAATATAAATTAAATACAATAGCAATAACAAATTACAACAATATAAATAAATTGCAATAACCTTAATAAATTACAAAAAACAATAATAATAAAATACAACAATAATAATAAATTAAAACGGGACAGTTGCACAATTAAGCATACAAAGAAATCCAAAAGAATTTAAAGTATACAAGAACAAAATTAATAATAGAGCCGCGGGCTGTCAAAAATTAATAATAGAGCCTCGGGCTGTCAAAAATTAATAATAAATAAAATAATATTAACAATAATGTCAAAATATAAAATGTCAGAACAAAAGAAAAAAAAAAACGAAAACAACAATAACAGCAGCAGTTGAAGTAAAACAAAATGCACAGCAACAATAAAAAGGCAATTCAAAGTATATATATATGTCAAAAAAAAACCAATTAAATTTACAAAAAAAAAATTAAAAAATAAAGACATAAAATAAATGGTCAAAGGCATAACACAAACAAACAACCAACACAGAACAGAAACATACAATATACTCTCATATTAACAGCACCCACAGAGCACAGCCACAGCCTCCACAGTCAAAGAAAACCCTCAGCCCACACCAACGCCATCATGAAACCACCCAAACAAACCCCATCGACAACCTATACAATCCTTCTGAAAATCATATCAAGTACAACGTCCCTGCTCACAGTAAGCAACCATACTCTTATACACTTTTTAAACTCGTTTACACTCTGTATACTTCTCAAAGTAGGGTCCAACCCATTGAACAATCTGGGAGCTAAAAAGTGGCCGGATCTGAATCCCAGAGCACTGTGTACTGATGGTACCGCAAGGAAACCCTGCACAGCAGATCGAGTTCTTTCCCCTGTCACTCTCGTCAGTTGGCCAATTCCCTTATGTAGTCTACATAACACCCTCAAAACAAATATCTTTCTAACCTCAAGTATACCATTTTCAATGAAGGCTGACTCGGTCTGACTAAGGAACCCCATACGGTTCATGACTCTTATAAGTGCTTTTTGTGCCACGTTTACTGAATATAAATGAGAATCAGCTGCTGCACCCCAACACTCAATACCGTAGGATATGATGGATTCACAGAGAGCAGAGTAAACCATCCTCAACACCGTCCCGTCCAGCACATCCCTATCTGATTTGTTACTTACTTATTTTTGTATTTTGTAATATTTTTCTCATTATTGAACGCAACCTGTTGTGCTGCATACCTATAGTAGGGCCAGTGAGTAAGTGCATTTGGCCCCCTGCTACGTTCATGATAAGAAGTTACCGCTTATACCACTAGACTACTGAGGTGGCATAAGATTATACCGATAGTCACACTACATAGTTTCATACGAATAAATGTTAGCACATGAATTACGTATTAATAAATTTATGTTATTTTCAGCTCCGTTATATATCAAAGCATCAATATCCGATAAGAATTTCGAGTCTCACTGGAAAAGCGAAAGGTTTCAGCCGACGATTTCAGCAAGATGGGATCCAAAGTCTTCTGTCGCCAAACTGCCCGTCAATCGCCATAACCTATCCAACATAACCATATACGTGAGTCTTGGCTGCAAGAATTCCATGGGAGTGAAAGAAGTGCTCGGTAAAGTTCTCATTGGTGATAAAACTGGCACTTCAGAATTATGGAACAGTGCTGTAAAATCTCCTGGCATTCCAAAAACACAGTGGGTTGCCTTTGAATAATTTTTGAACAATTGAAGAGTGTTTTATTTATTTTACTATATTGACTTCTCTTTTAAATGTTTTTACTAAAATTATATACTTACCTATTTTTCTAAAAATTTACACATTTAATGTAATTTTGTTATTATGAAAACTTTTATCAGGGGTCCCAAATTTTATCCTTTGAATACTGTGCCATGATGAAGTGTTTCCGTTTATTAAAAAAAGTTCTGGCTTATTTAAAATAGTGACCTCCCAAAAAATGCACATTGATGAGTAATATTAGAAATGTAATTTGGCACCTAAATATTTTGCACATTATTTATAACTTCCATAATGACTGCTATTCTCAAATTGACACATTGAGTGAATGGGAATCGCAATTCAATAATTGAATGAGCTTTTGAGTAATCTATGGTATTTCTATAGTCAAAACGCAACAACCCCGTCAGATGCGCAGATGCGCTGTTAAAAGGTGTATAGTCAGTGCAATTCTTTTTGGCTCGAAGTGGAAAATTTTGGAACTGTAACGTTATCTATGTACCTATAATAAGTCACTGCGCCAACCCGTTCTACAAATATATCACGGTGCTGTCTAGAACAGAAGAAGTGTGTCAATCTAAACAACGACAACGGTTCATTATAATAAAACAAATTTTTCAGTAAAAGCTCTCATTATCAAGCAAACATTACAAAATGTTAACTAAATCTACAAAATTTATTTATTTCACATATTTGGGCCAAGTTTTTTGAAACTCTATGTCATCAAAATATCATTTCATTCAACAAAAAACGTCAAGAAGATTATTTAATCTTGCAATACGATAAACATACGAAACAACAGTAAAAAAGTTCTTGCGTCGGAGACAATTGGTTGCCAATAGTCACACAATTATTCTGTTGGGTAAAATTTTATTTGACGCGACTCAATTTTATGTCATTTCAGAAAACAATCAACATGAAATATAACAGTAATTCAAGATATTTATAGATGTAAATTAATATTTCAAGACCATTCCATATACAAACCAGCTCATAAAACAAATTCTCAAACAATTTTTTTCGTGCTGTGTAATTATCCATTGTAGTGATTAGAATTTGCCGCAAATATTTAGCAATATGAGGTATTTCCTCTGAGACGCGATGTAACTTAAGAGTTTATATCCTTACAATATGACATTTTTTATAACTTCAGAAACAAAAAACTTCAACTAGTAATCTTGAGGTATTTGTTGATCAGTATTGATGTGCAAATGACATTTTAATGCCTAATTTACTTATTACGAATTGACTAGAAACCTAATATTATTTTTTCCATAAGAAGTTTATTATGTTGATCAACCAGCAATGTATTTTCTTCACACTTATCAGATTTTGATCAAAAGAAAGTATATGAAATATAATAAAACTGCATACTTATCTGAAAATGACTCAAACAAACAAAAGAACAAAACTTGTTTTGGATGATGAAAATAAAAAAGATATTGACCGAAATTGTTTTAAATTTTGTTAAAATAAAAATACTGGCTGAACAAAAGAATTTAAAAGATCCACAGCTATCAAAATTACTTCTTGTATAAATTATTGGCAATTATTATTAATTTAAAATATTGGTGATATAATTGTCAAAAATATTTTCTGTTTCATTTTATTGACCAGAGATTTAGTACCATATAAGTATTTAATAATTACCTACTTTTACTTAATACAAATATTTTTTTATATATTTATTTGGCGACATCGATGTATGGAGATTATTATTAGCGCTTTTTTTGTGCACAAATATTTAGTTTTGTAAAATTAACATTTTATTTAATACCATTGTTGTGAATTAATTCGTTGCTTTTTGTATTGTTGTTAGTTGTATTTTGTAAGTTTGATTAATTATTTATTTATTTTAAACGTCCATTGTGAATATTTAGCAGTGGAGTGTTACGGGCTATTAGGCCGTGGTCGAATTGGGATTCTTGTGCCTAACGTTTCGTCTCCTAAGTGCGGGCCTGTGGGAGACATCTTTGGCGGCTTCGGCGTACGCGGTGTTGTGTGTCCAGGTGGCTGGTGGACGGCTGCGGCTGTTGTTGGTCCTTGACCAGTTCTGAGGTCCATATTGTTTCGCTTAAATGGCTGCCGGAGTTGTGGTCTGGGATGGACAATGTTGTTCAAGGACATTCTGGCTAGGACGTACAGCGGAGGTGGCTGCGATATATTCTAATTGATTGACTGGAGCATTTCGAATTGAAAGACAGTGCACAGTTAACTGGCCAATTATGGTATAATTCAAAGGGAACTTGTGTTTCAGCACTTCAATTTGATCCCTGCCTTTTGTTAAATCCCATAGCGGACACTCTGATATTACTTGGCATTCGTTACATCAGAGTGTCCACTATGGGATTTAACACAAGGCAGGGATCAAATTGAAGTGCTCAAACACAAGTTCCCTTTGAATTACACTATAATTGGCCAGTAACTGTGCACTGTCTTTCAAACGAAGTGGTTGGTGACCCAGTGGTTACAACGCCGGCTTTCGTACTTTGGACGTCGTGGTTCCATCCCAGGTGCCGACCATCTTCCTCTTTCACGACACAAGCTTTAAGTAGCTTACTGTGAAAGAGTCAAGGAGTGTATTTGTGTTCACTTTGAGTGAACACAGATTCATTTTAAAAAAAAATAAAAATCGAAATGCTCCAGTCAATCAATTCCAGAATATATCGCAGCCACCTCCGCTGTACGTCCCAGCCGGAATGTCCTTGAACAACATTGTTCATCCCAGACCACAATTCCGGCATCCATTTAAGCGAAACAATATGGACCTTAGAACTGGTCAAGGACCAACAACAGCCGCAGCCGTCCACCAGCCACCTGGACACACAACACCGCGTGCGCCGAAGCCGCCGAAGATGTCTCCCACAGGCCCCCACTTAGGAGACGAAATGTTGGGCGCAAGAATCCCAATTCGACCACGGCCTAATAGCCCGTAACACTCCACTGCTAATTGTGAATATTTATGCTACAAAGCACTAAATTTTTATTATACTTTTATTTCATTTAAAATTGTTCCAATACACAGTGTAGGTATTTCAACATTTTATGAAAATTTGTACACAATCAAAATACAGGTCTAATCAGCTCTTTATAGCGAATACCGAAGTAACGAAATTTCCAGTATAACAAATCGTCAATTTGTATCTGAAAAACTTCCAGATAAAATGTACTGAACCAAAATTCGTTGTAACGAAGTGGATCTCAGTATAGCGAACTTTTTTGTTTTAATATTTTAAAATCATGTTACAATTAGGCCTTTAGGCAATTAAATTTCTCCGACTTCAGTTTGTCCTTGGCATTGGCAAGTTCGCGAGTGCTTGCCTGACATATTTCCTTCACGTGATTGATAAATCCTTGAAATTTGTTTTTGTTCTCACTTAATAATTGCAATAATAGTTTATTTGACATCAGTAGGTATAATATGGCGACACAAAAAATTTAAAATGTATCATTTCCTATATATCCAGTATAACGTAATATTTTTTATGGTCCCGTAAAGTTCGTTATACCGAGATTTGACCTGTACCTACTTACTAAAATTAAATGCATTTCAATTTAAGATTATAGATGAATCTGTTTGTAGCTATTACTTGTAGAATTATTCAAACATTCCGTCCATATTTAAGATAAGATTTTTTCACACCAATACTTAGTTTCAAAAGCAAAATTAATGTGTGGATGGTGGATGTGGTGCTGGAGACGCCTCCTCCGCGTATCGTGGACGGAACACAGAACAAATGACTCCATCTTGGCAGAAATAAATGTCAGAGAACGGCTCTCCATGGTGTGCGCGCGACGTGTCATACAGTTCTTCGGACACATTGCGAGATGATAGTTTTGAGAGGCTTCTCCTAACCGGAAGAATCGAGGGCATCAGAGCTCGGGGTCGGGCTCCAATGAGATGGAGCGACCAGGTTAAAGAGGCAATGGGTGGGACACTATGGGAGGCCCTACAAATGGCGTTGGACCGGGGACTTTGGGGACGGCTGGTTGAGATGGTGGGGAGTGGTGATTGTCACGATCCTCAGCAGTGAGGGAACGACGAGGATGATGATGATAATTTCCGTTAAAACATCAACTCGTGCTTCGGGGTTCAATTTTATTGACCCCTTCAGGAAATATAAAAAAACCCTCAGTCTTTCTTTTAGGAGAATGAGAAGATGAAACATGAATAATTGATAGTTACTGAAAGCGGTAATAAAAATAATAATCATACCAATGAGACTTTGATGAGATGAGATTCTCATTCTGAAAAAAGTTCAGATTCTGAATTGTTATTTTTTACGTAATATTATTCATTTTGTTTTACATACCTAACTAAAATTAATTTCACCTCTGTAATTTCTTATAATAATTATCTGATTGAATTTTACATTCTTTTAAAAATCATTTTATGAACATTATTCTTATAAATTTTCGAGTTGCATTAAATTCAGGGTCAAGTTATATCAGGCTAAGGGGCCGTTCAAGTATTATGTAACCTAATTGGGGAGGGGGGGGGGTGTCTTAAAAAACGTGTACCTCCCCACATCATGTTTCTCATAACTCATTCAATATTTCATTCAGATCAAACTGATGTAAGTAACTCACAATTATTCTCAGTAAGAAGAACCCATGAAGAACCTACATTTTTTCTCCAAAATTTCGATTTTTCTAGAATTCAATATCAATTATAAAAATAGTTTTAGAATATACTTATACAATATTCCCATACATTGGTTACGAAGCGTTTCATTATATTACGTACTGGTATTTGTCAATAAGGGGTAACATATTGAACATATACAGCTCTCACTTCACTTCTTCTAAGTATTCAATTTTCTATGTCCCTCTCGACTTCTCATATGATCTAGGGCGCATTCTGGAATGTAAACTAAGTATACTACATTTAGATAATAAGAAATTTTTCGGGTGAAAGTCAGAAAAATAAAAAAAAAATTACACATCGAAGTTCATTAAATGTTTTAAATTACATATCAATACAATTTTAAGGTTTTTTTGTATTTTAATATATGGGACGATATGTAACTAAGTACATTTTAATTATTATTATTTTTATACCTTTTATACATTTGTTAATGTTCATTGTTATCAATCATTTTAATATTAAAAATAAAATTGAACAAATTAATTATTTATGAAGATTTTTGTATATACTTCTTATCCTAAAAATATGTTTGCCAACTTTATGTTGAATGGGAACTGAACAATGGAGGTTATAGAAAGGTTTTCCTATAGCAGCGATGCACTAACTGCGGCCCGCCGACGAATCAAAATATTGGAAAATCAAAAGAATATTTAAAATATACCTGAGTAGATAATTTTGTACGTTTACCTACGCCGCGTCGGGAAGACGCCAGAGTCTGACAATAATATTATTTATTTTCCTAAACAATGTTGTTTTATGTTTTTGTTCAATTATCATGTACAAAATTCATAGTTTATTGCTCTTCCAAATGTATTAAGTAGGTAATTTGTAACATGCCATTGATAGTTATTTCTTTTTTTTTTGTAAAACTTGGTAGTAATGACACATCGTCCCTACTATCGTGATGATAAATAAAAAAATATGATTACAGAGTTTGATCATTAGTATTAAAATTTGTACAAATTAAAAAATTATTGGTGTTAATTTTCCAACGAATATGGCGTGAATTTGTAAGTCAAAATATGAGGAGTTGCGGAGCTACCCCCGAGGAAGCACAAGAGGGAGTTGAGTGGTGGCTTAAAATACAAAAGGCAGACCCCACAATCATGTGGAAATAATAATTTCCCGGGAGAAGAAGAAAAGAATAAGTGTTAATTTTCCATATAGTGGCCCATCCTATGCTCATAATCTTCCCCAGTGGCCCCTGTTCCCTATAAGTCTGTGCATCCCTGGCCTATAGGGACAGAGTTATCGTGTTGCGTCAGCCATCAGTATAATATGCAAGTTTTGCAGTACTTCTATAAATTAAATTCTTCCTTTATGAGCCCGCTTAGGGAGCGTTCAAGTATTACGTAACGCAATATGCGGGGGAGGGGGGTTAGTCTTGTAAGACAAAGGTATTTAGTGACTTTCCAGTAATAATTGTGATTTGAGGCATACATAGTTGTAATATGTGCGTTAGGCAACGTTTAGAGAATGGGAAGAGAGGTAACAAAGAGCGTTACGGTGCATCTCGGGGGGGGGGGGGGGGGGGGTCAATAATGTTAAAAAAATGCGTTACGTAATACTTGAACGGTCCCTTAGGGACACAGGGAGGCAGTCAGAGTTCTCTGCTGCGCTCGATCTTGGGCAGCTCCTTCGATCGATCCTTAAATGAAAAGATTCTTCAAATAATGGAAAGAGGAAGGCACCTCCTCATTATTCTATTGGAAAGGCGTACAAAAGCGTAGGACACAAGATATGAAATGAAGTTCTCCTAGATAATAATATTTTCTATCATTCAGTAGATAACTGAGGAGACAAACTCGAAGGACTCGATCCACATCAAGATTACCTGCAAGACATGTGTTGTTTCTCTGTTGGGAAACTTCAAAGGACTGCTATGGACAGGGCGAAGTGGAAAGAAAGTGCTGCCAACCAATTTTAGGATTGTGACCAGAGAAAAGGAATGTAGGTAGGTACCTATGCCTACAAGGTGATGTTTCTGCAAATATCTTGGGGCCCGTCCATTAATCACGTGAGCTCAGAAGGGGGAGGTCTGGAAAAAATCACGTAGGGGGTGGGGGGATCTAGTAAGAAAATCACCTGCATTTATTTTTTGTGATGAATTTAAAAAAACACTGTTGTACCTACTATCACAAATTTAATTTTTTTTCGAAAATTTAACTTGATTCATTATTTGTAGTAAAAAAGTACCACGTGGACGGCCCCTTGGATTATCTATAGCTGTACCTATTTGTAGGTTTGTACCATTCCACTGTTGTATCTGAATACCAGTGAATAACCTACTATCACAAATTTAATTTTTTTTCGAAAATTTAACTTGATTCATTATTTGTAGTAAAAAAGTACCACGTGGACGGCCCCTTGGATTATCTATAGCTGTACCTATTTGTAAGTTTGTACCATTCCACTGTTGTATCTGAATACCCTGTGGTACATATTGAAGTGTTATTTGGTTTTTATTACATAATTTATAATAGCTATTACTGTTTTAGGTGATATCATCCAGTCAGTGCCTGTCTATCTACATTTACGCAATAGAAGTAGTAGGAACTAATAAATTCTAGGCTAACTGAGTACTTATATTTTTTCGTCTATGAGCATAGATATCATTTCTAAGCACAGGCAAGCATCGTACTAGCATTCACATACTGAAACGTAAGTATTATATTTTTATAAACCAGTGGTAAAACCTCAATGTATGGGAGTAATTGGGGGAGGGATTTTCCAATAAAGCTGAAAGTTAATTGATATAAAAATATGTTTTAAAATAGTAATATGTAAATCATAACACAAGTTGGGGATCCCCAAGCTCCTTTGTCCCTTTGAAGTCTTCAGGAAGGACGGAGATCGAACCAGAACTACAGCCATCGTGAGGACCAATCGAAGTATGATAAGAAGAAGATGCAACGATGCAAGGGCTCCAGAGCCGAAGGAACTATTTTTCTTGGTTTCGCAAATTATTGTGATTTGAACAACTATACACGGTGTTAAGTTGGTAGTGGATGAACCGAAGCAGGGAGGTAGAGGACCTCAATACCTATCGATTTGACCCCTATGTATGTTCAGCGATATTGGGTGGTTCAAAAGTTATTTACCTTTTTGTAAAATTTAAATAAAAACCGGATTTCTGACTTAACTACGTAACTGTGGCTAAACTATTTAGATTACGATCATGATTTTGTTTCTGGAAATAGTCCGATAGTGACCCTTACGCAAGGTATTATTGCTATAAAACAGCAACCGATAGATTTTGTTCAAAAAAAATTTTTTCAATAAATATTTTCCAAGCAAAAATTTTCTAAAATCATTCAAAGGCTATAGACAAAAAATTTCACGGAACATTTTTTTCTACAAACAATCTTAAAAATTTGTAATATTCATCGAGAATCATCCCAGCAAATTTCATTTGGCTGGTATAATGGGTAATGCTGAAACGCTCTCATAACTTGTGCAAGTATCAATATTCAACATTTTACATTAACACACAGCCTTCTTATATGGGTGGTAAAAGCCAGTTTTTAAATTATTTGTGGTAACTAAATGAATAATTTGATGTGATATTTAAATGAAATAAATTATTTATTGAAATAAAGATAAAAAATAGTGTTATACACTCTTTTAAAACTATGATTAAAATTGTAGTACTTTAGAATAAACAGATGGTTCCTTTATTTAGTCTGAAACCAATATTTCCCGTTATTGTTCAATAACATCAGGTATTTATTTTTATAAAATAGCTCTTAATAAAAACTTCCAAAAGCGAAAGTCCATCGGGTTTAAGCTGGGGACCTTAGGGGCCTTTTGGACCCCCATGGCCACTCCATCGGCATGGGTAAATTATGACGAAAAATCTTCTCACTCAATTAATTAATGTGGTCCCTTTGAATCATTAGGGGACTTTAAAATCATTCAGGGATTCGACCCCCATGTACGTTGTACGTACGGTGGTTCAAATGCTATTTACGTTTTTGTGAATTTTATTAATTTTAGGATCTTGTGGATTTTTTTCTGAGAATAGTTCGATAGTGGTCCTAACGTAATAGTTCAACCATAGTTCTGTATTTTAGTTTGAAATCCGGATTTTATTAAAAAGTCACAAAAACTTAAATTACATTTCAACCACCCAATATCGCTGAACATACGTGGGGTTAAATTGACAGGTATTAAGATCTGCTTGGTGTTATCCACTACCGCGATTACAAAGTGTATAAACTGTACATACCTATTATTATTATGAAGCTGTAACCTAATTCTGGAGATAGGTAATTGTCCAAACAGCCAAAATAAATTATCTCATACTTCGCTATAATATACTGGGCCTGTATTAGCAAAGTATGAGGTAACTAAGTGGATTAAGGTCGAGGTTAGGAAATCCTAAATAATGGGAATTATTACACTTACTTATAGGTCACCAGCCACCATGTGATGCGCTTCATCGCTCGTACATATGAGTGCATTTTTTATTTGACGCGAAAGTGTATGTCTACATAAAATTAACAACTAACTGAAGTTGTAACTGTATGCAAGGGCGTCGCCAAGGGGGGGTAGGAGGGGGCAGCTGCCCCCCCCCCCTAGACATTAAAAAATGTAGGCAATTCATATTTTCCTCATCCTCCATATAGAAAATAGCATATAAATTGGTCAAATTGCCCCCCCTGGGCCCCGGGCTAGCGACGACCTTGACTGTATGTGGTATGTGTGTGAATCTAGAATTTCTGATTAGACTCCCAGTCGGTTTACTAGTGTTTTCACTTGACATTATTTATACCCTCATAAGAAAAGATTCATATTATATGAACCTCAAGTTGAGAAAAAATATTAAGTTGGAAATTGTAGATATTTAATATCTAACTTATTTGATAACAATAAGACAGTATTATTATTATACATTTTGGAGTAAGAAGAGGCAAGGGCCGTCCATTAATCACGTGATGTTTTTTTTTTGCAATTTTTTAGAAAGGGTGATTTTTGTTGATGTTTCAGACTACCCCCCTCTCCCCTTTAAAATCACGTGTACTTTTTAGTACAAAGAATGTATAATCTTGGTTTTTAGTTTTCATCAAGTTTTTGAAGGTGCAACTGTGTTTCTCTAAATTCATCAAAAAAAATTAAATGTACGTGATTTGCTTAATGTACGTCCACAAAATACGAAGTTAATGCCTTTTACATGAGAGCTTGAATTACAAAAGTTAAAACAATAAATGCAATGGTCATCATTAAAATAAAAAATCACCAAAAATACAATAAACCATTCAGAAAAAGTGCACCATATATCTGACTTTTACAGAAGCAAAAGAGTGAGAGACGAAGGAAGATTGGGGAACAGTAATGTAATAATCATTGCAAGCTGAATCATAGAGAAATTAGAATAAATTTAGTTGGTTTATCGTTCGAAATATGAATTGAAAAATATGATTATGAACAAATAAACAAACAATACAATCAAAACAAGAGAAAGCATTAACAATATCAAACATACCCAAATGGATGATTCGGTGGCAAAAAAAGTTTATTATCAGGGAGAAAGCGATCATAGAATTCTGGAACAGAATAAAAAGTTGTGGCTTGACATCATAGTAGGAAAGGTTTTGACTAAGTATATAGAAAGATGCAGCCTGGATGTATTGCTATATACTCAAACAGTGGCGGATTTGCCCTAAGGCCCAGTAGGCCCGGGCCTAGGGCAGCCAATCGTAATCAAAAACTCTTATGCGGTGTTCAGACGGGGCGATGTAAGGCCAGACGATTTCGCTTGCATAAAAAAATATCGCTCGGTCGCCCATTGATCGTCTGATGTGTTCACACGAGTCCGCCGACATACATTCAATCTGTCAGGTGCGCTGATTGTTTTAAAAATGGCGGACGTCGAGGTAGAACTTCCGGAGTAATTGGAGTTAGTTGAAAATATTGTTTTAGACGATATAAAAACTCCTAATTGAGGAAAAATAAAAAAAAAACTCAGATATTGGGTGCGGAATTGGATTCTAAGGAGAAATAAATTTAGAGCAGTGCTGTCAACTGTCAAGAAACAGAACATACGGACGCCGCGCATATCTGCGCATGCGTGAATCGTTCCACCAGATACAAAAGTTCAAAGGCGTTCAACTTGAGACGATATCGCTTTCAATCATTTTTATCGTTTCAGATTTATCGCCGATCTGTTCACACGGTTCAACTGGCTGGCGATATTTTGGTGTCCTGGCGATATTCGCCCCGTCTGAACACCGCATTACTTGCATACTTTATGTACAATTAGCCCTGAAACCACTTTTATAGTTTACTACACTAAATTTATGAATTGATTTCGATAACAGTAGGCAGTAAAGTGTAATTTCATTATGTAGTCTAATAAAGAGTGCTGAAAAATTGGCGGCTACGTATGAACTGGGGCCTAGGGCGGCCGAGACTGCAAATCCGCCACTGTACTCAAAAAATTACAGGTGACACACGTCAAATGTATTGTTCCACATCTATTAGTGTGTGCGTGTCATAATAATTTACCTATAACCTCGTGTATACTATTGTTTGTAGATCTATTCCTAGTGGCGTGTAGCGTATGACAGATAACCTACTAAAATAAATAATGATTTAGTATTGGCAAGTTCAATGGACGGATTCGTATCTTATAATAGCAGATATCAAAACGATTGTACTATGTTATTTCATTGTAATATTATGATTTGTTGAACTTTGAGAGCGATTCGCCTCGATGGTTTTATCGTTGACAAATTTTCATGAAGAATTTTCTTTTTCGTCCAGGGATCCTATTCTCGAGTTTCGATCGATGGATTTTTTATGACTTTCGTATAATTTCTTTAAAATGGTATTCTTCAACCTCGGGTGCGACAATTTTCTATGGATTATCATGCGACCACTCGAATTGTTTTCATCTAATCGCAATCTGTCAAAAATGTTAGGCTCACGTAAACACATCTAAACACATACTTACTTACTTACTTTCCGTATCCAGAACACCATCAAATCTGTAATCCCCAATATTCGGCCACCCGAGTACCACTATGATGTGCCATCAATGCGTCTTCGTGTGTGCATGTCACACCTATCAGGGGACATGTGAATAGGTGTGCGTTGTCCTGAACAGAGCCACACTCACAGGTGTCGTCATCTCTGTAACCCCATTTCTTGAGGTTACTACAACATCGGGAGACACCTGTTCTTATCTGTTCAGTGCCCTCCAAGTAGGATATGGCAGGTCATGTCCCGCTGATATTTCCTCTGCCGGAGTTAGATACGCAGGGCCAGCAACATCACGCTACAAAGATAGCCATCGGGCATCGGGCGAGCCGGTCATGGGTGAGGTCGTCTCCAGGACGCTGCTTCTTGATTTAAGTCTGCTCCGTTGTTCCTTTGGTGTTCTGGTGGCAGAAGGATTAGCCGGCTTTCAGCCGTTTCCAGGTTAATAATGATTTTATTTTTATTTTTACAATTTTTTAGAGGTCAGACAGTCATGACAATACATATAAATCAATAATACAAAAACAGATTATAAACCAGCGAAGACCCCAACATTACCTACAATATATAGAACATCTCTAATAAATTCATAACATCAAAATAGTAAGCAGTTCAAAATTCAAATTAGATATAAAATATAACATTAAAATAATAAAAAGTCAAGAAGTAAAATTAGATAAAAAAATTAAACATTAAAATAATAACAATTAAGTAATAAAAATAATAAAAAGTCCAATTAGATAAAAAAAATAAGCCATAAGAATTTACCATAAGCCAATGTACAATAAAATCACTGCAAAAACAACACACACAAATAGACAAGTCATTATTGAGATTAAAGGAGTGAACAGGCAAAGCAATCAAAACAAAAAAAATCAAGCAAAAGTCAATAAGGTAAGATGATAAAAACAAACAATTTCAATTCATCCGTCATCCTATCATTTTAGATTTATCATTAACAGATATATTTCATAGTAAAAAAAAAAGCACAGAGAAACCCATACTTGAAATCGACAATAAGATCATCCAAACACTTCAAACAAATGATCAGGATGAGACCGAGGAAGACAATAGACTGACCACGCCACTCTTAAATTGGTTCCTATTCAAAGTAAACATATCCAGATTCTTGAAAAATGTATCATACAGGGAACAGCTACGGTGCAAAAATGAGCATTGCAGATAATTGGTTTTACAGGGAGGCAATTTGAAAAGATAATTCGCTCGCGTAATACGAGTTGGACAATGAAAACATACATCTCCCAAAAGTCTCGAAGAATCAACCTCACCATTTATTATCTTAAAGAGATACATCATGTCAGTCTGTGTTCGCCTATTCTCGAGAGATGTCATCCCATGGAATCTCATCGCATCCCCATAATCACGAAAGAACCTACCTCTCAAAAAGCTTAGGTGCCTAACAAATCTTCTCTGTACTGCCTCAATTCTATCAATGTACGTAACATACTGAGGACTCCACACGACAGATGAGAACTCCAACTGACTGCGCACAAACGCATAGTACAGAATTCTTGCGGTCAGCGGACATTTAAATGGCTTACTCACCCTAAGTATGAATCCCAACATCCTGTTGGCTTTTTCCAGAATAAACTCAACATGCGCTCTGTACAGCATCTTAGAGTCGAGGACAACACCCAGATCCCTCACCTGCTCACAGCGGGTTAATACCTCACCATCAAATTCATAATCGAACATGATCGGACGCAAGGCTCTAGTAAACGTCACGCTGTGACATTTGGATATATTTAAGTATAGTTGGTTTGCACGACAATAATTCAACAAACGCCCAAGGTCACTCTGCATTTCCTGACAGTCTCCAATACAGTTAATCTTCCGAAAAATCTTGGTATCGTCAGCAAACATTAAAAACTCTGAGCTAAAAAAACAGCCACCCATGTCACTGATGTACAAAGAGAACAACAACGGACCCAAGTGAGATCCCTGGGGAATCCCGGAAGGGCAAGGACGAAACTGGCACACAGTGCCATTCAACGCGACCGCCTGTGATCTACCCTCAACATATGACGCAAGCCATCTGAGAAGATCACCATGAATGCCAAAGCAACGCAGCTTATGCAGGAGAATCCCGTGACCAATCTTGTCAAACGCCTTCGCGAAATCAATATAGACGGCATCCACCTGGCCACCCCCACCCATTGACCTCGCCAGGCAACCAGTGAATTCCAAAAGATTAGATTCCACAGACCTACCAGCAAAAAAACCATGCTGATTATGCGGTATGAAGGATCTTACCGCAGCCGACAACTGTTTCACGACTATCTTTTCCATAATCTTTCCAAAGACCGATAACTTGGATATGGGCCTATAATTAGATATATTATGTTTATCACCCGACTTGTAGATAGGCGTAATAAAGGACGTCTTCCAAGCATCCGGAAAAACACCATACCTGATAGAGTTCCTAAAAAGAATATAGAGGGGCTCAGATAATTCCTCGGCACAACGCAGGACAAAGACAGCCGGAATCCCATCAGGACCCGCTCCTCCATTTGGATTGATATTCTTAATGTTCTCCAATACAATATCCTTAGAGAAGTGAATACTGGAAATATCAAGTTCGGCCTCACGCTCGACACACGGAAGGGCAGTGTCATCATTAACAAAAACAGAGTGAAAATATTCGCCGAAGGCATCCGATATAGACTCAACATTCGACAGACTCATTCCCTTATGATGCATAGTAGCTGGCAGGGCTGACGATGATCTCGTTGACTTAATATATGACCAAAATTTATTAGGATCATCCTTTATTAATTCCTTTGTTCCCGCTATGAACCCACTGTAGCATTCCCCTGATATCCTTTTCTGTCTGGCCCTCAATAAACAAAAAGCCGCATAGTCGCACATGTCGCCGGTTCGCTTCCAACGTCTATGATACTTCAGTTTCTCACCGATGATTTTAACAAGAGCTCGGCTATACCACACGGGAAATCTATTCTTCGACCGCATAGTCCTCCGCGGAACACATTCACTTATTATCCGATTCAGAATTGAATAAAATCTTGTGGAGGCATCTTTCACGTCAACAGACCCCAACTCCGTCTGCCAGTCATATGCTGATAATCGATTCTTTATAACAGAGTAATCAGCCCTGTGAAAAAGATGAACCTCACGCGGCGCAGAATTCAGAATTGGACAACTTTTAACGTTTAAGGTTGCAATCAAGGACGGATGGTGCGGATCTTCCGGCGTAAGAGGGTCGACGCACTGCGATACCTTAACAGATTCGATGTTGGAAAGTACAAGATCAAGGACTCTACCATTAGCATTGGTGCAGCTATTATATTGGGCAAGATCCCCCAGTGATAAAAAGTCAACAAATAGGGACGAGGAGGCATCACAAAATCCAGTCGGGAGATAACAATGATTCGCACCGTCCTCCACCCATACAATATTTGAGAGATTGTAATCACCCACGAACAAAAACGAGTCATCGGGACGCTCAATCATAATGCGGGAGCACATCTCTAGGCTCGTCGACAGGTTAGAGGAAAAATTGGGACCCTGAGGAAAATAAGAGCAACATATATTGAGATTACCAATACAGCCCGGAAGAACTATGGACACCCACATATCCTCCGCCTGCGTTCCCCAGCCAGCGTGACACCTGGACGAGAGATCCCTCCGCACCGCAACAAGCACACCGCCCCCCAAAGATTGATTGGTTCGCTCATAATCGCGATCCCTTCTATACACAATATATCTATTATCAAACAACTCACAGTCACTTATAGCTCCCAACAACCAGGTCTCAGTTATACACACTATGTCATAATCGCTTAAAAGAACCTGATACAGAAAGCCGTTCGTTTTAGTGCGCAAGCCTCTCACATTTTGATAATATACAGTAAGCTCCGTCATCCCGAGAAAATAACCATCACAACAATAATTGGCAACAATATATAGTGACAAGTTCTACTGACAATCAATTGAGGGCAACACAACACAATATACGAGAAACATACGAGAGAAAACAAACAAAACAAGCTCAGAGACCCAGAAAGGGTGTTCATCCCTTCATCAAGGGCAAAAACATGATGTGAGAATATCACAATACATCGGATAGACGGCGCCATCAGCCCAGAATCATATAAGCCTGATACTGAAACAGACACAATAATAACATCATACAAACAAAAGCACTTGAGTGAAATAACATCACAAAGCAACGATGAATAAATAATAATAACAATGCACTTATAGAGTAAAGAGTAAATTAGAAGACAACAGCAAAATAGTCATGTGAGCTTCCTTAAATCAGAACTCGTTTGGATAAAAATAGGCGGGGCCTTTTCAATTTTCCGCGCATAGATGCGACAGTCCTTTACCCAGACAAATTTATATTCCTTCAGTCTAGCTAATTCCCTTACCTCCTTGTATAATACTTTGTTTTCCCTGGTGAGGTGATGATTAACATAAATTTTACCGCTTCCAGATAATCCCAGGTCACAAGTCAACAGATTACGCTTTTTCCTAGCTGCCATCAGAAAAGAGTTTTTTATAATTCTATTAGAGAACTTAACAATAATCTTTGATGGCCCCCTCTCTTTTGGATCTCTACTCCAGGTCGCAACACGCTGTATACTCACGACTCCACTCGGTATGACATTTGCATCAACCCTAGATGACAGTGTCTGAAACAATGCGGAAAGATTCTCATCTTTAGACGCTGGTATTCCCGATATCTCGACATTATTCATCCTAGCATACTGCTCCCTTTCAACATTTTCACGCTTAAGACGTAACACATCCTTCTCCAACTCAGCAATTCTTCCTTCTAAGGAGTCATGATTCTTCAATTTGACATCCATCTCGCCAAGCTTTGCATTCAATGCTGCATTTTGGGCCTCCATAAACTCAGAGTGAGCCCTCAATTCCTGTAGCTCCTTGTACACAAGTTTGAAATCCTTCCTCAAGTTTAGAATCTCGCTCAATATCTTCTGCGTATCCTGAGGTGCGGCTACCACTAATGGAGCTGATACTTGCGGAGAACCGGAACCGGATGTCGGTGACTGAATCAACGATGCGGCAACGCCTTCAGGCTCCACCGGGGAACGAGGTCGGAGTGATCTCGGGTCTTCCAGCTTGCAAGAGGGACAGTGCCACTGGGCTCTGGACTTGCTGGACATCTTTTTCAATCCAGATATACTCGTCCCCAGGCATGTACAGTGGAACACATCAAGACACCTGGTGCACTTTAACGTCTTTGATGGACTTACCAAGGTCCTACACTGTTTACAGTTATTGGTCATTTCTGCTTATATGAAATATCTTTATTCTGAATTGATCTTGCTGCAGGCGGTAGAACACAAAATTGTTTAATATTTGTATGGATAAATTGTTATTCATTCACTTTTCATAAAAACCACACAAGATAGAAATATACCGTCGCGAACTTTTTTATAGAGAATTTTATTTCCTATTCAATGGATATAATTGTTTTTTTCTAAGTTCCTATTAAAGGAGGGCACTTCACAAAAATGTACTTTTTGGACTTATAACTCAGTATAACTTTTTAATTTCAAAAGATAAAGAAAAAAATAGAAATCAGGTTTTGATCAGTTTTTTAAGGCGGTTCGATTGACATATAGCACTATATTTTCACAAAATTTATGAAAATTTTCGTATACAGAAAAATTCGTTTTTCTCACTATGTGTTGAATTTTGCATATGGTCCTCGCGAGGAAATATACGCAATTTGATGTCCTCTACACAGCGATACAAAAATTATTTTTCGTGCAGGTTCGCTGGAAGCAGCGTTCACTAACGAAAGTTATTTTACGATATACTTTTTCACTATTCACTCCTTTCCTCTCAAACAAATTCTGTATCTTTCACTTATGTTCGAAATAATCACAACCACCGTATGCACTGGAAAAATCTCTTCAAGATGATATATAAAAACACCGATCAAGTAAACTTCTACCATCAAAAAATTAAAAACAGAAAAAAAAAACACAACGTAGAGAGTCAAACAATCGTCATTACGACATGACAGATGATGATTTGACACATAATGATGGTTGTTTATAAAGGTGTACCTATTTTTTTATGTCAAACTAACCTATAAGTACTTCTAGTGAAGACAATTATTTGTTTTACTTTTTCATGATTTGTTTTCTCGAAAACAGCCCTTATCGATATTCTTAAAACTTCTCTGTTAAATTTATAATTATGCTGTCCATGGTATTAAAACAAGGGTTAACTTGAGAAACTAAGATTTACTGTTTTCGCTGAAGCTTTCACCGTAAAATTCTCGTAAAACTTCCCTTAGGGCCACGCTAAAAAGTAAAGAAGTTAGGTAGAGGTACATATGTATGTAATGAATTATTATAAAGAAAACTAGCATTAAAAACATAAGAAAGGTGTAAACATTTTTTAAACTAATGTTGGCCCACTCAAAGTGAATTTAAATTCTTTCGACATAATATTTCCCTGAAAGCAAAGCTTGTGGTTTGAATTAGGAAGATTGTCGGCACTGGAGATCGAACCCACGACCTTCGTTGGTTATATTTGAGTATAATAATAGTGTTTGATACGGCACTACATAATATAATACAAGTTACATAAAAATGGGACGAAGAATGATGTTTTTTTGGTCGAAGTAAAAATGTATGTCGGTAAATTGAAAGAGGAACTACGTCCCAAGATAACGTTAATAGAAAATATGAGGTAGTTAGGTACTTACATACATAGGTGTGTGATTAATTTTTATTTAAGAATTTAGTATGAAATACCTATTTACAATATCCCTTGTGGATGAAATTCCAAAAAAGAAGAAAAAATACAATATGTATAGGTAGGTACCTATATAAGAGTCTGTTCATCAAGTCAAAGGTCGCTTAGTAAGATTGGCTTTTTGGTGAATCGCAGGGTAGGTACAATATTTTATTATTGCCTAAATTTTTTTGAACCATTTCTAAATCACACTGTTTATTGATCTTTCTGTAAATAGGTTTTTTATTTTGATAGCTGTCCATTGGCCAATTATCTGACTTATGGTTTGAAAATTGATTTAGGAAACAGGGGCGCAAAATTAATAACTTTTTTTGTTTTTTTTTAAGAAGTTAGGTAGTGAAAGTTCATTATAATAATATGTTTCACGATGTTGGGACGAAATCTTCACTGTCCGTATGCTATAGGCACTTACTCCGGGAATCATTAGATCTCAGGCTGCTGAATGATGGCCTTCCTTGATGATGTTATACACCACAGTGGATGATGGCCTTCCACTGCTGGATGATGGCCTTCCACTGCTGATGGATGATAGCCTTCCTTGCATATTTTGTCCAGACATTACCCGTATTCGAAGTTTTATCGGAAAGTAGTCACGGAAGTAAAGTGATTATTACACGATACATTTTGTATGGAAAACCTGTATAGCGCCGCCACAAGGATATTTCTCGAAATAAAAGCGATTCTCGCTTTCGATACGTATAAACGTTTCCCATACAAAATGTATCGTGGTACTCCCTTTACTTCCGTGACTACCTTCCGATAAAACTTAGAATACGGGTATTTGCGAGGGGTAGTTGACAAGGCCACGCTTGTCAAGCGAGTTAGCGATCCTTTCATGTTGGCCGCTTTCAAGCTGTGGACGGCCAGGGTTTCTAATTGTAGTCCTAGGGCGCCAGCACAGGAGGCGTTTTGTCCATTTATCCTCCAAATACGCTCTATACAATACGTGTATAGAGACCGTAGATTCTTACGTCTATCTGGGACTCGGGAAAATGATGCTGGGTAGAGCTATAATCGATCAAACCGCAGAAATAGACCGAAGAGCTGGCTTGGGATGGGCTGCTTTCAAAAATGTGGGTCACATATTGAAGGATCCTAAAATCCCCATCAACCTCAAACGGAAGGTTTATAATGGTTGTGTCTTACCAGTACTTACTTATGGGTTCGAAACCATCACAATAACCCAAAGAAGTGCTGGGTAGCTCAACGAGCAATAGAACGAGCGATGCTGGGTATAAGTCTTAGGGACAGAATTAGAAATACCATAATACTAAATGATGGTCTATATTTATTTTGTACCCAGTATAAGGGAAGCGTGGCACGAGATTTGGTGTTTTAAATTATCACAACTAAGCACCTACCCCAGACTGGTGGAATTGGTATTGACTCAATACAAATATGTAACAACTAATGACTCTAACAATTCATTACTGATGTTCGATTTTTAAATAGAACAAACCACTACGGGATTACGACCGTCTTCTACTATAATTTCGAAGGCTGGTTTAGCCATAACAAGAGCTAGACCAGGAGTGTCGGACATTGTCGAACGAGTGGCAGCGTTAAAATGGCGATGGGCCGGTCATGTCGCTCGTTTGGAGGATAAACGAACAAAACCTACCTTATCACAGTTCTAACAAAACTCCAAGAACCGAAAATGATGTTTTATACGTTTAAGTAAAAATTATTATACTACTTGATTTGTTTGCGAGGCGATGTGTTAGAATGATATCCCACTCAAATACTTGACCGGATTGTCATATCGTTTGACAGCTACGCACTAAACCGGCCCACTAAACTTTTTATAGGACATTGAAACAAGCTGCTAACTAACGAGGATTTATTACATTCAAGGATTTATTTGCACAGTGTACACATATTATGTTTGTTGAACTGGGTGTCACCGGCCTAAAACCGTGTTATAATTTTTTGTAAAGCTCCGTTAGAACGGTGTAAACGTAAAGGTTTGTCAGAACTAATTTATAATGCCATTGTATAAGAAAGTCGGGTTAGTGCGAACACTTTTTGGTTTGCTGCTTGGTTTATTGGATTCTTCTCCGCTCTGGATAACAGAATAAGTATTAAAAGTTTGGCAAATGGACAGCAAATAATATTAAATAATCTCTGAGGCTTTCACGGCCGGTGTTATGACAATTTGACACTTTGTTTTCCGGGCTGTTTGGCCGTGGTCTTGTAGACGATGTTCTGCTAAGTGACGACAGTCAGTCGTCAGTTCAAAGCGAAGAGCGAAGGAGTAACCATGATTCCCACAGGCCCACTATAGGAATCGAAACGTTGGGCCGATCGCCTACAAGACCACGGCCAAATAGCCCTGAAAACATTGTTATAATTTTATTAAAGTTAGTATGGAACAGATTTATTGACAACTTTGCCATCTGTGAAAAATTCCATAACAATAACACATTTTTTTCTGTTTGAATCTCAGAAACTATACGGGGTGACTGGCAATTTGACCTTGAAAGGGCTTATACTAGAGCTCATTTGCAATAATTTTGTTCTCATAAAGTAGTGTCTACCGATGCAAGTGGTTTATAGTTATTTTTTTAATTTTTACCTTTGACTCCAAACTAAAAATTGTGGAAATAGTAAGTACCTACTTCACTTGGGAAACTAAAAATGTGTTTCATATTTTCTCTAATACCTGATGAATGAGAGACTGTTTTAAATTTTAAAAAACCAACGAAAAGACTTCAAAAACCTCAGATATACGAGTAGCTAGAACGTTTATGAATCAGCGGTTTTTTTTTCTTTGTTAATTTCGATTTTTCGAAGTGAGTTACTCTTAACGTAATACTGTATACCTACTTGACGTGAAACTACACATAAAACTTTCCCAACTAATAAGCTTTCCAAAATGGTACAAATGTAGATTTGGATGATACACCAATGCTGGAAAACCTAGGTTTCATATTATTTCTCTCTCAAAGATATAATATGAAATATTACATATTATTTGCTATCCATTTTTAAAACTTTTAATACTTATTCTGTTATCCGGAGCGGAGAAGAATCCAATAAACCAAGCATCATAAAAATCTGTGTAGCCGATCTCGAATTATAAGTGTTCGCACTAACCCGAATTCGTCATATAAATTTATAATCTTCTCCAAGTAGCACAAAAGGTTCTTTAAAGGCATCAAGGGCGGATCCAGCTTTGGCGCCAGGGGGGGTCACATATAAAAAAAGGTCATTTCCTAAATTTGATATATTATGGAACTTTCGATCCAGGGGGGGTCATGACCCACAAGAATTTATAATTATAATAGAAAAGTACGTATTTTATTAATAAATGTAAGTACTGTTCTTAAAAATATAAGGCCTGGACCCAGCTTAGGGGGGGTCATGACCCCCCTAACCCCCCCTGGATCCGCTTTTGAAAGGCATATCGGCAAATGTAAATTGACTATTGAAGGCTACATGAATTAGCGAGTTAGTTAATTCAGGGATGTTTCAATTCAAGCTGATTTTAAGTGTAGCAATACATTCTCATCATATTAACATTTCTTCTTGATTTTGTATTACAATAATAATAATTAGGTATTATTATATCGTCCACACACGTGTTTTCATGCTAGTTGACCCGGCGAACTTCACACCGCCTCGGAATGAATAATATTCTACAAATTAATAAAGCTTGAACAAAATTCAGCTTTTTAACTGAGAGCGTTCTCTGATAAAAAATAATGAAATACACATTGCAGCTCCTTGAAATTGCTTATTTTCTTGAGTCTCTTTTGGTGAATAATGCCAAACAATAATTATACAGATTTTGCTTCATTTTCAAATACACGAGGAAACTTTTCAAGAACACAAAAAATATCGATATCATTTCTCGAGATATCATCAAAACATCCTCTCATACAAATTGTGTGCATGGGAAAAAAATATCTTCATATTATATTTTGACTATTTGTTTAGTGTTTTAATAATCATTCTGTAGTCAAGTAGTCATAAAAGTCGCTCTAGCCTTAGATACTTGTATTTAATTATTGTACTTACATGAATGGTGTTAACTTACCCGACATTTTTTTTATAAATAAGATTAGTATTA
Source organism: Mystacides longicornis (assembly GCA_963576905.1). NCBI lineage: Eukaryota > Metazoa > Arthropoda > Insecta > Trichoptera > Leptoceridae > Mystacides > Mystacides longicornis. Next base: position 10,599,984 of record OY756423.1, read on the forward strand.
TAACATAATAATAATATAACACTTTTCTATACAAAGGTGTCAGTATAGCCGGCGGAACTTATTGCCTGAGGCAATTTTTTCCAGTCAACCGGTCTCGTCCAATCTGAGACAGGCCAACTCCTGGTAGAATTTCAAGTGAAAAAATACTTAGAAAAACTCTGACTCGACCGGGAATCGAACCCGGGACATCGGATCTGAAGTCCACGCTAGTACAACTAGGCTACCGAGGTCGGTACAGAGCATAATATAACGTCGGAACATAATACGCCCGATTCTGTTTGAATTTAAGTGCGCACTAACTAATATAAGAACGTTCCAATTTTAGTCAGTGCACATCGGTATTCTATAAAAATTAAGAGCGTTCTTAATGTGACTAATATTGAAATTAGTTCATTTTGGTATTCTACAACACTATTTAAGTCGATTTTAGTGCGTTCTTATGTCAAAACGTTCTTAATTTTAGTGCACACCTAATTGTATGCGACTTAAAATATATCTGATGATATTTTTATAATAAAAGTATTATTTTAACCTAATAAGTTTAAAAAAAGTGTTAAATATCTTTATTAAGGTAAATAAAATCATAAAATTGATTATTTGCGCGTGTTTCATTATGCCGAAATCGAAAATTGGAGGTTAGATCAAAATCACTACTTTCATAAAATACTCTTGCGTATATTACAACACGAGATTTGCACTAAAAATAATTATACTTATTTATTTCAAAAGGAAATCTAAGAGTTGGTCTGATAAAAAGGCTAATTTGATATGCCTCTAACCCATTTGGTCACTGCTTTGACACTCGTATTATTTTTAATAAACAAACATGACCAATTGCGCATGCGCGATATAGACCATAGACAATTATAATTCATATTTTTGTTTATGGTGAACTAATTTAAGCCATTTTAGTTTTTAGAACACATCGCTTTATAGAATACGAATTTTAATCCATATGACCTTAATTCTTAAATTTTGGAACGTTCTTATTTTAGGTCGAACAAATCCAGAATAGGGGATAATATAAACATTAAAAATAACTACATTTTGATGTCAGATATAGCGTTTGTCAAAAAATTATGTAGACGAATCCATATAATTATGATAATGTATTGACAAGTCGGATTTGAGTTCGTATTATTTTGGCACCGCTCGCCATATATAGGCGGTTATGAAATGTGTTGGGTACCAATCTAACCTATAAAAATATAACAATGGTGTCGTAAATCTGTAGAAAATAAAAGGCTGCCCCATATATCGCGCAGTTCTGCCAAGCCATCGAACTGTGCTCTGTGAGTCATCGCTCTATGAAATCTTCGGTAACAGAGTATATACATACATTACGTTTAATATAGACGTGTACTTAAATAATATAGAATAACGTAGGTATAATAATATCATCTTGTATCAGATACATAATATTTTGCATATATGAAAACTTAAGTATCTTTTTTTTTAGAAAAAATAAATAAATTCCAATTACGCCGTGTCCCGTAAGTGGTAGGCAAAGAGAACGGACCTCCACTCTTTCCTATCCAAGAACACTTACTTCGCCTCTTCCGCCGACATACCATTTCTCATACAACCTCTCCTATTTCTGTTGCTTCTGTCTTAGCCGTAGGTACTTGGGGACGGAATCGATGTGTCGGTACACATCATTCTGGGTCGGCCACGCTTTCTTACACCTTTCCTTTCAGTCTTATGAGTTCTCTTTGTCATTCGTTTTCATCTTTTCTTTCAACATGCCATCTCAACTTATTGACTATCATCTTTGGTACAACACGTGAGGCTATCGACTGAAAGTTAAATAGAATGATAGAATATTATTTACATCAGAGGCAACAAAGGTCCCCACGCCCATAGTAAAAATTCTCCTTCTAATGACATTTACACAGAGCATAAGCCAAATTCGGTACATTTTACTAGCAAAAAATCAACATATGGTTCAATAAGACAATATTATTTACTATCAAAAATGCACAAATGATTAAATCGTTATCTCAAAATGACAATTGTGGGTGGAAGTGTCCAGACAATAATAATTGTGCGAATTAATATCATCAATTAATAAATTGTCTTCCGCTCGGGTTAAGAACAAAGACAAAGACAGACAGTAATGTCCCTTACAGCTTTGGGCAGGTCAATAACACATCAACATGTTTAACTTTTGAGAACTTTTACAGTTTCATTGCAATAAAAATAACAAAAATGTACCTATTTTGTGAGCAATGGAGCAGGATTCAATATTTGGAGCATAAATTTATCATTTTATCAACGATTTAGGATGGTGAAAACAAACCGTTTGGAAGACAGCAGAAATTATTCATGTCTGTTGTTATGGTCTATGATCAAAAGAGATGAGATGCGTCAACATCATATTTTATAAGATCTATCACAACTATGTACGGAGAATGGGCATTATTGATTCGCACATAATAAATCCTAAACTAACCTATATAAAGTTGGGGGATCCTTGTAGATATTATAACGAGGAAACAGCATGCGTATGCGTAATCCCGTTATCTTAGACGGCTTTCTATCAGACTACTTTGTATTTTTATTGAGTAAATACGCCTCACCGTAATACAAATAAAAGAAGAATTTATGTTGTAAACAACTTTAGATCTGTGTAAAGGAAAATAAATATTGGGCCAGTAGCCTCACATGAAATTAGTGGGGAATCGGGAGAGGGGACTCTTCTCCTTATGTACAAACTGCCAGTAATAAACTATTATTATTTATTTATTTCAATTATAAATATTATTTTTAAATGTTGGCTATATGTGTCTACACTCACTAACAACATATTGGATTTTGTCAGTAGGTACTGATCCTTTTAATACAGAAGTGAATCTGTCATAAAATGCAAAAAATGTCACCAATAAAATAGGTACCTATCTTTGGATCTACTAGCATAACTTTCGAGGAAATCACTAAGGCATCCTAAATATTTGAAAGCGACAACATCAGTGTCTTTGTCAAAATGAAAAACCACTAGTATAAGTTTTCGATGATCGAATATCGAAACGATCATCGAAAGAGTTTCGAAAAATTTCCATACAAAAATGATTGAAAGATTCGATCGTTTGATTTTGGAACACTATTTGCACACTAATAAGCGCTTATTAGCGTGCAATTAGCTTTCGATTAAACTCGTACTAGCCCCACAGGTAACAGCGGTAATATTGTGCATTTCCCAAGCCTCAAGTCAACAAAACCTCCTTTATAAAGATGACTCCCAAGCACGGTGAACCACTGCCTGCTGCCTTGTAGATATATCAGTAAAGCCGCTTCAACGATATAGGTTTGGTTTGGACCGCATTGAACCGAATCCGTACAGGGCATGGCAGATGCGCGATTTTTTCCAAAAGTGTGGCTGGCTGGATTCACCTGGATCCTGGATGTGACCCGTGGCAATATTAAGGCATAGGCAGACCATCACATTATCATCTTAGGAAATAGGGTGATATTGCTGATTTCTTCATTCTCAACGAACAAGCGGCTAAATTTATTTTAAACATTGACTTAAACCTTTGACAATCGAAATTATCTGTGCCACATAGCTTTGTTTTCGATCGTATTGAAGATATCAATAATACATACCTACATACATTCTCACTTTAAGGCTGCCCGCACACCGCAAGCCAGGAGGAGGAGAACAATCCGCAGCAAACCCGACCCCCTAGCTTGATTGAAGCAATCAAACCAAAAATCCGGCCCCGGACAAATCAAGCCCGCCGCGAATCCCCCCCAAACTACCTAACAATGCGGGAGGCCTAAGCCCCACTCAGGAGCATAGGGAGGCATCAAGAGCTCTCCATTGCGCTCGAAGGCGTCCGAGGCTTATTGTGCCTTTTCTGACCAGTTGAGATTATTTAAGGACGTGAGGTGGTCAACCTCATGGCCCGATCTGATTTTTCGATTTCCAGCCTCTTACAGGATGCTCGAAAAACCAGCAAAAAGAGCAGAGGTGCTATTCTTAGCCGGCAACCCTACGGCACGATATCAATAATAATAATTATAAATATACAGATGTAAATATTGTAACACTGAGTATATATACAAACAATTACAGTGGGTATAAATACTGTCATTTTTTGTATATTAGGTATACTCATTTAAGATTTTAATAGAAAAAATATACCTACCTATAAATTAACCAAATACGCCCCTGCAAACATATAGGTTGGTTGGTTGGTTGGTCGTTGTAGGTATAATTATTTTTTGTTGTTTTTATCGTAAAAAGAAAAAAAGATTGGCGCCATCACAGACTTTCTCAAATTATACCTTATAGGTATTAGACAGAAAATATTGTTGTTATATCGATAAAAAAATGTTTTAAAACTGAGAAGTTCAGACAGGTATAGAGGTAGGTATGCAGATAAGAACTTCAAAAAACAAATCATAAAAATACCTTGAACGAAAACGCTAAAAAATGTTAGAACTAGGTACCCACCTAATAATTAAAAATTTCAAAAAAAAAATATACACCTATCACGATGCTTAGCTGGTGGAGTTTTGGGTAATTTTTGTTTCGAAATGCTCGTATAAGCTCAGGCTATTTTTTAATGTTGAGAAAATATGGAAATTTGCATGGAAAAGAGTAAAATAGTTTTTCAATACATTAATCATCACAAACTTATAATCTATAATATAAAAGAAAGTCGGGTTAGTGCGAACACGTATAACTCGAGATCGGCTGAACAGATTTTTATGATGTTTGATTTATTGGATTCTTCTCCGCACCGGATAACAGAATAATTATTAAAAACTCCAAAAATGGATAGCATATAATATTAAATATAATATTATGAATGTTAGTATGGAACGAATTACGATACAACAACGCCATCTGTGAAAAATTATATAGAAAAACAATTAAAAATATTGGCACGTTGATTTTTTATGGATTTTTTTTCGACTGTTAGTTGTTTGATAGTTGGTGCGATTGACAGAATTCGTATGGAAAATAATATGTGGTTTAAAATAGGCCGGTCGGAATGACATAGTGGTTAAAAGTCATCATTCTTTTAAATTCTTATTCAATATTCATAGTTAGATCACAAGACATCGTATGTCGGGAAAGGTAGTAAAAAATAAAACACATTTTACCTAGGTGGTTTTTCTCCTTCTGCATTTTCAAATGTATCTTTTAATCAACTAACATGATGAACTTTTTATTGCAAATATTACCTACAATTTGATCGGCTCACTTATGAAAGTTATTAAAAAAGTTAAATAGCTATAATAATTCTGAAAGCTTAGAGTTTAGCCAATCGGGAAGTTGGTAGAAATGTGATTTGAATGGAACCTAGTCAATGGTACCTAGTACCTACCTTATAAATGTCAGGAATCTATGGAAGAAGCAGCAACATTCGACAGTATTGACAGCTATGGGATGTGTGTGAGATATTTACCAAAACTTTCAGTCCGTAATCTCAAATCAACAATGATCATACTTCATCACTTCACACAATATACAACTTCGGTCAGTTTTGAGGGAGACGTTCGCGGTGTGGACGCATATGTGGTGCCGGGTGCGTTTAGTCGGTTAATATACCTAGTATCGCGGGAACATTTTCGTGTAATCGAAACGTACAAAATAATAATTTTAGGGAATATTATTTGTGAAGGATTGAAGTTTGATGTCACACAATATAAGAATAAGGTAAAATATATATTTATTTTTTTATCATTGGGTGTCATTTTTTTATCATTTATCGTTTTTTTATCATTCACTATATGGAAGTACTTTTTTAAATTTAAACATTGTGATAAAATTTAAATTAAAAAAATCTAAATAGGTTTTTTTTTCTAAATTAATCCTGTTAAGATTATCAGCGAGTAGCTATTTTTGAAACATGTCAGGTTATGTGAAAATGTAAAAAAAATTTTTTAATGAATTTCCACCAAGAAGATCTGTTATCTTTAAAATCTTCGTCAATTAATAAAACCATAATTTGGTTTAATATATAAGAATTTTGTTGTTTTGTAAGGATTTTTATATTGATTATTTTTTATTATAAAGGTTGTATTAAATAAATAGTGTTTTTGGCACAAAACATCCTAATGGATGAATTGCCAAAAAGGTTATAAAAAAAAAAAAAAAAAATCATTAACAACTTTTGATTTTCATTATGATTTTATATTTATTTTTTTAAGTTAATAATTAATACAAAAATATCAAAATAAACATATTGTGATTGTGGTTATTGACTTGTTCAATTATTATTTTATATGATTTTATGTTCAGTTTAATAAAAACATCTCACTATTTACAAAATGTGATCCAAAATCATAGAAAAAATTAAACACAATTATACCTATAAAGAACCAACGGTTATCAGGTTTAAATTAGATTTTTTATTTCATTTTATAGTTAATTGTGCTATTATTCATTTTCATTCTTAATTAAACCAGTAGGAAATAAAGTAAGCTAATATCAATTATTTTTTACGTCATGATTTCGGTATTTTTTAGTTTCATTAATTTGTTATTTGCCTCCAGTTTTGTGAAACCTTTCTCAGATTGGACGGGACTGGTTGACACTTGCAAAAAATTATAATAAATAGATAATTTATTAACGTTTTTATCGTTCGGTAATTTTTTAATGGGAGGAGGTCATAAACATAGCGCAAAATCGAGTGCAATGGAGAGCTGTTGTTGCCTCCCTATGCTCCTGAATGGGGTGTTAAAAGGAGAATAATTGATGATTGATTGATTGAATTTTAGAATGAATGTAGGAAAAAATATCGATATAACATAGCTTTCAATTAAAGAACATGACATGTTCTTTGAACAACATTGTAATTGTTAAGTAGGTAGGTACGTATAAAAAGCAAACAGAACGAATAACAGTAGGTAAGTATAGAAATAAATGAGGTGGTTAGTAGGCCAGTGGTATAAATCGGCGACTTTTGTACGTACAGCGTATACGAACCTACTTTCGTAGGTTCGTATCCCGGCCGTGCCGACCATTTCCTCTCTCACGACACAAGCATTTGCTTAGTGTGAAAGATGTTGAATGTGTATTTGTGTTCACTTCGAGTGAGCCCAGATTCATTTAAAAAAATGATAATAAGTGGTGTTAATATTGTAACATTCGCATTCACACCCAGTTGTAACGTGTCGAGTAATAAAAGCGATTCATTATTAGGATTGTCGTTAAAGAAATAAACTTTATGATTCGTAAAGCGAAATTATTGAATTGGTTCATTAATTTTTACATTATGAACACTTAAACGAAAGTACCTAACTACTTACTTCTATATTTTATTCCTGGAGAGAATAAAAAGCATACGAATTTTAAACTGTTTTGTGCAATTAATAGCTGGTCACACCCGCTCATTACACACCCATTATAAGCTGCATACACATAAAGATAAATCTTTACGATAATCGTTCCAAATTATCGGTCGATAAATTGGTACAATTTATCGTTAAGATATATCGGTCGTTTGACACTAATTTTCGTACAAATTTTTTTTTCAAACGATTTCTCGTAACAAAATTATCGTTCAGTAAATTTGGTACGTGTGTGCTGGACGAACGATTTATCTTTAAAATTCAAAAGATAATCGCACGATCGCTGATCTTTCGGAATTTCATAAAATTTGAACGATAATGATGACGTTTGAATCAGTTCGATATACGAGGGTGGTCCGATAAGTACTTAGCCTCACCACCTGAAGGCGCCACTATCGCAACAAAAAATTCCTATCGTGTAGTACGTTCTCGTAGACCACAACTGTCAAAATTTCAGCCGATTCGTACACGTAGTTTTGTTTTTACCGCTTGTGGAAGTCGGTGTGTCCGTAGATTTTAGAAAAATGGAAAAAGAACAATATCGTTCGGTGATTCGGTTCTTGTTTTTGGAAGGGAAGTCACGCAGCGAAATCAAAGAGCGTTTGGATGCTGCATACGGTGACTCTTCTCCTTCGATGGCGACTGTTAGAAATTGGTTTAACGAGTTTCAACGTGGTCGCACGTCAGTTTTTGATGAACCACGCCCAGGTGCCCCGAAAATGGCTACCACGGAGGAAAACATGACAAAAATACACGATATGGTATTGGCAGACCGCCGATTGAAGGTGCGCGAGATAGCTGAGATAGTATGCATCTCCAAAGACCGGGTGGGTCATATCTTACATGAAATTTTGGGTATGAGAAAGCTGTCGGCGCGATGGGTGCCGCGTTTGCTCACTCCGGACAACAAGCGCAACCGTGAGATCACTTCGGAACAATGTTTGACGTTGTTTAAGCGCAATCCCAAAGAGATTTTGCGCCGTTTTGTGACCGTCGACGAAACATGGGTCCACTGGTACACACCAGAGACCATGGAACAGTCGAAACAGTGGACGTTACCCGGCGAACGTGCTCCGAAAAAGGCGAAGACTGTCCTATCGGCCGGAAAGGTGATGGCCACCGTTTTCTGGGATTCACAAGGTGTGATCCACATTGACTACCTAGAGAAGGGCAAAACGGTTACAGGGCTGTACTATGCAGAATTATTGAGTCGATTCAATGCCGAATTGGAGAAAAAACGGCCCCATTTGGCGAAGAAAAAAGTGCTCTACCATCACAACGCACAGGCTCACACTTCCGCTGTCGCCACGGCTAAATTGGTCGAATTGGGCTACGAACTGCTGCCCCATCCACCGTATTCTCCAGATTTGGCCCCGTGTGACTTCTTTTTATTTCCAAACATGAAAAAGTCACTCGCCGGGCAGAAATTTCAGTCAAACGAGGAGGTCATCGCCGCCACGGAGGCATACTTTGCAGACCTCAAGAAATCTAATTTTCAGACGGGTTAAAGAAGTTGGAGCATCGCTGGGTCAAGTGTATCGAGCTAAAAGGAGACTATGTAGAAAAATAAATCACCAAATTTCCAAAAAATTTCGTTTTTCTTATGTAGGCTAACTACTTATCGGACCACCCTCGTATGTCAGTTCGATGTAAACATCATCATAGCATAGCTCTCACTGTTTTTACTCCTGAACTTTTGACGTTAATTTTATTATGAACATAGACGTATGTAACAGTAATCTTGGTTACCTGCTTTCCCTTGGGATAATGGGCAATCATAAAACGGTTTAGAAGAATAAAAAGTCGAACATAGTGGGTGAAAACGTGGTTTTTATATGAAAAACATATCAAATTTATATGCAGATTGGTAAATGAGCATGTTATGGATTGATTTGATAACCTTTTAGTATTTTATTAACCATTTAAATAATAATCCATTTAAAAAGTTGCCTATTTTCTCATACAAACTTTTCCTAGCTTGGAGTGATATTTTATTTTTTGTTTCTTAAATTGGTGTTTTTGTTTGGAAAACGAAGATATTGCTAGTCATGGTCATTTATTTGGTCAATTTGGATAGATTAGGTGATTTGAAAACATCCTAGAATGATAGCACTACGATTTGAATTGGTTAGGTTAAGGTTGGAACGTAGTTATAAAGGGGGGTTTGGGGGGGGGGGGGGTTGAACCCCTCATACCTTCGAACACCTCCCCGAGTGATAACACTATGTTAGGTTTAAACATATTCATTTAGAAGGGTTTTGTCAATAATCGAAGAAGCCCTCGAACTTAATAATTACCAAGATCTGCATCACATCCAGCTTTTGAAAGTGATACAAGCAGATGATCCTAATGATTTAAAGAACTACTTGCGCATGGATGAAAAATACTTACTTATTGTCTTTAGTGAAAGGTGCCTTGACTTAAAAGGAATGTCGTCCGGATATTTTGAATTTTTTGTTTAACGAAATTATTATCAGCCTTATTGTTGGTTAGGCCAAATTTTAAGGCCTTATAGGCTTTTATTGGTATATTCCGGTGATGCAAGTTTCCATGAAGGTTTCCATGTTCCATGTTTCCACGATGAAACCTTCAATTAATTCTTTTTGAGACATTTTAAGATCGTGATAAAAAATACTTCTTAACAATCAAGAAAATATAATATCTTTAATGAAGAAAAATTCACATATTTTCTAGACAGATAAGAATTAAACAGAAGTCATAGCATTATTAAAGAATAAGAAGAGGTGGTTGGTAGACCAGTGGTATCAGTCGACGGCTTTCGTACTTACAGCGTCGTCGTGGGTTCGAATCCCGGTGCCGACCATTTGAAACACATTCACAACACAAGCTTTGCTTTATGTGAAAGATGTCGAAAGTGTATTTGTGTTAACTTTTGGTGAGCTCAGTTCTTTAAAAAAATTTTTTTTTTTTTATAAATAGACAAAAATAAATTATACATTAATAGGTTCTTAAAAAGAGGTGAGGGATCTGGGAGTGATTTTTGATAGTCGGCTGTCTTTTGTTAGTCATGTGACGGATGTGTCCTGCAGAGCCATGAAGTCACTGGGTTTCATGTTCAGAACAGTATCGGGTTTCAAAAATGTAAATACACTGAAATTATTATTCATAACCACCGTGCGTAGCATACTAGAGTATAATTCCCCAATTTGGACCCCTGTTTCACAATTCACAAGAAAAACCTAGAAAAAGTCCAGAAAAAATTCCTGAGATATGTTAATTTCATTCTGAATATTCCCAGAGCCGACCTTAACTACGATTTTTTGTATGCACTTACCCAATTAGAAAAGCTCGAAGACAGAAGAATCCAAAGCGATTTAATTTTTCTATTTAAAATAATAAATGGTCTGTGTGACAGCCCTAACTTGGTCGCCGAGGTGGGACTCCGTGTCGGCAATCGAAGTACTAGGAACAATAACACATTTCATACAGACAATTCTTTTAATACAACCTACCTTCGTAACACTGTTGTCCCCCGTTTGCACTATTTAGGCAACCAATACCTCGCCGACATAGATATCTTCTGATTCACGACGAGTTGATGTGAGGGATTTATTCAGATGTGTTATTCAAAATATTGTTAAGTCATTGTTTGAAAATTTGGGAACGCGATGGTAAAGAGTTTGAAAACCAGTTGCTTCTTTGTTTATGACAGATTAGAAGGTTTGGTATTTTTACATATTGAATGGATATACGGGGAAACCATTTTTAGAAAAAATGTTATTTAAAGGGATTAGTAGAGAAGGCAAGGCTTCTTTGTTTTGAGATAGTATATTTGGCCCTCGATAGGACAAATAGTTTTTTTGAAGTTTAGTCTAGATCCACGCTCCGATGGGAGACGTTCTTAAATTTTGTGTTGAAGTGTTTGAGTAATTTTTAATATCCTTCGCATATTTCAATTGTACATATTATGTACCTACCGGGGTGTGTCCGAGTGTGTTGTTATTAATACGGGATTTGCGTGCGACTTGATTGATGTGTATCTTTGGAGGTTGAAATATCACATTTGATAAATTCGCGTTTCACTTAGAATCTTCGGTTTTGGATTAAGCCTTCTGTTTAATTATTATAATATATTATTTATTGTTTGACTGGGCTAACCATAGAGGGAGGATGCGTGGCGGATCGTTAGATTGGACAGCCCCGTGGTAATTCAACTTCCAACTATGAATGTGACGTGTTTATTTTCGTTTTGTGCTTTTTTGCTAAATATTTGAAGGTAGGCAGAATTTTGGGTGAGTGACCAGATTTTTTTTGATATTAGAATTTGTATGGACACAGAGAGATGTTTTCTTGTGTGGTATTTTGTTTGTTGCTTGGTTGCCCCGCCAAGCATGCTTATGAGCGAATTGCTCGATTGGTTTTAGCTGAGAGATATATGGCCGATGCGTTACGGCATTGTTTTGAATATTTGTGATCTCTGTGTGCCATTGGGCTTATTGTATTGCAGCATGTACCTCCCTGTATTGTTTTCACACGTCACATGTCAAGCACACGTCGCGAATTGTTATCTGTCATTCGCGGGTTACCCCATTGTCCGATACCAGTGGTGTGACCTATCTTAAATGTTTATTTTTGAATCCGGTTAGGAATTTCATATTTAGAACCTTCTAGTAAGCTTAGTGTAGAATTTTCATTTGTAAAAGTAGGTACATCCCCGAGAGAGTAATTTTGTTATGAATATCCGGTCGCGATATTATGATATTCTGAGCTTGTTATTGCCCGCGCATAAGATAGATTAGGTATTATACACGCGCCGTTGTAAATCTATTAAGGTTAAAGTTACGGAGTCCTTGTAAGAATAATTAGTATGTCAGGAGGGCTGTGGACTGAAGATATGCCTCACATGACTCTCCGAGAGAATGGGCTGTGGCTGATTTGGACGCTTTTCAGCTCAGTTCATGAGGTTCACTGGCGAAAAGGTCGCGGGCCAAGACCGAAGCAGTTGAGCGATTTGGAACTCTAATGAGGAAAACTTGCGGTTTAATGACAGCCCGTATGTAATTTGACTAGAAGGTTGATTTGTTCGTTTATAAAGTAATTGAACGTTTATTTTGATATTGAGATCGATAATAATTAAATGCACGCGAGATAGACATTAAAATTATTGTTAATAGGCAGGATCGTTTTGACTGCAGCTAGTCGTGGCATAATTTTCGCGTAGTAAAATCCTGTCCTATTTTGAGTCTCTGCCGGAAGTAAGTTTAGGTATTTAGAGTCAAGAGTTACATAGTCAAAAGATAGCTTTCATCCCCTGTAGTCTGTACACCATCAGGAACCTTTTTCAGTTGTATATATACACTATATCTGATAGCCGAATTTCGGCCCCTTTTTGGTGCCTGTTCGAGGCGTGAGGTCGCATCGAAATTGGGCCAGTCTCGGACCTTCGGAGTTTTATTTTTGCCTGAATTTTGGCAAGAAGGTTCGTTTGACATGGAAGGCCCTCTTTCGGTGGCTAATTCCTCCCATGGACCTCGATCATGCTTATCAGAGTTCATCGAAAATCAATTCATCGAATGATCAATTCATCGAAAATCAATTCATCGAAAATCAATTCATCGAAAATCAATTCATCGAAAATCAATTCATCGAAAATCAATTCATCGAAAACGAGTTCATCGAAAATCAATTCATCGAATGATCAATTCATCGAATGATCAATTCATCGAAAACCATTATTTTGAAGATATTTTAGAGAAATTGTTTATGACCTAATAATAAGGTAAAGCTTCAGTTTGGTCACTCCTATAAATTAAAGATGGCGGCGATTTTGACATACGTTGGAGTATTTTTTTTGTAATATCTTTATTAGTGCCTCATATAATGGCCGAAAACAGCGTCTGTACCCCTCGCCCCCCCTCAAAGATGTTGGCAGATCTTGTCACGTTCGTCCGTCCGTCCGTCTGTGTGTCTGTCTCGTCCGTTTGTTAGTTTATTTATTTATTTGTTTGTTCGTTTGTTTGTTTGTTTATTTATATATATTATTTATTTATTTATGTATTTAGTTATTTATCTATCTATCTATCTGTCCGTCTGTCCGTCCGTCTGTCTTTCTGTCCGCCCGTCCGTCTGTCTGTCCGTCCGTCCGTCCGTCTGTCTGTCCGTCCGTCCGTCTGTCTGTCCGTCCGTCCGTCCGTCCGTCTGTCTGTCCGTCCGTCCGTCTGTCTGTCCGTCCGTCTGTCTGTCCGTCCGTCCGTCTGTCTGTCCGTCCGTCTGTCTGTCTGTCTGTCCGTCCGCCTGTCTGTCTGTCTGTCCGTCTGTCTATCCGCCCGTCTGTCTGTCCGTCCGTCCGTCTGTCCGTCCGTCTGTCTGTCTGTCCGTCCGTCTGTCTATCCGCCCGTCTGTCTGTCCGTCCGTCTGTCTGTCCGTCCGTCTTGTCTGTCTGTCACCCGTCTGTCTGTCTGTCCGTCCGTCTGTCTGTCTGTCCGTCCGTCTGTTTGTCCGCCCGTCTGTCTATATAATTAATTATCGACGACAAATACTAAAATACGCTTTTCGATACAAAAAAAACAAAGAAAAGTGATAGATAAAAATAAATATCGCATACTTTGAAAGTGTGTGATATTATTTTATCGCACGATATGAAAATAGGCCCATTTTCTAAATTGATGTCCAAATATTTCAACACATGAGTTTGGTTGTCAAAAAGACTAGTCTCTCAAATATGTTCAAAATATTTATTTTCGATGAATTGGTCATTCGATGAATTGATCATTCGATGAATTGATTTTCGATGAATTGATTTTCGATGAATTGATTTTCGATGAATTGATTTTCTATGAATTGATTTTCGATGAATTGATTTTCGATGAACTCGTCGGTTACCATATCTTCTGTACTAGCTTACCATCCTTCAAACATAAACTCAAACTCAGTTTCGCGGAATGATGCGTGTAAAAGTTGATGAATGATACATTTTATTATCTATTTTAATTGATTTACTATTTTATTTTATTAATTTTTTTTTTCACATAGTAGTAGCGGTCTTACTCATTTTGGCCAACTTAATACATCTTAATTAGTTTTAACTGATTTCAATTCATTTTATTTAAATTATTATTTCACTTTATTTAATTTCAATTTAATTTTTGTTTAAACCATTTTTGTGATCTTATTATTCCTATTTTATGTGTGTGTTAGTGTGTATTTTACTCAAAGAAATGTTCAAATTAAAATATTTTTTACTAATTGTTATTATAATATTATTATTGTTTCTCTTTTTTATAGTCTGCTGCATATATTATTATTTTATTCGATCATAACACATCATATATAATTTTTAATGCTTTTATCTACACATCATAACCTAATACATCTTAATTAGTTTTAACTGATTTCAATTCATTTTATTTAAATTATTATTTCACTTTATTTAATTTCAATTTAATTTTTGTTTAAACCATTTTTGTGATCTTATTATTCCTATTTTATGTGTGTGTTAGTGTGTATTTTACTCAAAGAAATGTTCAAATTAAAATATTTTTTACTAATTGTTATTATACTATTATTATTGTTTCTCTTTTTTATAGTCTGCTGCATATATTATTATTTTATTCGATCATAACACATCATATATAATTTTTAATGCTTTTATCTACATATCATAACCATCTTTTGATTATTCTTTTTTTTCTGTTTTATTTTTAACTGTTTAGGTTGATCTCTTTGTGAGTACCTATAATTTTCATAAATTTGTATAGATAATGATAATTTTTATAATCCTATTATTCCTATTTTACGTGTGTTTAAGTGTGTATTGTTATTCAAAAAAATGTTCAAATTGAAATACTTTTCTATTATTGTGTCTATTGTAATTATTTTGATCATAACACATCATACAGAATTTTAATGCTTTATCTATCATGTCTGTTTATTGTTGTATTTTTATATGTTAATTTGTAAATGGCTAATAAAGCCGTAGAAAGAGGAAAATAAAAATAAAATAAAAATAAATGAACAAGATCTTCACATCGATTCTTCAAACCGGCCTATCCAGTGGCGATTACAAGTATAAAAATTGCGATTTTGGTAGTACTAAGAATACTTATACCAGTACTAAGGAAGAGTATTCTCCATCGCAGATAAACATCAGCTGATCTTTTAGTGCTTACGTACGTATGTCGTGTCACTTACTAATTAGTTATCTTATTAAATTATTAATCAGGATGCAGATGATCAAGATACTGCACATCCCAGAAGCACGCAGCATCTAAGCATTACCTTTAATTATTATTATCTTACTATGTGTCTCACTTACGTGCGCGGATATTGTTTCATATTCATGCGACATGGAAATATGCGTCACGTTGGTAATAACGTGCAACAATATTGCAATTCCTCGAAATATAATCTCCGCGGCTTCCCGATCCTGCGCACTCTGAAACAGTTCTTCTAATTCTCCTATCCCGGTTCAGTGTCCAAAACCACGATGTCAATGTTCTATAACCTTTTTTATCGAGAGAAAATCTGTCATGGACCCTTCGCCAATCTATTCTCGGCACCAAGGAATACTCAAGACTGTCAACCAATTGTAACAAGACATGATGGTATAAAGTCAAGAGCCGACACAATAAGGACGAAAAGCCTCCTACAGAGATGAAGACTCTCCGCCTCATTGCAGGAATAAGACTCCGGGACAGAGTAAAGAACTCAGATATTAGGACAACCCGCAATGTCCAGGATGTGGTGCGATTGGGTAGATCTAGAAGGCGTTTCTGGAGAGGTCACGCAGAGAGCAGATCCTGAAAGGATTATAAAATAGCAGCTGACTCTATGTCAACAGGCAGACCACCCAAGAGGTGGAGGGGTAGCTGGACATCTGCTTATCAGGAAAATTAAGATCCGATAGAAGACAGGACGCAGTAGAACAAGAAGAAGATTTACAGCTTTGACCATATGGCGAGGAGGGAGCCTGATAATCCCAAAAAGCTCACTGTTGTCGGAAACGTAGAGGATCAACTGGACTCTCCGTTGGAATGATCAGATTAAGACGTCTCTCAATTCTCTTTATGAGCAAAGCAATGAGGCGAGCTGAGGGCAGGGGTGCTTTTAGAAATGTTGGTTGGAGAGACGACAGTAGGGCATCAGGGTGGACACGAACTTCAGGAGAGCAAACTCCCTTCAGCACGATACTATTGTTTAAATCATCTTTTCCAGCATTATTTATCACAGCTTGACTCAGAGAGCATCAATTATAAACTGGAAGACCCAAAAACTGTTCTATACCTAACCTTTGTCAGAAAATGTTCTATAATCCATATTGCACGTAGCTCTACTCAACTTATAACGTATGAGTACAGAGAATGTTATATCACATAGTTTCGGCAATCGATCTAAAATATTGAAACATTTCTATATACCATCACCAATCGAATAGGTCATCTATCAAAAAAATAAAGATTACATATTTTGCAACGGAACTCCTTCGGTACGCCCACGATCGATTTCTCTTTTCAATAATTTGCTAATTGTGTTGGTTTTAGAATAAACACATCTTTTAATTATATTAATCAAAATCTTTTATGCCTATAACAATAAAACCTGGTAAATGGCGAATGTTGTGGGATGCTCTGATGCCCGCGGTGGTTAAAACACCTTTAGAAAATATTATAATGTTATTTTAAATGTCTTCATTCGAATTTATTTAAAGTATTTTTATGAACTTTGTGGTACTTTTCCATAATGATAATAAAAAACACAACTTTGCAAAGTATCACTTTTATTTTTTATAAAAACCAGAATATTTTCAACCACAATGTGGCCATCTTCAGTGGTGATTTAAATTAAACTGATGTATTGTGTCGCGTCACTAGTGTGTTGTTGTGGGTGTGTCTGTATGTTGGTGGGGAGGTGAAGTGTTGGTTGTGTGTGTGAGGGGGTGAGAAGGTATGATTGTGTGCGTGTCCTGTACGAATAATTTGAGTATAGGTGACAGATTTGGAATTTGATTGTTAATTACGTGTTCTTTGTGTCTATGTATTTCTAATGTTTCTAGTAGGTTCATTTTATGGTTTTTGTGATTGTATATGTGTAAGTACTGTGTGTTTTCTCTGTCAATGTTGTGTCCTGTCTCTCTACAGTGATCCGCCATTTCTGAATTGATTGTGAACTACTAAACAAAAAACATAAGAACAAACTAATACACGATTACATTTACCCCAAGATACACTTTCACAACAACGACGACAAATGGAGAAGAATACTATACATAGACAACATAAGTGACGAAATTACATCAAAACACAAAAACCAACACTTTAGACCAGCATTCTACACGAATAACTCTTTAAAAAAACGACTATGCAACTATAAACGAAAAACAGACATAAACAAAAAATCAGGCATATACAAGATAAACTGTAAGAACTGCGACATATGTTACATTGGACAAACAGGACGACAATTCGAAACAAGAATTAATGAACATCACAAAGCTATAAAAAATTTCACAATCAATTCAGAAATGGCGGATCACTGTAGAGAGACAGGACACAACATTGACAGAGAAAACACACAGTACTTACACATATACAATCACAAAAACCATAAAATGAACCTACTAGAAACATTAGAAATACATAGACACAAAGAACACGTAATTAACAATCAAATTCCAAATCTGTCACCTATACTCAAATTATTCGTACAGGACACGCACACAATCATACCTTCTCACCCCCTCACACACACAACCAACACTTCACCTCCCCACCAACATACAGACACACCCACAACAACACACTAGTGACGCGACACAATACATCAGTTTAATTTAAATCACCACTGAAGATGGCCACATTGTGGTTGAAAATATTCTGGTTTTTATAAAAAATAAAAGTGATACTTTGCAAAGTTGTGTTTTTTATTATCTTCATTCGAAGATATATGAACTCTATCGGCTATTTACATTATATTTTATACTCATGTATGAGATGAAGATGCTAACGATCTAGAAACATATTCCCGTGACATCAATATAAAATACATAACGCGATGGTGAATCCTAAAAGTCACGATAATCTTCGTAAATTATTGTTAAGTTGGAATCATCGGTTTGAAACGAGATATTTTTTTAAATAAATTTGTGCTCACCCAATGTGAATAAAAATACACTTTCGACATTTTTCACCGAAAGAAAAACTACTTTTTTGAAAGTTGAAATGGTCGACACCAGGATTCGAATCCGTGACCTTTAGCAAGCTGAACCGTCGTTACGAGAGCCGTCGATCTGATCGCTGGGCTCCCAACCACCTCATATTTATGTATACTTACATTAAAACGGATTACATTCATCTCCTTTTATAATTTTTTTATAATATGAATAATGAGGCTGTTTTGATCAATCTCCATGTCACAATAAGATTTAAGCTGTAATACATTATTCACGATTCTCAATACATAATCATCATATTATTCGACACACAACAATCATCTTGTACTACTTAAAACTGTCGAGAATAACTTTAGATAAAGAAATCAAAATCAAATAAAATCTCCTTTAACACCCCACTTAATGGCGTGGATAAAAAAATTCAATCTAAATCCAAACTCCCTTTAAGCCCCACTTAGGGGCATAGGAAGGCAACAAGAGCTCTCCATTGCGCTCGATCTTGCGCATTTTTTATGACCTCCTCCCACACCATGTCCAGATTCCTCAGCTCTGCTTCGAACACAGTATGAGAGAGTATTCCTCGTCTTCAAAACCCTGCTGGGAGGAAGAACAGCGCTCTCCTCGGCCAACTGTCATTCGGCATCCTTAACACATGTCCAAGCCATGTCCATCTCCTCTCCATAATGGTAGAAGTGATGGGCTCACACTGGGTGCGACAGCGTATAGCGTCGTTCGTGATGCGGTGGTACCATCTTACACCCAAAACCCTGAGGCACTCCATTTCGAAACCTGAGACTTTTTGTGCCTGGGCTTTTTTGGTCAGGTGCCAGGACTCACACCCATACAGGAGAATGGGCAACACACACGCATCAACCAGTTTACATTTCGTCTCGACACTAAACGCCGACGCTTTCCTCTTGGTCATGTTGTTAAAGGCGCCACTTGCCATACCGATACGTATCGGGAGCTGGGCCCCGAGGTCACCGGAGGTGGTAATGGTTGCTCCCAGGTACTTAAATTTGATAAAAAAAATACATATTGATAATCTTTCACGTGAGTGACCCTATATCTTTTGAGAGACACACCATGAGGAACACCTTAGAGATACGTTTCCACTGTTACCTTACTTGATTGACCTTTCCGGATACCACTCATCAGTGTGATTGGTCTCTTTATCTCGTCGCTGTCATCGTATGTTATGCTCCTAATAATAATTAATTAGTTTAAAATCACCTACGTATAAATCACTTAAGCCGAATGTAAACTCACGCAGATCGTAAATGCCAAACGGTCATGGCGTGTTGTACAATGATCAAATTATGGCACTTTCTTGGCCAAATTGTTGTGGTTCGTTATCCCTCCTTCCGTGACAAGCCGTCTAAAGGCATTGCCATTAGCACCTTCATACACCAATAAAATCTAAATATTAAAACAGAATAGAGATAACACGTTACGGTCAGCAGCTTCCGCCTTCGTCTCTTGTCGTGCGTAATATCAATATAATTAGTGCAAATCCTTAGTACGGTGTCAGAAAAATTGTTCGAAAATTAATTGTTCGAAACACAGTTGTACGAAGACGCATTTGTCAGAATTACAATTGATCGAATTTTCACGACATTCCATCGTCGTTATCGCACCACATAAGTATGGTAGACTAGCGGTATCAGTCGAAAGCTTTCGTATATGTACAGCGTACTGAATATGTCGTGGGTTCGAATCCCGATGCCGACCATCTCCACCTTCCACAACACAAGCATTGCCTGTGCTGAAGTAACACGACGTCGTACATATATTACAATAATTATATTATCTGTTGAATTGGGAGATTTTAATGTGTTTTAATGTAAAGCAGAGCTGAGGGATTTGGACATGTTGTGGGAGGAGATCATAAACATTGCGTAAGATCGAGCGCAATGGAGAACTTTAGTTGCCTCCCTTTGCCCCTTAGTGGGGTTTAAAGGGAGAATAGAACAAACTGTTTGATGCATATTTGATTTTTAATGGTAATTTTAAGTACCAATTGATTTATGAACTTTTGTTCTGGCCTTAAAATTAATGATACAAATTTCCTCTAAATTCTGTGACTAAAGTCGATTACCTACTAAATTTTCCGAATCTTCTAAATCTGAACCATGTTGATATTGGGCCTGAGTTTATACAGTGCTGTTCCTTGCGAATGGTCCAATTTGTGATAATCTCGACACAAGCTTTTAGTAGCTTACTGTGAAAGTCAAAGTGTGTATTTTTGTTCACTTTGGGAGAGCACAGATGACAGCAGTCTTTAAATTGTTTGCTCTACTTGTTCTCAAAAATATCTAACAGTTGCCCCTTTATCTCATTAATTATTAAATATCTACTTGTTGAACACGTTGAGAATTCTCATTGAGTTTCGGAGATTTAAACATTACCACCTAATGGCGAATGTTGTTAACGTAAAGTGGTCATACTAAGCCAGCCCTCGAAATAACCGGGGGAGACGGTTGTACTCGTTAAATCGTAGTGGTGAGTTCCTTTTAAAATCGAACATCAGTAATGAATTGTTAGATTCATTAGTATTTTTGTATATTCGGTTTACTTAGTATATCTATTATATAAAAGAATGTCGGGTTAGTGCGAACATTTATAACTCGAGATCGGCTGAATAAATTTTTTATAATGCTTAGTTTATTGGATCATTCTCCGCTCCGATATATATTTTGCATATTATGCAAAATTCGAAAAATGGAAAGCAAATAATATAAAATATAATATTAAAGTAAGTATGTAAGGGATTTACTGACAACAACGCCATCTGTGAAAAACTCCATAATTACACAATTTTTATTTATCTTTGAGTTTCAAAAAATTGGTACCCAGATTATTGATAAAAAAAAATTCAAGCTTATATATTTTAAAAGTATTTTTGTATAAATTACACATTAAAAACAAGGACTACAGAACAACGTCTGTCGGGAAAGCTAGTATGTATACATAAAAAAAAACACACACACACACATTTCGCTTTTATGTAATAAAACGACATTTAATTTTCTATCATATCTAAGTTACAATAGTTCTCATAAGTATCTTTTGTGTTATATTTCAGGATATCAGCCTCAATGGATCGATAGCACAACCTCACGATGATATGAAAACTTCGATAAAACACCCAAAAATGTGATGTGGACATAGCGATTACGCCGGTCATCGGTGGTTGAAGAAAATATTACGATGAAACACTCTGCGTGGATTTTTTGTTTGATTCTTTTGCCGTTTGAAGACTCCAAAGGGGAGAAGGTAGGTTTGCTTTTATTAATAACTTCCTTAGTTATAACTTCCTTTAATACAAATCTTGGTAATATCCTCGCGGATTGAAGACTGATGGATTTTTCCTAGTAACATAGGTAATCAAAACCAATGTATTAGGAAACAATCTCAAAAGACAAGCTGTGGGCTGACAACCACTTGACATCTACCGGTATTAATCCATTTCTAGATGTCACTAGCCTCAAAACTGTAAAAATCGAAATACCTCTTTCCTGACTTACTGTATAATATACAAGTTTCAACGAAAATTAATGACAATTGGCAATAGAGAACAGCGAATGTTTCCTAGGAATAGAAAGGGCTTTTAATCTGGCCTAGGTGATTGTCAGCCCACAGTTTTTTTGTCCAAGAACTGATAGACTCGTTATTGTCTTTTGAGATTGTTTCCCAATACATTGGTTCACTTAATACGGGATTAATATGGGAGTCTTTGGACGCACGGGTAAATAAACAATTTTCTTCGCATTTAAAGGCTGGTGAGTCCAAATATCTGGAGTTCTTTGCTCAAGTTGTCTCTTCTTAATATACGTATTTAATTTCTACCAAGTCATTATGTATTTTTATCATTATTTTATCTATTCTCGTTATTATTTTTCTTCTTTCTCTTTTACCAAGACCTGTTATGTTCATGGAGATTTAGCAGATCTTGTGTTCGCTATCCTGGACACATGGTCATTCAATAACCTTCTTCTCTGCCGTCCCAATCTGATAAATGTTTTCAACTTCGCATGTCCTTCAGATTTCTGTGCTATGTCTCAAAAGATTTTACCAGTGATATTTTTGAGTCCTTACTTTCATTTTGCTGGAGCGAAGGACACTTTTGATCCTGATGGTGTCGGTTTTGGGTTGCACATAATATCATGATGAGAAAGACCTGCTTTCTCACCTTGATGTCTATCTATAGGTACTCCCTTTTTGACCCCACTAAGAGGCATAGGGCAGAATATGTAAAATTTTAAACCAAAACACGAAGTTAAAAAAAATCATTTCTAAAATTTGATATCCGAAAAGATGAAAGTTCGCTAAAAAAAAGTTCATTTCCAAATTTTGTATCTGGAAAGGTGAAAGTTCGGCAAAAAATAGCATTCCACAAATTTGTTAACCAAATGAGATGGGTTGGACTTACTGAAATAATGAATCCTTACACAAAAAAAAACGAAGAGTTAATATATTACATATGATGCTAAAGGGAAAGTGTGAAGACGTGACCGATCAAGGTTAAAGTGAATTCATTTTCAAAAGAAAGCCTTTTTCAGAAGTAAAATAGAAGAAGATGCACGGAAAAAAAACAACAAATTATTATGTTTAGGTGGAAAAATTATACAAACGTCGCGTCGTTGATAAGTTTAAACAAAAGATAGGTATTCCCAATGGTCAATCTCTTTATATAAACAGTAGGATTGTAAAAACCGTCTGGTTAAGACGATAAAACTATTAAAAATAAGATAATATGCGTCCATCATATTCACGCACAATGACCCAGAGACCGCAGTTGATTGACAATTCATCGATTCTGGTGAAACATCGCCGTCAACGGAATGCTTGCGTATGGTCTTTCTAACGACTTATTGTGTGTTGATGGTTGTCTTTGTTCTGATTCTCCGAAACAATAGTTTGTTATATTATACTGTAAGTACGTGCGAATTATCTTGACAAATCCGATATTTGATAATAGGTATTCTTTAACATTCAAACATATTTTGTATAAATTACAAATTCGAAATCAATATTCATAGTAAGGACTATAGGACAACGTCTGTCGGGAAAGCTAGTTATATTCAAAACAGCAACATGTGTAGCGGTGGAAGGATGATCACAAAATGAGAGATATTTCGACCAAGCTTAACAACTATCAAGCGACGTGACGACATGGACCATGTCCACTCGAGTTTCCCCATTGACGATCCGTTTGGTGTGATGGACGAGTGGCTTGTCGCCATTGAGTTTTGTATTGATGAATTCAGACTCCCCCTATTCCACATCATCGCTCCATTTGGCTGGATGGAGTGATCCTGGATATCGGATATTATTATATTCTATCCCGGCCTTTCAGATACGCTCCCGCATAATTTTTACTACCTACATAGAGTATGTGTATATTTATTAGATCCTTAATCAAGAAATTTTTGATGAACTGTTATATTATAAATCACTGTGCTTTTTTAATTCTACCTGGCCTTCTCTAGAATATTATTAAACTTACAACTTGTGAGTAGCAAAATATTGCAAATTTTCTTAGTGGGATATATCGTGAGAGCAAATTATAGGCATGTTATTTGCTCTTATAAAAGTGTTTTGTATATCTCCGATCAAAAAGTTTTTTAATATGTAAATTATGCAGAAGAGGAGATAAGAATTGCCAAGGAAATAATATGAGTATTATGCCTATAGATTACGTGAGTATTTGGATGTCGTCTTCATAAAGGTCACCAAATACCGCCATATTCTGTTTAATGGGCTGGTGATACAGTCTCAAGACATATTTATGTCAATGGGTTAACATTAGACTATTATAAAAATCAAGACATCATTACTAGATATCTACATTTTATATTAAAATGTTACAACAAAAAATAACAAAATGTATTGTAGGTATCCTTGATATTACTAATAGAATTATTTGGCTAAAAATATATATTTTAGTTTAATCAAATTATACCTAAATTAAGATGATTTCTGACTATTTATGTTACATCACAAATGTAGGAATATTTCATTTCTTAATTTCCATACACTTCTTTGGGCGTAGTATTTTGTTTTTAAAAATAAGACGTACCTGCGAGTACTTAATATAAATACGTTAACAAGTTTCGAAATTCGATGGTATCTTAATTATGTTGAAAAAATCTCACTTTCAATTGTTCGATTGCTAAATTATTCGAACACACGTTTGGCAGAAATTACAATTGTTCGAATTTTACGACGTCATGTTACTCCGTCGTTAACACAGCACATATTTTTATTTTTTATTTTTCTGCGATTCCTCTACTTCCTCATATTTATCCCTTACACTCGATGAAAATGATATAGATAATAATATTATTCAAAATGAAGATATCACAAACATTATACCTAGAAGTGGTTGGTAGTCTAGCGGTTACGACGCCGGCTTTCGCACTGTTTCGTGCGGTGGTCGTGGGTTCGATCCCAGGTGCCGACCATCTTCCTCTTTCACGACACAAGCTTTAAGTAGCTTACTGTGAAAGAGTCAAAAGGTGTATTTGTGTTAGCACAGATTCGTTTATTATAAAAAAAAGAAAAAAAAATGTAAAATAACGTTAGCCGCGGAGAATTTTTCCAAATGTGATTAATCACATATTAATACGATTGTCGATTTATTGTTTCCAACCCAATTCTTTGATTGATCTCCTTAAAAAGGGTCCTTAATTTTGAAGGTCTTATTAATTCTATAATTTATACCTCTTCCACATGTTTCGAGTGATTCAAGAAAACTTGACTACTATCCAATTGCCCTTACCTATTTCACTGAGGATATAAAAATTAATGGACACTTAATAATTACGCCAACCTTCAGCACTAATGCAGAACACCTCATCATCTGCCTTATTTTCAGCTTCTTATAGTCACTTTCAAAATGAATCAACAATGATCTCTCGTTGCCTATAAGATTTCATTACGAAACCCATGCATGCTCTAAATTCACATTGTTTGTATTCTTGGTAAATCGATATCATTTAAATTAACGTCTCAAACGGACACTTATAAAATATCAAATTTCATATTCACTCATAATCTGGATTATCGATTATTATTATTGAGGTGTACCTATAAGAAAGACAATACCAACCATTTTAATCTTTGGTAGGTTACAGTCCATAGGCAAATGTGATAAAAAAATATTACAAAAACTAGCTTATTTTGTTTGCATAAATTTAAAAATAATGTTAACACGCTCTTAAATTATTTATGAATAAAAATTTATGGTTTAATAATTTTATCGATTAAATCAAACACTCCATACTATTAATACTTTAAATACATAATCGTAAATTTTTATTGTGAATAAATTGCCAATAGAAAATGATTTATTATCAATATGGAATAATGGTTCTTCTAAAGCAATTATATTACACGACAAGACACGTGTTCTTAGGTAAGTACCTCAATTAAACAATGATAACTATTATAATCTCAATCCATATTTTATAAGCGTACCGCTGTGTCTTCGCTTTCTCAATATGGTGGTATAAAACAGGACTCGAACTATAGACTAGACTAAAGACATATAAGATGTTACTAATTAAAACGCAAACAATGCCTGTTCAATTTATTTAGCAAATTAATGCTCCATACAATTATGTAAAGGGATTATTTTGCAAGTGAATGCTGGAGAAGACTAGAGACTTTCGAACTATGGACGAATAGGCAAATTAAGAAAATATCTTGAACAATTATTTATAATTAGTATAAACCTTGTAAATTATTGTGCTGTGTTGTTTTGTTCTTTAAATCAAGAAGAACTGGCCAGCTGAAGAGGATCACCGGGAGTTTAAAAGGTTAGTCCAATCTTTCCAGATCCTTCTTTTTCCAGCTGGTTACACCACCCTTCAGCACAGCATTCCACCGCATATACAGTCCACGAAGTCATTTATACCGCGCATCTCCATATTTAATGTGATGTGGTTAGTAGACCATGAAGAAGAGGTTCTTGCTAAAAATCGGGTGGAAAGAGGAAAGTTGGACACCGTGTCAGAGAGATGTGCGAGATGGGTTCGAGGGTGCGATTGGTAGAGGACGTCCTCGTCAACAGTATCTGGAATAGACAGGAAGGAATATGCACCAGGACATGGAATGCAGTTCAAATTTAAAAAAAAAAATACAAAAACGTAAATTTTAGATGTAAAGAACTCTATGGTTCTAATTTTGTCTATGAAAGATACTCTCTTTTTCTTCTTCTTTTTTTTAGAGATCTTGCGATCTGTTTTCTTCGATTCAGTGGCGATGGGGCCAACTTTCAATCTTCATTACGACATTTCTTCTGAACTGGTTACAATAGATACGTAGAGTTATAGGTACAAACATAACCATTGAACTTTACCATAATTTCTTTGAGCGATTTCTTAAATCACGATTATCGATCAATTCAATATTTCGCAACGCATCGTAGCCACGCAAAGAAAGGAGTTTCATCACATCTGCGTGATGTCAATCGCTATATGGAAGAGAACGAAGTGATATTATTTTAATAGACAGATCGTTGGAGATCTACGCATGAACAGATATAAATCAATAGAGTATGGATATGTCATACGAATTATGTAAATACTAGCTTATACCCGTCTTGCTTTACGTTTTTGATTCCGATTGTCAGGCTTGATCGGTAGGTAATTAAACAGATTCTAGTCTAGCATCCCATTGCTTAACATACCACTTTAACTGACATAAGCACAGAAAAAGAAGAATGACACTTTTACAATTTTTGTTTTACCGACCTCATAATATTATACGAACCTATTCAAACCACAGAGCTCTCTCTATGAAAACTTGCAAATTATGTTCACAGATAATATAAATATACTGATTATGTCGGTAGCTTCGTATAATATTTTATTTTTTTTGGAGGTCTATAATAATAAAAAAAATATTATACGAACCTACCGACATAATTTGCAAGTTTTCATAGAGAGAGCTCTGTGGTTTGAATCTTAGCTACATACATTGCCTGCTTTGATATTAATTGGGCAACCCACCCATAGAGGGTGATTTGTATCTGTCAAACCTCAAAATCAAACTGCAAATTTTTTCATTAAATCTTTATTTATTGAGAATAATAAGCTTTTAATAACATTTATATGTATAACAAATCAATCTACAATTATTTTATTACATTTTCATACCGTAATACCAAGATCCCATTCAACGTTTACATGAGTAATTTTGTTTCCAAAAGTCTTTTTGAGAAATTTGTATGAAGATCCTAAAAAATACAGTTTTTTTAAATAGCTCTAAATATATTAAAGTTAATGCAGCAAATTGTATTTAAGAACCTTCTCCAGCATTTTATACTGCTCTGGGCATATTAATATCTATCTTAGCATTTGTATTTTGAGCGTGATGTTCACATATACGGTTAAAGTATTGTCAAAGGCAAATAAATAAACATTTCTAAATTATTATATAGATGAATATGGAATAAGAATTGTTGGCGACACGCACGTGTTGTATATTTTTTGTTTGCTTGAATAAATTACGGAGGGACCTCAATTTGATGCCATAACAATTACTTACGATTATTGTTGTATTCATTTGCAAAAATAATGAAATGTTCTATTTGCATATTATTTGTTTTATATTCTTGTTTATTCAAGACGGGCCAATTACCCAATCTTTTGTCGGCTAAGAACCACTTGAGATAGTTACGTGAATTTGCACATGGCATTGGAAGATACTCGTTGTTAACAACTATTTATAGTTAACCGAATGTACCTGCATAATCGGCCTACGTCTATTACGATTGTGTTGGATTTTGTACGAGTCTAATAACGTATGACCTTTTTGATTGAGAAAGTGCGATAAAATTATTGTAAAGTTACATAAATGGTATGTAACAATTATCTTTCATCTGAAATTAATATATGGTAGGTACCTAACCAACTAAGTAACTACGCAAAGTGTCGTTTTCAATAGGTATAGGTTTCTTTCTTTTAAGTACCTACTTACCTTTTGGCATCTACATAAATTAAAACTACCTTATTTATTTCAAAGCTGTGTAACTTCTCTAACCTCTAAATTTCTTAACAGTATAACATTTTAACTGTTTTAAATAAAAGTTATACAATATAAATAGGGTGCCTAGAAAAATTTGAATTTTAAAATGTCAAGCGGACATCCTGTCATTCAGTTCTACTAGGTATGTAAAAAATGGAATTCCGATTTTTTCAGAATTTCAAAACATAGTTTATTAGGGGTAGATTATTATAACGACTGTTTAAAATATTTATAGAAAATACAGTTATTCTTGTCATAATAGCTATGCACCTATTATCTATCAATATTTTTTATTTTAAAATTTCTATGGGATTTAATAATTCAATAAAAAAAAATAAAACTAAAAAAATATATTTCTACTTATGACATTTTTTCAAGAAGTAGCGGCCCCTAAAAATTGTATATTTTTATATACAATTTTTTATATACAATTTATATAGTTTTTACTCTAAAAAAATTACATTATAACACTGAATAAAATACAGGTAAGTATATCCCCTAAATAATTAGAAAAAAAAACGACCATAAGAAACATCCTAGGTCCAATATAACATCTATTATCTCGCTCTTGTCGTTTAAAATGGTTCAAAATTTATCTGCCACTTTCGGTCTAAAATAAACAAACAATGACTCAAGACATATTATGTCATTGTATTATAAAAAAGTAAAGAAATTACATGGGTTCGTCTGCAGCAATAAACATGAATTTATCTCTAGACTGTGTAATATTTTTAGCTCTGTGTGATTAAATCTTCTCTACAGGAGGGAAATCTCAATCAAACATTTTCTTTGATATGGTTATTATAATTTTGCTAATATAATAACGTTGTTTATTTATGTAAGAATCAATCATGATTTTTGTATGATGGTTTCGACACTGAACTGATTTGATTGTAAAACAAATTTTAGTAAACGATTATAATACCAACCGACGTTTTTTCTTCAAAGATCTATTTAATTTGTGGATCAAGGAATCACTTTGAAAATATCATTAGGTTACGAGAGACTGACAGAGGTCCCAACTTTAGCTGCGTTTTTCATACCCATAAATATATAAAGAAATTGGGAATTTCAGAGTCTTTAAATTAGACTTAAATGCGAATTTTAACCAGATTCAGTGAAAAAACACTTATGAGATTATTTGTTAACAATATGACCTAATTTTTTGGAAAAGGAAAAATAGTAGGTACCCCTATATAGTTTTAAGTTTTCGATGATCGAATATCGCAACGATCGTAGAAAGAGTTTCGAAAATATATCCATACAAAATGTTCGAACAATTCGATCGTTTGAATTTAGAACACTATTTGCACGCTAAAACGCACTTTCGTTAAAACTTGTAGGTACTAGCCCCACGGTTAAGTATCTAAATAATATTCTTACCAAAGAAAAAAAAATATGTTCAATGTCTCCTGACAGGTGACCTGCTAGTGCCAGTGCCTACTTACATATTATTCTATATTAATATGAGTTTTTATATCTTGAATTTCCCTCCATTTTAATGATAAAGTTGTGTGAGTCACCTCTGTTGTATGATGAGATTCAAACTCCCGTGGTAACTGGGAGATAAGAGACCAAATTTACTTTCTCAAGCCGTAATCAAAAGTCTTGTATTTATTTGGAAATTATCTGATAAAGTGACCAAGATATAATCAGCCATTACAATCTTACAACTTGGACTTATCTTGTTTACTTTCGAGTTCGTTGCTTTCTGCATGTTTAACATTTTGACATTGTTTATGTTGGAATCTGCGAAATCCTATCTGATCATATTCTCCATTTTGTGACCCCACTAAGGGGCATAGGGAGGCAACAAAGAGCTCAATAACCTCCTTCCATATACCGAATCCCTCAGATAGAATTACTTATTCACGAAAATTTTTAAGTTTATAACAACTCAAATTTTAAAACACCCGTTTTTGGCACTTTTACTAAATAGAATACTCCGCGAGTCCTTAATATACCTACGAAACCCAAATTGACGCTTTATTTAAGACTGTATTTTTTTAATTAAATGGCTTAGCATGCTTTTGGAGTTTTTTTATTTTTTCTGGAACGCCCCTCTAATGTTTCTCGATGCATAACATCAAAATACCATAATTTTTGAAACATAAATTGCGGAAAATGTGAAATTTAATTTCAAGAATAGGTGATTGGAGCTAAACATGATTTCTTTTAAGAGTTAATAGTGTTGTAGTTCCTGCACTGTCATACTGAGAAACGCTAGGTCAAAGGTGAAGGTATCTATACTCCAGATCGCACATTTTGCGTATTGGACCATATATGAAATCATTCCAAAAAAGGTACTAAGGGTAGTGGAAATTTGAAAATATGCAGTGAATCGATACCCTTTAGTAGGTACTTACTGGTTACATCACTAACTTAAAAATAATGACATTAGAAACATTCATGCATTCACGCATGTACTTATGCAATAAAAATCCGAAGTTTCCCTGAAATCATAAGTAATTAATTATTTTTACTTCTTTCGTCAATTCTTCTAAATACTCCAATGCCTTCATCAGTAAGTAACTATCATAAATTTCAAAGCAATTCCAAGACCTCTCCAAGGTGGTGCTTGAACTTTTAACAATAATAAGACCATCGAACTCAATTAATTTCGATAGAATAAAGCGATATTTCGCGCGCCACAACCAAGCAAAGTTTCGTCCAGATAAGGCGTGAATCATAATAATATTGTCTGAACTTCATTGTAAATTATTTCTGTTCAAGTCCACGAACTGTTAATTTAGTAGTACTTACCTAGTATATAAAGCAAATAAATCTGATTAGGCTTTTTGCTCTTGGCATTGAATTATCTCCAATTTCAGCCTGTCTTGACCCTGAACCAGATGTTCATACTCTATTCCCAGATGGCAAACTATAGAACCAAATTAATTATTCTAAAAATAATAATAATAACCCGATGATAAAATGATTTATGAAAATAATAATATGTTTATTTTACTCATCTCAATAGAGAGAAAAGCGGGTGTAAGATTACGAAAGCAGTATTCTTTGAGACAAGAAGAATAAAAAATTATAATATGTTTTTCTCTGTCACTGCCGGCAAATGATGAAAATGCAAAAGAGACAGTGTTATCCGTAACTGTAGTTTCAATTCGCATAGCTTGGATACAGTTGTTTGTAAACAAGACGCTAACAGAAATTAAATTTGATAAATATCGGGTCAGCTTTTGTAGAAAAATATTACATTCGATGTTCATTTTGTATCCGTAATTCCTCAAAAACCTAAAAAATATCGAGCATACATTGGAATAACACTGTAAAGCTCTCATTCTAAAGACATCTTCTTCTTCTTCAGGTATCCAATCAGGTCCTTCGATGTCAATAACCATGCACCTGAAAGAAGGCCTCCCTGCCTTCAGCTTCTCCGAACAAATCATGGACGACAGTTCTCAGGAAATCAGGAAATTTACTTCCTTCCGACTCCTCTGCGACACTCTATTTTCCCCTTCGTGACAAATCAAATGAGATTGAAGTAAAAAGGCGGTGAATGAAAAATACAAATAAATGCTTTTTTCTCAAAATAGAAAAGAGGCTTATATCAAAGAATGAAGAACATAGAAAAATTGTCATTATTTATTACGAGCACGTTTGTAAAAATTTATGTGAAAATATTTCTAGGATACCTACACTTTTTGTAATATAGCCAATACTATATTTTGTCGCTTAGGCCAACTAACATAAAACTAGGATCTCAACTATTTTCAAATACAAAAAAAAATATCAGACAACGGTTTGCGATCAAAGCAAATAACGGTTATGGTCAATAACAATTCCCAAATACGTGGTTCCCGGTGCCCGCATGTACAGAACTCAACAGGCGATATTAAATTTGTGTATCGTCTACAATAAAGTCTAGACGCATGAATTTGAATTTAGTCATAAATTCATTCGCATGTAACATGTCATATTATTTAAATTTTTTATAGGTACCTACCTACTTATCAAACACAGCGATGAACTACGATAAAATCAGTCGATTATTTATTGAATTATGGGTTATCGGATTTTTTAACGTGGCCAAATTATAGGTAGGAACTATGTATAAGTTATATGTTATTCCAACTAGGCTTTCAATAGTTTTTTGTAGTACCTACCTATGTACCTGCCGTGATTACGTTTCTTAATATACCTACTTAACCCTTAATTAGGCGCATGGGGTCATGACAATTTCAAATTGAAAAAAAAAATGTTATTATGTTAAAGTGTTTGGATCACGACATATCTCTGTCTGAAGAAAATGATTAAGAAAACTTAAAGTAGGTACTTAACTTTTTTAGTGCTTTTTACAATTTAATTCTAATTTTGAAAATAAATTGGCATTTGACAGAAAATTTCAGTTGTTTGAAAGTTGGTGCAATTCACAGAATGCGAATGGAAATTTATTGTTTAAAACAGATGCATCGATCGGAATTACATTGGTTAAAAAAATACAATGAATTTATCATTATACAAATTCGAATGTAATATTCATAGTTAGGACAACGTCTGTCGGGAAATCTAAGCTAGTCTATATTATATACCTAAAACTGAATGTTTGTGTGTATGACAGGGTGTGTGTGTGTGTACCTACTCGATAGATTCAAAGAACAGTGAACGTATTTCAATGAAACATTGGTGATCTGTCGGAGTATGAGTTCAATGCCATTCCTTGGAGGGTAGTTACAAGTAGAAAAGTTTAAAATGCAACAAACATTGCATAAACCAGGAGAACATTATTTTTTATTCTCGGGTTCGAACGAAGTTCGACGGACGGGTCAGCTAGTAATCAATAAAATACACTCCCAATTGATATTTATGTCGTCTTCGCCTCAAATTGACTTTCACCGTCGTCCAAAAATAATACATAAAAAAATATCCCATTTTCTTTAAGTGCATCGGTTTGTTGACATACTGTCAAAAAGGGCCATTCACTATACGAATGATTAAGAAGTATACAAATTCTTTTTGATAGTCATTGACTTAATGAAAAGCCTTGGCTAGATAACGTTATTATTATTAAATTGTTTGTTTTTTATATAGGTATACTAGAAGAGTTCAATAATACTTTATCATTTTGATAGAAATCACTTTCTATATACACTAAGCCAATGCTAAATTTAAATAAACATACACAATAAGATAAACTCTTGAAATATAGAAAGTAAATTGCCAAAAAGTAATAATATTATCTTGAGTAAGGAATCATCAGTAAATGATAAATTGTGGTCATGGGTTCGTATCCTCCCACTGACGGTTATTAATAATGTAGATACTATATATCTTAATTGAGAAAATAAAACAGGACAAAAAAAACAAGACTCGAAAAACCATCAAAAAATAAAAAAGGACAAAACAGTACTATTATACACCAAAGATTGTAGAATCAAATAAATGCAATAGTTACCTACGACAAAACAGAACCTTAGGTAATTTCCTATGCAATGTTTTGCGATTTTAAAATTTATTATAATTTTGAAATATTATATACCTACCTACCTATATTTTTGAATATGTTTTTTTTTTTAATTTTAATTATTATGAATATATTGATTTAGAGGAGGAGGTCATAAACATTGCGCAATGGAGAGACCTTGTTGCCTCACTATGCCTCTGAGTGGGGTGTAAAAGGGGGTTGTATGTATGTATTGATCTATAGAAAATATAATATGCACTTATTGTAGAAATCGCTATGCATTTAACCTCAAGAATAAAAATCCCCATTCAATTTACAAAATGTTCACAAAAAATAATAATAATAATTAATAACAATAATAATAATTAGGTAATAATAAACAATTAATACCTAATTGAAAATAATAAT
The DNA here is from genome assembly GCA_963576905.1 of Mystacides longicornis. Lineage (NCBI taxonomy): Eukaryota > Metazoa > Arthropoda > Insecta > Trichoptera > Leptoceridae > Mystacides > Mystacides longicornis. The sequence continues at coordinate 10,634,282 of OY756423.1, forward strand.
ATGACATCTGTCCTTTAATATCGCAATTGTATAGAACCCAAAGCCAGGGCTCTTTCAACATATCAATACTATCTACAATATAGGTAGATTTTTTGCAAAAAAAAAGGTTCATAATAATAATACAAATAAAGTAATTCTATGACAACAACAGATTATTATTTAGATAGACAGATAACATTAAGAAAACAAACAATAATAAATGTTTACACCCAGTCCATAAATCTAACCCAAACATCTTATTTATACTTAACAATAATGGATGCATAATCGCAGATGCCTGGTGTTTTGGTCCATTATTGAATGGACTGTTTGACAGGTTAATAGGCCCCAGGAGGCCGTGTAGCCTGCTGACATCGTACAACACTCAAAAATATTTGAAGACGGATTTTTGTTGATTTTTATTATAAAGGTTGATATGATAGATCGGTGAAATGTAAATTTAAAAAAAGAATCATTTTGTTTTTCAATGTTTCAATAGACATTCATTTTCTTTTGTATGCTACTTTCTTATAATAACTCTTCATAAAATTATACTCACTCTATAAAAAAAATATTCAGTTTTGTTATTTTCATATAACGAAGTGAAGTTATTTTGTTAGCCGAGCGATTTCGTTTCTGATTTTCGTATTGACTCCTAAAGCTCGTAGGTTTGAGATTGAATGATGTTCTGTGAAGATGTCCTTTTTCCCTTGGTGACAATTTGGCGGTGAGGGTAGAAACATAATTTGTGCAAGGAAATGAATTAGTTTCAATGTAATGCTCTATACTAACACATACCATTAAGTACCTTAATTTGAAATGGTTCTAATAAAGATTTTTATTTCTACTGTCAGATCAAAACCTTATTTTGACAAAAAATGTAAGAAACTTTTCAATGTGAGGGGACTTATGTGACATGAAGTCATGAGTAGCGTCTTTTTACAAAAGGAATTAATTTTATTTCGACTATGTTAGACATATTATTTTTATTTCTGCGGGATATATAAATCTGAAAGAATGGGTGCACGCAGACGAGGCCGACCTCGAATGACATGGTCCGATCATATCGGTTCAGTCTTAGTGGAGGGCCAAGTCAGGAGCAAAAGGAATAAAAGAGCATGTTTGCGGAATGTTATGCGTTTGGAAGAAGCGAAAGAGGTGTGTTTGGATAGGACAGAATGGAAATCCGTACTCTCTGCCTACTCCCTTCGGGAAACGGCGTGATGGGTAAAAAAAACATCGTATGTAGAGAGAATGTTATAAGTGAGTACATAATAATTAATCCATACATACAGGCATCCATAATGTATGTTTTTTTTTCAAATAAAACTCAAAATATAAATATAGGATACCTACATATTTTATAATAACGCGAAACTTCCAAGGTCCTGTTTTGTTGAAACTGAAAACCAGGGGTACGAAACCTTCAGGTACCTACTTATCTTTTTTTTTCATTAATGAAAAAGAATGTTTTTGCAATAATTTACAAACTAAGACCTTCTTAGTATCACTAAAAATATCTACATTGCGTCCATTTACAGGTAGGCAGGTACTTATTTTATGTTCAAGAACGAAAGGCATGAACAATATTTACATACATACTTACTACTTACATAATATGTACATTTGTAGCCTCCCTATGCCTCTAAGTTGTGTCTGAAAGTATCTCAGTGTATAGATATACAGATATACGCTATTTATGTAGATGTATGATTTCTATTCTACTAATAAACTGTACCACTAGTATAAGTTTTCGAATATCGAAACGATCATCGAAAGAGTTTGAAAATTTCCATACAAAAATGATTCGATCGTTTGATTTTGAACACTATTTGCACACTAATAAGCGCTTACTAGCGTGCAATTAGCCTTCGATTAAACTCGTACTAGCCCCACTGATATGTAAACACGATAAAAAAACTAATCATGTTTTATTCATAAATGTTGCTTCTAGAACTAGACGGGCAATATACTGATAGATGTGGTCAGGACATTGACAAAAATATTTCGACCATAAAATATGGTAAAATGTAACATGTACCTAGCTGGCAAATATAGAATATCTGCGACATTATAATATGGCCCGTCCGCGGCCACAAAATTACGTCAGTCTTACAAAATATTGAGTCGTATTGTACAAGCTCCAAAAATTCTGGCTGTTCACTAGTTGCACTGCTGCAGCAACACTCAACTTAATCCACGTTGTCTCCCTAGGTGGAGCGCGTGGACACTACAAAGCATAAAGTTCAATTTTTCGACCGTTAATTCTTGGTGGAACATACTTTTAAATTATTATAAATAAAAGAATTTTTAGTTTTTTCCACTAATATTTATTTTTCAGCGAACCGGTTTTCGGAAGCGAGCTTCCTTCTTCGGGCTTTAGATGTTAAATCGCCGATTTAACATCTAAAGCCCGAAGAAGGAAGCTCGCTTCCGAAAACCGGTTCGCTGAAAAATAAATATTAGTGGAAAAAACTAAAAATTCTTTTATTTATAATAAACTACAAAGCATTGTCAAGCATCTCTATCCAGTGGGCCTAGACAAAATGCAGTTGGCGATCGACTACAAACGAATTCTTCGACAATGTAGAGTAGGAAGAAAATTAGCTGTCTACTTTTTATATTTTTATATAAGTGTCATTGCTTGGTTTTAATAATTGTTTATATGTTTCAGTGGACAGTTAATTTTGTCGCACTATACATTGGCGAAATCTTCGTTTGTAGTCGAACGCCAGTTTGAATTTGTCTACGGGGGCTGGGCTAGTTCCAGGGCGTCATCCCAATCTAAGCCGCTATCCCGCGATGGTCTTCATCGTACTATTGATGGTGCTTCTTGGTCTTCCACGTCTTCTTGTACCACCCAGATTGTAAAATAGACTGTTATAATCCATGGATACGGGGGACAAACGTCGAACATGGCCGAGCCAGCTCAAGATATTCAGGATAACGATGTTAAAACAACACACTTCATGAAAATTATGTCCCATCCAAAAACCCCTAATGGTAGGGTTTTTATTACAGTAAATTAATACAATCTCGTATTATCTAATCATTAAAGATCTGCAACAAAAACGGAAGCTGTTCTATAGGCAGTTGTGTTTTTGCACAACTAATAAAACATTTATTTATCTACATTTAGTTTCAAACTATAAATAAACTGAGATGATTTTTAATTCATTTATTAATTAGCACTATGATAAGAATCACTTCCTTAACGAAGACTTTTGACCTCGTGAAAATTAAAACCAAAGATATTCGAGTATTTATTTCGTTAACACTATTTTCATATCAACATTAGATACAATCCAGCAGCACTGCTTGTCATGGTATCTTCAGGTCATTTGCTCTATGTGAGCTTGGCATGATTCCAACATCTGTTATATTTTTCTTAATATATTATTTAATACCAAGATTGGTCTGAACATCGAATAATCACATGTCTATTAATTTTATTGTTTTCATACTAAATAAACTACCTATGTTCACATATTTTTGGGTGGTAGCTCTCTATGGGAGATTTTCAATTTACAGAGAAAGTAACTCTCTTTGCATTTACCGGATTATTCTAGTATTGAAATCTCTTTCAATATGTTTAAAAAGCCTTTTCTGAGACACAGTGATGCTTAGGTACGTTTATTTCATTTTAGAATGCCGACTCCACGTTGTCTGGGGGACCCTGCGTATAGGGTGTACAGGTAATATTAGATACAATGTAACATTATTTTTCGATTTGAAGACGATGTCATCAAACATCAATAAAATGTATGTGATTTATGTGCCCACAAGCGTGGATTGTTATCCTTTATTAATACTAACTGTTTATTTTTTCATTCACATGATTTTATGTAATGAATTTCATTAACTTTAAAATTCGTATGGTTATGAACACTATAAAAAGATGATATAGCCGCCGCGAGTTTTTGTCCTAGGTGATTGTTTTTCTATAGTCAACTGACCCTCTCTAATCTGAGACAGGTAAAAGACAAGGTAGAAATTCCCAATGAAAACCATAAAAGCGAACCCGGTTGAGAATCGAACTGGGGATCTGTATCATACGATGAAAAACACAGTACATTCAAATAAATCATAAATCAAAGATATATATCTAAATAAAATAATAGGGAGTCCATGTATTTACCTCAGTAGATCTATCGTAGCTCTTTTTAAAATGTTCATAAACATTAATTAAAATTACTTCTTTCGTTTGCCCATAAAGCGCTCTTCATTTACCCAATTTGCTTGAACACGATGACATGTTTGTAAAACACAAGAAATTTCGTTATCACCCGGTATTTTAAAGGAAGAAACAAAAGGCCTTCCACCACAAACGCTAGACAATAACTATGCACCTTTGTTTTTTTCGTAATACGAAAGGATTAACCAATACAGTCAAGATCGCAGCGACAACGTGGCGTCGGCAAGGTTAAATGAAATTACCTGTACTGATGTATTTCTAAAATGCAAAAAGACTTAGGTATACGATAGTTTTATTTTATGTTACAAAAATTCCTGTATGTTATGCATCGGAAAAGATGCACTCACGCAAAGCTGTGTATTCAAAGCGACTCTTTATGGGTCCCATGTTTGATAAGGTCGATAAAATAACAATATTAATATACAGAGTGATTGTTTCTTGCGTATACCTATTACAAATATTTTTCTAAAATTCATGACTTATAAATGATTTGTTGAAACGTCAAAATGACACGCCCTTTGCATTTACAGGTAAGCCATACTTTCAAAAAGAATTACTCGTTGCTCTGACTTTAGGTGAATTCTCGTAGTTGCCTGAACACAGTAGGTAAAGGAATAGTTAGTTGTTTATAGGTCAACTAGCTTTCCCGGCAGACGTTGTCCTGTGGTTCTAGCCCGAACTGGACCGTTAATATGTACATAATGTGCACTGCGCCCCCATAAAAAAATACATAATTAATTCGATTGAGTAAAATAATAACATTAAATTTTTCTGAAACATCCATATTTCATTCGTATTCAAAGTTCTGGCGGGAACAACGTGAGAATAATGCGCTCGCGCACACACCCTACCTCGCCTATGAAGTAGGTACCAAAACGAATGTGCCCGATAATATTGTAACTTTGTATGAAATTTTTTTAAAACGCTCGAAACGATGGAGTAAGTGGGTTGGGCTACTGTAAGAGCGGCAATCACGTATGCGAGGGAACTACCTGCGACGGCGTTGGCGCGTCGTAGGTAACCATTCCATACTAACTTAAATATTGTATTTTACATAATTTACTATCCAATTTTTTTTTCAACTTTTTATTAGTTATTATTTTATCCGGAGCGGAGAAGAATCTAATAATCAAACATCAGAAGAATCTGTTGAGCCGATCTCGAGTTATAAGTGTTCGCACTAACCCGACTTTAATTTATATTAGAAATGGTATTAAAAAATTAATCTGAAATACGCCGAAATCGGTGCAATAATGACATTTGTGCATATTTTTTTTTCTATGAGGTCCTAACCTTAAAAAGTATAACGATTGACGGACAACCAGTGGCGTAACTATGCAGAAAAAATATGAATTTTTGAACGCATCTAATGGATGCGTAATTTTTTGTTGCGGTACATTGAGGGTGCTGGTAGGTGAGGAAAAACTCAGTAGTCTCCTACCGCTAGGCTACCAACCATACTAAATACTGTCCAGGGTATTTTGAACGCTTTACGCAAATCCGAAAGGATATAAACAACAATTTGTTTTAAATTAAGGCAATCATCCTTTGTATGAGATGCTAAAACCACAAAATTTCACAGGGTGTGATCTTCTCACGCCAAACAATACCCAAAGTGGAACTTTATGTACGTACCTATCTGTTTTATATGTGTATTATAATATGTGTGTGAAACATACCTATACATTTATATTTATCTTCGTTGTGTAAAACAAGCGTGTCACGTGGAAGAGATAAATCCAGGGGTGCCTCGTAAAGGTTCGTTAGTTTATAAGATGATAGTGATGTAGGCACCTATAGCAATCTAAAAAGCTTTAAAAACGTTAATTCAAATTCAAATTCAAATATTTTTATTAAGGAAATAAAAAACATTAAAAAAATACATTCACAATAACAAATTTATACATTTTTTTTAATATATATTTTTTACCCCCAAAATTGAGCAGAGCTCGTGCTTTGGGGGATTTAATATTCGACTATTTTGTTTGTGTTATTTTAGATTTAGATATAAAGTAGAGAAAGTAAATATTTTTTTTACCCATCACGCCGTTTTCCGAAGGGTGTAGGCAGAGAGTACGGACTTCCATTCTTTCCTATCCAAACAAACCTCTATCGCTTCTTCCAAACGCATAACATTCCGCATACATGCTCTTCTATTCATTTTGCTCCTGACTTGGCCCTCCTGTAAGACAGCACCGATATGGTCGGACCATGTCATTGTCATTCGAGGTCGGCCTCGTCTGCGTGCACCCATTCTTTCAGATATATACTATTTTAGTCATTCTCTCTACATGCCCAAACCACCTTAATTTATTCACTTTCAATTCTAATCACTACGCTAACATCCACTCCACATTCCTTTCTAATGTTGTCATTTCTCACCCTATCAATCAGTCTCTTTCTGCATATCCTACGCAGTGATCTCATTTCTACAGCATTTATTCCAACTTCTAGATTTTTCATACATGTCCAAGTTTCACTCCCATACATCATGAACGGTTGTGCAATTTTGCATCAAATGTTTAGATTTAAGAGATATGTTCTTATTTCTCATTAGAGGTCTAAGTGCACCGCCAACCCTTCTAACAGCCAATTTCCTTCTTTCAATCTCCTTTTCACACCTTCCATCTCTGCTAAATAGACATACTCATCCACTAGTTTCAAGATCTCATCATTCACTTTCACACAACATTGCGTTCTATAATTTAATCCTGAAATCTAGTCCTGAAAAGGTCACAAGAATCTAAACATAATTAGAACGTTGTGCACCAACAAAGCCAATAGGCAATAAATATGAGACAATATCCTGGCGCCAAATACATGACAGCAGTCGCAGTCTTTAAATTTGGTTGCTCTCTTGTTCTCAATAATTTCCAACTTTTATCTCTATTTTTCATTTTATTATTAAATTTCTACTTGTTGCATACATGAGATTTTTCGACATGTTGAACATGTTGAGAATTCTCATGATTAGTAGTTTCGGAGACAAACATTACCACCTAATGGCGAACGTTGTTAACGTAAAGTGATCACACTAAGCCAGCCTTCGAAATAACAGTAGAAGACGGTCGTAAGCCCGTAGTGGTTTGTTCCATTTAAAAATCGAACATTAGTAATGAATTGTTAGAGTCATTAGTTGTTATTTTTTCTATAATTTAATATCTTTCAAAAACAAGCACCGTTGATAAATTGCGTTCTATAATTTATCTCTTTCAAAAACAAGCACCATTAACAATGGTCCGCAAAGGGCCGGCATGCAGTTGGACTAAATATGGCGTTAGTTATAAACGTAAAATATATAGGTGTTGAAAAAAACAAGTACCAGTTAATATTCATTAATGATGGTATGGTATGGCCTGATCTGATGTATGTCTCGGAAACCTGGACCCCGAAAGAATGCACTATGAACCGGTTGGAAGCATTCAATGTGGCTTCAGAGAAGAATTCGTCATATACGGTGGACAGAAGTTAGCAATTCAGAGGTACTGAGGACAGCTGGCTGCAACAGAGAGTTGATGAAAAATATCCGTAAGTCCGCAAGGATTCATGTCTGGGGCTTATTGGATCGTGGGGAAAAATAGGACAATCCAACCTATTTTGATGGGCAAGATAGATGAAAACCGTGGAAGATGAACAAGAATCCTAAATGTTTGGGACGTTGTGTTCAACACTATCCAAAAGGCAATAAACAATGGAAACTGCTTAAAAAAGGCCATTACGATATTGTCCAGATTTCATTTCAAAAATGTCATAGTTCACCATTATTTATTAACTAAACAAGGTCATTTATTGGAAGTCCGATTCAGATACAATCCGAACATTTTTAGATTTTGCCTTAACATCCGAACGCACGTTGCAATACCCGGACAGGTGGCAACACTCCTCAAAATCGAAATAAAATATTTTTTGTGAAATAATAGTGATTATAAAGTACCTATACTCAATCCATGAAAAAAAACCATAATACCTATAAAGTATAGTATAAAGTTTGTAATAAATTCCTCCACGCCACTGTGGGGTTAAACGAAAAAAAAACTAATTTTACCGCGGGCCATCGGTTAACTTGACGGTAAATTTAACACGCTGTCTCCTGTTTATTTTCTTTGGGCAAAACAGGACCTGGAGTCTGGACTGGCTGCAGACTCAATCGAAAGTGCCTTGGACATAAGGCAGCGCAGGAGAAGATATGCGGTTGTTGACATTGATTATATTATTCCCAATAATACCTGCCTGTCTGCGTTTATGCCGTGGTAAAGGTTTAGTGAGAACTTCACACCACCTACTCTATATTATCATTACCTTATGTGCCAAGATTGGTTGGTTGCAGTGTATCTCAATCAACACGTGGTTGGTTGGAATAATAATAAATAACAAATTGCCCAAGGCAATAAGCTCACCACTTGGTTAATTATTATTATCCAATAAAATATATATTTATTTATAAATTTTAAAATGGATTATCTCTAAGAAATGTCAAGCTTTATTGTTGTGTGTATAAGAAGATATGGAAAGCGTCGGCGTTTAGCGTCGAGACGAAATGTAAACTGTTTGATACGTGTGTGTTGTCCATTCTCCTGTATGGGTGTGAGTGCTGGCACCTGACCGAAGCCCATCAGACACAAAAAGTCTCATATACCTATCACAGAAAGACGCTATACGCCGGCGCACCCAGCATGAGCCCAACACTTCTACCATTATGGGGAGGAGATGGACTTGGCTGGGACATGTGTAAAGGATGCCGAATGAAAGTTGGCCGAGGATAGCACTGTTCCTCCTCTCATCAGGGTCCCGGAGATGAGGATCGAGGACCCTCTCATACTGTGTTCCACTTCTTGGAAGCAGAGCTGAGGAATCTGGACATGGTGTAGGAAGAGGTCATAAACATTGCGCAAGATCGAGCGCAATGGAGAGCTCTTGTTGCCTCGCTATGCCCCTAAGTGGGGCGTAAAGGGAGTTTGGATTTGGATTGTATTAAGAAGATATCGCCCCCATTAAAGACGAAGATAAAATTTTCCGCAAAAATTTCTTATTTCGCGAGAAAATACGAGGTTTATAGGTATAATATCTATGGTAGGGGAGAACAAACACATAAGTCACATTGGTCAAAAAAAATATTTTTTGCTCATCCGATAATATGTAGCTATATTCACACATGTTCAAAAGCACATAAGTCAGAAGAATATATTAAGATTGATATTCAGGTTGTACTCAATCACACACAATAAATGTTTCAAACTGCCGGGGAGAATAAACACATAAGTCAGACAGATAAAAAGCAACACTTGTTAAAATGTAATTTATAATAGGTTGGTTGGAAGAAATTGCCCCAGGCAATAAGCCCGCCAATTTTGGTTTATTATTTTACCAATAAAGTGTTTATTATTATTATTATTATTATTACTTATGTGTTCAGGTACACAAAAAATTTTCACTCTTGACTTTATCTATGACTTATTTGACAATAATTATTATTGTATTTTACGTCAAATAAATCAAGTGCTGTATCTGTGGACATGTGGGACAGTTTTCAACGGATTTCATTTAAATAGAAACATTCACTGTACTTATAATTTGATATTAAAACAATGGGAAGCAGAAGAAAAGAAATACTTTGTCTTCCAACATAGACATTCTGTCTAGGTTGGATTTGATTCCCACAATGTTTCATGATTTTTATAAACAAATTCCTACAAATAATAGTCAATAACAGGATCCGGATCTTTTGATTTTAATGTAGGTTAGTGAGATATGTGTATAAAAATAAAAACTGGCCGCTTTGGTGTCTGAGTACAGGGAGCTGAGCCGTAAGGTGAAGCACTTTGTACGAACAGATAAAAGAAGACACCTAGATTCTCAGATACGGCGAGCACAGTCTGCTGCGCTCGGTAATGACTCAAGGACACTTTTCGAAATTACCCGGGAGGTCGGGGGCAGGGGTCAAAAAAGATCCGTGACGGCAATACGAGACTCTTGTGGAGCCACTGTCACTGCCCCCGAACTGATTAAAGGGAGATGGTGGGAGTACTTTGAGTCAAAATTGAACCGCCCCGAACCCTCCTCACCTTACAACTTTGAGGAGGATTGGCGGGTCTGAATATACCTCAGGCGACTGGGATATGTGAAGATCCGCCGACCCACAGCGAGATGGTGCTGGCCGTGGTGAGATTGAAAAACAACAAAGCGCCAGGAGACGACGGAATCCATGCAGAGCTCCTCAAACAAGGCATAGACACCCTTGGGCAACTACTTCTTGATATATTTATGTAAAATGGCGTGAGAAAAGGAGAGGTGCCCAAAAGATTGGCGGAATGGATTCATCGTCGCAATACTTAAAAAGGGGGACCCCTTTAGATGTGGAAACTACCTAGGAATTACTTTATTGAGTGTTCTCGGTAAGGTATTATCTCAGATATTACTACACCTCATTTAGGGGCCTGTCATGGCTGTCCTAAGAGAGCAAGAATGCGGCTTTGTACCTGGCAAGTCCTGCAAGGACCCAATTTTCTGTGCCAGGTGCATTTTTCAGCAGTGTAAAGAGTTAACTCTCCAGTCGCTTGTTGCTTTATATATTTTGAAAAGGCCTTCGACAGCCCCCATAGACCATAAATATGGAAAATACTTGCTGTGTATGGTATACCTCCGAAAATAGTTAAAATGGTGCAGTCCTGTTGAGAAAGTCCATGCAAGGAGCAAGAGGTATACCGATAACACAGAGAGATGGTCTAATGGGCGAACTGTGCGATCTGGAGTACGCGGATGACCAGCGTTATTTAGAGGAATTAGAGCGCAGTGTTTCAAGACTCTGCGACGAAAGAGCACGACTTGACCCTAGAGTCAATGCCAGCAAGACGGAGCTTATAGCGAATAATGCCTGCCCCGATAAACAGCTAGCGATAACCATCGACGGTCACCAGGTCTCCCGGGTGGATAAATTTAAATACCTGGGAGCAACCATTACCACCTCTGGTGACCTCGGGGCTGAGCTCCCGACACGTATCGGTATGGCAAGTGGCGCCTTTAACAACATGACCAAGATCTGGAATGCGTCGGCGTTTAGTGTCGAGACGAAATGTAAACTGTTTGATGCGTGTGTGTTGCCCATTCTCGTGTATGGGTGTGAGTCCTGGCACCTGACCAAAGCCCAGGCACAAAAAATCTCTGCATTAGAAATGAAGTGTCTCAGGAGAATGTTAGGTATAAGATGGTACCACCGCATCACGTACGACGTTATACGCCGGCGCACACAGCGTGAGCCCATCACCTCTACCATTGTGGGACATGACGTGTTAAGGATGCCGAATGACAGTTGGCCGAGGAGAGCGCTGTTCTTCTCCCATCAGGATCCCGAAGACGAGGAAGACCCTCTCACACTGTGTTCCGCTCCTTCGAAGCAGAGCTGAGGGATTTGGACATGGTGTGGGAGGAGGTCATAAACATTGCGCAAGATCGAGCGCAATGAAGAGCTCTTGTTGCCTCCCTATGCTCCTGAGTGGAGTGTAAAAGGGAGAATTGTATTGTTGTATTGTAGTGAGATATATGTGTATTTTTTTTAAATATTTGAACTAAATTTATTACTTACATAAATTTTACACCACCTTTTATTTTCGTACCTGAACATATAAGTCACCCATTAATTTCCTATATGCGTGGTTCAAAATCACATAAGTCAACGATTTTCTTTAATGATGAAGATTTTGTAAAAATAATTAGCACTGCTTAAAAACCTTCCCTTGATGAGGCTAAACTAAAAAAAAATATAACAAGTTCAATAGAAAATAATATAGAGAAATACAAAAAACTGTCTCCTGTAAAATAGGCTATTTTGACTTATGTGATTGTTCCCCCCTACCATAGATTATATGATAGATCTTGACTGTGCAAATGGTAAAAAAATATGTTTCTTTGCCTACGAGTGAAACATCAAACATCCCTTAGAAATATTTTAGCAATAATCTATAATATAAAAGAAAGTCGGGTTAGTGCGAACACTTATAACTCGAGATGGGCTGAAAAGATTCTTCCAACGTTTGATTTATTAGATTCTTCTCTACGTTAAAACCCCCTTAAAATACGTAAACACTTGTGTAAAGGGGGAAAATTCAAGCATACTTTAAACGTATTTTTGTATAAATTACAAAATTTAAATTGATTTATAGTAAGGACTACACAGGACAACGTCTGTCGGGAAAGTTAGTTTATAATATTTTTATAAAAATAAACATTTACATCCTGAAATTTAAGAGGTTTTTAGTATTATTCAGCGCAATTAATATCTGCCTTGCGCAAAGGAGTATGGTTAGGCAAAAAATATCTTTTTTTTAAATAGATCGAACACGTCGATATCTTTTATTATGGAAAAATCGACCTTCGATATTTATTCCTGAATATCAAATTTGATATTTTTTTAATTAGATAGATAGGTAATTAGTAATTGCACTTTGGGGTACAAAAATCGATATTTTTTAGTCCGCCTACGAGCCTACGTCGATATTTTTTATAAATATCGATATATTTTAGCATTCGCCCATCCCTACAAAGGAGTTCCCCCTCGTTAAAGTTTCTATGGAAAAAAAAAACATTGGGTAACCTAGTATGTACGGGGAACCAGATTCGCACCAATAGAATCCTTGCATAAAGTGCGCATGCGTGACACTAACAGTAGATATTAAAGTTTTTCGGCATCGCTATCAAGTTCACAATGGTCCTACGGTTATAGTTGCCGCCGTTGGTATTGATGGTTGTTGGTTCGAATCCCAGTGGGGGCGGACCTTTTTTTTCGTTTTTTTTTTCTATTTATCCGTTTTTTTTCTGTGAAAGATGTCTAAAGTGTATTTGTGTTCACTTTGGCTGAGCCAAATTCATAAAAAAATAGGTTCGTTAGCCTATTTTCATGACTAACAGTCATGAAAATAGGTTAGGTTAGGTTAGAACATAATTATTTAGGGGGGTTTGGGGGGCAGAGCCCCCCATACATCTTCGCACACACCCCCGAATCCATTTTACCCTCTGCAAACCGAATATATTTGAATTTTAGGCGCATTTGAATTGTTGAAGCCATTTGAATTCTTAGCGCGAATCTGGTTCCCTGTACATACTAGGCTACCCAAAAACATTGCGTTGAAATTTTTGACAGTCACGCACGTCACATTTATTTTTATTCTCTTGACTGCAAATTCGAACAAAATATTGCAGGGTTTAGTAAGAGTGAATCCTGCCAGCCCTATTCTAAAAACATGCTAACTTCAACAATGTCGGAACAGATTAATTTGTAGGTGCTCATTATTTTAATTGAAATTTAAATAGTTTTCTTTCATTATTTTCAGGTCCGTCTCCAAAGCCCGTTTGGTATTGAAGATATAGAACCAAGGAATCATACATATAAGAAATCCATAAGAGAACTAATGACAATCAAAAGTAGGTTTTTTTATTTAAATCAAATTGATTACTTACTGAGTTATTATAACTACTGTTCAATTAAGTACAAATTTCTTTTACTAGAATAATACTTGTAGGTAATTCGTCGAAAGCTAGAAGTCTAAATAGTAAGAGCAATGGTGCCTCCGAATATTTCTCCCCCTGGAGTCAATGGGCCGAGTGCTCTGAATCAGACTGCACAAGAGTCAGAAGAAGAATCTGTATAGTTAGAAGTAAATGTGGAGACACTATCCAATCTGAAGAAAAAAGGTAGAAAGTTTTACCAACTTAGAAACATTCTATATATTTTTTGTAAGTTATCATAAAAATATGTCATCTAGAATCACCTTCTAAACATCTTTCAAAATATAAATAGTTCTGTGTCCCTAAAAGCAGAGAGAACTAGAGATAGCTGTAATAAATTGACAGCCAACATTATCGTTCAGTCGGTGTTCCTATTGAAACAACGTAAAAAGCTGTCAATGTCAGTGTTTCCATGGTAACTGGTAACAACGTACAAATGACAGCTTGTTACCATGGGAACACCGACTGAACAATGCCGTTGGCAGCTATTTTATTACACTTGACTTCGGCCCCAGACCTCTCTTTTCTATCCAAACATAGTTCATTTTCTTTCCTCTTGCTTCTTATTCCTTCAAACTTGCTTTCTTTAAACAGATTTGATGTGAAACATTTTCAGTTTTTCATATACTTACATACATTTCCTTTGCTTTTCAATATTATGGCCTTCCTTGAGGACGGAATCGATGTGTTCAATCCACGTCATTCTCTGTCGGCCACGCTTTCTTACACCTTTCCTTTCAGCCTTATGAATTCTCTTTGTCATTCTGTATGCATCCATTCTTTCCACATGCCCAAACCATCTCAACTTATTAACTTTCATCTTTCTTCCATACCACATTCCTTCCTAATATTTTCATTCCTTTCCATATCCCATAAGGATTTTCCACATATTCTTCGTAGAGATTTCATCTCTACTGCATTTATACTACATTCTTCTTTTTTCGTCCATGTCCACGTTTCACAACCATGCATCATTGATGGTAACATCAACGACGATGATTATTTTTTCAATGTTTTTTTTTAAAACCAAATACAATTCAGTTGTAGATATATAAGACGGAAAGAGAGAAAGAGATCAAAATGTGGCAGAAGGAGATGGAAAGAAAGGAATAAGCACAAAGATGATTTAATTTTCAGTCAACATCAAATGGACGATAAGAAAAATTATTCACTGCAAATTCGAGTTGTTTTGGTAAGTTACAAAACTTTTTTTTTGTAAATTACACCCAAAATGAACATAAAAACACTTCAGACATGAAAGTATAATTTACAGAAAGCAATGTTTGTGTTGTGAAAGTGGAAATGCTTCGCTTTACGTACAAAGCTATTTGCCTGATCGGAATACCAACTAAATATTACGACTATTTGATATAGGTACTACCTCTTTTCACGACAGTTGTCCCGTGGTCCTAACTATGAATTTTGAATTTGTATAATGATAAATTAAGAATTACGTTGTAACCAATGTAATTCCGACCAATGCATCTGTTTTAAACCATATATTTTCCATTCCCATTCTATGTCAAATCACACCAACTATTAAACAATTGACGATTTCTGTCAAACGCCTATTTAATTTCAAAATTAGAATTAAATTAACTTGTAAAAAGCACTTTAAGCCTTTAAGTTTACTTAAATTTTCTAATATTGAGAGCAAATTTCTTAATTTTTTCATTCATAAGATCCTTCTGATAATAGTACTTAAATATAAAAAAAATTACAACTGCTCATGACCGAGCACAGTCGAGAGCTTTTGTTGCCTCCTGAGTATTTATTGATTGATAGTTTAATAATATTGTGTGGCCTATTTCAGAACTCAGAAGATCCACAAAAAAGAAGAATAATATCTTCTAGGCCTAACAAATGGTTTACGCCTTGGACGCGGTGGTCCCCGTGTAATTCAGAATGTTATACTTACAGGAAAAGGTAGTTAAACTTATAAGAGTCAGTCTCTTAATGAATTTTTATTTTGCTATAACCTATAAGTTCTAAATTTCAGATGGTGTAAAAACCAAAAATATTGTAATCAACGATTTGTAACGGAGAATGCTTATTGTTATGTGGAAGGCACCAATTGTCAGCAACAAATTTTAAATAAAGTCAAAACTGAAAAGTCTGCAGGTAAAATAGTTGCAATATTACCACGTAGCATTTCCTTATATAAAATAGCTGGTACGGCAAACATTGTTCTGGCATGTAGTGAACACAAAAATACACTCTGACTCTTTCACATTAAGCTATCAAAAGCTTGCGTCATGAAAGAGGAAGATGGTCGGTATCTGGGATCGCACCCACGACCTCCAATGACAGCAACAGAACCGTTAGCCTACCAAACACTTTAAAAAAAAATTTCCTTGGAGCGAGAATCATAAATACCTAAATTGTCTACAGCAACAAATGGCAATATTCAAATTGCGCTTGTCCTAACACTCTATGGCCATAATCATTAGTGACCAATATGGAGTTGCGCATTGTGTGGTTTTTCTTTGTAATAAAATATCTATAAATTATGTCTTGGAGTCACAAAGTGATTTTAAATAGCCCTATGCAAAAAGATTTTTTTTTATATCAGTATAGTTTGTTGTTTATATCAATATTGGTGATTTTTCAATCTAATTTTATTTTAGGAAAATACCACATGTATCTGGACAAAATATATCACGAATATCCTAAAAGAAATAGGAATGATGTACTAGATGGATACAATAATTCTCCAAATACGGTTGTCCAACCTAAGTGTGGTATCCTGTATGGAGGAAGGGTCAATGCTAAGAAGAGCTTGTATTCCATGCTGAGGATAACAGGCGGGAGAGCCTCACCTAAAGGAAAATGGCCATGGCAAGTGGCTATTCTGAATAAATATAAGGCAAGTTTCTTTTTACAAAGAAGGTTAAGGGACCAATTATTTTGTATGCATCTTGTGTCTATTGGGACATCCCTCAGTGCTGCCTCTTATTGCCGAGACCTCTTCCCAGCTCCTGCACTCCTCTCCCATTTCCCAGTTCCATCAATTGTTTTTGGTCATTTGACCTAACGTCTCCTTTGACCACTGATGTGGATTTATCGAGTATCCTTCACCTTCACATCAGGTTGTATCTGTGGAGGTACTAGGAGTATCCGTCATCTCCTTTATCTCTACAGAGGTGCCAGATGTATCCTCCATAGCCAGAGCAAAGAAGAACCCCGCATGCAGGGGTATGGCATGTCAGGGAGCCTCCTTTAGATACTAACCTACCCTAAGGAATATTTCTAGCAACTTTTTACAGTCTAAATAAGTTGCTAGAAATATTTTTCCCAATCTATTTTTAGATCCAACATTATTTTCACACTCTATATCATTTTTTTAATCATTCTGGTTTGGGTTTTTTGCTGCATTATCGCATCAGGCAAACTATTAATATATAGTGAAAAACCCTAAGTGAAATTAACACTATCAATGAGTCACTTCAATAATGCTCTGTATGTACCTATAATATGCGTGTATGTATGTTTTTTATTAACTCAAAATAAGAGGTCATGATTTTGTTTGAAGTGTGGATACCACAAAGATAATCTGAGTAATTTTTATATCAATCAAATTAGTTGATACTCTCTCAACACAAGCATTATGCTTTGTGAGAGTATTTTAATTGTTTTATAAATAATAATTATAATGTCAGTGTTCAAAGCAAATGCCTTGAACACTGACTCACTGATGACTACCTGACTGATGTCATTAACGCCGCTAGATGGCGCGCCACTCGCAACTAAAGACAATTATTTTTGTTCTTCTAATATAATATGGCTGACAGTAACATAATATTATTATGCCTGGTGGCTGAGCACTTTTTTTAAAGGTCTTGATGTGGAGAAAAACTATTTTCGGGTTATTTTAAAACTCACATGCAAAGTCAGCCATAAGAAAGCAAAGTTGACCAAATCAGGAAACTTTTACGCACAGCGGAACTTCATAGCGAAGAAAAACCTTACTAATGCAATGTGTGCAATAAAAAGTTTGCAGACTCAAGAATCACACGCGAACTCATAGCGGAGAAAAGCCATATGAATGCAACAATTGCGATAAAAAGTTTAATCAATCAAATAATAACTCATGATAAAAGCCTTTTGAATGCAAAGTTTGTTATAAAGAGTTCAAGGTTTTTTTTTTAATTTTCATAGAGTTCTATTATCAAGTGCTTTAAAGTCTGACTTGAATTCGGCCTTAAGAAAGTAAAGTGTGGATGAAAAAGTTTAACAATTTAAATCAGATCTTTAGTGCACAGGCGGGACTTCATTGCGAAACAACCCTTACTAATGCAATGTGTGCAATAAAAATTTTAAGTTGTTTTTCTGAGTTTTCATGAAGAATTCAATAAATCTAAAGTGCTTTGAAGTCTCACATAAGAATTCGGCCATGCGAATGCAAAGTTTGCATGAAAAAGATTAATCAATCAAATAGTTAAATACCCACATGCTAAAAGCTATTTTTGAATGCAAAGTTTGCTATTATAACTTTAAGTCGTTTTTGAGTTTTCCTAAAGAGTTGAATCAACCAAGTATTTACATGTGAATTCAGCTATGAGAAAGCAAAGTTTGCAGGAAAAGGCCATAGGTGGGCGCCACGGGCGCCTTTAAAAGACTAGTTGTTTTATAATAATTATCAATAATATGTTATTATACTTATAAATAATATCATGTACTTTTATTTGTTATATGTCAATAAATTAAAAATAAAAATAATGTGTTTGCAGTTGTATTACGGTACATTACAGTTTTAAAACAAACAGCTATTCAGAGAGAGGCTTTGGGATATGTAAAAGAATGAGCACATTAGGAAGGAAAGGGGTACGGAAGTTAGTATTGTTTAGTTACAAGGATAGGAGTTAATAGGTTGAGATGGTTTGGACATGTTTAAATAATGAATGCACATAGGATTACAAAAATAATGTTTAATACTGACAGGAAATATGAAAGGAGTGCTCCACCAAAAATGACTAATATCTATTGCGTTACAAGGTTACAAGTTAAGGAGATAGGAAAAGTTGTATAAGAAATGATATGTTGCTTAATGAAAGTGAAGGTTCATTATCTTTAGCGACACAGTTTAAAAAATGTAATACATTTGATCTCTTGTAATTATGTGTTACTGGTTAATGCCCGTTCACACTTGTTTTTAATATTGAGTATGTAAAAAAATTTAGGAAGCTTTTTGTGGAGGAACTCTAATCTCTCCTGGATGGGTTCTAACCGCTGCTCATTGTATCAAGAGGAGGCTCTACGTACGACTCGGGGAACACAACTTGGCAGTCAAAGAGGGAACTGAAACAGAATTCAGAATAACACAAACAATCATTCACCCTGGATATGATTCCGAGACTGTCAACAATGATGTTGCTCTCATAAGGTACCCATCACTATTTATAACAATTAATTTAAATCATTAAGTAAATAGACAATTCCCTATAAATTATATATTTATACAGGTTGCCAGAGTTCTCCAAAAGTGCTTTGCATGTTGGGATAGCTTGTCTTCCTAAGCCAAAGCAGATGCTACCGGAAAACAGAATGTGTACTATAATAGGCTGGGGTAAAAGACAGTCGTCGGATGCCCATGGTACTCACATTCTACACGAAGCACAGGTATATTAAACATTACTACAATTATAATTGCAAGGCTCAATGATGATTAAAATTGTAAATTATATATTTGACTTATTCTATTTCAACAGGTTCCCATTGTCACAACTAATGTGTGCAAGAACACTTACATAGACTACTACATAACACCAAACATGTTTTGTGCTGGTCACAGAAAAGGAAGAATGGATTCCTGTGCCGGAGATTCTGGAGGTCCACTACTTTGTCAAGACATGACTAAATCTTTTAATCCTTGGACTATTTTCGGTATCACTAGTTTTGGTGATGGTTGTGGGAAAAAAGGAAAATACGGAATTTACACAACTTTGCCAAACTATGTGCTCTGGATTTTGAGAGTTATAAGAAAGTACGATCCTGATGACTTTTATTGGTTAACAAAATAATTTGTACGGGAATTGTTACAATTATTAAAACAATGTGTTCATCTAATAAAAATAAGTAAAAATGTGATTTTACTAAAATATAATTGATTTGTATATAAATTTTGAATACACAATTTATTTTTGTGCCATTTTGTAAAAACAATATTGACAGAAAGTGTAACTTTCTTATAAGAACTGTACATACTATGTTTCTCTAGAAGGAGCAATGATCACTTATGTAGCAAATGTGTATAAATGTCTGTAAACTTGGCAAGTGTATATAATGAAGTTGCTGAAATATTATGTAGGAGCATTGTTCATACCAGGAACACAATGTACAGAGATTAAAAAGAAAAAAAAAATATAATACTTTTCTAAACAAAGGTGTCAGTACTAGCAGAACTTATTGCCTGAGGCAATTTTTTCAGTCAACCGGTCCCGTCCAATCAATAAGTCCCGTAATCTGAAGTCCACACCAGTACAACTAGGCTACCAAGGTTGGTTGAAACAGTGGAACAAACGAAAAAAAAACAGAAATTACTTACTAACATAATAGTTACGATATTTGTAAATATTTGCAAGTACCTAAAGTTATCATTAAGATATTACCTATTTACAGTGGAATCTTTCATAATGAGCCAAATTTCAAAACAAAGAATTTTCAAACACTTATTAAGGTTTTCTGCACCAGTCTGGAAAATTATTTAGCATAATGAAAATTTTTGTGGAATGAATCAAGGTCATTATCAGAGGTTCCACTGTATTTGAAGAATTGGATGGAAAGAATCTCTTAGTTTGGGAGACAGACTTGTATCTCTCAAATAATTAGAAGTAATTTATTAGTACTTGCTGTGATGTAAATTATTATGCTTAAGTTTATTGAGTACAAATAAATTTTTACATCAATCTCTCCTTTATTTTTTTATAAAATAACAAACTACCTACCTTTGCAGAAAATTGAAAAAAAAAACTACCTACCTAATTCACACTTCTACGAGGGTGAATCAAAATAAATGAACCATCAGCGCAAAGGCGAAAGCTGATGGTGTTATATTGTAATTTTGTAAAATAAATAAAATTAGTAACCATATTAAAACATATTATTTCTACAAAATATTTTTCTACATACCTCTTCTACTTTAAGACACATTTTTACCATTAACGATGAACACAATGGGAATCTAGTGGTATGGGTGGTAACTTTTGATTAAAAGGTCCCTTAGGACTTAGCTTATCTAAGATTGAATTTGGCTAGAAAAAAATCATAAGACAATAAATTCATCTGCCTACCGGCTGAATACACCTTTGTATAGAAAATTATGTGACTCTGAACACTTCATTCTCCTTTATTTTATTTTTTTCTAATAAGTCCATATGGTATCTCATCAGTGTTATTCATGCACATTTATCCACATCAGACAAAAGGTAGGGGGACATAACAATTTATTCTTTGCGGCTCTGAAATATCGCATAATATCCCCTCTCCATATCAGACTGTTCATACATTCTGCTACATAGTCATCTTTCACGTTGTGGTACACATTGTCAGAAAAGACATTTTGACTCCATACCTATACAGTATTATCAACTAATTCAAGTAGTGAACTTGGGAGACTGGGATGGTATGATCTTCAATGCAAGGGATTTCAATTAATTTAGACAAGAGAGGCTACTCCAATATGCACAAAACACTTCCTGTATGCATGCAGAGATAAAAAGTGTATTTTTTATTTATTTATTATACATTAAATATTTCAAAATATGATTTATTAATACAATGACATAATCTTTATTGTCATTGTGGTCAGCTACCTTTTTTCTAGCCAGCTACCTGTGATTTTCTATAAAAAATCTATAAAAATTATATTGTCTATGAATAAAATAACCGCATTTCATTGAACATCCTAGATTTCACAACATTATTGGCCATCCAACATGGCGGACACGACGAGCTCCTATTTTCACCAAGGAACATGGTCCCGAAGTGTAACGAAGAACGACTGTATGATTGTATTAGTGTTCAACTTTATTTTACGTTAGCGTTTAGCAAGCTTTCTACTATTTATATGATTGAGTTAGGTTAGGTTAGGATATAATTATAAGGGGGGTTTGGGGGGCGGAGCCCCCCATACCTCATCACGTTTGCCCCCGAATTTATTTAAAGTAATAGAAATACCATCAAAATTATCATTGTCACTAATACATCCATACAGTCGTCTCGTAACACTTCGGGTTGGTTCGGCAGTTTCCGGCGACCATGTTCCTTGGTGCAAATATGGTATCCGGGACAACCTAGATTTCACAACATTATTGGCCATGCAACATGGCGGATACCATATTTGCACCAAGGAACATGGTCGCCGGAAACTGCCGAACCAACCCGAAGTGTTACGAGACGACTGTATGGATGTATTAGTGACAATGATAATTTTGATGGTATTTCTATTACTTTAAATAAATTCGGGGGCAAACGTGATGAGGTATGGGGGGCTCCGCCCCCCAAACCCCCCTTATAATTATATCCTAACCTAACCTAACTCAATAATATAAATAGTAGAAAGCTTGCTAAACGCTAACGTAAAATAAAATTGAACACTAATGCAATCATACAGTCGTTCTTCGTTACCATGTTCCTTGGTGAAAATAGGAGCTCGTCGTATCCGCCATGTTGGATGGCCAATAATGTTGTGAAATCTAGGATGTTCTGGTATCCGCCATGTTGCATGGCCAATAATGTTGTGAAATCTAGGTTGTCCCATTTCATTGACCATAGACAGCCGACTATTAGAACTATTATATTATCTCTGACTATTACTTACCCATAGACGATATTAAAATGCCATGTGTCAAAATGATGTTTTGACTTCGACCGGTAGTGTGTATGTTTGTTGTACTTTTTTCTGTTTTATCAAATATTTGAAAGTTTAGGATCCTTGTGTTGTTTTGAGAATGGGCAAAGAAATATATATACCAGAAAATGCAGCTCAATATCTTGAAGACCTCTCTGCGCAAAAATGGTGTTACGTGGGCTTGGTTTTAGGAGAGGTATGCATATTTCAGTCCATATCCATATGTTTTCCTTTCCAATAGATATTTATCTTGGATAAGAGCCCTTTTATATAACAAACACTATTTGAATTAACCGTCTCTTATCCTTAAAAAAGTTGGATATTTTCATTTAATTCCCCCAATATTTTTAAGATCATAATATTTTAATTTATTCCTATTTTAGGCCAAGATTTTGGTTTTTTGTAAATTTAACCACATTATTTATTTTCAGAAAAATAGTAAATACATTCGTTTTAAATAATATTATTTCACTTCATAGTTTGAGCTATTTTTATATGACACTTTAGTTTATTACACACTTTTTGTTCAAGTTAGGATGACTTACATTATTTTCACCAACAAAATGTTTAACAAACTAACATTATGGCTGCAATATCTTTTAAAATCAAAATAACGTCTTAGACCTCATTCTAATTGGATATGATCCTACAATAATTGTTGTGTTATGGATAATGGTTGTTCTATCGCGCAATTTTCAAACTGAGAATGTGTGTGAGCTACTACCGCTCATCATGCTATCACTTTTCAGTTAGGATTCAGTCATACAAAGATTTTACCAGTTTTCAATGACAGATTCCTTTGTTATTAATAGAATTATAATGACCGATATTGGCACAGTTTTTTTTTTATTATTGTTATTTTTTTAAGATCTCTTCAAGGGAGGATGACATTATACACATAGTGCATTTAGCAAGAACACCAGAAGATAAAATAGAAAGCTCTTCAACAGAAGATGTAGAAAGAAGTTCTAGCCAAACCATGTTGAATTTGAAAACATTATCAGAAAGTTGGGTGGCTGACCATGCTAAACATGTCACAAGAATGTTACCCGGAGGAATTTTTGTTATAGGTATGTTATATAATATGTCATAACCGTAAAAGCCCAAATTATGCAAGTGTGTTATACAACTTAACAAAATTGATAAAATATATCGTTCTCTACAAATATTTTGTCAATGAAATAGGTACCTATGTGTATTATCAGTTCATCTAAAAAGGCTTGTGGATTTTATTTGATATGGAGTATTACTGCTGGGTATGAGGAACGAAACGGGGGAGAATAAGAGTAACCGATTTTACCCAAAGTATTTCATCTCTCAAATAGCGGAGAACAGGTTCATGGATAGAGGTGGCGATCCAGAAGTGGTCAAAGAGGGTCGAATCCTGGAAATCCAGAATAACTGCCAGAAGAGAATGGTTAAATTCTACAATGGAGGGACGACCTTGCAAAGTACCTTGATGTCAGCTAGGTCCAGAGAGTTTAAGATAGAGCGTTGTAGGAGACGAATTAGGCTGATAAGAAATATTACAATAAAACCAAATCCTATATGAGATTTTTTTTCAATAATTCTAATTACCTACTATTCTACAAATTTCAGGGATTCAAAACAAATTCATTTTCATCTAATATAGTAAATATTAAATTTTGTTTTATTTTCAGGTATTTTCGTTGTTAGCTCTGAAGATATATTTACGGATAACACAATTTCAAATAAAATGAAATATGCAATTCAATATATTAATAAAATACTTTCTGTGAATAAATACATGCACGGGTGTCCGGAACAAAGTAACGAAAGGGTTGTTATACACATGTCCAATGAAACAAAGAAGATCACGGCTAAGAGTATTGAAGTAGGAGAATCTGCGTTCTTTAAACCAATAAATTTGAGTAATTCTAAATATTTACCGTCCTGGATGGAATTTGAATGTTATTACGAGTTTGATGAGTTTTACCCAGTTACGGTTAAGAATACAGGAATATCAGTTAAAGAACAATGTCAGGTGAGCCAAACTATCTTATAATATCGAGTAGGGATTGGCCATCACCATTCACCATCTAACTGCTGATTTCTTTTTTATGATACACTAGCCGATACCCATCTTTCTTTACCGTCTGTCCCCCTTGATATGACGAGACCCTCTCATAACGTGTTCTTCTCCTTCGAAGGTGAGAGATTTGGACATGGTGTGGGAGGAGGTCATAAGCATAATTCATCAAGATCGAGCACAATGGAGTGCTCTTGTAGTCTCCCAATGCGCCTAAGTGGGACGCAAAGGCAGTTTAGATTATATTTTATAAAAATTAAACACTATACCTTTATCCCTTAAGACTCTTTTCCAAAAACCTTTATATAGAATTGTAGACATCCAAAACCCTTAATTTCTCAGTAGCGTTATTGAATCTCCATCTTTACTGCCATAGGGTAAGAACACGTAGAAAGCCGATTCCGACAAGCGCCGACCGGCGCAAAGAATGTTACTATGCATTTGAATGGGGGGTACCCACAGAAAAAGCAGGAACCCGCTTTCCGGCATGCCCATTTAAATGCATTGAAACCATAGACACTAATCTTTGAGCCGGTCGGCGCGGGTCGGAATCGGCTTTCTACGTGTTCTTACACATAGGCACTTATGTTGTAAGCTTACTTTATACTTTTAAAAAGTAACTGGATTGTAATAACTTGAAGAATTCCCAGATGAAATTTTCCAACTTCTGTTGTTTTGAAACTTTTTAACTCGTCAAGTTGAGAATTTGTCTTTCATTTTTAATCATTTTTCTACCAGATGAGATTTTGTTGTGTATTCACCGTGTTAAAAAAGAATAAGTATTTAAATTTTAAATAGAAATGTCTGAAATGAATTAAAACAAAATGATATATTTTTACAGATAATTTTGGATAGTGCATCAAAATCTTTAGATTCAGCTGTGGTGTTATTCGACGGCAACTTTATTTCTACGGACACTTTGGAGTCGGAATTTAAGAAAAAGTATTTAAAAAAAAAGAAGAGGGACGAAAAGGAACCGCCTATACAAGTTTCTATAATGGTTCCATGTGTAAGTCTGTTGTGTTCATATTTCTGTTGAAGTTTTAAGTGATTCTCATTACATTGAGATATATTGATGCCTGAAAGGCTATTTAGCGTAAGCAACACTTATGCCGGTATTTACATTTTTTGAAATTGAGAAGATAATATTTTGAAATTTTCAGTAGATAATTGGAGTAATAAATAAATAAAGCACGGGTCAAATCTCTTTATAGCGAATACCGAAGTAACGAAATTTACAGTATAACAAATCGTCAATTTATACTGTAAATAAAATGTACTGAACCAAAATTCGTTGTAACAAAATCGATCTCAGTATAGCGAACTTTTTTGTTTTAAAATTTTAAAATCATGTTACAATCAGGCCTTTAGGCAATTAAATTTTTCCGACTTCAGTTTGTCCTTGGCATTGGCGAGTTCGGGACTGTTTGTCTGACATATTTCCTTCATGTGGTTGATAAATCCTTGAAATTTGTTTTTGTTCTCACTTAATAATAGCAATAATAGTTTATTTGACATCGGTAGGTATAATATGGCGACACAAAAAATGTACTTTTCATCCAGTATAATGAAATTTCATTATAACAAAATATTTTTTTATGGTCCCATGAAGTTCGTTATACCGAGATTTGACCTATATCTTGTTCTGTTCAACAGCACACTGATGTATAAAAGTTAAGAATGCTTTGTCTATTGTAGTAATTTTTATAGAAATGGTTTGTCTTTGTAGGAGTCCAACATCCCAGACAGTGTGGAGTACATGGAGTGTGAAGGGACCACACACTTCAGTGGTATCATTGCTTCCCGAGTGTTCTTGGTATCTAAGTCAGACCTGGAAGAAGCCGCCACTGCCGTCAAACAAGACATCATGAGATCTCTCGCAGCTAGATTCACTATGCACTGCGACGCTCTCATCGATGACAACCTTTTGCCCGAAGGTTGGTTACACGTTTTTACTTCCCAAGAGTTTTGTTGAATTAGGGCCGTAATTTTTTTAACGAACCTGTGCTCACTCAAAGTGAACTTACAAATACACTCTTTGACACTTTCACAGTAAGCTACTTAAAGCTTGTGTCGTGAAAGATGAAGATAGTCGGCACCTGGGATCGAACAGTACGAAAGCTGGGATCGTAACCACTGGGTCACCAACCACCTCATTATAAGAGTATGAGTTTATGTTACCATAAATTAGTCCAAAATTTGATACAACTACTCATTTTTCGGAATTATAAACATCTTTTTGTCATATTTCTGTAAAATGTTACCATCTGCTTTAATTGAGTATCAGTAATCCCGTAGTAATTTTACCTTGCAGCATTGCCATTTACCTAAGATAGAAAGAATCAACAATAGATTTATCCACCCATTTGTGTAGTGTTTTGCAGTACCAATAAAGAACTCATTTTTTTGTTTTACAGAAAAAGTTTGTTTCAACGAACCTCCGAGAAGAGTGTACATTAGGATTCCTCAAGTCGGGGACAAGAAAGTGTTGCTTTGTGATTATCTGTTTCCGGGCGAGACACCAATTGAAGCTCTTGTGTCCGTTAAAGAAATGCTGGACGTGGATATAACGGAAGATGATGTCATTAGCAATGTAGAAACTCCAGCTGGTATGTTATCTTATCCGATCGATCGTATAAACTTGATAATAATTATTTATATTTGTATGGACTATAATGGATCTGATTATTTTAGATACTTCCGAGTTTGATACATTAGAAAAGGATTTAATCCCAGAAGAAATGCTGACTACACCTCAAGATGCTAATAAAATGTTATTTTCTATGGGAGTTGGAATATCAGTTTTCGTAGCCTTAATATCAATACTTATTTATTACTATTTTACAATATCCTATGTGAGAACTTCTTGAAATTGTATTAAATTATTCAATACAAAATATATTATATTTTTATATGATGCATTCATTAGGCTATATATTTTTATACTTCCTTTTGTATAACTTCTCTTCTAATTTTATTGTATTTTTATCCTTAAAATTAAACATTTGGATTTACAATGTTAAAAATTATGAACTGTTTGCCTTTATCACAATATGTTCCAAATAAATTAAGATGTGTTGTGTGTTATCTTCTACATGAACAAAAAGTTGTTTTTGACAGTTTCAATGTTTTAGGGCGGAGATATCTATTTATTGTAATAAATCCTAAACCCCTACTTAAGTTTAATAATGATTTTATTTTACGTTCAATTAAACTCATTGATTTTGATTGATAGGTTGTGCCATTTTGTTATAAAATAAAATTATTAAATAGTTACAAAAAAAAAGATTATTTGTTTGAGATGGACATCAGTCATACAATATCAAATAATTTACCTTTTACTAAAAATATAACTTCCTCACTGGGAAATATCATGCTGAAAAGCTTTTACAAATGATACTATGTTTCAATACCATACAGATTATAACCATAATAAGTTAAACTGTTATGTATCTATTAACCAAATAAGTATATCTTTGCCCATGATAATTCTTTAAGTTACCCTTCTCTATTTTAAGAAAATTATTGCATTTATTTAATACCTAACAACCTTCAGTTGATAATTTGTATTGTCATAAATTTTAATTGATCACATTATTAGTTTTTTAAAATTACCTTGGTATGTTTTTAGTTTTTTTTTTGCATTTAGGACATTTAAGAAAACAAGTAATTTATTAAAGTGAAATTCAAATTAATTTAAACAATCACACATTCACAGTATTAAAGTATATTGTTTCTTACTAGCTAAAGTGAAATAGTTTCACTTTTGAATCTTAAAAGTGATAGGGATAGATAGTATGCATGAATAGAGACAAAAATAGTATTTTCTTATTTCAAATTTAATTTACAAAGAGTTCATTGTTAGGCCTTCCATTAAAATGATCACTCCATCCGTCCAAATGGAGCGACTCCAAAAAATGACCGTTGGTTGGAAAACCAAATGGATGATGTGGAATGATATGATGAGTCTGATATCCATCATTCCAAATTCAATCACACCATTCATCCACACTCCAAACAGCTTGTCAATGGGGAAAGTCGAGTGGGCGTGGTCCAAGTCGTTGCGTCATTTGATTGTCAGTGTAAAAAGGTACGAATTTGTCTCACTTTGTCATCATACTTCCACCAGGGTACACATTTAAATTTAATAATAGCAAAATATGTGTATTAATCTAGTAGTTGTTCATTAAAACGATTGAAAAGAAAACTCAAGGTTCACATCTGTCAAAATGGATGACATTAGTTTGGAATGATCCTGAATGGGTACCTAGCTTTAAATTATTGTCATTCTTGTTTGATAATTACCTACTTGATTTTATTATTCATTTTTACCTTATGGCGCTATATTTCATCAAATTCTCTTCTATATTTTTTTGTATTTTGCCACATCACCTTAAACCACAGACTTGATGTGGTTGATGTAAATTATTGCATTGTCTTGAATTTAAAAAAAATTAAAGTTTTTAATAAATTTCTAAAATTGTGGGTATTTTTAGTAAAATATCAGTATAAAAAAAATAGCCATCTTCTAAAAAATACAATTGCTGAAGTAAACATTCTATTTACTCGATGGTTTATGGATCAAAGTTGCAGTTCACTAAGTGATTTTATTGAATGGTGCTTTTGGTCACAAAACAGCTGTTTAAAGATTTTGGCTGACTACCAAATTAAATCGCTTAAAAAAAATTACTTATCTCCTTTCAAAATCATGGTGAATAATAATTATGTTTGATTGTATATTTGATTAAATTTTACTAAAATTGTGCCTTCACTATATATTTGCATATAAGTGACTAAACTTAAGTCTGCGTCAAAGTTCTTTACTTATGGCTGCACATCTAGATGAGAGAACACTAAATATTTAAAAAAAATAAGATTCTTATTTCAAAAATATTTTGGCAAGTTTTAACAGCTGTTCGGTGCCTGTGTTTTTTCTTTTTTAATTTATTATATTCCTATTTAGCTCTGGTATCTTCCGCCAGATAGAACTGGGCATATTATCTTCTCCACTTATTTTAAAAGGGTTTAAAAAAGTATTTCAAAGTTTTGCGAGAAATGTTTCACTAAAATTAATTTATGGAAAAAAACTATTATTCATTAATCTTTGTCTTAAAACATCAATGGTCCTATAATTATTGTTAATATATTTTCTTTATATATTAATTGGTTATGATATTATTTAAGTTTTTATGAAGCTGAAATCTAATAGTTAACATTTTATATTGCAATAATTTTAGACTGAGTTATAACTAGAAATCAACACTGAAAGTTATTTATGTGCATTATTATATTTATTTTGTGATCAGTTTGGTGATTGGCTATGAATAAATTGTGAAAATTTTACTTCAGATTTTTCTTACCATCGTCATTATTTTATGGATCCTGCATTAGGATCCGTCCATTATTCATTTTTGTAAAAAATGAAGCATTCATCCAAAGATATACTTTCCTAGTTGTTGGTGTAAACAACAGTGATAAATCAGTAACACGTAAATTGTTCGAATAACAATTCTTCGAAAATCACAATTCACCTAATGGGAATTGTATGAAATCCAATTCACCTAATGGCAATTTTTCGAAAATTTTTATTTTCCATTAGCGTTAGCAAGCTTTCTACTATTTACATGAAAGAGTTAGGTTAGGTTATAATTATAGGGCAGGTTTGGGTGGCGGAGCCCCCCATACCTTCTCAGCTGTTCTCCCAAATAAATTTAAAGTAATACAAATAATAAAAAAGAAATAAATTCTTAGAAATATTCATTCAAATAAGTCGCTTTAGAACAATTTTACATAATTCGAACAATTGTGAATAGAAGAATTGAGTTTTCGAAGAATTTTCATGGAATCAATAAATCATCATCTTTTTTCACAACATCAATTTTATTACAAGAAATAATTTGATCTGCAGCCCGATTCACGGAAAAGTTTAAGTGTAAGTTTAGTTCGAAGTTCGATTCAAACCCTCCGTGAATAGGTACATAGACTGTAGATAGTCGCCGCCTACAATAATTATTATTACCAGCAGCCCTATTCACAAAAGTTTGAATCGAACTTCGTTCGAACTTAGACTTAAACTTTTCCGTGAATCGGGCTGCAGATGCTGTATAGTGGTTTTCTTGTGAATAAAATAAACTGCCTCTGGCATCCTTAACACATGTCCCAGCGATGTCAATCTCCTCTCCACAATGGTGAAAGTTAAACCTGTTCTTCAGAGCTGAGGAAGAGGAATTTGGACATGATGTAGGAGAAGTTTATCGAAACCGCATAATATCAAGCCCTCAAGTAAGGTCAAAGGGAGAATTGATTCATTGAATTTCATTCTCTAGAAAGGCTAGATTAGAATTAAAAGAAAAGGATGAGGCTTCAGAGATGTCATCTCGTTGACAGAAGAGAAGGAAATAGAGAAAAACAATGTTTTAAATTTTCATACTTATAATAGTAAAAATAGTGCCAATGTATAAAATATTTCAAAGGTTATTTATTGCCCAATTTTTCTTTTTCAAATTAAATATTCTAGCACGGATTCTTCTTAACACAATTTATTGTAAAGACAAGAGAAAATCGATTCTGAAGAGACCGACGGAACGGAATAAAATATTTGCTTCTGATGAGGATCAAATTTGTTTACCTAAGAGATTTTGATGTCAATAATGTACAGCTCTAAAAAATTCTATCATTTGTTAAATTAATTGGGGCGAGTTAAAATTGATATCTACTTTGGAGAAGTGAAAAGAATATACCTAACATACATTAGAGTGCGGACAATTTTAGCTCGATGACAATTAATACTAGGATAATGATAGATCTCCATAGATTCAAGCACAATATGGGTATTATCTTACAATGATTACCGTGAAAGAAAAGCGATTACAATCACAAAAAAAAACTGTTTTCATCTACACACTTTAAAATATATTGAGCCAGCGTTTTTTTTAGAACCATACAATTACCAAGTGATGAGCCAATAAACAGAAATAACTATGTTGCAGAGCATGCCTAAACTGTCCATCCAAAAACATTTTTGTTGGACATTGAGACTGTAAACCATTCTACACAATCAATTGGAGACTTCGGCTCCATCAAGCAATGCGATGAACGTGATGAAAATGGATTTTTCTAGATCGCAAATGCCTCGTAGTGAAAAATGTACAGCTGCTATGGACTTACAACAAGTCCTGTCTACACTAGCACTGACACATAGTCAGATGTATTGTAGTCGGCAATTGTCGAATTTTAATTCAGGTATACATTTTGGGGACACTAATGATGCTTACATGTGCTTATGGCACGAAGGAATGACTGGACGTGGAGGAAATGAAATCGCATCATGCGTTCTGAAAGTATTAAAAAATCCTGCTACGACACGCAAACAGCATCTAATTATGTGGAGCGATAATTGCAGCGGGCAGAACAAAAATCGAAGGATGTAAATAATGTGGATTCAATTAGGAATCTTCGATGTTATAGAGCAAAAAAAATTGATAACAGGACACTCTTTTCTACACTGCGATCGAGACTTTGCCCTGATCGAGAAAAGAAGAAAGGTCTCCTCTCCAGTAACCCCAAAAGATCTCGTTAAAATAATAGCAGAAGCACATAATGTACCATTTTGTGTAAACGAGATGAACGAAGAAGACTTTTTAGATTTCAGAAAAACAGCCGATTCTTTTCTAGATACTAAAATATGTGTATATCCCAAGCCAGGTGGATAATGGTTACAAAACAAAATCCGACTAAAATTAAAGTGAAGACGACATTCAATGATTTAAAATCCTGGAGGGTTGTAAACATATTAAAAAGAAATAAGACATTACAGGATATGCATTCTTTGAACGTAACTCCGCAAATATATAAGTCCAAAATAACCGAATAAAAAAAAGGACTTGCGCAATATGACCCCATACATTAGAGAGGAAGAAAATAAGGCTTTTATCTAAACTTATTGGATAGTAATTTAAAAAATTTAACAATTTTATCGCTCGCTTACTCACAGCATTTAAAGACACTCAACTCTTCTCCACTGCCCATTTCCACCCATTCTGTTGGCCCATTGATTCAACGTTCTATTACGAATATAACGAATGTTATGAATCCAAATACCTTCCCACAAAATTTCAGCGTTCATGCCTTTTACCGCGTGTCGCTCGCTCAGATAAGTCTTAAATTGTATACCGCGTACACCAAGCGTGCACGTAATACTTATCTTCTTCCAGAATCTCAAGTTCGAGATTTTCTTCCTGCAGATCAAAGAGATGCGATAGCTGGATGCCGCTTAGCACTTTTGCCTGTAGCAAATTTTATAAATTCACTGGGAAATTTAACTTCAGGTCAGTCTTCTTATTCCATCTGCTTACCCAACTTTGTATCTCCAAGTACGATATCGCTCGAAAACCTTGCAGATTGCAGACGTAGTTGCAAGATGCTCTAATCCATTATTCAATCGTCTAGAGCGTACAGCGTTTCACCGATTCAACCCCATTCCTTTTGCGGTCTGGGAGAATATACCACATGTCGGTTGGATCATCATCACATATTACTGACTTTTTAGATCACAATGGAGAGAGTAGTGGTGAGATAAATGCATCAGTTCGAAAAAATCTATGGTTTGCAGGAAAGGATAACGATTTTTCGGGATCCATTCCTCAATTTACTGAGGAAGAACAATAAAAAATAAATGGAAACATGCCAATGGATGCCAAACAAACAATAACTCCCAAATATTGTTTTAAACTGCCGAAATACTCCTCACAAAAACAAGATAACTCCTTTCATACAAGTGAAAATTTGGAAATAATGATAACTCCATAGGATTCCCGCCATTTGTATGGTGACCGTTGGTGTAGAACCCTATGTAATAGGAATAGGGTATTATTGTTCTGTGGTGTAGAAAGTAATTCTGACAACGCTCGTGATATAAATTGTGTTCTTTTAGTGAAAAATTGGTTGCTGATCCCAAAATTTGGAATAACACCATAAGGGTAAGTCAAAGAAGAGTTTACGATAATAAATTTTAGTAATTCACAACAAAATCATACTATTTTTTATCATATATTTAAATTGTTCCCGCGTCATTGTCGTTAGCATTTTTACAATACGAGGTCATTCCGTACACAACACCACTGGAACGGAGTTATCATTTTTGCATGACGTAAATATTTATACTGTTTTAATCGGTATTATATGGGGGATTTGATATTTTTAATGGTAAAATAATATGGAATTATTTTATTATCCTTAAATATACTTACATAAAAAAAATATAAAAAAAACAAAAATTACGATTTATCGAAAGTTATTGACTTCTTGGTTAATAATCTATCCCCTCACTAGACAGAGCATTTTCCGTTGTCCTATTTTACCTACCAAATTAATGATGTATTAAAACCTACTTACTGAAGTATTAGGGCCGGTATTTCGAATGAGCATTAAACAGCCTAATAGTAAATGGACATATAACTTTAAAGGATCCACTAACTCAAAACGGGTCTTTCATGAGAAATTTAATGGACCATTGGTTAATTGACAATTATCTTGTTTTTTTTTGCGACTGGCAATATTGAACTTGTTGCTATCTTCACTCTATACATGTGTGAGAGCGAGACGCGTGGTAAACACCATTCGTTAGAAAGAGATGACAGACAAGGTCTTATGTGTTTGTTTTACTGCAACTGTCAAGTCAAGTTTTATTTTATTTATGTTATTTAAATATTTTTAAAAGGGAACCCAAACAAATATATAAAATAATTCATATATATTATTTTCTGTATTAAAAATAAGTATTTCGAGATTATTCCCATTGGTTTATAATAATATTATGTACTACGTGCGTCATCTTGTGATTTTGACATTTCACTTAGCATTACTAAAAAAGTGAGATATTTTTTATAAAATAGACGATATTTTAGTACCGCATAGTTCCTATTTTGATGCTTTATAGAAAGCATTGTAATCCGATTTATAAATTGGTCGAAAAAAATGGGCTCTCTCATAATAAGAATCATCAACAATTTCGAAAAACGGTATGAAAACAGACAAAATTGGCAACCATTTTGACAGTTATAAATTGTCCATTAGTGTGCTATTGGCTGTTGGAACAGCCCACTAAATTTAATCTTTCATTAAGGTGTTTAATGCCCCAATCGTCGCTATTTGACAGTTGAAAGATCCGTTTTTTTCTCTAATGGGACATTAGTGAGTTAATCCTCCATTAAAACTTATTTGACTGTATAATGCTTGTTCAAAAGATCCACCCTTAGAAAACTTAGGGTGGATCTTTTGAACAAGCATTATACAGTCAAATAAGTTTTAATGGAGGATTAACTCACTAATGTCCCATTAGAGAAAAAAACGGATCTTTCAACTGTCAAATAGCGACGATTGGGGCATTAAACACCTTAATGAAAGATTAAATTTAGTGGGCTGTTCCAACAGCCAATAGCACACTAATGGACAATTTATAACTGTCAAAATGGTTGCCAATTTTGTCTGTTTTCATACCGTTTTTCGAAATTGTTGATGATTCTTATTATGAGAGAGCCCATTTTTTTCGACCAATTTATAAATCGGATTACAATGCTTTCTATAAAGCATCAAAATAGGAACTATGCGGTACTAAAATATCGTCTATTTTATAAAAAATATCTCACTTTTTTAGTAATGCTAAGTGAAATGTCAAAATCACAAGATGACGCACGTAGTACATAATATTATTATAAACCAATGGGAATAATCTCGAAATACTTATTTTTAATACAGAAAATAATATATATGAATTATTTTATATATTTGTTTGGGTTCCCTTTTAAAAATATTTAAATAACATAAATAAAATAAAACTTGACTTGACAGTTGCAGTAAAACAAACACATAAGACCTTGTCTGTCATCTCTTTCTAACGAATGGTGTTTACCACGCGTCTCGCTCTCACACATGTATAGAGTGAAGATAGCAACAAGTTCAATATTGCCAGTCGCAAAAAAAAACAAGATAATTGTCAATTAACCAATGGTCCATTAAATTTCTCATGAAAGACCCGTTTTGAGTTAGTGGATCCTTTAAAGTTATATGTCCATTTACTATTAGGCTGTTTAATGCTCATTCGAAATACCGGCCCTTATTGTACATTCACAGATGTCGCGTTCTAAGAAAATGGTTGAGCTAGCCTTAAAAAAACAAAGCTGAAGATACTCTCCAACTCGATACGAACATTGAAATGAATAATTTGCCTATGATATTGATTGAGGAATTGATTGATATTAATATAGAACAAAGTTTCGAATTAGAAATACTGGATGATACTATTATTTATGGAACGAAACGGAAGGAGGAGTTACTGCTGAAGAATATTCTTCGATTTTAGTTCAACTGATTTTAACAAAAATTTTACCATTGATTGCCTCAAATAACACAAACAGAAAAATTGTTTTATACAGCGATGGATGTGCCGCACAAAATAGGAATGTGACAACATCAAACGCTCTTACAAGCCTTGCAATAAACGAAAACGTGACAATCCTTCAAAAATACCTAGAGGTTGGGCATAACCAAATGGAGGTAGACGCAATGCATGCCACAATCGAAAGGTATCTCCGAAACAGAAATATCCATGTTCCCGCTGAATACCAATTGGCGTTTGCCGAAGTGTGCTCGTAAAAAAACCGAATCCATATAATGTTGAATACCTAACACATTCATTTTTCAAACGTTTTGAAGAGGTCAAATATTGCAAGTCCATCCGCCCAGGAAGAATGAAAGGTGACCCTAAAGTGAGTGATTATTTTACAACGAAACTAAAATTGTGTATTAAAAATAATAATATGTTCGAATTAAAAACACTTCAGTCAGTATACACCAAGTGGTGATATCTTATATAAGTTCAAGTTCTCAGATGAACGGATGCTA
This sequence comes from Mystacides longicornis, assembly GCA_963576905.1. Taxonomy (NCBI): domain Eukaryota; kingdom Metazoa; phylum Arthropoda; class Insecta; order Trichoptera; family Leptoceridae; genus Mystacides; species Mystacides longicornis. The sequence goes on from OY756423.1 coordinate 10,670,753, forward strand.
CTCCCCCATAGACGTGAATCGGTTGCTCCAATATGTTTCCAGCAGCTACCTAATCTGCATTCTAACATTTTGCCTTTAATAAAAAAAATGAAAAAAACTGGCCATCTGATGATACAACTAATAAATCTTGTTTTCTTACCCCACACAAATTGAAATTGTATAAAAATTTCATTTGCAAAAGGGATAACTCCTTTTATTGAATAAATATTGAAAAATACTTTAAAAAGTTCTTTATACTGTTTTTTATAATGACTATAAATACAAAAACATTTATAATAAAGTATAAAAATCAATGTAAGTATATTAATAATCATAAAAAAATGTTTTTTTTTTGCTCCTGAACAATTTGGTTTTATGGAGTTATCTTTTTTGCGGATTAAGCCGTCGGTATGCAAGATTGCGGCAGTATTGGGCACACAAACATGGCACCAGATGTGCCATAATCGCAGATGCCATGACTTACAATCGTTTTTGTGAAATAAGGAAATTCCTTCATTTCACCAATAAAGAACTAATTCCACCAAACAATACTGACAAATTGGTGAGAATTCGCCCAGTTCTAGAATACTTCAAAAAATCTTTTCAAGAAGCGTATAACCGTGAAGAATATTTGTCCATTGATGAGATGATAATTGCTTTTAAAGGTCAATCCTCTATAAAGCAATACATAAAGAACAAGCCGAATAAATGGGGCTTTAAAGTCTGGGTATGTGAGAGATTTCGAAGTATACCAAGGTGCGGGAGGTAGTCGACCTGAAAAATCTATCTTAGGTTGTGTTGGGGATATGGTTGTTAGAATTTGTGAATCGGTCAGGGGGAAAAATCATAAATTATTTTTTGATAACCTATTCACATCCGTGCCGTGGGGCTGTCGGCTTAGAATAGCACCTCTTTTTGCTGGTTTTTCGAACATCATGTAAGAGGCAGGTAATCGAAAAATCTGATCGGGGCCGTGGGGTTGACCACCTCACGCATTTAAACTCACACGGTCAGAAAAGGCAACAAAATTAACAGCTCTTGTTGCCTCCCTATGCCCCTAAGTGGGGCCTTAAGGGAGTTTGGATTCGATTTGGATTCACATCCGTAGAACTGATTTATAAACTTCATACCGAATACAATATTCAAGCAACAGGTACAGTGCGAGTTAACTAGCTTCGAGGAGGTGAAAAAAAAAACTATTAGGCCAAGGGGCTCGCATTCGCTTACTACATCCAGCGAAAACATTACCGTTACTAGATGGCTAGACAACAACTTTGTCCATTTAGCTTCAATGATTGCTGGGGTTCAAGCCATGTCCAAAGCCAAGAGATGGTGCAAACGTACCAGGACTATGGTAGAAATAGATATACCATTTGCTGTCGAACTGTATAATAAGCACATGGGAGGCGTGGACCTCACGGACTCATTAGTAGCACTATATCCCCATTGCTTGCGTCACAAAAGGTGGTGTTTTAGAATATTTCACCACCTCATGAATGTTCTCTTAGTCAATTGATGGATCCTATGGCGCAAAGACAGCATGGAGAAAATGGATTTGCTGGAATTTAAATCAACCGTTGCCACTTCCTTGATATACACAGGAAATGTCACAGCTCAGAAAAGAGGACGGCCATCGTTTAGTCCAAAAGCTGTAACAAAGAGGGTGAGGGTAAAGGCTCCAACAGAGTTAAGGCTTGATGGTGGATCTCACTGGCCTAAAAAAACAACAAAGCCTTACGCATCAAAATGCCATTTGAATGGTTGCAGTAAAAAAAAACTCGATAGGGTAGAGACACCAAAGAGTACGCGCTACCAAAGAGTACCTACGCAGTGCGTATAGTTCTTTTCTTTTTCTTGAAATTGCAACACAACTGCCACCTGTCGGTGAGACTAGTCATTACCAAGTGTTGGACAACAACTCGCATCGCCACGGTAGTGAAACTTCCATAGAAACCATAGACAATATATTTGACAGATAAGTTTGACACCTCATGGTCCTTGAGCCAGAACTTTTTTTTCGGAAATTATTGGAACTACAGCCGCGCAGCCGCATGACAGCTGTTATTGAGTTGCTAAGAAGTTGTTGATTGTTGCTAAGAAACTGTTGATTGGGTTACTAAGAAGTTGTTGATTGAGTTGTTAAGAAGTTGTTGATTTAGTTCCGCGAGTTTATATTTTTTTCACCATGTGTCAGTTTCTTTATATTTCGAAGCTTGATATGATAAGTTTTGTGATTTCATTTTTCGTAAATATATTATTTTTGTGTCGTTGTATGATATTTGGACGCTTTATTCCCTGTTTTCATTCATGTGTTGCGATATAGATCGCTTTTTGTTTTCATCAGTGCAGCGATGTTTGAACGATCTGTCTCGTAATTTAATGCAAAATCTGTGGTTAAATATTGGAAGGTCTGAGTGATGAACAAATCTCAAGAAATAGGAGGTTTTGTGATAATTTTCTTTAAGTCTTCACTCGTGATATAAATTTTATTTAAAAAAAATCATGTAAAAGCACTAAGTATAAAAAATAAATAAATGTAATTTATTTTATTGGATTGTTTTATTAATGGATTATAACATCTCAAATTTTAATTCCTTTTCATAAAATATATAGTGTAAAATATTCATCAACACACTGACATAATATTCAATTTTGTTCATAACTTATGAATATTTATAGTTTCTTAAAGTGACTTATCCTATTTCTAAAATGGATATATTTGTTTTAATTTAACATTTTAATCTTGAATGTGTAAAAAAAGTTTAAAATGTTACGTTAAAATAAAAAATATATTTGCTGATGAAATAGAGTAGGTAGGTCATTTTTGAAACTATTTATATTCATAAGTTAAGGATAAAATTGAATATAAGATTTGAAAGCGCGCATGCGCGCAATTTTAGTACGATGAACAAAATATGGCGTTGTATACCCAGTCTACAAAAAACGCTCGAGTTGCCACTCTATTTTAAGTAGTATTATTATACTCTATGCGCATCGCTAAGGTATTTATTTCGAATTATATAGCTAAAAATAGGTTTTTGAAGTATGTATTTAATCTTAATTGTGTAGCATGTATTTTTTTGTAATAAAAAAGTTCGCGCGCCTCAACATTGAAATGGGTTAATACCAACACCACCTATATAAGAAGGCCTTAGCGCTACGTCACAGCGGGAGGCCCAGCATTCACTCTTCTATATCTGTATGTACTTACCTGTACGCTATGATATCTGTCTACACGCAGGCAGCCGTGACGCGAGAGGCCAAAAATGGCCGCCAGCACTAAGGCCTTCTTATATAGGTGGTGGTTAATACTTGCAAACTGTTCTATGCATGCCTACATCCCTATATTGAGAATATGTTGGAGTTAGAGATTTAACAGTCTATGAAATATTTTAATATGCAACTAATGTTTGTCTCTGGTTATTTTTTTACCTGTCATTCTTTCTGCTCTCGCTCTTGTATCATTGTTCGTATATTCTATTTGGGATATTAAAAGGTGTCTCATATTATAAGAAGTGTTTCATTTATAACTCTGCAACAGAATAGTAGGTATATTCCTAGCATTGTTTAGAGAGCTTGACCTCGTCACGTACACCATTGTACAATGATTTTGAATGAAAGTTTGTAAAATTTACCAAATTTCCTGTGATCTGCAATAAACGAGTGAACGTTAAATCTAAACCATCTTTATATTCTCAACACCACCTGCAATTCTGGACCGAATCCCTAAGACCTGAGATTAAGAAGTCCTGTAACTACCCGCTGGCCGAGGCAACACATATTTCATTATCGATAGAAGAAGAGAGGCTGCTGAGACCTAAGAAAGAAATCTTTCTACAAATGACGCCTAGTCAACGTGGGGTCTCATGGAGCAGAGCCAAGCTGAGTCAAATTACATCGACATAAGAGCGAAGAGAAATTCTTTCTACAATTGTTAACATTTTCAAACATGTTTGGTAAGATTTACGATTAATTTTTATGCAATAACTGATATTATATTAGAAACTTGTGTTCTAAATATTGTTTCTTAACAGAGGTAATGTCGCCATTATACTAGATGTCAAAAATTTTGAGGTTCATAACCAAAAGCACGTATTAGTTAAGAGTACGCACCCAAAGAGTGCGCACGCGTACTCTTAGCTTGTATGAAGCATATATACCTATAGTTAGATAGATTATTTTCATTTTATATTAACACAGCTTGCTTATGTTTGAAGATTTGTTAAATATTTTTTGACAGAACTGCCAAGATGGGTAAATACAAAAGAAAATTAGTTTTTACAGAAGACATTTTGAAAGAAATAAAAGAGAAAATAGCGAGTGGCCAAAGCAAAAGATCTGTTGCACAATCTTATAATATCCCGGAAACAACATTAAGAAACGGCTAAAAGCGGACACTGTTCCTATGTCTCTCGGTAGATTCAAGAGCGTGCATGTTCAGCACAGATTTAGAAAATAGCTTGGCAAATCATTGCCAACAATTAGATGACTGTTTCTATGGACTTACAAAGAAGGAATTAGGAAGAATAAATAGCCTTTGATCTAGCCGAGAAAAATGGTCTTGATCATAGATTCAACCGAGAGAAAAAACAGGCCAGCAAACAATGGGTGCAAAATTTCGCAAGGACACAATCTTAGTCTTCGCCAACCAGAAAAAAACCAGTTTGGCACGTGCTGCTGGCTTTAACCGTGTCCAGGTACAGCGGTTTTATGACAACTTACAGAAGGTCTTGCTCAAACACAAATTTGTTGGGAGATTAATTTTTAATATGGACGAAACTGGCCTCCAGACTGTCCCAAATAAACTTCCAAAGGTTTATGATTACAGAGAAGAAAATAGTAGGTAAAATAGTTTCAGCAGAAAGAGGACAAACAGTGACTGCTGTATGCTGCATGAGCGCCACTGGTTCGTTTGTGCCACCAGCAATAATATTTCCGAGGAAGCGACAAAAACAAGAACTGCTTGATGGAGCACCAGAAGACTCCTTGCTGCTTGTTTCGGATTCTGGATACATGAATTCTGACTTGTTTGTTCTTTGGCTAAAGCACTTTATTGAGATGGTAAGACCATCCAAAGACATGCCTGTCCTTTTGATTCTTGACAATCATTCATCTCATCTGAGCTTAGCTGCAATCGAGTTAGCACGTAACAATGAAGTTGTCCACCACACACGAGCCATCGCATGCAATCACTGGACACAGAGTTTTTTGGGCCACTGAAAAAAGCATATGCTGTTGCTTGTGATAATTGGCAAGTCTCAAATCCTGGACAATCACTCAATATCAAGTTGCAAGATTATTTGACACTGCATATTCAAAGGTTGCTTCAGTACAACGAGCCCAAAAGGTGCGCGCGCACTCCTACAAATCCATAATAATTTGCAGACCGGTTTCCGAATCTGATTTATCATTATTCCGAGATCTTATTTTACTTGAGCGTGTTACTTTTAACTAAACCTAATAGGTACGTATTATTGTTTTTAGAATGTTTTCTCGAGAAAGAAAGTCTACGAGTAAACTGTGTCCCCAAGCAGTTTTAGATGAAGCCAGAAAGAGGATCAGCGAGGGTGAAAGTCAGAGAAAAGTTGCACTTTCTCTTGGAATGGCAGAGAGTACGTTAAGAAAACGACAAGAGAGATACACTACCCACGAAGCTTGGCAGGTATGACCTAACTTTATCCAAAGAGATGGAGGCCGAACTCTCCAACCATCTGGATAACATGTTCTATGGCCAGACAACCAAATCCATAAGAGCTTTGGCTTTTGGATTCGTGGAAAAAAATAATATCCCCCATCGCTTCGATACAACATCACGGATGGCTGGCAAAGGTTGGCTGCGTGGTTTCTTGAAGAGAAATAAAGATATTTCTTTGAGACAACCAACTGCCACACACCTAGCAAGAGCCATCGATTTTAATGAGAACAGTGCAACCGATTCTACGAAAATTTGCACAACCAAGTATTTTTCCACCACACGCCATATATAGGGGAGACCTAGGAGGGTTGTGACAGAGGAGAGTTGTGACATAGTCAATTTTTCGAAGTCTATGGCCGACAGCGAGCTGGCAACAACGCACATTTGTTGCTTTTTTGACGCGCCATATTAAACAGTTCATAGCGGCGCTTTACGGCAAGTGGTTATGCGTGTACATCTTCTACCCAAAAAAAATCTCTAAAAGTAAGTTTTTGATTAATATTTCAATAGCCTGTAAATTAATAAGTATTAAGTTACTGAAGTAATCACACTAGCTATAATACACTGTTACTATTCAGTTTTCATTATATGATATTGTTTTCGTTTTTTCGCCATACGTTTTGAGGTTATGAAGCGTTAATTATAAATAATCACGAGTTTTTGAATCGAGGTGAGTTGTGACAGGCTGTCACAACTCTCCTCGATTATTTTTTTAATGCTAAATGTTTTCGTTTCGTTTTGCTCGCATAAAAGATTATGTATTCTTCTTTCAGAATGCCTAATAAATATGTGAGGAAGACAGACAGGGGCATGGCTAGTAAGGAAATTTATGAACTGGCTTATGAAGAAGTAACGATAAGGTGGCAGAGTCTCAGAACTGGCTTATGAAGAAGTAACGCTAAGGGGGCGGAGTCTCAGAAGTGCTGCATCATCGTATAATCTTAACTATATGTCTTTGTCTCGATATATAAAAAAAAGAAAGATTACGACGCCAACTTAGTTGATCAACCTCCTTCTGTCGGCTATTCCAGCCCAACGGTATTTTCGGCTGAGGAAGAGATTATCTTATGTCAATACATTTTGACTTGTGCCGCCACCAATTATGGACTTAAAACGAAGGAGGTAAGACAATTGGCCTACAAATTAGCAAAGCATCATAATAAAAATTTCCCTGCATCGTGGGTTGAGCCTGAAATGGCAGGAGAAGTATGGCTCCAACTGTTTATGAAGCGCCACCCTATCTTGTCATTAAGGTTACCTCAACCTACTAGTATAGCTCGCGCCACAACAATAAAACCAACGTGAGCATTTTTTTTGACAATTATACAGCTGTCATAAGCAAATATTCCCTTGATGCCAAAGATATTTGGAATATGGATGAAACGGGCATAACAACAGTCCAAAGACCAGACAGGGTGATCGCTTTCCCGGTTTCTTGAAGAGAAATAAAGATATTTCTTTGAGACAACCAACTGCCACACGCCTAGCCAGAGCCATCGGCTTTAATGAAACACAGTGCAACCGATTCTACGAAAATTTGCACAACCAAGTATAATTTTCCACCACACGCCATATATAAACGTGACTGTCGTATGCGCCATGAGTGCGAGTGGGCATTTTGTACCTCCTGCATTCATATACATACATACATACATACATTCTCCCCGCACACCGCAAGCCAGCCCGGAGGAGACAAATCCGCAACAAACCAGACCCGCACGAAACCGGCCAAAAGCCGGCTCCACACAAATCAAGCCCGCCGCAGATCCCCCCCCAAACCAACTCGCAATACGGGTGCCTAAACCCCACTCAGGGGCATAGGGAGGCACCAAGAGCTATCCATTGCGCTCGAAGGCTTCTGAGGCCTATGGTGCCTTTTCTGACCGGTTGGGGTTTAAGGACGTGAGGTGGTCAACCTCACGGTCCCGATCTGATTTTTCGATTTCCTGCCTCTAACAGGATGCTCGAAAAACCAGCAAAAAGGGCAGAGGTGCTATTCTTAGCCGGCAACCCCACGGCATTCATATACCCTAGTAAAATAATGAAGAGCGAACTACTCGATGGATCTCCACCCTCTTCAGTAGGAATGGTGTCTGATAGTAGCTTCATCAATCAAGAACTGTTTCTTGATTATATATCTCACTTCAAAGATCACATGAAACCCACCAAGGAACAACCGATCCTGTTGATAATGGACAACCACAGTTCACACTGCTCCATTGGCGCTGTTGAATTCTTTATACAATATAATATTGTAGCACTGACGCTTCACAGCAGTCATCGGATGCAACCGCTAGACAGAAGCTTTTTCTCTCCTTTGAAAAAGTTGTACTCCAATGAGTGTGAAAAGTCATTTCAGTGCAGAGTGATTGCCAAGTCATTGCTGAATTATTTACCACCCAGGAAATCCTAAATGAGATTTCGCCGTTTCCGAAATCAATGTCTACGGGGAAATCAAGAAACACGAAGAGGAAAATCACTGGCTCACAGATTCTGACAAGCACTCCTTTTATGGACGAAGTTAAAGTCCAAGTAAAATAAAAAAGAAAAGGAAAATCGCAAGGGCGTTAGAGCTCGAAAGCAGGTGAAGCGTGTTATCCTTCAAGATGATTCAGATGCCGAACCTGAGGAAGATTTTACTCAGGACGCTGTTGATGTTGATAACTCCGATACTGCGTGCCTTTATTGTAATGAGTTATATAGTAAATCGAAGCCAGGAGAGCATTGGGTATGTTGTCAGCTATGTAAGAGATGGTGCCATACCCAATGTGCTGGCGTAACACCAAGAAGTAAGGTATTTAAATGCGAATTGTGCACCGATAATTAAGCATGTCAACTTAGACTAACGTGTGTCATCTTACGCACGTCGACATGATTGGTATTTTTTTGTAATATTTCATTTAATATATTTTTTCAGTGTTAATATTCAATTTTGTATTTCGGAAATAAACGTGTAACCTTATACCTAGTAATTTTTTATCACCTTTGAATTTTTAAATATTTTCCTCAAAACAAAAAGTATGTCATCTTAAGCACAATTCCCCTACATAAAATCGTGCAATGGGGAACGTAGTTACAATTTTTTGTGGTAAGTTGTTACATGTAACAATTATTGTGACGATAAAAATAAATACGTATTCTCACAAGAAACAGAAGATAAATTACATAGCTTCTTATCTACTCAAAAGTTCAGAAATATATTTTGGTTTACTACCAATAGTTATATTATTCGTTAGTAATAATAATTTATGTTAAATTTTAATTTCAGTTTCTTTCTGATGCTGAAATAATGAGTGTTTTACATAACACGGATGCGGAGGAAGAATCCGTAATCTTTCCAATACCTGGAGCAGACTCTGATGTAGAGTCAGATGATGATAGGGAGATTATTGATGAAAATATTACACTACCACCCATTTTTTATACGAATAATTCAATAGTTTTCAGACCACAAAAATCATCAACCCGACAGCAACGATTTGCAAAAAGAAATTTAAATTTTATTTGGAAGGAAGAGCAACCTCAATTTTTAGTGGATAAACCAGATGAAGATTTCACTCCTCCTAATAATCACAAAAGTCCTTTCTATTATTTTAATATATTTTTTGATGGAGCAATTGAATGTATTGTCGATGCTAGTAATTTATATTCCACTCAAAAGTCAGGAAAATGTATAAATGTTACAAAATGTATTACAAAATAAAAAAAAAAAAAAATAAAAAAAATACAAGATTTCATCGCCATCGAATTGATGATGGGGATTATGAAGCTCTCTGCATACACTGATTATTGGTCCACCGATTTACAAGTAGAGCAAGTAGCCAGCATAATGCCACTCAAAAAATATCAATCAATAAGAAAATATTTACATTTCGCCAATAACGAACATGTCAATGAACATGACAGGTATGCCAAAATTCGACCATTGTTGGACATAATCAGAGCAAACTGCCTGAAAATAGAGCAAGAGAAAAAATTTTCTGTAGACGAAATGATGATTCCCTACAAAGGAACAAGGGCGGGTTCGCGAAGGCAGTATATGCAAAATAAACAAAAAAAATGGGGGTTCAAAATGTACTGCAGATGTGGAGTTTCGGGGATTGTTTATGACTTTTTGCTTTATGGAGGAACCGATACATTCTACGATAAACAATTCACTACAATAGAAATGGAATTAGGAATAACAGCCAAGATTGTGATAGCTCTTATAAAATCAATAAGAGATCCAGCATGCTCTGCTGTGTATTTCGATAATTTTTTCACTTCGTATGAATCGTTGTATCATCTGAGGAATGAATACGGTATTTTATCTTTAGGAACAATTCGTCGCAATAGGCTACGAAACTGCCCTATCAAAAATGAAAAAACTTTGAAAAAAGTGGAAGAGGGAGTTATCAACAACTAGTTGATAATGGAAACAAAATAAATACGGTCGCCTGGTACGACAATAAATGCGTACTCTTGGCAAGTACATTTGTGGGTGCTGAACCAATCTCCCACATAAAACGATACAACAAGGAACAAAAAAACAAAATCAATATAGACTGAATAGTACGGTGTGTGTGTAAGACGTGTTTAATCTACTCGTAGTAAAAAGTTTTTGTAAATGATATAAAAAGTAATCTGTTTGTTGTCAAATTGCGAAAACTTGTTCCTGAAGCAAGACTTTGTGCGTGAAGGTGAAATCAGTGACAGGGACATTTATTACGGTACTTTATTTCTGTTTTAATTTTTGCTCTGTTTTGTCAAGAAAACATTTTGTTACAACTGACAGCTCCGATCCACCAATTAGAAGCTGTCAACAGGCTGTACTTTGATGACATGCGCAGTGTATATGTTTAACTTGGAAAGTGATTTTATCGACTGCTAAACGGATTGCATAACTCCAGGAGTAATCTTATTTTGACTAATTCCCTGTGTAGACTGCTAACCCTATTTGCTAGTATACAAACAAATTAATCATTATGAACTGCAGCCAGTGCAAAGGAGCACTTAGCCCATCCAAGGCAGCCAAATGCTCTCGCTGTCGCGGGAATTTTCATCATGCTTGTGTTGGAACTTCGATTGAAATGTTTAAAAAGATGACAGACATGAAACGAGCTAACTGGAAGTGCAATGCATGCGTGAAAGAGGACCCCAGATCCATGACGACGCGGTCAAAGACTTCAAGCGGTGAATCGGAGGAGGCTCTGGGAGACAATGGATCTTTTCAAGGTGGAAGCTGCCTCCAGGACAACGAGGATCTACAAGAAAGGATTGTGGAGGATGTAACAAAGCGACCTAAGGCCTTCATGGCGAAGGAGCTGAGTGCTGTCAAACGGGAAATGAACGCAGCCTTAGAAGATATAAAGGCCACAATCAGCTTCCTTTCCGAAGAATATGACGATTTAAATAAGAAGGTCTCGGCTTTGACAGTGGCTGTGAAGAACCAAAGCATACTTGAGGCAGAGATAACATCAATGAGCAGGAGGGTTGAGGAGCTCGAACGGAGGGAGGAAGTCAGCAAACAGGCAGCACTGAAGGCAGATATTGAGGTTTTTGGGCTGCCTAAACAAAAAGAAGAGGATCTGCGGCTTTTCGTAAAAAAGATGGCGGATGAGGTGCAATTTGATTTTAAGGAGGAGGACATTCTAGACGTCTACCGCCAGCAGCGTCGGGATGATAAACCTGGGAGCATTATTATTCGCATGATATCAGCATCTCAAAGGGAAAGGTTTTTGTCTTTGCTAAAAACGAGGAAGAATGTGGGAGAAAATGAAACAAAAATATTTTTTAACGAACATTTAACAAGGAAAAACAAATTCATATACCGAGAGGCGAGGACAAAGGCCAGAGAACTAAAATTTCGTTTCGTGTGGGTTAAAAATGGTAACATCTTTGCGAGGGAGGGTCCAGGTTCAAGAATCTATAAAATTCAGACTCTGCGGGACATCGAATTGCTGAAGAGTGAAGTCTCATTAAGAGAAAATGTTACCCTGGTTTAGATACATAGATATGTAGATTATTTTAAGCGATTTATAATTCCAAATGTTGGAAGATGATATAATTTTGCGAGAGATTGAAGAGCATAATAATATTACTGAAATATCTTTTGAAACGATAGATGCATGCAAAGAAGAGCTCCGGAAATCTTGTGACAATCATTGTATGACTATATTGCAAATGAATATAAGAAGTATTCACAAAAATTATAATGAATTTCTAATTCATATCAATGCCCTCGACACGAGGCCCACTATTATTGTACTGACGGAGACACACTCCAACGACAACGACAATTTCAGCATACCATCTTACAGCTGCATATCCAGCCGCTCATACATAAACAGGTGCTCGGGAATACTTGTATTTGTAAATGATACTGTCAGGGTAGAGTCTACTGAGGAGTATTCAATTGATCAAACCAATTGTTTGAGAGTTGATCTGTCAAGCAATAATTGTCCTAAAAAGTTTTCGATTCTTGCGGTCTATCGAACGCATTCATCAAGGGCGGATGACTTCATAACCGCATTGCAGAGAATATTACAATTTTCAACCGGCATCATGACGTTTATCGTGGGAGACATAAATATAAACATTGCAAGTGATTTCCATTCTCAAGTAAAGGATGATTATATGAATATGTTGTTTGAGCTTAATTTTAAATCATGTATTAATAGTTTTACTCGAATTGTGGAAGGACAGCATCCGACATGTATAGACCATATATGGACCAATGTTAACGATGTGAACAATTTAAAGGCGATAAATTATTATATTGGCATTACGGACCATAATATGTGTTTCTTAATTTATAATGTAGATAGTGATAAAAGTAAAACAATTTATAGTAGGCAGGGTCAATATGTTAGAACTGTGGTCAACAACAATTTATTAAGAACTAAACTAGAGAACGAAAAATGGGCTCCGGTTCTGTCCACGACTGACATTGATGTGAGCTCTGTTTGCTTTGCTGAGATTTTGAATTTACATATTTCGGAATGTACTGTACAAGAAATAGTAAAGGTAAAGTCAAACTGTCGAATTAAAAAACCGTGGATTACACCTGTTCTTTTAAGATCTATTAGAAAGAAACAGAAATTATTTCGTTTGCATAAAAAATATCCGAACGACTTTAAGTTGAAAACTGATTTTTCTATTCACAAAAACGCGCTACAAAGAGATATAAAACTAGCCAAAACAAACTATTATAAAGATAAACTTAAAGATTCTAGCACAAATAGAAAACGGTTATGGTCCGTGGGTCGGAGATTGTTGAAAGGAATCCGAAAAAGTCATCTGTACACAGTGTATACGAGATGGAGGAGGCCGGATCAGCTCAGAGATTGAACCAAAGCGTTGTGCAAATGTTTTTAATACTTTTTTTGCTTCTGTAGGAGAAAATCTAGCTAGGGACATAGTGGGGGAGAGTTCTCAACCTGAGGTAAATTATCACGATGCTTCTATCCCCGAAATATTTGTAGACTTTATCCTGCCCCTGGAACAAGATATCCGCGAAGTAGTGAAGAGCTTGAAAACTGGTACATCTCCTGGGCACGATGGTATTACTGCAGCATTTTTAAAAGAGCACATAAATTCTGTATTAGGGCCACTGTCTCATATAATAATGACGAGCCTAAAATCTGGGAAATTCCCCCATGTCCTTAAGAAAACCATAATTGTCCCAATACACAAGGGTAGTGATCCGGAGTTAGTCACCAACTATCGTCCAATATCCCTTATTTCAAATATTTCAAAGGTTATTGAAAAAATAGTTAAAAAGCAAGTGATGAATTACTTAGAAAATTACAAAAGGCTCGCGCCGAATCAATATGGATTCAGGAATGAAATGGGCACAGATGATGCTATAGCTAAAGTTTCGTCTCTTATTATGTCTAATCTAGACAGGGGAAGAAAATGTTTGGGAATTTTTATTGATTTGAAGAAAGCCTTTGACAGCATTTCACATTTGAGAATAATGAAGGAAATTCGCGCTATGGGTATCGGTGGAAGGGTATTCTCGTGGTTTAAGAGTTACCTCCGGAATAGAGAACAACGAGTAAAGCTTCGAGGCGTGGAGAGTGAGCCACTGATGACCCAATACGGTGTGCCACAGGGTACAGTGATCGGCCCGCTAATGTTTATAATTTATGTCAACAGCATGTTTAACTTGTCTCTTAATAGTGAGATAGTCGCTTATGCTGATGATACCGTGTTGGTGGCGGACGGGAAAACGTGGGAAGAGGTTGTTCTAAATGCTAACGCTGATATGTATATGTTTAAGAAATATCTCGACTCGCAACTCTTGAGTTTGAATACCGAGAAAACCGTATTCATGAAGTTTAGTCTGACGAAAACTAATCCTATTTTGGGGAATATTGTTATCCATGAAAGAAATTGCTCTGGGGAAATTTGTCATTTGAATTGTAAAAAGCTGGAAAAAGTTCAAAGTACTAGATATTTGGGTATAACAGTGGATGATGACATGAAATTTAAGAACTTGATTGAAGCAACAACGAAAAGATTGAGAAAGTTAATATATATATTTTTGGCATTGAGAGATATTCTTGATTTTAATTCCATAAGAACTGTTTATTTCGCTCTTGTTCAATCAATCCTTCAATACGGCATAGTTGGGTGGGGAGGGGTTTACCCGTCCACACTCAAACCACTTATTACTGTTCAAAAATTAATTATTAAAATCATTCTGAAAAAACCGAGGGATTATCCAACAGAACAAGTTTATAAGGAACTGAAAGTGCACCCACTTGAAAATATTTTCAAGATGAATTCCATTATTGCAATATTTAAAAACTATAAAACGAATACTCTAAGTAGCATCAGGTATGAAGGGATGCTTTTAATTCCTAGATGCGGCTCCACAGCCGCTCAACATCACTTTTGTTATTTGGGTATAAAGGAATACAACAAACTGCCTCTAAATATTAGAAAAATATCGGGAAAACAGCAGTTCAAAAGGGAGTTGAAACGGCATTTTATAGCATGGGAGGCTTGAACGGTTCGATCTCTGGGCTCGTTTCTGGTTTCCTTTTCTGCATTTTTGATAGATGTGAGTTGCCCTATATTGCTTTCGGATTGCCTTTCACAATGTGGCCGATGGTAATCTAATATTTTAATATTAAAGAAGTGATCCTCAATTCTTGTTTAAATATATTTTTCACTCTTTTTATAAAGCAAACTAACTCTTCACATTGAAGGTGTTAGTGTATTGGTTTCATTTTGTTTGCTTCTTTTTTTTGTTACTGTAATGGATTGTGATAATTTAAGACTTAAGTAAAGTTTATATTGTAATCTTCATTGTTAATGTAAATATATAATTTTGTTTTTATGTTTTGGAAAAATTAACTATTTTTTAACTGTTTTTTATTTATATATTTATTTCTTTGGTTACCGGTTTCGGCTACCAGCCATCATCAGACCAAACTTAAAACAGTTTTAAGTTTGGTCTGATGATGGCTGGTAGCCGAAACCGGTAACCAAAGAAATAAATATATAAATAAAAAACAGTTAAAAAATAGTTAATTTTTCCAAAACATAAAAATGTTAGGAAACTGTTTTATAGTAAGCCCAAAAAATATAGAAAAAATATAATTTTGTATTATCCTCATCTTCACACAAATGCGTACGCATTTTTGAAGGGGGGAATATTGCCTTATTAAATAAAATAAATATCGATTGTCCCCAAATTGTGAAACTATATAATGCTCACATGGGAGGTGTCGACTTGGCGGACATGTTGGTCGCATTATATAGAACCAATTTTCGGACGCATAGGTGGTATATGTCCATTTTCTCCCAACTCTTGGATATCTGCGTAAATAATGCTTGGTTATTATCACGAAGAGATGCCGCAAGAAGTTTGGAAGAATCGAGGCATATGTCGCTGAAAGCATTTCGTGTCCAAATTTACCATTCATTACTAAAAAGAGAGAGAAAAAGAGGCCGCCCAGATAGTTTGCAAATTTCTGAACCTCCAAAGAAAATAAAGCGGCATACGAAACCTCAACCACAAACCGATGTAAGGTTTGATAACGTTGGTCATCTACCTACACACATAGACAAAGGAAGATGCAGATATTGTACCACAGGACAAACCACAGTTTACTGCACAAAATGTGCAGTAAGATTGTGTTTCGTGGATAAAAGAAACTGTTTCTATTCTTATCATACACTTTAATTATTAATTCCATTTTAATATAGGTAATTGATTTTTAAGGAAAAAATTTTTTTTTAATTCAAAAATACTTATTTTGATTGCATTTATTATTTTTTTACACTGTCTTTTTTTAATACCTTTTTGGCAATGTATCCTATAGGATACATCTGGAAATATAGCTTCTGAATACATATGTGTGTTTATTTTTGTCCATTCCCCCACTAAAATACTAACAATATTATGAAAAAACTAAAGAAATAATTTTATCTAACCAAAATCACTTCTTGCCAAGAAGAGGGTTAGAGGAGATTGTCTTAAAGAATCCACTACCTGAGAATACTGAGTGAAGCTGGGCTGGGATTAAATTTCTTTTGTGTTGGATTAGACCAACAATTACACCCTTCAAAAGGAGTGGCCACAGAGGTTTGTTTGTCTGGTAGTCGAAGACTCCTGGCAGACTCTCCTCGGTGTGGGGGTTCTGCTTGGCTTATCCAAGCTTAGTAGAATCCGTCACAAAATATATTGATGGGAATTAAAAGACTACCGTCATATACAGACTATTGGTCTTCTAATCCTGTGATCCGAGATACATATATATCCTCAGTCATGTCAAGGAATCGATTTTCGTGGCTTCTGGGCAACCTACATCTAAACGACAACAGTCAAATGCCCAAGAGTGGAGAAAATAATTATGATAAATTATATAAAATACGTCCATTACTGACCCGTTTGAGCAATACCTTTCAAGAATTCTATAAACCCACAGAAAAGATAGCAGTGGATGAGTCGATGATCAAATTTAAAGGGCGATCGGGCATAAAACAATTTATGCCCAACAAACCCATAAAGCGCGGATATAAAGTATGGGCTTCTGCGTGTGATAATGGGTATATCACAAGGTTCGAAATATATACTGGAAAAATTGGTACATCTGTTGAAAAGAATCTTGGTGCCAGGGTCGTAAAAACTCTAACAGCAGGTTTAGCTGGAAAAAATCACCAAGTTTATTTTGATAATTACTTCACATCAGTGCCTCTTATGGCAGAACTAAGACAAAAATCAATTTACGCTTGTGGGACTGTTAGAAAGGGAAGAGTCGGATTTCCAAAGGATTTTGAAGGAGACAAAAGTATGTCACGCGGAGAATTTCGGTGCAGCGAACAAGGACTTTTGTCAACAGTTTGGATGGATAGAAAAGGAATTTCATTTCTCTCAAATTTTCATAACGCAGCAGATATTTCCACAACAACAAGAAAAAATAAAGATGGGACCAAATCCACTATTTCGTGCCCTGCTATTGTGAAAGATTATAATACTAACATGAGATACGTGGACAAGGCTGACCAGCTAAAAGCCTGTTACGAAATCGACAGGAAGAGCAAAAAATGGTGGCACAGGATCTTCTGGCACTTTATAGATGTCACTATTGTGAATTCATTTATAATTCACAAAGAGACTGCAGCTGAAGAAAAAACAACATTGAAATTATTCTGACTCTCTATTGTTGCGGGCATGATTGGAGTACCTGCGCCTTCTGTCTCCTCGCCTGCATTAGGACGGCAGAAAAAAAGACCTATAAATAAATTCAAACCTTATGTTGCCCCTGCAATAAGGTTTGATAAGGCGGCTCACATGCCGCAAAAAGGTACATCACGCAGATGTGCCTTTTGTAAATAGTAAGGCCAAAACTCCATGTCGAACTAAAATGTGTTGTCAAACGTGTGGTAGGATTATGCCTTAACAAAAATAAAATTTGTTTTGCTAATAATTATCATAGGTAGTACTAAAATATTATATAATTCTTTTTTTACTCAATATTCATATTTTCATAATTTTCACAATTTCTTCTTTTTGCTACCCTACTTTACATGCTTTTCTTATCGGACCAGTGGTTTGTATGTGTAACCACCTGCGTCAAAATGGTCAAAAAACATTTTCTTTTAGTTTTTGTAATTAATTTCGTTTTATGAGACAATAAAGCTGTATGTTTTATGTAATTTTTATTTTATTTTATTGAAGTTTATTGAATACAAATATAATATTTACACACAGATATTAGTACATTACATTAAATATCATATAAGTAACACAAGCCATGACCCAATCAGATTTTTTCTGGTATAAGGGTTAATTGTTGTTTTATTTCCAAAAAAATCAACACCTTGGTAATCAAACGGTTAAGTTTGAAAAAGTTACAGTCAAGGATATATTAGAAACATGTAAAAAATCAAAACTAAGAACTCTGATGATTTGTGGCATATGTCAACCAAACTTTCTTCAAGAGCGCTTCTCCACATGATACAATTGTGAAAGCTCTGTCGGAGCGTGAAATAAAATGTGTAGATAACTGTAAGTTTCTTGTTATCATAGTGGATAAAAAGTTATGGCATTATGCGCAAGATTAAGCTCTGCTATCTTCGCTGTTAGAAAAATCAAACAAGTTTGTGACCTAAGAACAGCAAAGTCCGTATACTTTTCATATTTTCATAGTATCATGACATACGGAATATTGTTTTGGTAAGAGCGGCTGACTCTCTCGGGTATTCAGATCACAGAAACGGGCTATAAGAGCACTGGTAGGTTTAGGACCGAGGGACTCATGTCGAGGGTCATTCAGTGAATTAGGTATACTGACATTGCCCAGTGTTTATATATTTGAATGTTTATTATTTGCAAGAAAAAAATTACCTAATACCCCCCTTAGCTCGGATCACCATAGCTATGCTACGAGAGGCGGGAGTAATGTTAGACCCATTGAACAAAGACTGACAAAAGAGTTTTCTCTGCCTTAGTGTCAGACTATTTAATAAATTGCCAGGGAGAATAAAAAACCTCGATGAACGCAACTAAGAGGGAGGCGAAGACGTATCTCGTCGCAAAATCTTATTATAGTGTTGACGAAATGTTGAATGATCACATGGATCCTGTTTAGTGAGAGTTTGACGAGTTTCTTTGTTATGCACCTCTAATCTATGTGTGCCATTATTTATTTTCCATTTATGACAAGCTTATACGGCGCACATCTTGTCTGTAATTTACTTTTATTATGATGACGAGCTTATACATATACACGGCGAAACCCCTTATATTTTGTATATGCCTACCTGTGTACATGTTTGTCTAATGTCTTGCCAAGATTTTACATTTTGTTTTGTGAATTTTGTGCTTTGACAAGTCCAAGTGCCCTAAGGGGCCTACGGACAATGAAATAAATAAATTATGAAGAGACACTGGCCAAGACAAAAAAAAATGTGATAAAAAGAAAGATAAAGGAAAGACTTGAAAATTCATAAAGATAAGACGAAGAAAAAAATATTGGATTCAGATTCGGACTCTACTCATGAATCGTATTGTTTAGTGTGTACCGAAAGTTACAGCACTTCTAATAAAGAAGAGAGGGTAGAATGCATGGAATGCAAAATGTGGGCCCATGTCAAATGTGTAACGGGGAACTTTTGCTCATTTATTTGCATTAATTGCAATTCTGATGAAGATTAATTAATTTAATACTTTGTATGTGATATTGTTAGTGAGCGCCTTATTTTATAGTTTAAGAAAAGTGCCATGTTGATTAAAATAATTAAAAGTTATTAATAATTATATACAAAAAGTTGTTTGTGGAAGAAGTTTATTTTTTTTTAATTTTAGTGATAAAAATGTTGTTTTGCCTAAAATTGAAGAAACTTGCTGCAAAGTAATTTTAACGTCAACAGAAATCAACAACTTCTGAATGGTCAGTACTCAGGTGCTCGCTGTGCTGCCAACTTAGCGACTTTGTCGCCAGCGACATTTGGACATGGAAAGCGACTTTTCATATTCACTTAGCGACAAAATATTCTAGCGCCTTTAAGGTCACCTTTTATTCGCTTTTCGGTTTCGCTTGTAGTCCAACTGTCGATTTGTTGAAGAGAAATTATTTCTCGAGACAGATCGGCAGTATCAAGCCAAGATACGTGAGATTTGTATGGCCAGGTCTACATTTTAAACGGTTTTTCAAACTTTGACGACAAAAAACATCAACTTAGAGGCTTCGCAGCATATATGTTCCATATATGGATTTACTCAGAATTCGGAGGAGAACATTTAGTGTGTCTGTGTGTGTGTGTGTGTCTGTGTGTGAGGGTGTCTGTGTGTGTGTGTGTCTGTGTGTGTGTGTGTCCGTCCCCCCCTTATAACTTTTGATTCGCTTGATGCACAGATCCTAAAATTTCAGAAAATATTTAATACTCTAAGCCTACAAAACTTGTATACTCAGAATTTTTAAATTTTCTTTCAGTCAGGGGTAATCAACCTTTGAATTTTTACTTAATTTTTGCATATATCTCGAAAACTATAAAAGCTAGAACCCTAAAAATGTGTATGTATATAGAAAAATACAATATCTCAAATCAAATTCAATGAAAAAGTTCCAGGGTTTCTCAAACTTTTTTTATAAAGAAAAATATTTTTTTTATCACAAATTTACGAGTTTCAATGCCTATATTTCAAAGTTTTAAAAAAATATCGAAAAAAGCCGAAACATGTCAACTAGATAATTTAATTTTCTATAAAAAATATATACATTATATTAGTACATCTCAAACTTTTCTTAACAATTTTTGTAAAAATTTAATTTATTGACGACATCGTTTCATACAATGAACATACCGACTCAGGCCATCGACAGTTGGATCTCATGTATACATGCAACTAGTATTTTAATAGAAATGTCACTGTTACTATAGCAAACTTTACAGCTACAAATTAATCAAAGCCAGATCAACACTACTCTTTCTTCCGACGTCTTGTTTATGGCAATACATACTCGTACATATACCGTGCCCCTGCGAATTTTGATGCTGGGAATTCCCGAAACGTCAATCAATATTTTTTTTTTTTTTTTTTTATTTTAAACCCTTTGCGTCAATCAATATTCTTATTTGGCTTTTCGGTGTCGGGCGTTTTTATATTTTTTCGTGGTTGTGAATATAAAGTTGCATGGTAATGGAAACGCCTGTAATAAAAAAACAATATATGCAGAAGTGCAAAAAGGAATGACAACCGCGAATTCCAGGGTTGGTTAGCCCCAGTTTCTGGCAATGATGTGAAAGGTATGTTCCGATATTGTCATACGGAATTGAGCCAAAGTGAGCGATATAAAAAAAAACAAGCGGAAACGAAAAAAAAATAAACTAAAAATGAACATTAAATCCGCAAAACAGCCTATGCCGTTATTGGTGCCTATAGCTGATTCTGTAAGGCAGAAGGTGCAATCGCACGTTTCATCGCGGAACATTGTTCTATATTGACGGTGGAACATTCGGGAGAAGTCTGCAAAAATATTTTTTCTGACTCAAAATGCGATAAAAATATATAGATCCACCGCACAAAATGTTCCAATATAATAAGTCCTAGGACCACATTTCAAGGAAGTGTTGAGATCGGATATCGGCGATCAAAAATTAAGCCTTTTACTAGATGAATCTACGGACATAAGTGTATTCAAATAATATCTAGGGATGGCAATAAGGTATTTCAGCCCAACCCAAAAGAAAATTGTATCAACTTTTTTGTTGAAGAAGAACACCGGTTGAAGAAGCCGATGTCAAGGGTCTGGCGGATGCCATTGTCACAACTTTAAAGGACCATAACTTAAAAGTCCAACATTTGATTGGCAGAGATAACGCCTCTGTTATGACAGGAGTTCATAATGGACTATACAAAATTTAAAAAAACGATCATGGTTTAACAAGTGTTGTGCTTGTTCGTTGCGAATGTCACTCATTGCAGCTTGCAGTGAGTCACGCTTCTGAAAAAACTTTACCTCACAATATTGAATATTTAATCAGAGAAACTTACAATTGGTTTTATCTATCCCCGAAACATCAAGACGAATACAGAAAAATATTCGAACTAATCAATTGCGACAAGGCACCTTTGAAAATACCGAAAGGATGTTCGACACGGTGGCTTTCAATATATCCAGCGGTTAGTCGCATTTTGCAGCAATGGGATGAACTAAAATTTCATTTTTCCATTTGTAAAACTCAAGAAAACTGTTACACAACAAAACTTCTCCATTCTATGTTGCAAGATCCAAGCAATTCGCTTTACCTGACATATCTTCAAAGCATACTAGGTGAAATTCAAACATCTTTAAAAAATTTCGAAAGTGATAACGCCGATCCAACCAAATTATTGGAAACCCTAACATTTCTTTTACGATCGCTCTGCAAGAGAGTGATCAATCAGTCTGCAAACATAAACGTTTTTACCACGCCTGTTCATGAAAACCATATAAATCCATATACAACACTTGTATATTCTTTTGAGAGACTTCAGGATATAGTACAACTTGTGAAAAACGATGTATCGATTTTACGATAAAACTAATCAAAGAATTACAAAATAGGCTTCCACCGAATATTGAAATTTTGAGCAAAATGAACAAATACCTGTGAGTGAGGTTTTACGTACAAAAACGAAGAACGAGGACATTATAGAACTGGCTATGGAATTGAGCTGGCCAAGTATATAAGGTAACAAATGAATTGGAAAATATTTTGCGCTACTGGAGTAACATAAATTTCATACCCTGGCAAAATATTGAAAAAAAAACGATAGATACTGAACGGATTTTTAGTGCTATGAATTAAGTGAAATCAATATTGCGCAATCGAATGGGGCTTAAAATACTGAATTCGATTTTAATGGTAAAATGTTGCCTAAAAACAATGAATAAAAAATTTTATGAGTACGAATTACCAGCAGATGTTATAAGGACGATTGGAACCAACAAATCATATGCTTTTAAAAGTGATCCACTGCCACAATCTTCTACTTCTAGTTCTGCTTCCAATTCACCCCATACTTCTTAGATATAGTTACGGATTGATAGGTATAATATATAATCTATTAGAAGTCAGAACACGCAAAATTTAGATCAGTTTCAAATACTCTTTTATTTTACTGTATTTTAGGAAAATAACATGATGGAATCTAGAGGGGCTAAATTGGTTTGATTAGCGATGGATCCTAAAGCCGTGAAAAATATTTCAGTAAATCAGTCAACATCGTCTGATATTAAAAAAAAAAAACAAAATGATGGTGGTAGAATCACGGAATAAATCTGATTCTGAGGAGGGGGGAGACTTTTCTGCTTCTGATTCGGATGGATTTAAACCGTCGTCGTCCGGCAGTAGCTCAAGCAGTTCTTCTTCTTCAGATTCTGAAGAACATGTCGTTGTAGCAATTACTGCAACTCAGAATATACCAGTTGAAGAACCTCTTATTTCTAAGCAAAGATCCAAAAAATGGACATAAAAATCCGAATAATTGGAAAAAAAAATCGTGCAAAGCTACTAAAAATTCGGGAAAAGAATACGTCTCTAGAACGGGAAAATGCGTAAGCGGGAGAGCAATGAAACCTACGTGTTCTTCTTGCATGTTCCAATAAATTTAGTGAAGAAGAAATACAAGCAATTTTTGAAAATTATTGGGAATTAGGCGATTTGCCAAGGCAAAGAGATTTTTTAAGTTCTTGTATTAAACTACTACAAGTAGCATTTGACAGCCAAAAGACACAGCCAAGAAACCCAAACACCGCATATTAATTACTTCACGATAAAAGGATAGAGAAAAGAGTGTGCAAAACCTTCTTGTTAAACACATTAAATATTTCAGAAAGAACAATCCGCACTGTAACTCATGATAAAAATCAAAATGTGGGTACTGCACCACAAGATAAAAGAGGGCACCATAAAAATAATAATAATAATAATATAACACTTTATTGGTAAAATATAAAAGAATAATGAACCAAAATTGGCGGGCTTATTGCCTGGGGCAATTTCTTCCAACCAACCTAAAAATCATTCCAATCTACCTGAAGAAGTCAGACAATCAGTGATTGACCATATAAAATCAATACCAAAAATTGAAAGCCATTATTTAAGAGCGAACACTATATCAGAGAATATATGGAGTATTGGTGGGATGTGCTATCTGTGAGGAAAACAATTTGTATAAGCTAATGTTTAAAACACTGAAACAGCTTGAGGCCAACAATGTTACCAAAAATTCTAATTTACAACTATGACATGAGAGAATGGGACACATTAATAAACAATCAATCATTGAATTAATAAAGAGAGGTGTTTTTTGAGGTGAGTTTATCATTTAAATGATTGTTCTCTTTATCTCATAAACTGTTAGGTTGTCATAGGTGAGCAAACGGTGGGAGTGTTAATATTTATGATATGGTTTGCACCCCTGTGTATATATGACAGCACCGAGGATCACTTCCTTGGTTGGTAGAACTGTTTATGTATATTATATATACCATATAATGTTATTCTTTCAGAAACTGTAGAAGAACGTGATTTGACTTTGAATAAGCAAGATGACCCAAACCAAATAAACTTACCAAATATCGGTACCAGTTCAGATGAGATAGACAAAGGTGAGTAAATTGAGACTTTTTAAAATCGTGACCATTTCACATCAGCTACATATTTAACTTACAAATAAGCATTTCTTGTTCGTTTGCAGATTTGTATAATAGTGATAACGGGGATTATAGTCCAGATTGTTTGGAGTATGCCTTCTGATACAGCTTCAGATGAAGACATTAATGATTTAACCATAAAGGAGCCTGCAGCTAATAAAAAAGTGAAAAATCTTGGTGCTTGATTTGGGGTACACCAATACGAAAGGAAAAACTTTTGAGGGAAAGAATATGAAGAATGGGTGTGCTCAGTGCAGATACAAATGCCATTAAAAATTTTCGAAGGAAGAAAGATTATTAATATTCAGGAATTTTTGGGATAGTGGAAATATTGATATCCAAAACCAATTTGTGGCGTCGACTGTGGAGACAAGAAAACCAGAATTAAGGAGGGGTTTCAAAGGAAAGATAAAGGACAGCAACGTCTTTTTATTACAAAGAGAAAATGGAAGAAAAGAACGAGTGTGCAACAATTTTTTTAAACACATTAGACATAAGCTACAAGCGAATGCAACTTACTCTAAAAAAAGGCAACGGGTGTAATTATCCCTGATAGTAGAGGAAAATATTCTCCTATACACAACTCATCACCTGGTGAAATAGATTTTATATTGAAGCACATCAGATCCTACCCGCAGTACGATAGTTACTATTCAAGATCAAAGTCCTCAAAATAATACCTCCACCCAGATCAACGAAATGTAGGATGCTTATGTGGAATATTGTGATACAGAAAATGTTAAACCTAAATGCTACAGCTTTTATAAGCAGCAATTCAAAGCAGAAAATTTATAATTCAAACATCCGTATAATGATACATGAAGCACATGTGACAGATTAAATATTGATCTTAAAGCAAAAAATATTCCTGATATTAGAAAAAAACTCCATGATGAAAAATGTTTACATGACGAAAATGTCTATGCTGCACACGCAGAAAAGCGTTCAGATAAAGCCAAAAGCTGTGCAAGCATGCAAGCAAGCAAAATGTTTGTCCTGGCGCTCTGTAGCTGCCGGACGCAAAATAGTTAGCTCCTCTTTGTTAATTATTTTCTAGTGGTTTTCTTAGTGATAAAGTGACAAAATTTTGTAAGACAATAAATAATATCTATCGTATGTTTTTCTCGTATCTATAAATCTGTGACTATTACTGTGTTTACTATTAATAACTGTGTTTTAACAATTGTGTTTGAATTAATTTAGTTATGTGTAATATGTTAAATCTACATAGGACCCAGGTATAATCTGTGAGTGAGTCCCTTTTTAAGCACTTGTGTTGGTTAACGTACGATTGACCACTTGAGATCTAATTTATTGCTTCCATATGACCTACAACTACTCCAACGAAGTTCTGCGTGGGGTCGGGGGACACAAGTCTGCACTCGCACCCTCGCTACTATCTGTGCTATCCAAACACGGGCTTCTGAGAAGGCAAAATAAAAAAAGATATCGTGGATGCAGAGCTGGGCGACATGTTTCTGCAAATAAATGTGTCCCTACACCAACAATAGAGCAAAACAGCATTTTAAATAATCGTCATATATATATAAAAATTCAATTATTAAGATAGGGTCGTGGAACGCCCGCTCAATAAACAATAAATTTGATGAAATCAAGGAAATAATCAGTGATCATAATCTTAATGTTTTAACTCTTTCGGAAACATGGCACGAAAACAGCACTGCAACCATTATCAAGAAGTTTAAGGAGAGTGGATACAATGTAATAGAAAAAGCCCGCGATATCAAAGAGCCTATCTCTAAGATAAATTTTGTAAACCATGGAGGGGTAGCCATCATCATAAAGGAAGACTACTTACTACAACAAATTGCCCCAAGAACTTTTAGCACTTTTGAAATTATAGGTATTAAGATAAAAAACAGTAATTCAGAACTTATTATTTTTTCAATGTACCGTCCTGGATCTGATCCACTTACTCTTCAGTTTTTCGATGACTTTTCCCATCTTTTTCAACAAATATCAATGTACACCTGCCCAATAATACTCACTGGAGACATTAACGTAAGGCTAGAGAAGAAAACGGATCACAACACAAAAAAAATTCATGAAAGTTTTGAAGGACTTCGGCTTTCAACAAATTATAGATCAACCTACGCATAGAGAAGGAGGAACGCTAGACGTAGTGATTCTAAGAGAGGACATAACTCCAATCTCCTCTGGAGTGACGGACATCGGGCTATCGGACCACTCACTGCTACACACTAAGCTGGACTTCACCCCTCCCCCGCTTATTTATAAAGAAGTAATAAATAGGAACTGGAAAGAGTTTAACGTCGATGTTTTTAGGCGAAAACTAAGCGAGTCTCTTCTTAATAACCCGGATTTTCTACTCACACGAGACATCGATCTGGTTAGTCAGGAATATGACAACACGCTTAGATCTCTATTAGACACCATGGCTCCGATGAGGAAAAAACGACTAAGACAGAGGAAATCAGACGCTCTCATCTGGTTTGACGATGATTGTCGAAGAACTAAAAGGGAGATGAGGAGATTGGAAAGGTTCTTTAGAAAGACCAAAGATGCTGGGCATCGCCATCAGTGGATTGAGCACCAGAAAATGTATAGACTTCTAATTAGCACTAAGAAGGCGTCTTATTGGAACTCCAAGTTGGATTCCAATAAGAATAGTCCAAAACAGCTGTGGCAAGATATGCGTAGGATCTGCGGCGATTCAAACAAGGCACTTCCATCAACTCTGGAGGCTGAAAATCTCTCTACTCAGTTTCAAGAAAAGGTACAAAAGATAAGGGCTGGCGCTTCACTCGATGATCATAGTTTACCAATTACAAGCATCTCCTTCAACCGTCCCTGCAACAATGCGATATTTAAACAATTTTCTCCAGTTCCTGCAGATTTTCTGAAAAAAAACTATTTTGTGTCAACCCAATAAGCAGTGTGCATTAGACCCCATACCAAAATGGTTGTTGAAAGAGTCCATAAATGAATTGTTGAACTGTATTTTACACATAGTTAATTTATCAATAGAATTAAGTGTCGTTCCTAAATTGTTTAAAAGTTCTATAGTTACCCCTATATTGAAAAAGGACAACCTGGATCCCGATATTGCAGAAAACTATCGACCTATCTCGAATATTCCTCTATTGTCTTAAGTCTTAGAGAAAGTAATATGCGCGCAGCTGAATAACTTCTTGGATTCTAACAAGTTACTTGCCATCAATCAATCAGCTTATAGAAAGAACCACTCCACAGAAACTGTCGCAGTAAGATTTCTGTCTGACTTACTAACACAGTCCGAATCAGGTAAGATCACACTTGTTTCATTTTTAGACTTGAGCGCTGCCTTTGACACTGTTGATCACTCAATCCTCTTCTCAAAACTCCAGTCAGAATTCGGTATGCAAGATAAGTCTATCCTATGGTTTAAGTCCTACCTTACAGATCGTAACTATAAGGTATGTTTTAATGGAAATTCTACGGGCCACATTACCTCTCTGTACGGAGTACCCCAAGGATCAGTCCTCGGGCCAACTCTGTTTAATCTGTATACCAATGGATTAGAAGATCTTGTACAACATCTTGGATTTAAGACACATGCATACGCTGATGATCGCATCATCTACAAGTCATGTCAACCAGAAGATAAGTCTGAATTAATATCTAGCATCTCCGCTTGCATTGAACAAATATCTACTTGGATGTTCATGAACAAACTTAAATTAAATCCAACTAAGACAGAATTTCTCTGGTTGGCTTCTCCTCGCAGACAAAATCTAATCGACAATAATCCCATTCAAATCCAAAATGTGAATATCACTCCCCCTTCTTGTGTGAAATTCCTTGGAATCCACATTGATAGTGCCCTTTCAATGGAGACTCACATATCTTCAATGGTTCGTTCGAGCTATTACTATCTTAGACAACTCAAGCCTGTTCGAAGCTGTCTAACAATGAAAGCTGCCCAAACGCTAATCAATGCCTTAATAGTCTCTCGTGTAGACTATTGCAACGCCATTCTTACCAACCTTCCCCAGTGTCAATTGCGCAGAGTTCAGCTGATTTTCAACACTGCTGCCCGTTTTATCTATCAAGTTGACCGCTCCTCTCATATATCCCCAGTACTTCGTGACCTTCACTGGCTTAAGGTTCCAGAACGAGTCCAATTCAAAGCATGTCTACTTGTTTTCAAAGCTTTACATAATATGACGAATATTTATGATGAATATTTATCAGAATTATGCATCCCCTCTACACTCTGTAGTAGACAAAATACACTCAGATCTCAAATGCAATCTGCCAACAAATTGGTTGAAATTAATACTTCCAATAAGCCGAAATACTTAGACAGATCGTTCACTATTTTTGGTCCAAAGTTCTGGAACAATCTCCCGGTAGACCTCAGAAGTGCAAGAACTTTAGAAGATTTCAAGAAGCTCTTAAAAACCCATTTATTTCAAATATCATTTCCAGATTGCCCTTGAACAAAACGTATTTTGCTTTCCATGTACTAACATAATTTAACACTAAGTTTTATTAGTTACTTTTGGTCCTTTAATTTTAATTCCTCTATATTATTTCGATAAACCTATGCAACTGTTAGCTGTTTATAATAAGTCTTATTTCTGTGTCATTTTTATTTTATGTTTGTATATTTATTTAGCTGTTTGTTTGTTTATTGTAAGTTTATTTTATGTATTTACCTGCGCCCTTGAGGTGGCCATCGTGTCACAAAACGGCGCATTAGAAAAATCATCCTTGTATTATTATTATTAAGCAATGGGCAAATAGTTTGTAAAGCTTTTGACCTTCAGAAGGTGCTGGATCAGCGGTCGTCACACTTTTCTGTTCAAGGGCCACATTGGACAATGTGAGCTCTTACCGCGGGCCGCATCAAGCCCCCCCCCCCCCCCGCACATTAATTAAATAAAGTTACTTTTACAGTCAAATTTTAAATCACTTTGGGTTACCATGTAGAAAGTGTGAAAAAATATTTCCCCCCCCCCTTAAAAAAATTTCGCCGGCGCACAAACATGGACCGCCTACTTATAAATTAAGGTACGTAGGGGTACATAAAACGGAAATGAAATTTCCCTCAGGAAAGAGATTAGAGAAACCTACTGTTCGATCCGGTGCCCATTGCAGACATGTCTTGTAAGCTAGTGCACAATGTTTTGTTGCTTTGAGTGCATCGGTTTGTCCGTCAAGTTTTTTTTAGTAAAACAACTATTTCCATTCCCGTGAAAAACACGATGGCCGATTGTCGAGAGCTACGCGCATCAGTTAAATTTTGCTTTGGACGCGGAAACTATTTCTTAAAAATACTTTTGAGGATGCTTTGCCCTAAATAAAAAAATGTTTACAATTTTGAAAAATGACGAAAAGTCAATTGAAGATTATTCCCGTTCACTACATCTCTCAACATCAAGAAGTAACGAAAAACGTTGACAAAATCGATGCTCTCGTTTATAAATACCGTCGTCGACGCATTAATGAACTTCGTTCGAAAATGCATTAAAGGTGACACCAGGTGGTCCTGTTTTACAAAAAATATGACAAAAGTCGAGAATATAGAAGACAAAACTTCATTATTGTAAGAAATAAAAATAAAAACTATTTTGGTTGTCTTGTACCTTTTAATTTAAATATTGTTATTTTATATTGTTGTATAGTATTGCAAGTTTTTTTTTGTAATATATATGTATCGTTTACTGTTCAAGGCATTATGCCGTAAATATTGTACCTACTCGAATGGTGAAAATGGATACCACAAATCCTCACACAACCGCAGAAACAAACGCGAATTCAATTTTCATGGAGAGATTGGAGCTCTGTGGTGAAAATTCTAAGTTTTTTTTGTTCGTATTATTACTGGGAGCGGAAACTGATTTTGTCATTATGCTCCTGAGAGAAACGTGAGTCAAAACGAAGTAGTTCAAAGTCAAGAAACCGGTCGAAAATCTCCTTTCGACAGTATTCTAGGACTCGAAAGAGCTTGTGCTTATTGACTATTTCAAAATAGCCCAAAGAATTACCGTAGTAGTTTTCGAAAGCACAATGCATGGTTTTGTAGGATGCAATTGAAGAAAATCATCAAGGAAAATTGACCGCCAATGCCTTGCTCCTTGACGACAATGCGCCGTGAAGATTTTCTTAACTTCAACTCTAAAAACAATTCATTTGTGCAGGTTGGTGGGGTACAGCCTCTACCATTTAGACAATCGGTTTGGTTTAGGTACACCAAAGACTTGCCTAAGGTAGTACAAATGAATGTTTCATACGGGAATAGTGAATTTATTAATTATACACTTAAAAAAAAAGGGGTCAAACAAATTTTGCGGAACCCATACAGAGCTACAATATAAAATTCCCAATATCTAACGCAAAATATAAAGATTTAAAAAAAATATGTAAATAAATAAATAAAAGCTTTATTGCTGTCTGTATAAGAATATAAGGATAAACATTTGTACGTTTCAAACGGCGGACTTCTCTTAGAAGATCTCTGCCAGCTAACCCAGTTAACAATATAATTATTCTATAAGATACATAAATACGTAAAAAATAACTTAAATTAAAAAAAAATTAAATACATAAAAAATACACGAAAAAATCACACATAATGGAGTGAGTTAAATGAGTTATTGGAAAAATAATTATTGATACCAAAATATAATAAATAGGTACATAGATAAGATTCGAGATTACTATAACATTCTGTACGTCGGCCTGCCTCAAATACAGTTGAATCGCGTACAGATGGCTTTTAACTGCGCTGCAAGGCTTATTTTCCGTGAGGATAAGGGCTGTCACATTACACCTCTGCTGGAGAAACTACACTGCTGAAAGTACGCGAGAGAATTCAATATAAATTGTGCCTCACGGTAAACAAGGCCATAAATGACATGGCACCACGTACATACACTCACTGAACTCTGCAGCACGAAGGAACCAGCAACAAGACCTCTACATCAACTCGAGATCAACAGGAGCAACAAGTCGAACTTCCACGACAGGGCCTTCAGCGTAGCAGGACCCGTCACCTGGAACCGACTTCCCGAAGAACTAAGAAAGGACCAGCCCATCAGCACATTCAGGAGCAAACTGAAGACATTGCTCTTCCCGCAGAGTTTCCCGTGCGCCCTTGAGATGGAAATCCATTAAACGGCGCAGAACAAATCATCCATCATCATAAATAATTATAATAAATAAATATCTAAATAAATAACAGAGCAGACCGAAGAGAAGGAGGGAGAAGAGGTAGAGGGAGGGAGGGAGGGGATCCTCTGAAATTGGAATAATATTTTATCGTGTCATCAGCGAATTGCAAATACGTACAGACTTTTTTTTCTAGATTACCGGCGAAAATCCCAAAATCTTACCACTCGTTCTATAATAATCTGCCAACATCAGACAAGGCAAGAGATGCTTTGGCAGAACCACACGTGACTGATGACTCCGATTATGATTGAAATTGTGAATAATATTAACAATCTTGATTTTTTTTTCAATTTAAACTAGTAAAATTGTTATGTAAAATCTTTTGATGATTTTAAAATCCTGTAAATTAAACCTCTCATTTATCTACTTTGAATAATAGGATGCCTTAGTACGTACAACCTCTCTTTTACTACTTGTTTTCTCATTTGTTGCAATAAACTGTATTATGTTCACAGTTTTTGCAATGTTTTAATAAAAGAATGTGAAGTATGTACGAATGTCGTTTAGATATCTTATAAACTGTATTTTTCATTTGTTTTAATATTTTTATAATGTTAAGAGTGTACGATCTCTCTGTAAAAATAAACCAATACTTACTGTATTGTTCATTTTTGTTAAAAAAAAAATAATAATTGAAGCGTTCCCCCGTACAAGGGTCTATACCATACATTGCGTTCAAAACTGATGTTTTAATATTAAAAGGGTCTATATAGCATGGTCTTTGATTTTGTGTTGGAATATTTTGTCTGTGGGCAACACAAATATTTTTTTTGTTGTTTTAATATTCTTGTTTATGGTAGAAGGGTCTATATGAGGTGTATATGACATTTAGATCTGTCGTAAGAGGTGGTTGGACAAAACGTGGCTTCAAGCAGTATTTAGTTTTTCCAATTGTTACACATATAAAAAATATTAAACTTTGAATGTTAATTGATTATTGCGTAAGTCTGTTCGCCTAATATTAAAATAAAGTCGTCAAACCAGGTAAGTATTATACAGACTACATACTTTGATTCTAACCTTGATTGACACTGACAACATATCGTTATAATGACGGAGGATAGGCCTCCTGACCCCTGGCCTCCAGATGGTTACGAGACGGACGGTTCTTTGGTGACGGTCCCGGATGGCGACGTGCCAACCTCTCCGTCACAATATATTACAATCCAATCAAAACATAAGCGAATTAAAAGAAAACTGGATTCTCCATCATCCAGCGATGACGATCTAAAGAAAATCGTAAATCCCGCGGGTGCTTCTCCCTGCACGGATGGTGTTGCACCATCCCGGGGTAGCCCCCCCGTGGAAAATCTACCATTAACCTCAACAGAGAACGTAGAAGTCCTATATTCTGAGCACTCCATAGGTCCTTTCATCTTGTTTGTGTCTAATGTTGATAATGTACCCCTACATCCAATCAGCTTTGGTAGGAAGTTGATAAACCACAAAATTAAGAATCTTGCTGACGGCGGGGTCATGAGGTTGGGCAGGAACCGGATCCAGCTCACCTTCAGATCTGGGGCTGACGCGAACGCATTTGTACGTAGTGAATTCATATCTACCAATCACCTAAAGGCCTACATCCCAACCTTTAAAACCATTAAAATGGGACTCGCTAGAGGCATAGACACGGACATTACAGAGGAAGATATGATCAAATATATACAGGTCCCAGAGGGCTTTGGAAAAATATTGAAGGCGAGAAGACTTAAAAGAAAGATGGTGGCTCAGGGAACCACAACCTGGGTGCCATCCCAAACGGTTGTCCTCTCATTCGAGGGACAAATGCTCCCCAAGTACATTTACCTATTTCACAACTCGTTGACAATTGAATTATACACGTATCCCACAACCCAATGTTATAAATGTTGCAGGTTTGGTCATGTTATGAAGACCTGTCGCTCAACGCCCAGGTGTTTTAAGTGTGGAGGGGAACACATGGGGTCTGAGTGTGGAACGGACGGCATGTCCAGTTGCATCAACTGCTCTGGTCCTCACTTGGCTACAAGCTCTGCCTGTCCCTTTTTTATTCGTGAAAAACAAGTCAAACTGACAATGGCTAAAGATAACGTGTCATACTTCGAGGCTGACAAAATGACGCCGCGAGTGACTAACAAATCATTTGCGGAGGTATTGAATTCCTCGCCTATGAGGCCTATCCCCACCCAATCTTTCAGAATGTCACGTCCTATTATCAAAAAGCCCCATAAACCCAGAACCCCTACTTCTTGGGACAGAACCCAAATTGACCAGCTGTTGTCCTACTCTAATGGTCAGGCTTCTGCATTTCGGGATGGCTGCGCTCTAAACAGGGGCGCAGACTCATCTGAGGTGCTTTCCCCAGCTATCAATAGCTCAGCAGAAACAATTGTATCAAATATATCTGCCCTGATAGTTTCTCTCTTTTCGATTCTACCAAACCTACCGCCCAACGTCGCCTCCGCTATTTCTCGTCTCAATGAATCTTTGCACAATGAACCGCTTACGCTCTATGGTCCAGTGGAATTGCCGTAGCGTATTGCCCAAAAAATCGGATGTTTTACACTTAATTAATAAATTCCAACCATGCGCTTTGGCTCTCTCGGAGACATGGTTAATTCCTGAATTTCGCTTTGAAATCAGTGGATTTGATTGTTTTCGGGAGGACAGGGCGGATGGCAGGGGGGGTGTGGCCGTATTGGTCGACTCGTCCCTGTCAGCCGTTCCTCTGTCGCTGGGAGCATTTGGGGAAATAAACGTTATTGGAGTGAAAGTTGGCAGACTTTCACTTCTTTCTGTATACATCCCACCCAGTAACAGAATTAATTATCATATTCTCAGATCCTTGTTTTCGTCTTTAACACCTCCATTTTTAGTTTTAGGGGACTTTAATGCCCACCATGCTCTTTGGGGGGCACATGTCACCGACCGTCGAGGTCGAGATATCGTTGATGTCTGTGAAGAATTCAATGTATGCCTTCTTAACGATGGCTCCTTCACCAGAATTGACTCCCCGCTTCGCAGACAAAGCTCTGTTGACCTAAGTTTTGCCTCAGCTGATATAGCCGCCCTATTCGACTGGAGAGTGACAGATTGCCCTTGCGGCAGTGATCACTTCCCCATTTATTTATCAACATCGCAGGGGTCCGATTATCTCCTCTCGACTCGTAGAATCGGTGGACAGCCCCGACGGACCCGGTTTAGGACATCACTTGCAGACTGGAATCGCTTCTCTGAGGAAATGGACGATATAGTGGGATCGCTCCCCATCCCGTCACAGGAAAACCTTGCACAGTGTTATTCGACATTCGCTGACTCTCTAATAGACATAGGAAGGCAATGTATCCCTGATCTAAAAAGTCAATCTACAAAAAAAAAAAACGCCTATGCCTCCTTGGTGGGATGTTGAGTGCCAAAAGGTTGTCAATGAACGTAAGAAAGCCTGCAAGTTATATAAGAGAAATATGTCAAATGAAAATTATTTTAATTATCTGAATGCGGTTGCGGTGGCGAAGAGATTATTGAAAAATAAAAAAAGGGCAGGATGGAAAAAGTTCTGTTCATCCCTCTCCCCGGACGTGCCACTCTCGTCAGTGTGGGCAACAATTAAATTATTTTTTAACCCAAAATATATCCGCCGTCAGCGGCTCTCGCCAGGGGAATGGTTACAGGAATTTGTGAATTTATTGGCCCCCCCAACCGCCCCTGAAGAAAACGAGTTACCTTTTATGTACTCCTTTGGTGAGCGTAACTGGTTGGATGCCCCCTTTACCATGAGTGAGTTGGAATGGGTCTTAGCCTCGGTTCAGGACAGAGCTCCAGGGTTAGACAGTATCCCCTATAGTTTTATGAAAAAATGTAAAAAGAAGTCGAGGGAGTATTTACTGTCATTGATAAATTGTGCTCTGCAGTGTGGCGTCATTCCCTCGGAATGGAAATCACAAGAGATCGTTCCTATCCTTAAAAAGAACTGTGACGGGAACTTGGGCTCTTCCTACAGACCCATTGCGCTATCATCGTCTGTATTAAAGGTGGTCGAACATCTTGTCAAAAGAAGACTGGAGTGGTTTTATGAAAACAATGATATTATATCTGACTCTCAGTTCGGCTTTCGAAGAAGGAAGGGAACTCTGGATGTTTTGTCTGTACTTGTAACGGACATTAACATAGCGTTTTCTAAGAATCTCCCCCTCGTGGCGGTGTTTTTAGATGTAAGAGCAGCTTACGACAGTGTTAAGATAAATATCCTTCAAAGAAAGCTATTGGAGACAGGGGTTCCCCCGCGTTTGTATGGATTCATAGTTAACCTTTTAATGAGCAGAAACATTAGGATCGAATCCGAGTCACGCCAGGTCTATAAGGGTCTCCCCCAGGGATCGGTTATAAGCCCGCTCTTATATAACGTATTTACGTACGATCTAGGGTTCGCTATTAGGGAGCCATGCAAAATCCTGCAGTATGCTGATGATTTTTTCATATACGTCGGGGGTCATGACGTCTGTTCGGCTGAGAGAGTAATTAATGCAAATTTGGAGCGTTTGGCGTCATGGTTTGGCTCCAACGGACTCGAAATATCCATTAGAAAGTGCGAAGCCGTGGTGTTTTCTAGAAAGAGGTCTACACCTGATCTGAATATAGTTTACTGCGGGCAGCCTATTCCCATTAAGCCTTCGGTTACCGTTCTTGGAGTTACACTCGACTCGAATCTATCGTGGAAAATGTATGTCGACTACCTCTGCAGTAAAAGTCTAGCTGGATTAAATGCCATGAGAGCAGTATCCCGAGTCTGGTGGGGATGTCACCCATTCGTTCAGAGGATTTTTTTTAACGCTTATGTTCGTAGCCAACTGGACCAGGCTAGCTTCCTTATAGAGCCCACAACCATAGCTAACAAAAACAAGCTAGATCGTGTACAGTCTCAGGGGTTGAGAATTATATTAGGGGCTATGAGGTCGTCCCCCATAAATGCCATGAAAGTGGAAGCGGGCTTACCGCCCTTGTCACTTCGTAGGCAGCTTCTTGCTGATAGATTCTTCTTGGGTCGCTGGAGATTTCGTCGTCATCCTCTGATTAATCGTTTGCAGGAATTGGATGGACTGTGTGGTTCCACTGGGTATTGGAGAAACAAACCTTTCCCGCTCCTTGTTAACAGCCTTCGTAGCTTCCGAACGGTCGTTCTAAAAACTCCTGATTGTAACAGATTACCAATCTACTCGATTGACCATCGGGTTCTATCCTATCGTCCACACATACTTATGTCGCTTGGTGTCGATAAAAGTCCAACAGCAGCGACGGAATTCTATTCGATAATCCGAACTGAATGGATGGGTTATCATTTGATTTACACAGATGGTTCAAAATCACCAGATTCCCCAATCGTTGGAGCAGCATTCTACTCACATATAGATAGTGTATTTAAGTTATTTCAGCTGCCCGGTGAGGTCTCGGTGTTTACCGCCGAGTGTACAGCCCTTTTGGAGGCGCTTGTTTTTATTATGGAAGCAGCTAACGGATCCAAATTTCTAGTTCTTAGTGATAGTCTGAGTGCCCTTCAAAAACTTGATTCATCCCCATATTCTCACCCAGAGGATTCAATATGTCTTTCCATAAGAGAAAAATTATTCTATTGCCAAGAGAAGGGTGTGAAGGTCACATTGGCGTGGATTCCGAGTCATACTGGCATTCCGGGGAACGAACTGGCGGATACATTTGCTAAAATGGCGCAGGGTACGGGCAGCAGAGCTCATTGCACGGTTCCCGTGGATGATTTGTTGCCAATGGCTCAGGACGGGATGTTTCGGGGTTGGCAGCGGCACTGGGAGTTCACCTCTGAATCAAGAGGGGGATTCCTGGCGTCGATCCAGCCTCAAATAATGAGAAAGCCGTGGTTCGCTGAGATTAAGTTGAATAAATTCGAAACATCATCGATTAGCAGAATGCGCATCGGGCACGTCTGTCTGAGAGCGCATTTATTTAAGATTAATATTGTTGAAAGCCCCTTATGCGAGTGCGAACTGGCGGATGAAGATCTCGATCATGTTTTTTTTCAGTGTCCTTTAAACGATAGATTTCCTGAATTCTACACAAATCTGTTGAGGCTGGGGGTCCAAACCCCAGTTAACATCCAGTCCCTTCTGTCCCGTAATTGTAAACAAGTGTTTAAGCTACTTGGAAACTTCTTACTAGTAAATGGAATTAAATTATAGATTCCATATCCCTCTAACCTTTTTTTGTAGGTACATGTTAATAATATTTGTGACTTGAATCGATATTTCCTCTCAATCTTTGTTATGCTGTATTTTTGTCTGCTGTTTGTCAATGTTGCAGGATCTTGGACGAATGTTTAAAGATTTAACGGTTTTAATGAGCTTTTATGAGTGTTAGGTGGAAGAAAATGTTTTATTTTAGGCAACCTGGCGGAAACACTCTTGATGGGTGAAAAGCCAACCTCAGTAAGAAGAAGTATATGACATTTATGATTTTCAAGATGGCCGACACTTTGGATGTCAACGTTTCGCCTTGTGCTCTTAAAAAGTTAAATACGTCTAGAAATCGGAAAATTAACATGAAAGATTGGAAAGATAATGTAAGAAAAGTGCTGAGGAATAAAGGTGAAGAATATTTAACTCGCAAAGGTGCTGTTAAGCCTGCTAAAAAACGTCCTGAAGAGGTGAGTAGTACAAGGGTCTATACTATACATTCAAATATTCACATGTTTTATCCTGTTGATATATTAGATTAATCAAGTATATTTTTATGTTATATGACAAAATGTTTTCATTTTCAGGTTCGAGTGTGTGATTACCGATATTGCAATAATGATGGCTGCAGGTCTCTGACTTTTGATGACAAATTGAGAGTATTTCAAGACTTTTACAGAATGTCTTATAATTTGCAATGTGGATATTTGACCAAGTGCATTGTTTTTAAGTCTCCACGTAGAAGAACTCAAGGTAGGACTGCTGCTGAATCAAAAAGACAAGCAACTTTTACATATATTATCACATGTGGACCAAAAAGTTACTCGGTTTGCAAAAAAACATTTATGGATTTGTTTGCACTGAGTCATAAGCGAGTCCAAATCATGCAAAACAGGATTAAGATGGGTGATTTGAATCACACAGACAAGCGGGGAAGACATTTCAATAAGCCTAAACGGATCACCGAAGATATCAAGGATTTGATAAGGGCTCACATATTAGCATTTCCCTTGCAGGAAAATCATTATTCAAGAATGAAGAGCAATAAAGATTGTTTGCCTGCTGAGTTGTCTATTTTAAAAATGTTTAGAATGTTTAAATTAAGACACCCTGAAGTCTGTGTTAAAAAACATTTATATCGACAAATTTTCAAGGAATTTAACCTCAAGTTTGGCTTACCAAGATCAGACACTTGTAAAGTCTGCGACAAACTGTATAATAAGGGTATGGCTGCCGATACAGAAGATGAGAAGAATGCAGTCTTAAAGGAGACCGAAATACACCATCGCAAGGCGGAAACCGCATATTCCTTTATGAAAGATGATATAGATACTGCAAAAAACAATAGCACGTATGTAGTTCTGGCAGTAGACTTACAACAAGTCTTATTTTGTCCAACGCTACACCATTCAAATGTGTTTTATCAAAGACAGCTCTCCAACTACAATTTTGCCATACACGATATGGGAAAAAATGATGTTACAATGTTTCTATGGAACGAAACCATTGGAAAACGTGGATCAACTGAAATTTCCTCATGTCTTTTGAAACACATTTGCGAAAAATATACGCCATTACTAAGGAATGAAAAACGAGAGCTTATTATATGGAGTGATCGTTGTGTTGGACAAAACAATAACTGGAAAGTGATTGCTGTCTGTAACTACTTTATTCGATTAGGCTATTTTTCGTCTGTTGAACAAAAATTCCTTTGTTCTGGACACAGTTTTCTTCCGTGCGATAGAGACTTCGGGTTGATTGAAAAAAGAAAAAGAGTTTCAAAAGTGTTTGTACCTAGCATGTGGAAGCATGTAATAGGGGAAGCAAGATTAGAAAAACCATTTGTTGTAGTTGAAATGCAGTTGGAAGATTTCAAGGATATGGGAGTCTTAGAAAACTATCTGAAGCGGGACAGTAAATTTAAAATAACGCAAGTTCTGTGGCTAAAAATATCTGCTGATGAACCGGGTAGAATAAGAGCTCGAATTTCACACAACATTATGCAGCCATGGCGTTCTTACAACATTTTAAATCCAAGAATCAACCCTTCAATCTGTATTCGTCCTAACCAGCTACTTCCGATGTATAATGGACTCTTGCCAATTTCACCCGAAAAGTATAAGGATTTGTGTGATATGAGTGAATATTTACCTCAAGAATATAAAACATTTTATATAAACTTACCCCATTAAAATATAATATCACGTTCTCAAATGAAAAGTTCATTATTACGTTTTTTTTTATTTAAATGTACCTATGTCAAATTTGTTATATTTTTATGTATAAATAAACGTTTAAAAAATATAACCCTTTGTAATGTCTACCCAGAAAACACACTGCCATAAGCAGCATTTTCTATAAGCAGTATGAGAAATCCTTTAGTGATGACACCAGTATAAAACATACCTACCTATTGGAAGTATAAGGGTCTATATGAATGTATATAGACCCTTATACTTCCAAATAGGTATATTTTTGTTTATAAATACTTTAAATTGAGCTGAATACTATGTATAAACATAAAAGATGATAATAAGTTGCCATTTTTACCATTTTCAATAGTTAAAAGTTAATTTATTCTTTCAAAGCCAATCACAAAAGTTTTTTTACAATAACTCTGTAAAAATGTTTTGCATATAGACCCTTGTACGGGGGAACGCTTCAATTATAGACTGTCAAGTATGTAAAATTTCTTTTGTATATAGAAACAAATAAAATGTTTTTTTTATTATTATTTTTATTAAAATTTTGAGTACCTATCATTTAATTCTCCCTTTGTGACCCAATTTACGAGGGCTTAGGTAGGTAACAAATGCTCTCCATAGTATCATTGACCTCTCCTACAAGGGTCGTGAAGAGGAGGAAAACCCTCATTTGTCCCTTTGAAGCCGAGCTGAGGGACTGTAATATTTTTATAATTATTTTTTATTAGGTACCTATTTACAATCTCACAGAAAAATACACAAATAGTACAATCATCATCTATGGGTGCATTCTTTGATTTATTCAAAGGGGACTAAAAAAGAAAATTTTGTGCTAGTAACAGGAAGGCGTTTGCCCATAGCCAATGAAACCCATCTTCTAGATCTGCCAATATTATTAATTTTGATCTGAATATGTTTTACGAAGACACATTTAGATAAGTACAAAAGTATAATTTTGCATGTGCTATGTTTGGCACAATAAGAGGTAGCGCTCCAAAAATTCATTGAAGGATGTCACAATAGATCTTATTGGTCGCGGTGACTCAAAGGGCATTTGGTCCATTGACCTTCTTTACTAAAAAAAAAAAAAAATGTGCTATGTAAAATTGTTGTAGATATTCTTAAATTTTCCATGTTGCATTATTTGATAATTAAATTAAAGGTTTATTATATAATATTTTATAGGTTATTTTCAGCAAATATTGTAGATTCAGTAGTTTGCATAAACACTTAATTAACATTAGGTAATTTTTTACTCTGGCAGATTAGCGAATCGGGTAGATTCGACAGTTTGCTTTAGTACTAATACGCGTGGCGGCTTCGTATTTTCACGTCGGCAAAGTGGCGAATCTGTTTCAATTAATCTTATAATGAATATAAGTATTATGGGACGTGCTCAATTCATAAAGATCGTAGCAATTTAACGCTTTGTCTAAATCACATTTCCTTAAATGTGATTTAGACAAAGCGTCAAAGTTTGTTTTTGCTCTCCTGAAAAAAAATGTTTTTGCAGTTTCGCTAGTTTGCCATAGGAGGGACGATATGTATGCATCTCATTCCTCAAAAATGTATTTTTCTAGATGGTTATCGCTTCTTGAGGTCTCAATGACCAGCTCTCACTTGAGCGTTTCGGTGGTCTTCTTCTCTTTCGCTGACTTGGGGAATCCCTTTGGATTTTGTAAAATTTATTTTTTATTTTTACATGTGATTGCTCTTCCATGACAGAAGTAACTGAAGATGTTTGCATAATAAACACACAGGAAAGAGATCAAAGCATAGAAAAAATGCCGTCCCAATCAGAAAATATAGAGCACATTGACCAAAATATGGAACAGAAGTCATCAAGAATGCTGATCATGCAACGGGACATGCAAAATACTGAGGAAGATTATTTACAACCAGATACATATATTGCAAGAGACTTCAGAAAAATCAGATTGCGAGTCATCAGGATTGCTGATCATACAGCAGGGTATGCAAAGTACCGAAAAAGTATGTTTACAACCGAAGTCCGAGTCAGATTCTGAGGAAAAATTTTCCACACTCATTATTTATGCGGAAAAACTTCGATGAAGACTTCGAAAAAATAGACCTAAAAAAATATTCACGGTCGTCCATCTGAACTTAAATCAACAATGTTGACAAAACTATGGCCAAATGGAAAACAAAATTCCAGAGGCGAAGTTAAAGGATTTGATGCATCTTATTCCAAACGATGCCAAAGATTTTTATAAACAACTTAAAGGTAGCAGTACAGTTACATCCTGGACAAGTCACAGAGATGTAAACAGTCTTGTCACCCGATCTCCGGTACGTGCTTTAACGCAAATACCAGCAACCACGTTCTAGGAAAATTGGGAACGTGTGCCCTCAGCAGCTCCCGAGATTCTCACGGGAGCAAGGTATAAAAGAGGAGAGGATGTACCTCTCGGGGTCAGTCGTTACTTGTCATTTTCACGCACCTAAGCTATCGTCGAACCTTTGTTACTTTTAATATTATATTATCTGCTTGTGATAACTAAATAGTTTTTAAATACTTAATCACCCGCAGCATAAACATAATTGGCGCAGTCGGTAGGATTGTTCTCGTGAAGCCAAGTCTCAAAATCGACTTCGTTTTCTCGTGAGTGTTAACTCTTAAAGAACTATTCTTCAAGAAGATAGTGTATAGTGCGGATGTCAAGTTACAACCTGTGGATCCTGGCTCTAGGGTAAGTCTCTCCAAATCGTCACCTACTCTTGCAACCAGCCCCTTTTTTTAACGACTCTCCATAATACAGAGTCCTACCACTTCCTCTCTCCAAATCGAGGGTAAGTCAGAAAGATTTTGG
Source organism: Mystacides longicornis (assembly GCA_963576905.1). Lineage (NCBI taxonomy): Eukaryota > Metazoa > Arthropoda > Insecta > Trichoptera > Leptoceridae > Mystacides > Mystacides longicornis. The sequence continues at coordinate 10,713,482 of OY756423.1, forward strand.
ACATTAACGGTATCAGCGTGATAACCCTCCAAATCGGGATACACGACTACTGAAGTCACCGACATTAGGAAGGACTACAAATCACCGACATTAGGAAGGAAATGACAGACCTGATCCCGCATTTAAACGGTGATGCGACAACCTTAAAAGACTTCATTGGGAACTGCAAGTTTATCATTGAGCACTACGCGGACCCGGTGAATGCAACAAATCCAATCAATAGCTGTTGTGACGCACCCTGAGGAACTAAAACGGGACTATATAAGGGCCTGCACGTTATAGAATCGTCAGTCTTTCCTGGGCTCAGCAGCCTAGTAAGTTCAATTGGTTGGACTACTAACTCAGAAGCCAGTCTTTCGTGGGCTCAGCAGCCTAGTAAGTTCAATTGGTTGGACTACTAACTCAGAAGCCAGTCTTTCGTGGGCTAAGCTGCCTAGTAAGTTCAATTGGTTGGACTACTAACTCAGAAGCCTAGTTGAGCCAATTTAATAAGTTCACGCTGGTGGAATATTAAAGGCATACTGGAACGATAATAAGCTCACGTCTGTGGGATATTATTTACTACAGTGCAGCTCCTAGCGATCAGCCTATACCTACACGCCAGTGGAATATCGTCAGTCTGCTGCAAGCGCGAAGTAAACGTAACCGCGATAGTCCTCGGGACGAATCCTCCCTAGAGGAAATTGAACATTCTTACCAGTGTTTTGTTATCCATATATTGTGTAAAATCCATGATTTTGTGTGTAATTATTTTGTGTGATATTTCCTTCAATAAATTGGACCTACCGATAAGTTTGTAAACAAACATTGTGTGTTTAACTTGTTAATCCCAAATATATGGTAACACTATCTAATTAGACTCATTCTAACAAGAATTGAAGGAAGAGCAAAAGAGGCCTTAGCATTCAAGGATGATAGAAATACGTGGGCAGGAATAAAACGTATACTATATGAAAACTTCGGCACAAGGAAAGATGAATGCACTTTAATTAGAGAACTTGTAACATCTCAAATGAATCGGCCGAACGTTACGGTAATAGAGTCCGGACCTTAAGGATAGAAATGCACCGCCAAATACAATCAACGGAATATAACATCGGAGAAAAAGCAGCTATCGAGGCAGTATACGATAGACTAGCACTATCAACATTCCGACATAACCTCACTGGACCAGTAGGTACATTCCTAAGAGCAAGAAATCCAACTTCCCTTGAGGAAGCGATAAAGACGGCTAAGGAAGAAGAAAAAACTTTATTTATACAAAGAAAGATAGCCAACATAACAATAAATGACAGCCCGATTTCAAGAAGGCCACTCCCCCTACCACCCATAAAAGGAGGACGTATATTACCACCGCAACGCCCACAAGAAACATTAACTCATTACAATAGGCAAGTTCCACGCCAAACCAACCCAACTTCTTGGAAACCACCCCTCAGAGAACCAGAAGTGTCTTCGGACCAAACCATGAGGTCTGTTAGTAGGCGCCCAAATTGGCACTCCGAAGAGCTATTTTACCAGGACCTATATGACATGAATGACCATCAGCATGACGAATTCTATGAAGATGCACCAACGCAGAGCTACACTGAAATTACCGAATGCCCAGATGAAGAACAGGAGATAGTGGTAGATGAAACTAAAGAAAATTATTATACGCAAAATTTTCAATTGGCGACAGACAAAAAGAATCAAACTTAATATACATAAATCTAGCAGGATATAGCAAACTTCCATTCATACAAATACCAGAGTTAAATGCAAAATTCCTCATCGATACCGGAGCTTCAAAATCATTAATAAGCAAAAAACTTACAAAAGAATTCTTCAAAAAATTCATCCAAGAAGAACCATTCCAAATTCGTTCTGCACACCAAACTAGCTGCCAAAATTATGTCATTTACATTCCTTAACCAAAGTTGTTTAAATCCGACCAGAAACAAAAATTCCACATTTTCGACTTCAGCAGTGATTATGATGGGACTAGTGGGCAGGGACATGCTAGGAGCTCTCGATGCCTTAATAGATATAAAAAACAATCTACTCAGGACAAGGGATACCACCATAGAACTATTTGGAACAAATCAAAATAAAAAGAAACCTACCACACACATGTACCAAATAAAAATACATCCACGGACTCAACAAGAGTGTAACTGCGAGATAGAAGACGAAATATTAGGAAACATAGAACGCCTGTACCAAGACCCATTGCTTGACCTCAGCAATATTTATAATTCCAAACCACGGAGATTAGATAACAAAAACACACCCGTAAGTTCATTGCCACAGTCACCAGCTGATGATACGAGAATAATATTATCACCACCACATGATGAAATATTTCTAAGACAACATAATAATAACATGCCAGAAGTATCACCGGTGCATAATCCAAACAATGTGAAAGCGACACCACGACAGGAAGATAATAATATTATTCAAACAACTCACTCCAGCCCAGATAATAATGTAATAGGAATACCAATACTGGACGAAGCTATAGATACAAAGAACCCGCAATTTTTCATAAAACGACACAACAGGAACGAAACAGAAGTTAGTCAACTACACAACCATACACAAAAAATTTACCACGTCTCAATACCCGGCATTAATAATTATAAGAATATCCTAGAATTCATCAAACAATACACCGCACCTGGGAAAAAGTTCTATTTCTTCTTTGAAAACGACGAACTGTATAGACAATTCAATGAATATGCTTAGAAGATTTCAATACTAGAGGACCTAAAATTATAAGATGTACACGGAGGCGCACCTATGTAGAATCAAGAGATGAACAGAATGAAATCATTAAGCGTTATCACGAAGGTAAAAGGAACCATCGGGGCATCACTGAAACACGAAATTACTTACAGAGAACATACTACTGGATAAACATGAACGAATCTATAATGAGATTTATACACAACTGTGAGATTTGCAAACGCGCAAAATATGAACGTGCACCAGCAGCAGTACCTATGATGTTAACAGACACGTGCTTTAAACCATCTGAACGAATCCGAATAGATGTGTACAATATTAAAAAAAAAAAAAATAAGTCTATGAGGAAGTCCTACGTGAACACCGAAATACAATCACTAACAAAACAGAGGACTATTGGACTATTTACCATAATTGCAATGAATCAAGATAATACAGCCGTTATTAACGACGGGAGAAACCATAGGCACATACATATAAGAAACTTAAGAAGAATAAAACGATACAAATGTTTCAGATGGGCAGCAGCAGCAAGCTTCGACATCGATATATTCACCAACAACCCCGGAATAGTTACCCAAGTACAAGGAACTGCTCAACCGGAAACCTGGATCAGACAGACTCACAGAGATACGATACACTGATACAAAAATTAAAAACTGGCCAAGAAAAACTCATTGCGTTGCAAGAGAATAAGTTGTCCCTAGCAGAAGAAGCAATCCAACACTTCTCTAATATCATGAAAAGCCTAAAAATAAACCAAATAATACTAGAGAAAAAAATTTCCGAAATAAAAGAATACCTGAAATATAAATCACTGCAGTATTCTGATAGCGTGAACTTGGCAAAAATGTCAACAGTATATAACCAGATCCTGGCTGCAGTTAACTCCATTAACCAAATCATTAGTGAAATAGGAAGTGCAATAACATTCGCAAAATTAAATGTCTTACATCCATGCATCATCGATCCAAAACACCTAACAAGTGAACTCCAAAATGCGAAAGGACACCTTTACAAAGAAGAATCGTTTCCGGTAGAAATCAACATGGATAACCTACCCTACATCGAAAACTGTGCACAAGTGAGAGCGTATATAAAAGAAAACCGTGTAGTGTTTATTATCAAGATACCAATAATAGAACCCGATACTTACACTCTGTACCGATTGTATCCCTTACCTATCCCCAAGAATGACACCTTCCAAACAATTACACCTAGAGCCAAATTTTTACTCCTAAATGAACTAAAATACGCGAACACCAACGATAAGTGTAAAGAAGTGACAGTTACTAAATTTTTATGTGAAGACATTTCTACAAAACTGAAAAACAATGACTCTCCGTGTGAAGTGCAATTGCTAAGTTACTCCAGGAACTATAAAAACTGTGAGACAAGAAAAGTGATAGTGGACTCAGTTAAAATACAAAAAATAGCCCATTGCCAGTGGATTCTTATATCCCCAGTAGACACGCCACTAACAATTTCCTGCGATGGACACAAAGATACCAGAAACGTCAAAGGCAGCCTTCGTATAGCCCTGCAAAACAACTGCCGAGCCAACATCACCCACCACACAGTGTCATGTAGGAAAGCTGGAAAATTGGTACACCACTAGTTAACGTGAACAATAGTTTATTATGTCACTAACCTAGGGGTGCCTAGTATAGAACGTTGAACAAAATGACGGTTCATTGTGTCATATTACGCAAATCAATAATTATGAAAAGAATAGTGCATATCTGCAGCAGTCGGAATAATTGTGAGAAAGGTGTACGTCATTCTAAATTCTAAATAACGGCTGCACTTACCCCTAAACATAATAATCTTAAGTGCTTTACAGTCCAGCAGACGTTTTCCTCGAAACGATACAATTCCGGACCAGCCCAATTCAACTACAAGACGTGAGCCTGGAACAGATGGATACACTCCAGATGGAAGTCAAAGGACTCCGACACGCAGACAAGGAACTCAAAGGACAAGCGGAAGAAGACCGACCAACTCAAGACAATCTAATACATAATATTATCTTATACATTCTAGTTTTAAGTACTCTTGCCTTTATGGTTTTTAATCTTATAAAACATTTACTTTTAAACAAACATTATAATAACAGAAACACTACAGAAGTGGAAATGGCAAGCAACCCAAAAAAGATAATCATCCGCTCTTTCAATAAGTGGGAAATACCATTTTGACAAGCGAATCATCCCTTATTTTTGAGTCTAAGAGGGGAGGAGTTACATCCTGGACAAGTCACAGAGATGTAAACAGTCTTGTCACCCGATCTCCGGTACGTGCTTTAACGCAAATACCAGCAACCACGTTCTAGGAAAATTGGGAACGTGTGCCCTCAGCAGCTCCCGAGATTCTCACGGGAGCAAGGTATAAAAGAGGAGAGGATGTACCTCTCGGGGTCAGTCGTTACTTGTCATTTTCACGCACCTAAGCTATCGTCGAACCTTTGTTACTTTTAATATTATGTTATCTGCTTGTGATAACTAAATAGTTTTTAAAAACTTAATCACCCGCAGCATAAACATAATTGTACGATATTTGATGATGTTGATGGACTTTCCGGTGAAATTTTATAAACAACTTAGAGGTAGCAGTACGATATTTTGATGATGTTGATGGACTTTCCGGTGAAATTTTATAAACAACTTAGAGGTAGCAGTACGATATTTGATGATGTTGATGGATTTTCCGGTGAACCAGACATTGAAATATTTAAGGAAATATTTCAATAAATTATATACCGTCAACAATGGCAACTTTACCATATTTTTTGGAAAAAATATAACAATTATTAATAAATATCAATTAGGGAATGATAATGACTTTAAATAGTTTTAAATAGTAAAAAGGTTTTAATTTCTGCATATTTGTATCAATAAGGGTAAAAAAATGACCATGTTATTGATAAAAATATATCACAGGTAAAGATGAATGGAAATGGGCAACTTTACCTACTCACAATATTTTCAATAAAAGGGAACTAGAGTGAAGAGTAGATTGAATTGTCTGTGCATTTCGCACTCTCTACCCTTCTCTATGGTTTTTATAACAGAAATAATACATTTTCTGGCAACATTGTTTGTATTATAATTTTTGTCTATGATTGAAGGTAAAGATGCCATAGGTGCTATGAACATTTTCATACTAATCCATGTTTTAATGTAGGGCTACCCCAAATTATTTTTTCACACATATCCTATGAAGGTACTCACTAGATATATTTTTTACCTAACTACCCACACAAAGTGCAACGTCGATTGAAGGTTATTGTATAAAGAGAGAATGTTTCCATCAAACTTGTTAAAAAAATATATGATGGATGGATTCTTGGATGATGATATACTGAATTTGTTGAGTTCCGAGAAAACGGTATATCAAGTGTGGACAAAGTTGAAAAACACGTTTGGAGTTTCGACAGCAGTAAGCCAAGTGTTGTGTAGGAAGAAGCTAGTAACCATGAAGAAAGCAGCAATCATCAGCATGCACGAGCATATACAGAACATTATGAAAATCGTAAACGAAGTGCAAAAAGGTAGTGCAGAAGTGAGCGAGACGGATATGATCATATATGATCGATATTATCCGTAGACAGAAACCTGATATATAATATAAGGTTTCTGTCTACGGAATTGAACATAGAGACAATGTACAAGCTCTATGTCCAATTCTGTATTGACAATAACATAGAAAATAATAATATCGCAAAGAAGTGGCTGTATGCTGACACATTCAATCGCCGCTTCAAACTGTCGTTTAAGCCTCCACAGAATGACACGTGTGACGATTGTGATGGTTTCATGGCCAAATTAAATAGCACGGTTGTAGAAGATGAAAGGTTAATTATTAAAGAAACTCATAAAGCCCATCTCAACGACGCTGATGCCAGATACAAGTTAAAGAGTGCGGACACTTTGGCTGCCAAAAGTGATCCTACCAAAATTGTTCTTATGGTGGATCTCCAAAAATGTCTACCCACACCTCTTCTGACATGCGGGTCCAGTTTTTATAAACGAAAGTTATGGACATTTAACTTCACCATCTACGATTCATCTGGAGTTGCTCACTGCATAATGTGGGGTGAGACAAAAGCTGGTCGTGGTGGTGAAGAAATGGCATCAGCGTTGTTGAAGTGGGCTGAAACAATCATTCCAACATCCAGTGCAACTGAAATAAAAACGAAAGTTATGGACATTTAACTTCACCATCTACGATTCATCTGGAGTTGCTCACTGCATAATGTGGGGTGAGACAAAAGCTGGTCGTGGTGGTGAAGAAATGGCATCAGCGTTGTTGAAGTGGGCTGAAACAATCATTCCAACATCCAGTGCAACTGAAATTGTTATATGGGCTGACAATTGTTTCGGTCAAAATAAAAACATTATGTTGATTTCATGCATGTTTTGAATGCTACGCAAGTGGCCACAAATAAAAACAATAACGCAAAAATTTCTACTAAAGGGTCACACGCACATGGAGGCTGACACAGTCCACGCGGTGATTGAGAGAAAGAGGAAAAAGCTTCTCAGTCTCTCAATCCAAACACCATGGGACTGGCAACAGTTTATTAGGTGCTGTTCAAGCAAATTTGTGGTGCACAATATGGAGTTGTCTGATTTCAAAAATTTCAGATAACTCTATAATAACAGAAGTGCACCGTTTGTGTATAGAAAATTGAATGGAGCAAAAGAACAATTCTGTATTTCCCAGTGTGTTTGCCTACAATATAGGCAAGACCGACAGGGTGAACATTATTATAAGTATCATAACGAGGAAGAATACCGAACTATAAATTTGAGCAGAAGATCTGGCAAGTTCCCAAGCAGTTTAGAGAATTTAAGGACCTCACCAAAGCCAATTTGCAGTGCGTTGCGTACAAAACGTGTCTGAATCTACAACAGCTGTGAGTAACAAAACCACCACCAAGGTTATTAACGAAGAGTAAGAAAAAATAACGGCCGGTTTCATAAAAAAATAATAAAATAAAGGGGACTTTAAACTCCCTTTAAAAAATAACGGGTTTCATAACAACAAAACGACATTTAAAACCGACTTTTAGCTAAAGTACATACCGTTGTTGATTATTATTTTTAGTTAAAGTCGACTTTAGGTAGAGCAAATTTTTACCACCGGAGTTCATAGAAAATTTCGTGGCGCTTTCACAAAGATAAACATTTTGTATGCGGTGACACTGTGGACAAAAATGACTAAAATAGGGTGGAAAACATAGCAAAACGGGAAGAATATTATTGTTTACAGATTTCGTTTACTAATTCATAAACCATAACCATAAATTAACACAAAAAACGGCACTTCGATGCTCTATTGAGAAATGAAATTGACAGATCAACAGAAATTCCGCGAAAATATTAGTAAACAACCTATGTTTTCCATAGATTTCAGGGGTGTAAAAAAGGGAGTGTTGTTGTTAATAGTATAAAATATCTCTATAAAAAAAACAACTTTATTTGGAGGAGCTCTTCGAAAAGCAATGGGATAAGAATAATGATAAATCAAAAGTTGTTGACAAATTAATTGGCGAAATGATCGCACTCCAGGATTTGCCATTTAGTTTCGTAGAAGGTATTGGCTTTCAGAGATTGATGAGAACAGCAGTGCCGAAATATGACTGGTGCTAAAGGGTCGTAATTATTTTACAAATTATGTATGCGAAGATTTATATAATAAATTCGCTTATTTTATTATTATTTTTTATTAAAATATGAAAATTAAGATTACAAAATATAATATAAATATAATATTATAAAGTGAAACAATTAGTCAAAGAGTTCGATTTCATGTCTTTTACGACGGATATATCGACGGACCCAAGCTCTGCTGTTTCCTTACTAAGTTTAACTTGCCATGGAATAACGGAAGAGTTTAAACGTGTGTCAATTATATTATATGTGAAGCATTCGAAGAGCGTCATACGGGATACGTAATTGCTCAGAAATTTGATTCAATGCTTGCTGAATGGGACTTAATCGACATCAGGTCTATTGCATGATTCGTGATGAAGGTTCAAACATGAAAAGAGCAATGACGTTGGCAGGTTTTGAAGATATAGACTGTACTGCACACAAGCTTCAACTTGCCATAAAGACCAGCTTGTAATCGTAGCAAAGCATTATAGACGTCAAACAAAAATAAAAAAAAAATAGCAAATCATTTCAATCACTCCACAATTGCACAAAAGAAGCTTCACGAAATACAAGAACGGCTTAGTCAAAGAAAATTTTCAATTTTTCAGGACTGTGTTACTAGATGGAATAGTACTTTCTACGTGTTTGAGCGTTTTATAAAAATAAAAGATTCATTGAGTATTTACATAAATGACAGCGATATAACTCCAATAATTCTTCCTGATGAGTGGAAACTCATTGAGCGGTGTGTCGCACTTTTAAGTCCATTCGAACAAGCTGCACGGGAATTAAGCAGTTCTGAAGCCTTAATTTCCTCGGTGATTCCGATAATAAATATTTTAATGAAAACGCTAGATGAAGAGCCATTTTAAAAAACGAAGTTCATTCTAAATTCTCCGATTTAAAAAATAACATAATATTGTTCACAGTATCCACTTATTTAGATCCACGATACAAACACAAATTCTTTAAATCCGTCGAAAAAGAAGTGATTGAGGCTGTTTTATGTTAATGTCTAAGGCTTTGGGCGAAAATGAGTCCCCGCAGCCTGGTAGCCCGGCTAAAAAATCGAAAACAACAATCTAAAATCAAGATTATCCATCAACAAGCGCACATTGCAGAGCAACTCTGCAGAGTGACCTCGCGATGATGCTGGACTCTTCAAGCGAAGACGAAGAATGTGAAGTGGTGGACAATAATTTAGAATTAGAATCAATAATAAAGTCCCAATTGAAAAGTTTTTGTAATGAAACAAAAAATTATATATCAGAAAATCCTCTTGTTTGGTGGGGTTATAATTCAAAAAAATATACATAGCACATAGCTTTATTTGCGCATTATTCCGTAGGTTCCTGGCACCCTCGCCGACAAGTGTTCCAAGCGAACAGCTATTTAGTGGCGCAGGACTAATTTATGAGCCTAAGCGTAACAGGTTGAATACTGAAAAAGCTGCCAAATTATTATTCCTTAAATATAATTTGCCTGTGTTAAAATTTGAATATTAACATAACTAAAAAAAAATGAGTGCCTAAAATATTTATTGAAATGAAACAATTTATTTGTTTATCCACAATTTTTAATAACCTGACTAGTTTCGCAGGCACAGGTCCTGCATGGTCACAGGTAGGGTTGCCAGATAGTATCCAAAAGGAGGGCATGTCCTCTTTTTTATGTTTTGTCCTCCATTAGCTACTTTAAGTCCACCATTTTGCTAAACATCGGGCGGGACTGGCGGGAGGCGAAAAAGAAGGCAGGGCGGCTGAGCGGTGAGTCCCCGCTCACGCCTCCACGCATAGAGACTCAGAGTGCAGACCACGCATCTGTCCGGTGCGGTGCGTCGATGAGTGGTCGTGCAGCCTGTGCAGCGCGGTGTTTGTTATTGCAATTAGATATTTGTTTGAAACAATTGGTCATTATCTTAGTGATTAATTACTAAATATTTGAGTATATTTAACCTAGTCATTATGATTAAGCGGAAGTGTAAATTTACGGAATTATTAAGATCCAAATACCCGTGTTTTACTAGCGGGCGAGACGACTTTGACGCCAAATGTTCTATTTGCGACTGCCATGTGGATGTGGGCAACAAGAGCACTATTGCTTTAGATAGACACGTAGCTACGGAAAAGCATAAGAGTATGATACGAGCAGCAGGTTCTTCTTCTAAGGTAACCAACTTTTTTCAACCTTCTACTTCATTGAATCTCAAAAATGCCCATGCTGCAGAAGGAACACAAGCCTTCCATACGGAAAAGCATTATCAGTCATTCAATTCTATGGAATGTACGGCGAGCTTAACAAGAAAAATGTTTGCTGATTCCGAAACGGCAAAAAATCTTAAATGCTGAAAAACTAAGACGGAAACTATAGTAAATCAAGTTGTTGCTCCACATACGATTACGACAATCATCGAAACTTTGAGGAACATCTCTTGTCTTTCTGTTGCTACAGACGCCAGCAACCATGGTGCAGATAAACTGTTTCCTATATTGATTCAATATTTTAACTGGACTGGCAATGGAATGGAAACGAAAATTCTTGATTTACAAACTTTACCGAACGAAACATCGCTTTCGATTGCGAATCTTATATACGAAACACTCAATACACACCAATTAACCCCTAAGTGTGTGGCATTTATTGGAGATAACGCGAATGTAAATTTTGGGGGTGGTGCCCTGCACATATTATGCATAACAGCCTTCGCAATGGTGTCGATTTGATGAAACTGGATATTGAGTCAATAATATTGAAAATATTTAATTATTTTTCTGTGTACACAGTGAGAACAGAGGCACTAAAAGAGTTTTGCAATTACGTCGAAATCAATTATCAGCCTTTGCTAAGGCACAGTAAAACAAGGTGGCTTAGCTTGTTTTCATGCGTAGAAAGAATTTTGAAGCTCTATCCAGCATTAAAAGAATATTTCTTAAGCCAAAGAACAACACCATACCTAATAAAAACATTTTTCGAAAACACAACTTCAGAAGCATATTATTTATGGTTCACGCATTCTCTTATGTCCATTTACTAAGCAAATTTGGCAAAAGTCGAATAGGAACATAATTCCGTTTTGAAAATTTCAAAAATACTTCAATCCGTACTTCATATGCTTCGTAATCGAAGAAACAATAATTTTTTGCCACTAAGCGTAAGAGAACAGCTTCGTGATAATGACTAAGCCGAGTCAATTTCCAACGAATTTTTCAGTGTTTACAAGGCTTGTGAAGATTACTTGATGGAATGGATAAAACACTTGGAAGATTTCAAATGTTTTGAGTGGATGACATTGCTGAAAGAGAACGAAAACCTAAAATATGATTATTTAGTTTCATGCATTGAGTTCTTGAGCATCAGAGGTGTAGAGATTGACGATATTAAGCTAGGTACACGATCAATTTTGTAACTTGATTTCATTTCAAAATCAGATGAAGATGAAGCATATTATGATTTGAAGTTGCACGAGCAGTAGACAATCTACTTCAGAACTGCTCAAGATCTGCGAGTTTTATTTTTATATAAGCGATTATTTCACTGATTAATACTCAGTGGAGCAAAGAGAGGAATATACTAAGTGTGCAGTCAGTTGAAGCTTTAATATCTTACTCAATACAACTTCAAAAACATGACATGTGAAGATTTTTATAATTATTTGTTAAAAAACCAAGAACTTCTTTCCAAAATTGGCAGCTCAGCTAAATATGATTAAAATAAAGTAAAGTAATATAAAAAAATCGTTTAATTTCTGAATGTCCTCATTTTTTACAGAAAATCCTCCTTTTTAGACCCATCTGTCCTCCTTTATCAAATTATCATCTGGCAACCCTAGTCAAAGGTGATTAAGAAATACTGTGATCATGCAGGACCTGTGCCTGCGAAATTAGTTAGGGTATTAAAATTTGTAGATAAACAAATAAATTGTTTCATTTAAATAATTATTTAAATAAATCCACCAAGAATGCACGTTCAGTTCGTTAATTTTATTGCCAAAAATATTTATTTATTTATTATCGTTCAACGCGACATTGTCGCTTTTACAACAAAGAAAAAACATTAATACAATACATATTGTTCTTTAATTTTATTTTCCAAAGATTTGTTGTGTCTTAATGTGCCTAGTCGTATATGCATGCTAGCCTCAACACAGGTTCACACCTAGTGAGGCGGCAATTTTTTTTCTTTTTTATTTGTATCTGACGTGTATTATTGTTTTGAACTGTATAATATGTATGAATTTGATGTGACAATGATTAAAATAAATAAATAAATACATAATATGCACTTACAAAAAAAAACATTCAGTATACTGTAGTATTCCCCATTATGTCTATGTACTGTAGTACCTATAGGCAGGACACCGCCATGCAAGGCGAATATTCGCAAGCCGCAATATACACCACCAATACGCAGATGATATAATACTTTATGCCTCCCATAATAATTTGACTACAGCAATACAATCTGTATCACAATCAATTACGATGATGAATAATTCTTTACAAATATCTCCATCAAAATCAAAACTCGTTGTTTTTTCTAGAAAACACAAAAATCCGTCAGTTTCATTGACTATAGATGGTATACCTGTTGGGGATAACACTCGACAGAAAGTTGTCTTGGGCAGCACATATCAAAAATGTGATTGTAAAATGTGAAAAAAAATATAAATATTCTCAGGTCGGTAGCTGGTGTCTCTTGGGGATCGCACCCTATTACCATGCGTATCATGTATAATGCATTCATTAGATCACATTTAGACTATGCTAGCTTCTTACTAGACCCACTCCCAATAAATTTAGCAACAAAATTAGAATCTGTCCAATCTAAGTGCCTCAGATTGATTGTTGGTGCGATGATGTCTACTCCACTCAATGCATTGCAAGTGGAATGTGCAGAAATGCCTCTTGCTCTTAGGAGAGAATATCTTGGATTAAGATATTTCCTGAAAAGGATAACGTATTCCAATCATCCTCTATTTCAAGTCCTCGACAATCTACGTTCTTCGCTTAACAATAGTCGCCATACATCAAAAAGGAATAATCCTTTCCTCCTCTCTTGCTATGAATGGGTGTCCTCTCTTTATGTGGGCCCTAAACAGGACTATCCATCGCAATGTTTTGAGTTATCTGATTTAGAAGCATCTCACACTTTAAAAACCGACACAAATTTAGGATTGGAAAAACATTTAAGGTACTCTTTGTCTCATATTTTATTTATTTATTCATATAAAGAAATACAATATTTTTAAACAGCATATCTGATTACCCAACTAGGTGAGACCTGTTCTAGGGTAATCCTATAAAACAGTTTTTGTATGAATACAATCCAAAAAAGACAAGATCATTTATAAGGTAATCCTGATAATACACATTTGAATGATATAAGTCAAACTTATAACCTATCCTTAAGAAAACAAAAGAAAAAGAAAACAAAACAAAAGGAAACACCTCCAATCAACACCACTCACACAACGCACACCCACAGACACATGCACATATCAATCACCTATTTAAGGATAAAGTCTTTGATAATTGGCCTACACACTTTTTTCAAGCATCATCGCCCAATTGACACTGGTCTACAAAGATACACACATGAAATCCGTGTTCATGATGAGGAACTTCTGCATGTCGGGAAACAGGGCACTAGAGTCGAAGAAAGTTCTAGATGACGTACGTAAATTCATGACAGTATTCACCCGCATATCGACGGCAGAGGAAAGAGCGGGAGGGGATCTATCGTCATGTAGGCTGATAAACTCAAACGCCTATCCAGACCTAAACCACTCAAACTTCCCCACAAAGAAAGAGAGGAGGAGACTCCTCAGAGTCAGAAGACGACGAAGAAGACAGAGAGCCAGGAGACCTCGTCGATAGCCATTCATCCCGCCCAACAATTAACCCCAATTAAGACCACCCACCATGACTCCTATAGTTCCCTTTAAAAACTAACCAGCCACGATGTCATCCCACGAGACAGACCATCGCGAGACAGCACTCGGAGCTATCAGAGATAGAAGATGGTGACTCTGATCAAGAAACTGCGATCATCACACACCCTCCACACCTAGGCATCACTGGAATCGATCCCAGTGGAGAGGGCCTCATATCCGTTGCAGACACGGGCTTGAAGACCTTACGATCCGAGGACGGACAGGGCGACGAAACTCCACACACCCGAAGTTCATCCAGGTTCCACCAGAAGAGAAAAGTCATGTCTAAGGTGGTCGTTCCGCAACAGTCCAGGAAGGCCCGCGTAGCATCCAACGTCACCCAGGCCCCCAACAAGCCGACAGCACCCAAGCAGGACCCAGCCAGCCTACCCACAGTCGAACATCTCCTCCAAACCATCTCATCTCAATATGCAGCCATCATAAGCCACCCCATAGAGCTGGATGGCAAAGTCACAGAGGCCTTATCCTTGGCCAGGGATACCAAGCATCAGGTCACCTCGGAACTCCAAGTTTCGTCAGCCCGAATAGCAGCTCTCCAGACTTCTAGGCTGGACAACTTCACCTCTCAGCTGGCTCCTCCCATGTTGACCCTGACCCAGCCCTCCGTTCCACACTACGTAGCCCAGCCACGAAAGCCCGTATTAGCTCCTCCAACGGTTCAACCAGTAGCCAAGCCTGGAGGCCCTATTGGGGATCTACACAGTATCGCTGATCTTAGCAGATTATAACAGGAAATTTTTAGTGTATCTTACCTATTTACTGATGCTTTTTAAAATATATTCAGACGTTATTTGACTACAGTATCGCTACTATGTGCGATACTATGTATGGGAGTGAAGCATGGACATGGACGAAAAATCTGGAAGTTGGAATAAATGCTGTAGAAATGAGATCACTGCGTAGGATATGCGGAAAGAGACTGATTGATAAGGTGAGGAATGATAGTATTAGAAAGGAATGTGGAGTGGATGTTAGTGTAGTGACTAGAATGAAAGTGAATAAATTAAGGTGGTTTGGGCATGTAGAGAGAATGAACGAAGATAGAATGACTAAAAGGATATATAAATCTGAAAGAATGGGTGCACGCAGACGAGGCCGACCTCGAATGACATGGTCCGATCATATCGGTGCCGTCTTAGAGGAGGGCCAAGTCAGGAGTAAAAGGAATAGAAGAGCATGTATGCGAAATGTTATGCGTTTGGAAGAAGCGAAAGAGGTTTGTTTGGATAGGAAAGAGTGGAAATCCGTACTCTCTGCCTACCCCCTTCGGGAAACGGCGAGATGGGTAAAAAAAAAAAAATAATAAAAAAAAAAATATTTGACTACAGTGACACTTAAGGTCACATCTTGTAACTTTCTCATAAAAAACTAACCACCCACCATGCCCTCTCTCAAGACACCTGTGTACATTAACCGTGACATGAGCTCCGCTGTCAACAATGTCCCTAACACATACAAATATTTACCGATGGTTCAAGGGATACTGACGATAGGTCAGGATCAGGCATATATGTCCCAGAACTCAAATTAGAGAAGATATACAGTTTACCTTTGAATCTCTCGGTCTATACGGCGGAGTGTTTTGCCATAAAGCAGGCACTCTCTCTATGTATTGATCTCAAAATTAATAGCCGGTGATTTTCACCGATTCGCTTGCCTTGGTGAGAACCTTGTCTTCTCCCTTGTCATCGGGGACGAGAAATCATTTAGTTAGAAATATTAAATCAACAGAGTAATACCAACAGAGGATGACCTTCTAAATGCCATCGCACTATACACTTCAAAGTGGCAGTCGCAGTGGTAATCACAATCGAAGGGAATATTTTACAAAAATATCCAGAGATTCATTACTAAAAGACCTTGGTTTTCTGACGAGAATTTATCGCGTGACTGTATTAAAAACATTTCTAGATTGAAGTTTGGACATAACAGACTTGACGCACACCTTTTGTAGCGGCAGTAATATTAGAAGAGGAAGAAGAAGACCAAAATAGGGGTGGATTTCTTTGATCTATGGAGATTTAGCGTCCTTTTTGGATATTTGTTTAATGTGCGCATTTTTTGTACTTGTGAAGCTACGGCTACACTATGGCCCATGCTGGTCCAGGATGGCCAAATAGTGGCACTGGCCAAGCATTGGCAAGTAGCAACATTTGGCAAATATACTTGTACACCTGGCTACACTATTGGCCCAACTCTGACAGCACGAGACTAGATTGTTACACAATGTTTTTATCACTGATTTATTGATTAATTCTTGCTTTTATTCATAATTTTACATTCTAATCTCAAATTATTTGCTGTATACTCCTATCTGAGTGGGGAATTTCAAGAGAGTTTATCTCCCTGGGCAAAAACGATATTTTAATATAATTTCCAATTCACAAATATACCTACACAATAAAAACATTCATAATTTTATTAAACCTAACCTTCAATTTTTATTGATGTTTATTGTTTTGCAATAGGTATATATTTACCTAGCTCTTACAGGTTGATTTGGACTATAACATAAATGAAAATAAAAGATATTGATAAAAAAAAAAAACAAGAATCATGGGTACATTACATACATACTCGAGTGGTTTAAAGAAAGCATCAACCACCGTCTTTGCCGTTTGCGTTTTTCATTATTTTTAATAACAGAAAAGCAGATGCCGCATGTATCACTGTATAGGACGCTGCAATTAATGGCATAATATGATATTTTTTTTATTTATTTATTTTTTTTTTTAAATGAATCTGTGCTCACTCAAAGTGAACACAAATACACTCCTTGACTCTTTCACAGTAAGCTACTGAAAGCTTGTGTCGTGAAAGAGGAAGATGGTCGGCACCTGGGATCGAACCACGACGTCCGCAGTACGAAAGCCGGCGTTGTAACCGCTGGGTCACCAACCACATTATCATTGTCAACTTTCATTATTTTATCAGGATTATAAAAAAAATGTACAAAACACTATGAAAATAACAACATGGAATACTTGCGAACTCGATCGACAAGTATACAAGTAACGGCCAATGTCAAATATTGGGCGATATTGGTCATTGGTGAAGCGGCCACACTACTTGCCCATGATGGGCCAGCGCCTCTAACAAATTTGTGATTTATTAAAAAAAATATATGTTATTTTGCTCTTCTGTGACAAATCTTGTTTTATTTTGTTATTTTGTCAACATAAACCAATGGACGCACTATTTGGCAACACAATATTAAACCTACTGTCTTTTTACGTATACTGTTTTATTTATATTGTTGTCTTTTGAATTGATATCGATTGTAATTACTAATTGTTTAAAAATAATGAACAAAACTCTGAAAATAACAACATGGAAGACATGACAGCTGTCAACATTGGCCCAATATTGGTGAATACTTGCGGACTCGATCGACAAGTATACAAATAACGGCCAATGTCAAATATTTGGCGATATTGGTCATTGGTGGAGCGGCCACACTACTTGCCCATGATGGGCCAGAGCCTCTATTTGGCCAGCATGACCCATAGTCTAGCCGTGGCTTGAGAAGAATAAAGTGTTTTTGCCATTAATCGAATATTTTATTCGAGATATCCATTCTGGGAGTCAGCCTTTAACGGTCTAACATATCAGAAGTGGGATTAGCGTGACCTGTGTTTTTTTTTAAAGTGTTTTTCATGTGTTTTAAAATACGCTGCGAGAAAGGACGCCATTGTTAAATTGTTTTTTTTTTGTTATATTTGCGACAGGACGTTTATTTTGTGATAGGACACCTTCGTTTATTTTAAGTTTGTTGTGACAGGACACCTTTGTTATTTTAAGTTTGTTGTGACAGGACACCTTTGGTTATTTTAAGTTTGTGACAGGACACCTTTGTTTTGATTGTTTGTGACAGGACACCGTTGTTTTTGTTTGTTTGAACTTTAAAATGGCTCAGCAAAGCCGTTCTATGCACGAAGAGGACTCAGAGTCGCCTCGTGTGCTTTTTGAGCGACTCCTGGAGACGAAACTGGAGGGCATGGTGGAGCGCTACTTCGGTAGGCTTCAGGGAAGTTCTCCGGCGCGGGACTCTCCATAGCCGTGATAGCGGCAGTGGTAGGCCGTTGCCAGCAATGAGGGGGGAAATCATCCCATTCTTTGACCCAGATGATAAGGGGTCCACGGCGGCAGCGTGGCTACAGAGAATCGACGTGTTGGGGGAGGTGCATGGCTGGAGCAGCTATGAGAGGGCCTGCTATATGCAGACCAAACTGAAAGGGACTGCACGAAATTGGTATGACGTGTTGGGAAGCTATGACCACACTTGGGAAGAGTGGAAACTCAAACTAACCAGAGCCTTCCCACGACATGTGGAGTTTAGTGATTTGTTGGAGGAGATGATGGCTCGAAAGAAGAGGAGTGGTGAGTCTATGACTCACTACTATCATGAGAAATTGCTTCTCATTAGGAGATGCAGGATTGACGACGAAGGGGCAATCTCGTGCATCATACGTGGCCTGCCTCAAGAGCTGCAGGTGCACGCAAAAGGTTACAAATGCACGACGCCCGATCAGCTGTACCAAGGTTTCCTGGCACTACAGGAAAATTACCAGGTTGCAAGTATTCGGCAGTGCTACCCGAAAGAAGTACATCTGTCGTCAAAGCAGAATTTGAGGTCTGGAAAACAGCTATTACTATCATCTCCCCTACTCTAAAATCTGCTTTGGAATGCTTAGATAAGTGCGATAAAAAATTATATCCAAAATTTACACGTTATAACAAAATATTGGCTACCATACCTGTTCCCACTGCTACACTAGAAAGGACTTTTTCAAGCATACGGAGACTTAAGAACTACTTGCGGAACACAACGAGTGAAAACAGACCGAACGGCTTGGCTCTCATTAATATTCACTATGGAATAATTAATTTAAACTATAATATATTGAGCGAGCGGAATTTCACAATTTTCTTTCAAAAACAATGACATGGACACGTCAAATTTGAAATGTTGTGTACAAAGATTTTTTTATTATTATTAATAAAAATAACCATCACCACAGATAAACAAAGTCTGTGTCAATGTGAAATACATCGAAGTGTGTGTGTGTGTCAAATACAAAATATTACAGTAGTGTTGGTAATGTTTTTTTTATCGATTTAATGTAGTTTTTATGAATGGAAATCCCTTCAACAATCAATTAGTTCAAAAAGTATTGACAGTGGTCTTCAAAAACAAATTTTGAACGAAGCAGAAAAGTGGAAAGCAATTTTACAACGAATTTTAGACGTTACATTCTTTCTAGCACTCTCGGGGGCTTACCCTTTCAAGGAGATAATGTATCAATTGGTGATGCAAATAATGGGAATTTTCTGGGTACTTTGGAGTTGATTGGAAAATACGATGAAATCACTACGGAATACTTGGCTAAGATCAAAACTCTGCAATTGCAAGGAAAAAACATGAAAGGACAAGCCCATTATTTATCTTGGAAGAGTCAAATTAAGTTCATTTCACTTTGTGGTGAAAAAGTTTTCAAATGTATACTTGAAGAAAGGTAAGAAACTATATCGCTAATGTATAGTGCGAAAAAATTAACTGTCCACTGGAACATATAAACATTTATTCAAACCAAACAATGATCCTTATAATATAAAATATAAAAAGTGGACAGTTAATTTTCTTCCTACTCTACATTGTCGAAGTAGTTTGTAGTCTATTGCCAAATGCATTTTGTCTAGGCCTACTGGTCCTGAGAAGGGGAAAGCTGCATACAAAACCTGTTCAATAACCTACGGCTCAAGTCTGACTAGCCAAATCAACAACGTAAAGCAAGACGGGTATCAGCTAGTATGCAATAAAAGAAAGGTTTGTGAAATTTCTTAACTGTAACGGACAAAGTGGAGAAGATATTACTAATGAAATTTTAACTGTCTTAGCTGAAAATAACATCCCACTTGAGGATTGCAGGGCTCGAGCGTATGATGGTGGATCTAACATGTGTGGAAAAGTCAAAGGAGTTAAAGCAAGACTGTTAGAGAAAAATTATGTGGCATTATATTCACCATGTGGATCTCACTCCAAACAGAATAGGAGTTAATGCAGTTAAAATATGTCCCGAAATTATGACAGTTTTCGGAAACAATCTATTCTTTTTTCGCCCTACAAGATGGGATATTTTAACTTCTGAAGTGCCGCTCTCACTAAAAAAAACAATTACAAACAAGGTGGAATGAAAGATTCCAAGCCGTTGTTCCTGTTGCAAAGCACTACCCAGGAATATTAACGGCTTTAGAACGAATATTAACTGAGTTAAGCTTTGAATCAAAAGCATACAATAAAGCTATGGGTCTTTTCAAGGCCTTTGTATGACAGTATTTTGGTACAAAGTGTTGGGCTACATCAAAGAAAAGAATGTAATAATTCAGTCGCAGAGTATTTCTCTGGACATTGCTGTGAAACTGATGAATGATCTGAAGGAAGACATGCAACGACTGAGAAATTCGTGGGAAGACATCATCGGTGAGTCACATTTAGTGGCAGAATCCATAACCTACCATCTACGTTTCCACAATCAATAAGTAGCCCTCAAATGGGAACAACTGTAGAAAATTTTGATAGCGTACGACGTACGTCATATAAATCTTATCCGTATACGAAATTGGATCTTGCGTTGGGGAATCGTATATGCAAGCAATGACTCCAGCAAATATTTGCAATGCATTTGAGCGTACGGGAATATTCCCATATAATCGAAATATTTTCATTGATCTTAATTTTGCTCCTAGCGATGTGACGACAGGACATTATTACCAAATACAGAAAATAATTTATCTGCAGAAAATAATATAGCACTTCCAAGAATTCAAACGTCACCACCTGGACCATCTGGTATATTTGTAAGTCCAGTAGAGTTCCGTGGCTTGCCAAAAGCAGCACCTAGAAAGACTGGAAGAGCTCCAAGACGAACTGGTAAATCAATGATTGCCACTGATACCCCGAATAAGAAAGTAATAGAAAATCGTGAAATTGTAAAACGGCGAAAAGTCACAAAGAAGACGCATCAAAAAAAAAAGAAAAATTCTACATGAAAGTGAGGACAGCGAAACTTCTGATCAAGATACCCAATTCAGCGTTCATTCAGAAGATGAAGTATTGAATACCGATGGAGAAAATGAAAACGAGGAGCCTCTGTTTGGCACGAGGCTGAGGGACGTAGAGGGTCTAACGTGTGTTTGGAAGTATTTGGAAGGCTTAAAGGTGAAGGCCGAAACACAGGTGGTCGGTACTTTGAATGTAATTTTTTATTCAGACAATTGCGGGGGGCAAAATAAAAACAATTACCTATTTAACATGTACCAACACGCTGTGAACAACTTAACCCACATTAACACCATCACGCACAAATTTTTGATAAAAGGACATACACAAAATAAATGAGATGTTATCCGTTCAATGATAGAAAAAAAGGATTACTCAAAAATTAATAAAGCAACCTGTTTATCTACCAGAGACCTTCTTCTTCTTCTTCGTCAGCCTGTCTCCGTCCATTGCTGAACATAGGCCTCCCCCCTCTCCTTCCAATCATTCCTGTCCTGAGCCTCACTCAGAGACCTATTACGATATAATCAGGAATATGAAAATTAAAGATAAAAGTGTTTAATGTGCAGGTTTTGGGCTACATAGGCTTTTATGACATGTCGGTTTTACCAAATTGCCTTCCTAAGAAGGAAGTGAAAATAAGGAAGATCAGAGTCCTCAAATTCACAAGTAAGAAAACTCTTCTGAAGACATAATACGGGGACAACTGTGTTGCCATAGAAAGAATAAAAGCATGTCAAACGAGGAAGAATGATCAGCGCTAAAAAACTGTAGTGCCTGTAGTTACTCTTAAACGCGCATATCGCTGTACCAGTGCAATACCATAACATCTCGAAATTTTAGGTATTTTGAGTTAGATACACCGTTGGATTCAGCGTGACGAGATCTTTCCGTTTGATAGTAAATCATCTACAAATGTAATTTATACCCTCTAAAAATTATAGTGTGGTTATTTTAGGAAATCGTGAATGATTCCACCCAATCTCAATCAGACGTTTACAATGGATTTGAGATTATTTTTTTACGAAGGGGATCTGGCTGTATTTTTTTATAATAAAAAATTGAATTGTTTTCATTTTACGATTGCCAATCTCACAAGAAATGAAGGCCACTGCTTTTTGTGGCACGAAGCAATAGCCAAACGAGGGGCCAACGAGATGGCTTCTTTCATTTTCAAATCTTTGAAAGGAGAGTGTATTGGAAATATGATAATATAGATGTCATTTTTTATTTTGACAACTGTGCAGCACAAAATAAAAATAAATTCCTAGTTAGCATGTACATTTATGCAATCAAGTGCACGTGAGTTAAGTCAATAAGACATAACTATTTAATAATAGGACATACGCAAAACGCAGCAGGAGCGATGCATTCTTGCATTGAAAGAAAACTTCAAAAAGCAATTAAAAGTGGTCCTATATTCACACCTGAGCAAGTTAGCACGGTGGTGCAACTGGCATGCTCGAAACCATATAAGGTTCACAACATGTTTTAACGGATTGGAGTGTTGTTGCCAAGTAGGTACTACGGCAACATGAACGGATCCACTAAGGATAAATTAAGTGGGCTGACTTTTTATATCACTGGAGAAAATTCAGATGTATTTTTTTTACAAGTATACCTATACTGTGGGCGAAATGAAGGAATTTAACTTCATGAGACGTTCATCAAGAAGTCGCTTATAAACGCTTTGTTATTTTTTTATTGTTTCGATAACATACCTGGGAGTCTATTTAACACCAAACGGCGGGGTAGATAAGGAGCTCTCTATAAGAATTGCAATGGCGAGCTCGTCCTTGCTGCATGAGAAAACTGTGGAAATCCACCATCTTCTCCACAAGGACCCCGCAAGGACCTCGTAAAAAAATTCTGCCCGGCAGCCATCATGGCTGACGGTTAAGTTTAAATAAAATAATAGTATTCATTAATCCGTGATTTAAACATATATATAACTTTCATCCTTTAAGGTTACAAAGATTTAGATAGATGTAAAGTATTCTCTAATAATTATAAAAGTTATATTTAAAGAAAAATTTGTTACAACCAAGTGTTATTCAAAAAGTGGATTGACCGTTATAAAGTTATGTGGTTAGAATTGTGTATTTTAAATCAAAAATTTTTATTCTAAGACACTATTGTGATATTTGAATAAGGGACAATTTGTCTCAAAAAAAAATGATAACTTGTGTATACAATTAAGATCATATTTTTGTGGAACAATAAAAACAGTTAAAGGTGATTACGTCTTTGTCTAATGACCATTCACACCTGAACCATTTGAATTAAAAGTGGATCTATATGTCTAGATCAGCCAATTCTCTTGAATCCAATAGACCATGTGATATGATTGAGTATTGCTCCAGTCTGAGTAGCCGGCGATTCATCTCTTCAGGCGAGTGTCCAGTGTCTCCGTCCAGCCCAAGTTCGAGTAAGGAGCAGTGCAACGCATTGAAGAGACATCTACGCAAAGAAGTAGGAGTTTTCATCGTTTCATTGGGAGTAATCCTCGTTTCAAAATATGTTGAGTCCTTTATCCTATTTGATGTGGGGTCGGCGCTCTGCACAACATGTTAAATACGAATGATGTTTTTGATGAAATAAAATTGTTTTCAGGAGTTTCCATCCAATCAACAGCAAAATATATCACTAATATCAAATGTACGGGAATCATCTCCGCCTCAGTTTCAGGTAAGCAATACTTGCTACACACACCTACTTATTTACAAACACTGACACGTCAACTTCATAATAATATACATCATTATTATGCTAACACTTAGGTACATTTTTTTATACTTACTTATTTGTCAAGATTTTTCGACATGTTGAACATGTTGAGAATTCTCATGATTAAGAGTTCCGGAGACAAACAATACCACGTAATGGCAAACGTTGTTAACGTAAAGTGATCACACTAAGCCAGCCAGAGTCTTTAGTTGTATTTTTTTTTCTTACTTATTTGTTTTTATAAATTACATGTTCTTTTTCAGGCATATTCGATTAGTCAGCAGTTGGAACTTTTACAATAATTTGTTTCGAGTAACAGCTTAAGGAACATACTTTTACAAGATACCAAAGGGATATTGATATTTCAAAAGAGTGAGAGAGGAGATATAAATTTAAAGAGTAAAGACCGCGCCATTATTGATAAACTTATTGTTGTATGTTGGATAAAATTAACAACACAATAACAAAAGATATTTGGGTGCAGTGGACAAGGGAGATAGTGGAATTGTTCAAAGGGGAATGTGCCGAAGTGTATTACGTGCCCTACCATATCCTAGGCAACAAAGTAATACAAGCAAGCGGGCTTATTCACAATCGGCTCATTACGCATAGAAGATCCCTGATTCCGGAAAGTCGAAAAAAAAGGACAACCAGTGCAGCAATGGAAGCAGTGACGGTAGTTGCAGTTCCAGCAAATTCAGCTGTAAAATAACGAGTCGTAGTCGACCTCTCCCTGATGAGTTCAAAGGTGGATGCGATGTTGTTGAATGTTCATCACTAAAAGAGGATTTAGAGTGGCTGCGAGGCTCTTCTTCTCCCTACAAAACAGTGATAGCTAAGTGGAAAAGCACTCTCCATCTTCGCACCAAGCTGCTGGAGACCTACTCTGAATATTTTACTCTGTTTCCTGCTCTCAAACTAAAAACGGGTTTGAATTTGTGAGTATATCTACATACAATACAAACCTTATTATTTGACATGTTCTTACACTTGACAAATTAATGTAGACCTACATACCTAGTGTCTACTATTTGTAAAATTAATGTAATTTGTATTTTTACTATTGCTTTTTTTTTTCTCACTCAAAGTGAACACAAATACACTCTTTGACTCTTTCACAGTAAGCTACTGAAAGCTTGTGTTGTGAAAGAGGAAGATGGTCGGCAGTCGGCACCAGGGATTGAACCACGACGTCCGCAGTACGAAAGCCGGCGTTGTAACCGCTGGGTCGAAGCACAATAGACCACTACAGGTCGGAGCGCAAAACATCCCCTGAGAGAAAAAAAAACCGCTGGGTCACCAACCACTTCATTTATTTAATTTTATTTAATAATATGGTCCCTCACTCCCTCCTATCACTAAGAGAATCCAAAGGTGTGAATATAAGTTGTGAAAATGTATTAATTGTTATATGTTATCATAGCAGTGTTGAAAGGTGTATGACATTATGTAATATATTGTAAAGAGTCAGGCGCGAGTTGAAAATGTGCCCCGCGTAGACTCTTTATTAGACGGTTGGAGATGGAGCTAATTTAAGATACCACTACATTTCAATAAAAATTATGAACATCTGATTCAATTTATTGTTTTCATTAATGATTCCTGGTCCTTCCACATCAGCATCACAATGGTGATTTAATACTTTACTATTGCAGCAAACTTACTTTGCTATCCTTCAAAGGGAGTTCACCCTTCAGGGCTATACCTAGTAACTATGACATACTTTCCATAGTTAGATGTTTTTCTGATTGCTGACGTTCATTAACTAGGTATAGCCCTGAAGGGTGAACGCCCTTTGATAGGGTAGCAAAGTAAGCGTTGCCGCATTAATAGCAAAGTGTTAAATCACCATTGTTAGATGTCATTATGACATATTATGCAAAACGACTGAAGAACTTGGACTTCAAAATAGCCCAGATTGTATTTGGAACCTTGATGAAACATCATTTTGCAGACACAAAGTTTCTTGGGATAAGGCATTAGTGAAATGGCAACGTCCCAATGTAGCAGGAAAACTGCCCAAAAAAGTATTTTCTCAGTTTATTACTGAAATTTGGGATCGTCTTGATCCCCAGATAATAAGGAATGGATTTAGAATGATGGCGTGTATACATTTAAAAGAGTTCCTGAATAAATGTTAAGATTCCTTATGCTGTATTGAAATTTCCACAGCTATCCATACAAGTTTCACAAACGTAGAAGAAGTTCTAATGATGTCGGAAAGGTGTGGAGGACAACAAAGAATTCCACATTCATATCTATGTGCATGAATGGTAGTGAAAAATATTCAAGCATAAAAAAAATGATCATGTCGTGTTTTTTGAGCCTGGACACTCTTTGATGGAGTGTAGTAATTCCATTCACCAAAAAATTTATCAAAATCCATTCCCATATATTCACCAGATGAATAGGTTCACCAAATCAGAAATGCCCGACGCAATCCTACACCATACAACGTGACACCAACGCTAGCTCACAATGATTTCATTCAATTCAACCTTCAAAAAAAAATACAATTTGCAAGGCAGTTTACGTTAATAGCGACTACGAAATGACTGCATTTGATTGATACAATATGCAATTAAATCTTAACGAGGGCGTGTAACATTCTCGGAACCCGGAAAACTGAACGATACAAGGTTTCCCATTTCTAATTTGAAATAAGAAGAAGATAAAGAGCGTGTGCTTCCGATGCCCGTAAATTTATTTTCAATTTAAATTTTAATAATCATAATATTCAATAAACATAGTCTGCTCGAAGTTGTTGAAGTAAACAAACGAGATCAATCAACACAAACTGATGATCGACCTTTGGTTCAACTCAAATGTTTAAGACGAAAAGTCAAAATTGTAGAGCAACATCTGCGAAGAAGAGAAACGAGGATCAAAACGTTAGATTATGATCTTATCAGGCATCTCAAACGAAAAGGCCGTTGTCCTCATAAACTAGAGAAAGCATTTGTAAACTTTAAAGGCTTTCCTTTGGATTTCCTAATCCATATGAAAAATAAAATAAAATGAAGAATGGATATAGGTATAGTACCAGAATGAAAAATTTTGTTCTTACAGTTTTTTTTTATTCGCCCAAAGCATATAAATATTTAAGATAACTTTTTTCATTTCCACATGTTTCCAACATTAAAAGATGGGTTTCCAGTGTAAATAATTGTGAGCCGGGATATTCTTGAGGAGGTGTTTAATTTTTTGAAATTAAATTCAGGTCTTTGAACGGAAATTAATGATAGTATGTTAATGTTGGACAGCATGTCAATTAGGAAGGAAATAGTGTGGGATCAAGCTACCAAAAAGATAGCAGGATATGTAAATTTGGGTGAAATTCATAGAGAAAGTAGTAGCTCCCAACTCGCAACACGAGCAATGGTTTTCAGCTTTTAGACGGCAGCTACTTATGAGTACGCATGTGGCTGAACATACCAATTCTGGACTTGATGATCCTGCCACACACTGCGCACTCGGTCACTTCGTTATCCCTGTCGCACTGCACTCTGCGCGCTGGAACCTCGCGAATCCCCGCAATCAACTCTCTCCATCCGTCCCTGTCCGCAGCCTGCGACTCCCAGTCATCCTCCCTTCCAACCAATCTCAGCGTGGAGGTTAGCTGGTCTTTGTACCTCTTGTACTGCCCTCCTCGTTTCCGCTTCCCCTCAATGAGCTCGCCATACAATATAGCCTTGGGAAGTCGCGAGTCCTCCATGCGCACAACATGCCCTGCCCACCTGAGCTGAGCCCTTGTTATAAGCGCTGAGATAGGGTAAGAACCAGCCCTCTCCAGGACCTTTTTGTTGGATATATAATCGTACCAGTGAATGCCCATCATCGACCTTAGGTGTCTTTGTTGTACTCTGTCGAGTTGTCGCATGTGCCGTGCATATATGGTCCAAGTCTCCGCACCGTATGTCAAAGTTGGTATAATGACTGCCCGGTAGACTGCCATCTTGGTGCTGATGGTAAGATCATGGTTACGGAAAACTCTTTTCCTCAATTTAAAGTACGATCTGGATGCAGCGGACACGCGGTTATTAATCTCAGCATCTACGTTGCTCTTCTCACTGATGAAACTGCCCAGATAATTAAATTCATTGACATATTCAAGAGGCATTCCATCTATGAGCACTGGATCACATCTGGCGTCCGATTTTAGTGCCATTACCTTAGTTTTCTTGACGTTTATCTTCATACCGAGCGCCTCGTAAGCCCATGAAAAAGTGTCCACAGTTGCCTGAAGGGCTTGGGCAGAATGGGCCAGAAGGGTACAATCGTCAGCATACTGCAGGTTTCCAACATATATTTCCCTGGTCCTTGTCTTGGCCTTGAGGCGTTTTAAATTAGACAAGCCCCCATCCAGGCGATACCGCAGGCCTATACCTCTGTCCGTCAGCTTCCTGTCAACAATCATAGTAAGGGCTGTGGTGAACAGAGTAAAGAGGAGGGGCGCCAACACACATCCCTGTCTAACCCCCGTTGTCGTCTCAAACGATTCAGTGAGACCGCCGCTGTACATCACTCTCGCATGGTTGTTAATGTGCAAGCTCCTGCAGAGGTTTATAACTTTACTTGGTATGCCGAATTTTGCAAGTATGGCCCACAGCACCTCCCTATTCACGCTGTCGAAAGCCTTCGTCAGATCCAAAAATGCCGCGAAAACATCCACCTGCTGCTCTCTTGCTTTTTCTTGCAGTTGCCGAAGAGAAAATATGAGTTCGGTTGTACCACGATTTGGTCTGAAGCCACTCTGCGTTTCAGGTGCCAGTTTTTCTATTACTGGTGATAACCTATTCGCCAAGATTCTTGCCATGATTTTTCCGCCCACAGACAATAAGGATACACCCCTATAATTTCCACAATCTGAGGCACTTCCCTTGTTCTTATAGAGATTAACTATGGTGGCATCTCTGAAGTCCTGTGGAACTGTTTCTAACTCCCACATCTGGTCGAAGCATTTTTTTAAGTAAGAAGTTGCCTCCTCAGAAAACAGTTTGTATATCTCACCAGGGATGCCATCGGATCCAGGAGCTTTGTTACTTTTTACTTGACTGATGGCCTTTTTAACTTCGGTGATCGAGATTGGGCAGGTCAGTTCGGAAAAAGTTTCATATTGTGGAATAAGATCCAGCACGTCATGACTTGCTTCGAACTCTATATTTAGAATATCGTGGTAATGCTCCTTCCATCGCTCACCAATCTGTGTTTCGTCCTTTAATAGCTGTCCTCTTTTATCTTGTATTGGACACTGTCTCCTAGATGGGGGTCCATAGACAGCTTTAACTGCCTGGAAGAAACCTTGAGTGTCATTTCGGGAGGCAAAACCCTCGATCTCCTGCGCTTTTTCAGTCCACCAGTCATTTTTTAGCTTCCTAATGTCTCTTTGGGCCCGCTGCTTAACTTCTCTATACTTTTTCTCTGCTTCCTCGTCCCGAGGGCGTGCGACCACGGCCTGGAAAGCTGAATGCTTGGCAGCGAGTATTTCATCTATTTTCCCTTTGTTTTCTACAAACCAGTCCTCGCTTTTTTTGGCGGGTCTTTTGCCAAGTGTGGAGATACAAACATCCTGAACAGAGGAAATGAGACTCGTCCATGTCGATTCTGTGCTCGTCCCAAGGTCAAGATATTCAACAGCAGAACCCAAGGCGTCCCGCAATCGGAAAGCAATTGTCTCGTTCTTCAGACTTCCCACATTGTATGCAGTTGGCTTAGATATATTTTTAGCTGATCTGAAGCACTTGGGGCGTAAAATAAGGCTCATCCTGGACACAACAATACGGTGATCGGTCCAACACTCAATGTCTATTCTAGCCTTAGTCAACATAACATCCTCTATATTTCTCCTCCTTACAATGATATAATCAATCATGTGCCAGTGCTTCGATCTCGGGTGGCACCAGGTACCCTTGAATTTCTCTTTCTGTTTAAATATAGTATTTGTTATGATAAGTCCGTGTTCCGTGCATTTCATCAGCAGCAACTCTCCATTTGCGTTCATATTACCTATACCATGTCTGCCCATTGAGTTACCCCAAACATCGCTATTTCTACCAACACGAGCATTGAAATCTCCCATTAATATTATCCGCTCATTTAGTGGCACTTTATTTAGGACGTTTTCCAGCTGTGCGTAGAATGACTCCCTTATCTCGGATTGAGTGTCAAGTAGGGAATCCAATCCCGCAAACCGCGGATCCCGCAAATGCGGGATCCCGCACCTTTTTTGCGGGATCAGAAATGCGGGATTTCTCATGCGGGATCCCGCACGTTTGCGGGACTGAAAATGAAAAAATAATAAACAATAAGACGGGGCTCAGATGAAGTTCTGATTATTTATTAGTTCCTGTACAACCTCATTAATGAAATATTTATTAACTTTCGCTGGAAAAACGGGACTTTTCTTTGACATTCATATGGAAAATAATTATTTTACTTTCAGTTTTTAAGTTACAACTAAGTAAGTTTTGAATTTATATTGTGTGTTCTGTGAATCCTGAATCGGAACGGAACAAAATCAATGTCATTTGAATCTCTATCGCTAGGGATTCTACCACGGTAGGGGATTCAGTATCGAGCGTAGTAAATTGTCAAAGAAGGTTACTGCGTGATGCAATGTTAGTTAATGCAGAAACCAAATTGATCGACAAAATACCAGGATAAGCCATGGAACTTATAGTGTCGCTATCTCGTCGGATAAAAGAACGCCGTACATCAATAGCCGTTATATGGTTGTGAATCCTGGCATCTGTCGAACCCTCAACAGAAGAAGATCCTTAGTGTTAAGAATAGATTTCTGCGACAGATTTTGGGGATTAGATGGTACCACTATGTCACAATAGCGAATTACGTCAGTGATCCATAATCGCAAATTGAGCTGACTTGGCCATGTTCTCCGCATACCCCAGAGAGTCTTGAATATGCAAGTCTTTACTACAATCCGGATGGGACAAGAGGGCGGGGCAGGCCGAAATTAACAATGACGCGGGCTTTCACTGCGGTTCTACGAGATGCTGGAATGACGCTGTGCAACTGGCGCAAGATAGAGAGGCTTGGAACAACTTCGTGGCGTCCACATGCTCCACACTGGGAGCGATCGTGGATTAAGTAAGTAAGTACATCAATGACTGCCGTAAAAATATTGAGAAAAAGATTCAGGATCTACAAATGTGGTGGACGATCCATTCTTTTATCTGAGCAAAGTAAGAATTGAAATGTGTGTGTTGAATAGAGAGAATGCTGTCAGACGAGCGGGTCCAACAACAAACTGAACACCAGTAAGTTGATGACAACGACATCAACGACGATGAAAAAGGCATTCCTTTAACGAATCTGTTAAATGATGATCCTTCGCTTACACTAGAAAATGAATAAGAACGTAGTCTCCATATAGAATGGATAGCTGAGTCTAGACCTGTTGTTCCTGTATCCGTACCCACTCGAGATAATTCTCTTGATGTGATGCGGAGGGAATAGAGGAAAGCACTTGGATGTTGTAGAGGTGGGAATAGCGGCTTAAATTCATAAACTTTATAGCAGTTTCATAAATTTTAAATAACGTTATTTTTAAAGGCTTAAAGCTTATTTATTTCATTAGTATCCGGAAAGACTTTCCTACAAAAAAAATCATGCCGAAAATTTGATGTCCGTTGGCGGTAAGGTATAATTTCGCTAAAAAAGTCATTCAGTAAAGTCATAACTCTGATATATTAACAAATGTCGTTTAATACGAATAACGAGAATAAGTTATTTTTATTTTTCGAATATTTTTATCGGCGTTCGTCATAACGCTCACCTCTACTTGGAAACTGCTTACAATTATGAAAAGTCAACGTTTAGACACTTTATGATTTCTTCGGAAGTATTATCAGAAAAAAATAACTAGTTTTTTGCCTCTTAAATTAATAAATGTGTTCATTTTTTGTCAATACGAATGTTAAAAGCTTAAACGTTCAAATTTTGTATTATATCGTTCCTAAAAGAAGCGGATTTTTTATACCTACCTCTAAAATATCATTATTTTCAATTGCTAACACTTCTAATAATTAAAAAAATGCATACTTATTTTTATTTCATTGTTTTCTTAATAATAATAACCTACTTCAAACAAAGAATTGTCAATCCCGCTGATCCCGCAAATCCCGCGGGATCCGCGGGATTGAGGTCACCAATCCCGCAGGCTTGCGGGATCGAGAATTTGATGCGGGATTGGATTCCCTAGTGTCAAGTGTGGGCGCATATGCGCTTATGAGATTTACATAACTTCCATCTTCAATCACGTAACGGAGAGTCATCAATCGTTCAGAAACTGCAACCGGCTGTTCTCGAAGACTGTCGGCAATTTCATTCTTGATGGCAAAACCGACACCATGGACTCTTCTTGAGTCGCTGTATCCCTTCCAGAAGAAAGTATAATGCGCTTCCCTTATGTTTCCTTCCCCTGGCAATCTAGTTTCGCTAAGGGCGGCTATGTCTATGTTTAATCTGTGTAGTTCTCGAGACACAATGGCACTTCTTCTCTCTGGTCTGTTAGAGGAAGCTGAGTCCATCAGAGTCCTGACATTCCAAGCAGCAACAATAAATGGCTTCTTTCTCTTAAAGAAAGTAATGCTTAGGCAACAGAAGTTATTGTATTCATGATAGTATCTCTTGAAAAAAAAATTAAGTGTCCCGTTGAGTATTTTTTAACTAACGGATTTGACGGTACTCTTCAAGCCCAGTTATTAAACACGGCGATGAGGAAATTGGATGAAGTTGGCGTTAAAAGTTTGGGGCATTATGTGCGATGGGACCCAAACTAATATTAGCACATTACGTATTTTGGGGTGCCAGATTGACCCAAGAAATAAATGTTTTGAGCATCCTACATAAGATGAAACACGCTAGATAATCCAAATCCAAAGCGGATTTAAAATGTTTTGAAACAGCAAAAGGAACTGTTAAATGGGAATACATAGAAAATTTATGCGTAATCCAAAGGAAGAAAGGTTTTTCCTTTGCAAATAAACTCTCTGGTGCCCATATAAACTACAAAAATAAACAGACGAATGTTAAATTGGTGATGCAAACGTTTAATTCAGGGGTTGCAGACGCCATAGAATTTTTAGACAAATCATGTAACCCTAATTTCGCACATAGCGAAAGCAACAGTGGAGTTTGTCCGATTTATGGAGAGAATTTTCGATATTTTCAATTCGAGAAATCCTTTTGCCAAAGGATTCAAAAGTCCTTTAAAAGAGAAGCGAACAGACATGTTTAGATAAAAATATTTCAAGACACAGAATCATATATCCGCAAGATCATTTGGAACTATTCTTCTCTTGTGTACGATCAAAAGGAGGATGCAACAATAATCCGAATGTATGTCAATTAAAATATGCAATGAGGAAATTGTTGTTAGGCAATAGTATAAGTAGTTTTAATTCAAATTGTACAAATTTCGAACAATCGTTAAAATGTAATGTTGGGGCACTTATGAACAAACACAATGGGGCACCATTGAACATGTTTAAATGTGCCCCCAAGAGACTGCAAGTTTGGCGATCTCATATAAATCTTTGGATCCTTGTTTAGAATTGTACAGATTTGAATCTCGTTTTATCATAATAAATGTTTGTCAGTGTTTTAGA
Source organism: Mystacides longicornis (assembly GCA_963576905.1). Taxonomy (NCBI): domain Eukaryota; kingdom Metazoa; phylum Arthropoda; class Insecta; order Trichoptera; family Leptoceridae; genus Mystacides; species Mystacides longicornis. Next base: position 10,747,241 of record OY756423.1, read on the forward strand.
GCCTAAATTAGGTAGATAACAGTTCTATTTGTTTAAGGTAACCATGGTTAGAAATTACAAAAAGAAGCGAATCTCGGAAATAAATGAGGATGATGTAAAAAATGCTGTAACTCAAGTAATAAATAAAAATATGTTACTAGAATGGCTGCAAAGACGTACGGGATTCTACCTAATACTTATTTTACCGAGTAAAAAAATATACCTCGAATTATAAAACCAAGAAATGAACAATATTCGTCGAAGCATTCAATAAATCAGACATTCACTAATAAAGAGGAAGTATGTTGGAGAAATACCTCTTGAAAAGCTCCTGCATGAATTATGGACTGATATATCTTCAAGCAAGGTCATTGGCGTGTGAATACGTGTGAATGCAATGGCGTTAAAGAAATGCCTTGCTAAGGGGGCGTCCATTAATCATGTGATGTTTTTTTGCAACTTTTTAGACCCCCCCTCCCCCCTTGTGATATTTGGTGATGTTTCAGGATTCCCCCCCATCCCCCCCCCCAAAATCACGTGTACTTTTTTAGTACTAATAATTATGAAACTTATGATTTTTATTATCGTATTTTTTTTTAAATTACTGAAAATGCAACTGTTTTTCTTCAACTTCATGAGAAAAATAAATGCACGTGATTTTCTCAGTAGACCCCCCCTCCCCCTACGTGATCTTTCGTGATTTTTTTCCAGACCCCCCCCTCCCCCTTTTGGGCTCACGTGATTAATGGACGCCCCCTAAGTGGGTGGAAAATAAGTTTGCTGGTATTGAGTGGATGAAAAGTTTCATGAAAAGGCATAAAAAACTCTCGTTACGCAAACCCGAAAACACTTTTCAAGGGCGACCAGTTTTAACAGACGAATCTGATCTTACGAATGATCTTATTACGGAGAGAAGTTACCTAAAAAAGAGTTTGCTATAAAAATATGACAAATATGGGAGAGATTAAACTCCCAGATAATAAAACAGGCATTCATCCTTGCAACAAGAGTGCCATCCCTGAAGAACTATATGAAATTGGTTCTCTTAATAGATGGAACTCTTTAAGAGAATCAATTTCAAATTGTTATGAAACAGCAAAATTATTCCAGCCATGTTCATTATATGAGATTTGTTTAAAAAAATCATCTCTCCAATCATGCATCTAATAACGTTCATGCATCTAATAACATTTCTCTCCGTCGAGAAGGGTCATTTGAGAAAGAATGTTCCAAAACAACTAAAATTACTATTTTAGAAGATTTTGAGATGTTTATTTGAGAGATGATGAAAAAGTTTCACTTGAAGAACTATTATTACATGCTGTGAAAAGAGAAGAAATTGTTAAATCTAGAAACAAAAGGATTGCGCCAGGCGCAGAAATTATTACTCACCGTGAAGTTCTTCAAGATTGGAGCAAAATGAGATGAAAGGAAAAAATAATGAAGAATGAAAAAAATTACAGTTGACAGTAATTCGATCAAAATAACTAAAAAGAAAAAAAAACATACATTCCTCATCTGAAGATAGTGATTGGAGTTTCAAAGCAGCACTTTAAGTTCGATGAAGGGTCAATTGAAAGGAGAATGATAGCATTCCCGCCATCTGCCCCAGAAAAAAAGTAAAAAAATCCAAGTAATAGGAAAAAAAATATTGCAAAAACCAGAAGAAGCAATTGTTTAATTACCAATCCATCAACATAACACACAACTCTATCTAACATCTTTAGTTTGTAAGTAACATGCACCGAAGATGGTCAATTGACCGAAAGGCCTCTGCCATATTTATATATTTTTTCAAATAAAAATTCGTGAAGTAACAAAGTTTTGTGTTTTGTATTTTTACCAGAAGAATGGCTGGCAAAAATTATGAAACAATAAAATAGGTGAGAAAATTTGATGGTTCCAAATAAAAAGTTCTTCCTCCTTGTACAGAAAAATGTCCACTCAAATGCACATCTGAATTTTCAGACATTGAACATTTGAGCACAATGACATCACCAAAAAAAAAAGATTAGGAGACAGAAGATAAAAAAAACACTCAAATCACACCAAATCTGTAAAATCATTTATAACAGAATTCAAGCATTTAGAATCCCATTACGTGAGGTGAGTGGTCGATCTACATAAATATATCAAAGAAACAACTTCAATGGCTCAACTTCTAATTCACAAACTTAAAGCAAGATGGTTTTATTCTAATTTGAAGATTCTAAGTTCAAAACGACAACGAAATCGTTTTATCATTCGACTGCCAAAAGAATTTGGTTTTACCCAAGGTGCCAGATCAAAGTGCTTACTTTAGTCGTCAGTTGTACTTATACAACCAAACAATTTGTCAAGGACCATCTAATGCACCACAAAACATGAATAACACATTTATTTACACGTGGCTACAAAATGAGGCCCCAAAAGGATCCAAAAAAAAAAATACTTCGGCAGTTTATCATCGGCCAACAATGACCCATTTTAAAACTGAAGTCAATCACATAAAATTATTTTGTGATGGTTGTGGGGGACAGAACAAAAATTTCATTGTTTTAGGAATGCTGGCATACTGGCAAAACAAAAGCACCAGATCACATTAAAAAAGTGACAATTACATTTCCAATTGTGGGCCATTCCTTTTTACTTCCAAATCGTATTTTTGGGAATATCGAAAGGGAAATTAGGCATTTAGAAGTAATACCTAGCAGAACCTCGGATTTATCTTGAAATTTTTGAGAAATAAGTGAGACACTGTTCAGAGATTAGACAGTAATTTCCATTTTTATGATTGGAAGTTTAGTGTAAAAAATACAATCAAGGTACGTGACACTGTTCAGAGATTAGACAGTAATTTCCATTTTTATGATTGGAAGTTTAGTGTAAAAAATACAATCAAGGTACCTGGCTCATGGCATTTTAAATTTCACGCATCCAAGAAAATTATTTTGAATAAGAGCCAAAATAATAGGATTCTTGTAAAGGGAGAACCGAATTATGCTACTGAAATAATACATTTCGGAAATACTATTTGTAAAAGAGGCAAATCATTCCGGGATATCGAGCCAACAATCATGAGTGTTGGAGTTCCTGTAAAACCGGCCAAATTACAAGATGTCCAAAATTTATAATCAAAGCATTTCGGTGATGATTGGTCAAGCCATGAAAATCTTGAACTCTACAACTTCATACGGGCAGGACAAAATGAACATATTATTATCGAGGAAGAAACGGACAATGAAGAATCTTTGATGCATGGAGAAGAAGAGATAAGAAAATGATAATTTATTCTTTTCCTCAGTCATTGCTGAGTAAGTGTGTCCTACAACCCATTTTTTCTGATTCACATTATTTTAACAAAGTTGGACGATCAAACAAGAAATTTAAGGGAGAGCTCACCTATTCAGGGCAACGTGCCCACTCTTCCAGAACTTATCAAATTCTTAACTGACAGAGCCCGGATTTTGGAAACGGCGTCCTTGCGGAATTCATCCCCTAGAGTTACGCAGGCGCATCTTAGTACTGATGTCAAAATGTACAAATTTCACCTTTGTCAGAAAAATCAAAAACTTGAGGATTGCTACCTACTGTCTGAAGAATCAAAGTATAGATGACAGATGGAAAACTATTAAAAATTTAAAGGTATGTCAAAAGTGTTTTGGAACTAATCATGTATTTAGAGATTGCAGGAAGGGAAAGTGTTCACAATGCCCTGGCAAGCATCATGTATTACTGCACAGAGATTTCAAACCGGGACCGCAGCCGACTGGGACCACTCAATCAGTATCCGTGGGTGGGAGGTGCAGGTCATATTATCCAAGGCCATAGTTGGCGTCCAGTTGCAGGATGGGTCAATCCACAAAGTGAGAGCCCTCATAGACAACGGTAGCCAGAGCAATTTCATCTCACAGGAAGTTAGGGTTGCAACGTACAGGTATCAGGACTTCGGTCACAGGAATACACGAGCAAACAGTCATTGTTAATCATGCCGCTCAGGTAAATATTGTTTCTCTGTCTGATTCTAATTATAGACGCCCAATTACTTGTCTTATTTTAAAAGACATAACTCAAGAATTGCCACAGTGTCACGTCAATCGTCATTCTCTTCGCATTCCCTCCAGGCTGCGCTTGGCCGACCCTAATTTTGATAGATGTGCTCCGGTGGACATGCTACTGGGAGCAGGAATCTTCTGGGAAATCATCAAGGGTGAGCGAGTCACTCTGGGGCCTCAGAAACCTATTCTTCAGAGAACCTTATTAGGTTGGATTTTGGGCGGCGAGTTGCGAACCTTTGATCAAGGTCAAAAGCAGGTATTAAGCTGTGCCATGTTAAGTTGCAATTTGGACTCGCAGACCGAGCGTTTTTGGAGAACCGAAGACTGTGAGCCCCTAGAAGAGCATCCAGATACGGCTTGTGAGAGCCATTTTTTGAACACAGTGTCAAGAGACACTTCAGGTAGTTTTATTGTTAATATTCCTTGGAAGAAAGAGCCAAATGTCGGCTCATCCTTATTTCTAGCTTTACAACGTTTATACACGATGGAAAGGAAACTTTTTGAAAGATCCCGAGTTAAAAGCTCAATATATTAAATTTATGAAAGATTATTCAGCACTAGCCCCATTTGTTACACAATTCTTTCATTCTGTAACTAAATTGGACGTTGGCTTTTACGAGATTAGGACAACGATGAATATTTAAGACCCAAATTTTAAAAGAGCCTTGGACCCCACCTAATGATTATTATGATTCCAATTTCTGCAAAATGAAATTTGCGCTTTCAAACGAAATGGATAGAAAGATTCCACTGGAGTGGTGAGTTCTGCAGAATTTGCATTGTAATGAGACGCTCGATTGATGAAGGTAAAGGGGGGCCATCAGCGGGTTGGCCAGCTTGTAACTGATCCAAGTGAAAAAATGCACTAGAAATATTTGAAACTCACGCAAAATCAGGATACCACAAACGAAATTTAGAACTGGCAGATAACTTCCTTAAAGTTCCTTGTCCTTCCTTCTCAGGCTATTTCAGTCGATGAGTAATTGTCTTCTGAGAGAAAGAGACAGAAATAGGAAAACCGAAAGAAACTATTCCCTATCGTAAAAGTATTTTTTAGCGGCATACAAGGCATACTCTTAAAGGGTAAAACTGATTCAGGGCAGATCCACATTACACCAGCTGAACAACTACTTCAGAATGATGGTAATTCCAAGCACTGTTGAGATATGCAGCTGAAGCTGGGGACAAAGATCTTAGAAGAATGCCCTTTACAAAGTAGTACTAGGAAGTTTGGAAAGCAGCTATGACTTTCAACTTTACGGTCATCTTTCCTACTCCAAAATCTGCTTTGAAATGTTTAAAAAAATCGTAAAGAAGATAAAACTTGGCCGTGATAAGGTATAATATATTTTTTTAAATATATTTAAACATAGATATTTTATTGAAATAATGACTTAATTTTATGAACATTTCCTCTCATGCACATTTTAGAAACCGAAATTAATATGATTCATATATGAATTTTGGCATAAATTATGTTTTAAGTTATATTGAATTATACATGTAAACAGAATTTTTTGATTTTTATACGCCGTTTCTATACACAAAATGATCAAAACTCGTAGCCATGAATGCAGATGAATTATTTGATTATATTGAAATTATATACCATGTGACAGTAAAGACGAACAAGAAATCAACGAACATGTTGCTGGATGATAGTGACGTTGAAGATATTAATTCATATGTTGCAGAAAACCGTTAGAATGAAATTTTGGAGAGAATTGAGTCTAACCCTGACATCATGGAATAGTCAATTGCAGAGGAAATGTCTGATCAACCAGCATCATCCTCAATGATTAATGAGAGATGAGCCAACCACATTTAAGGGAAATACTACGTAACCCGAGTAACTAAACGAATTACAAACACCGTATCAGTTCTTCACACGTCCCAATAAGCGTTCTCCCTATAGAGAAATTATACAAAAAATTTGCTCTCCTCCAAACGTTTAAAGATCACAGAACATCATCTGAAGTATCCCTAATGAGAAGAGCACAAAGATCAGTGAACTGTTTACAAATACCACAATGCCACAAAGATATTGCACAACGGCATTACCTACCATACTTAGGAGTAAAGTTTTTTAACAACCTACCGGTACAAATTCGCGCAGCTAACAATATTAAAACATTTAAAAAGGAAATCATAAAGACAATCATTACGTAAATAAATACAGTCGAATAAAAAAGAATAACACTACAGATAGTGAAAAACAGTGAGATATCTAAATGTAAATAAAAAGCATGCACTTCACATCACTCGCATCAATTGTACAACAGCATTATCAGAGAAGGAAATGAAGAAAAAAGATCGTGGCACCTCTGACGAAGTAGTTAGTAGAGATGGCGATGTTGTCTTAGTAAAATGGATAGACAACAGAGTTGTAAACATGGCGTCAAATTTTGTTGGAAGAGGACAAATTTCACGGTGGGAAAAGAAGAATCACCAGTATGTGGAAATAAGCAGACCAGAAGTTATAAAATTATATAACACAGATATGGGGGGTGTCGATTTATTTGCTCAAATGTTGAGCCACTATTGTATATATATACGATCAAAAAAGTGGGCTTTGCTCTCACAAATAGTTGGTTCGAATATCAAAGAGACAGCGACAGGATGAATGTTCCAAAAAATAAGAGGCTTGATCTATTACATTTTAGAATGAGAGTAGCTGATGCCCTTATAAAAGCAGGAAAACCTGTACAACAGCCAAAAAGAGGACGACCTACTAGCTCTTCGTCTTTACCTGGGATAGTAACCAATCGTCCACTACAGAGGAGAAAAGAGGCCAGCGTCAGAAATTCAATATGTCTACACTGACCACATGTCTCAGTTTGACGAAAAAAAGGAAGGTGCAAGGTGCAAAATGATCGGTTGCAAGATGCAAAATGATCGGTTGCAAGGGAAAAACTCTTTTTAAACTTTTAAACAATTTTTAAACAATGAACAGATTAATAAAATTGTAAAGAAATCTATAATATATAGCCATTCAAAAAATCCAGAGAGCAATTTTACCATTTCAAAAACTGAATTTAGGTAAAAAAAGGTATTTAGGAATCCTACGATTTCATCTGTTGGTCATCTTTCAAACGTGAGAATGTATTGGAATAGCGTAATAGGACTGGATTTAATTAAGAATGCAATGAGTCAGAAACGTTTCGAAAAAAATAGTATTTACCTGGTTATCTTAACATCTGGGCACTCCGAGAAAGAGTGTGATTCTATTCATTCGACAATAGGATCTGACTTATTTTAAAGACACAAAATATTTAGTTTTTTCCACAATTTTATTCAGCTAACCGGTTTTCGAAGACCGTACGTCTTCTTCGTCAGGCTAGTCGTACGGTCTTCGAAAACCGGTTAGCTGAATAAAATTGTGGAAAAAACTAAATATTTTGTGTCTTTAAAATAAGTTCGAAGTATGTTCCACCAAGTAGCCACGGTCGAAAAGATAAATTATTTTAATAGGATCTGAGTTTAAGAGTTCGGAAAGTCAACTGGCCGGGTGATCGGAAAACATTTGCTCAGGGTGCCGACAATTTGAAACTAACTCTCCAGATAGTTTCAAATTTAAAACCAATTTTGAATAAAAATTGGCTACAGTCGATAGTAGGAAATCAACTAGGAAGTCGAAAACCCAAAGGATTTTGTGAAATATGCCAAGTTAAAAGGCTATTTCAAAAAAGTATTAGGATTTAATATCATTATTCTCAACAACTCCACCAGCTTGGAGTATATTTTTTTTTTTAAATCGTCTAAGTATGATAACACGACAGATGATTAAATTTTATTTATCCCTAAAATTTAATCGTGATACTGATCACAGACACAGGTTAACCAAATACCTACATGCATAGCACGACTTGATTTGACGAAACTGACAACGTTCTATTATTTTGCGTTTTCTCTCTTTTGCTTTTTTGTTTTATTTTCTCGCTCAATCCGCAAAGAGATTAGTTCATTTTATCTATGTTTGGGGGCGCTGGTGGTGTGGTATTCTGCATCGACATGTAGAACCAATGATGGACGCCGATGCGATGCGACTGGCCGCCAATTTCAGTATGGTCCCTAGTAACGTCAAGTCTGAGGATTATAAATGGTTTTGCAGTAATGGAGAGCTGGACATTTCTGCGCTGAATTTGTGAAGGGAGAAAATACCCTCCCAGAGTGATTTCTGATATTAAGTAAAACGATTTAATTGTGTGTTAAGGCAGTGTTGTAAAGTGTAGTTTATACCGAATCTTGCCCTGCTGTAAATAGATGGTGAGAATTTTACGTTTATTTTAGTCATCCATTATTTACGATTTTTATGTGGGTATGTCGCGAAGATGCACAACGCATTTTTGAAACATTTCAGAAATGCGGGTTCTAACCTTCCGGTTTAAAACATAACACGATCTTTGAGACGCTGCCGTAATTTTGGGGATCATTTACATGAATTCTGCACTAAGCATTGAGGCATCTTTATCGATATTTCTGGAGGGAGAATTGTTATACCGGGACGTTTACTTTGTCGAGAGGGATCGACCGAAGAGTTATCTGAGAGGACCCATCCATTTGAGGGGACTACCTATTCTTGAGGCATTCAACTGTGGAAGATTTCGTCGAACTATATTTATGCGAGTTAAGTAGTAATTATCCAATTTATCTTGTCCTGAACAATCGTCGTATATCACCTTCTCTTCATTCGTCCATAAGATACGTACTACCTGACCTTGAACCGTGACCTATTCTTCTTACACAGACCTGTCTCCGTATACTATCATCTTGAATCTAAATATATATCATACTAAAGTCCATTCTCTCGTATAAGTAATTATTTGAATTAAATTTTGAATAAGAATGAATAATTTAAGATATTTCGTAACTCGTATTGTCTGCTATAGAATTTCCGTTAAGAATTATTAATATATTCAAAAATCAATAAAAGAAATAAATTCTATCAGGGAAGTGTGGAATGTTATAAGGGAAGAAACTGGAAAAAAAAACAATGTCCTTTTATAAATTTGAGCGGAGGTCTTAGTGATGCTATAACTGTGGAAACTTTGAATATTTTTTTCACTAACATAGTGGGAGAACTAATAAATAATATTGAATTTTCAGAGGATTCCGCCATGAAATACTTGCACATTAAACCTAAGCTAGAAAAATCATTTCAATTCCATCCCATTACAGCGAATGACTTGATAAAAGTTTGTAAGCAACTAAAGTCTACATTGTCCAATGATTTGTGGTATGAAACCAGCACATTTATTGGACGTATCATACAAGAAATTGCACCCATATTGGCCACGATCTTTAACAAATGTCTACTTGGGGGCGTCATTCCCAGCGATTTAAAACTGGCTCGGGTCATACCCATATATAAAAAAGGCAATAAATCTGATCTAAAAACAATTATAGACCCATATCTGCACTGCTAGTTATAAGCAAGTTATTAGAAAAAATTGTAGCTGAGCAGCTGACTATCTTTTTTGTAGCAAACGACGTGATACATCCCCAACAATATGGCTTTCAAAAAAACCATGACACTTTCTGCTGGAAATACTTTCCGTTGTCCAGAACAATGTGATAAAATCTGGTACCCGAAAGATGCCATAAAAGAGAAGATCGCAGTTCCAACCTTGGCTAATAGTCGAGGTTTTTATAGAGTTCCAGAAATGGATAAATTTATGCCAAAAATATAATAAGTACATTGTTCTCTGTTTATACTGCAGAAGTTCGTTTATCAGAGAGAAGAGAAGTGGCCTTGTTTCAACATTCCGCTGAGGAATTTGTTGGACATGAAACCACGGTAGCATGATGTGCTACGCCCCCATAACAAGATGATTCAGATCAGTCTGAAAATGTTGAGATACAGCTCTCTTTCAAGATGCCTGATCCATCAGTGTCACTGAAAGAGCCAACAGTGCTAGCCCCTGCAGACAGCCTGCTACAAACGGTTAAACGCCTACAGTTCTTTGACTCGCCAGCTTGGAATAATGTGCGATATTCCAAGGTAATGAAGGAGTATATTGCAGACCCGGGTGTTCAAGGAATTGGAGGCTAATGCCGAAATTCAGCCTCTGGATGCGGGAAACTCCATCATCAGCATGGAAAGGGCGTTTTTTGCTATAACACATGCTGCCCTAAAACAAAGGCATGACATGAAAAAGGCCTTGGAGTTATTGGTGGCTTCAAACCAAAGTGGGAACTTGTCCCCCGACATGCTCCCACAAAAAATATACGAGCTATCTTCCGTATTCTGCAGGTACAGTGATGACATCCTGCAGATAACATACGGTAAGAGGGCGGAGATGATCGAATTTAGGTGAGACAAGATCCTCAATGCCTGCAAGAACCAAGTGGACAAATCAATGTTAAAGAAAATTCCTCCAAGTGTGATTCACCTCTTTGATGAGGAAAACTCTTCATCCCAACTGCAGAGGTTGCGAGAAGTTTCAAAAATATGGAGGGCAAATTAGCTGACATCTCCAAGTCATAAAGGCTTAAGACCATATAGCTCGCAAGCAGGGCCTTCCAATCAGAAGCCCTTCTCGTATATGTTATAACCAGGGCCTTCCAATTCGAAGCCCTTTTTGTCACAACAAGGACCTTCCACCACAAAGTCCTTTCCGTCAAACTTCCGGCGGGCTGACGTCGGAAAATTTCAACAGGCCAATCCTTAAAGAGGATCCCGTAGATCAGTGTTCCGCAAACTTTTTGGGTTCAACCAACACACCAGTGTGCCGCAGCACACACTTTGCGGAACACTGCCGTAGATAACAGTGTCTTAAAAGGCAGATTGTTTTAGCCAAATACACAAGAAAAAAAGTCACGCCAGCTCAGGAGGTTATTGACTCATCCTTGGCAATGATAATCAAAGATTATCAGCCATTTTCAATCGCAGAGGACAAAGGGTTCAAGCATTATACAAATGCCTTGAATCCAGGATATCAGTTACCATCAAGTGTTCCTTGACAGTAAGTATATAAGGTGCAGAAACAACGTAAACAAAGCAATCAGCGTATGCCTAACTACTGATTGTTGGACGTCGTCTGCCAACCAAGGATATATGGCCGCGACAGCTCATTATATTAACAAAGATTTTGAGTTGGAGTCATATGTACTTGATTGTTCCGAAACATCAAGTTCGCACAAGGCAAAAAATCTGGTGGAACATTTAAAAAATGTTCCACCAAAAACCAGTCTTGGTTGTTGTATCCGACAATGCGCCCAATATCATTGCCGCGGTTTGAGAATTAAATTGGAGACATCTTGGTTGTTACGCCCACACATTAAACCTAATAGTTCAGCATTCATTAGCCATACCCTCAGTATAAAATGTTATAAAAAAAGTTAAATCCATTGTTGTTGTTTTTTTAAAAGTAAAAAGGTTTCAAACGAAATTCGAGGCAAACTGGATGAAAAATATGACGTGAAAATACCGAAGGCTGTGATGTGAACCCCTGCGTTAAAATAACAGAAAAAATGACAAATGATGAAATAATTCAAAGCATCAAGGCACAGAATGTATTTCTAGAGAAGGAGGATAAAATAAAAATAATGACAACAACACATACAGTGTATGTAGACGTCACCCCCACAGTTTATACCAAGTCGATAGCAAATGAAAAAGTAAATATAGGATGGAGTCGGAGCTGGATATATGACAATACGAAAAAGGGGAAGATTTTTCAAGGGCTGGAGATACTCACATTTAGCAAAATACTGTAAAAAGAATATTACATGTCTGAAATGTACAGGCGAGGACACATCCTCCATGTGTACTGCAACAGATGAAGACTTTAAATGTATTAACTGCGTAATAGCAAACAAGAATCTTGGTCTACAATTGAATGAAAAACATACAGTTTTTCACAAAGACTGTAGTGTATATAAAAGAAAGCAAGAAGCCTATAAAACTAAAATGTTTTTTTTTAAGACTAAATGGAAGAGTTAGCAACATTTACAGTCTAAATATATCTCTTAGCTATTTACAATGAAATTGAATTAAATAAAATGTACAAACTGTATCAAGAAAAAGTGGTGAGCTTATCGGTCTATAAAAAATATTTATATTCATATAACTTAAGCTTTCACAAGCCAAAAAAGGATTTATGTAATACTTGTTTAAGATTTGAAAATCTCTCACTGAAAAAATGCGGAGCAACATACGTTCAATGAACATGTAAAAAGAAAATAAAGAGCTCGAGAGGTTTAAAAGGAAGCTCTTCTGCAAGCAAAATGTAATGAAAGCTACTGTATGATAAACTTTGACAACCAAGCCATGCTGGAAAGTTCGAAAGGTAGTGTCGGCAATTTTCTATAAAAGAAAACTTGCAACATATATAACCTTGTATCACATCAAGGTATATGCAACCTATGGACGGAAGTAGAAGGTAAGTGTGGGTCGATCGAAGTACCGACTTGCGTTTATAATTTTATGAAGAATCACACAAATTCAAACCATTTTTTTTTCATGACTGACAGTTGCGGTGGACAAAATGGAAATAAATTTTTCGTGTCTGCCTGCCTTCATGCAGTATCGAACATTGGTAACGTGGAGACGATTGATCACGTTTTCTACGAATCAGGGCACTCTCAACAGAAAGGTGATTCAATGCACTCTACTATAGAAAGAACAGCAAAAAATATATCAAGTTAGTTATCCAGCAGAATGGAAAACTGTTTGTTAAATGGCAAGAAAATATCCTTCGCCTTATGATATTAACGAACTATTTTTTGATGATTTCATTGATTGGAAGAAAATTGCATCTACCCTGTACAATTTCAACGGACCAGAAATATCTTGGTTAAAAACCAAGTGGCTAAGATTCCATAAAAGTAAGCCAAAAATGATCTCATTCCAATATGATTATGACGGAGATTTTATTGAAGTTAACATGGAAACACGTTCTAGAAGGAATGATGTATGCCCTGAAAGATTGCCAAAAGCGAACAACAGGCTATTTCGAAAGCCAAATATGATGACTTGCTGTCATTATGTAAAAATGGTGTGATAAATCGAAATCATCATGCATATTTTAAAGGTTTACCTCACCTTTCTTAAACGCTGAAAAATTTGATACTATGCTTTCTGAATGGAACATTAAAGTTTAAGACAGATTGCAGCAATTAAAGTATTCCAAGACTGCATAAACCTGGTGGAATAGTACATTTTACATGTTCGAGCGATTTTTAAAGGTGAAAGATGCTGTATGTCTTTACATCAATGACTGTGATATTGACCCCATTTTGCCAGAAGAGTGCAAACTCATAGAATGTTGTGTTGAGTTATTAAAAACTTTTGTAACGGCCACGCGCAAATAATGCAACTCTCATGCCCTGATTTCATGTGTAATTCCATTAATTCAAATGCTTCATAAAAAACTACAAGATCACACGACTTCAATCAAATTCGATTAGCCACCACGACTCTGAAGACGGAAATCGCATCAAAATTTTCCAGTCTGTTTGAAAAAAGAAATTTATTTGTCGTGGCCACTTACTTAGACCCTTGCTAAAAGTGTACGTTTTTTACGTCAGTAATGGAAGAAAACATTATAGAAGTCATTTTGAAAATGACCAATACTGAGGATGATGATAATTCAGCTTCTCCAAATTCCGAGAGTGCTAAGAGAATGAGAATGTGAGATTCTCCAGATGTTGATCAACCTGGGATTTCCGGCACGGTCACAAAACCAGGCCTTAAAAAAGACCTTGCCATGATGATGGATCAAGTGACGACGAAACTCCAAAAAATGACAGCATTGAAGAAAGGAATTGGTGTTTTATAGGAATCAAAAAAGGGTGAATATAGATGCAAATCCTCTCCAATGGTGGCGCGTTCATCGAGAAGAGTTGAAATATTTATCACCAATTGCAAGCAGATTTTCATGACCACCTAGTGAACAATTATTTAGCAGAGCAGGATTGATATATGAACCCCAAAGAAACAGGCTTAGCCCAGAAAAGATGGCGATGTTGCTATTTATCAAGTATTCACACACTCAAGAGTGATTTGTGTACACTTTATTAAAAAAAATAAAAATAAATTATCATTTTTACACCCCTATTATACAGTTATCATTTTTTATTCTGAGTCCGCCCGCATTCGCGGATGTAATAAAACCTGCATCCGCAGCATCCCTAATGGGAACCGCCAAAGATTATTATAATTTTTTTTCAGGAATCTGTTTTAAGGCGGAAGTTGATACCTAATATTTCCAGACATTGCGCCACATAATGGAGTGAGTAACACAAAACCATCAGAATTTTTAAAGAGATTCTTCAAATCATTCTGAAAACCTTACAAACCTTATTTGCGAAGGAAATAGTGCCAACTCGAAAAAATGCCTTTCAACTTAATGCGCCTGCTTCCAGAATTTCGTTTATTCTGAGAATTATTTTGATAGCCAAACACTCTGCTTTGATGGAACCTGTTGTTAACATACTCCAATCTCTAACTTTGGATGCGGCTTAGGCCTCGGAACATGTTAAACGGGCTATGCAATTACTTATGAGCCATAGTGACAATCCCAAAAAAGCAACAGACGAAATTATAAAGGAAGCTACTGCTGTTGCGGAGAAAGTCGGACTGGAGGAGGGAATTACATCAATGCCGCGTATTACTGGAAAACAACGGCATCAAGCAGGAAGCTCTTTAGAATACTGAAAGAGATCTTTAACCGCCCTGCTCACAAGAACGTACGTAACTCGGAAAAAAAATTTCCTCCAATTCGCGACAACCAGTATTGCGTACACGCTCGAGAAAAAAAATCGGTATTTTTTTCTTTTAAACGTACGCAATACGCCCATATGAAAAAACAGCCCATTGCATCATAACAAAACACACCACGAGTAGTTTATCGAGGTCCCTCGAGGTCGGCTCGTGTACGATTTATATGGGGTCTCTAAGTCCGGTCAGTGGCGTGTATATTGTGGTTTTTCGGCAAATATTTTATTTCTTTTAAATGTTGTTTTGTGATTTGAACTTGAATTTAGTGATTATTTCTCTGAATATTGACTTTAATGAATATATTTTATATATTTTGGTTTTTTTGAAAATTTGAAAAATCTCTAGTAGAAGTGAATATGAAACCGCCTCCAGCGCAAGCGAATATGAAAACGTAAGCTCGTCTGGATTCTGGAAGTGATACATCAATTGAAGATGATGATTCGTCACATGAGTTTTTGAAAGTGCAGCAGATACAATCTCTTTAGAATGGATTGACATAGATGCAACTAATGACGTGTTAGAACCGCCATTCGAATTTAGTGGAAGTTCTGGTGTATCAAACGATATAAACAACTTTGAAAAGGAGTTTGAATTTTTCAACTATTTCTTCGATGACGGTTTATTGACAATAATTGTGGAGCAAACAAATTTGTTTGCAGTACAATTTTTTAGAACAAATAATGCTCAATTCTTAGGTATAGCCAGTTCTTGGAAACCAACCATTATAAATGAAATGAGATTTTTTTACAATAATTCTGGTACAAAGCGTCATAAAAAAGAAGCTCAGTTTTTGAAACACCGTTTTTTCGTCAAGTCATGTCTTATCGACAGTTTTTTGCAAATAAAAAATTTCTGCATTTTAGCAATAATGAAGAGTACGATGTGTCATCACACCCAAATCCGAAGCTTAATAAAATCTGACCTGTTTTTGAATATCTCCAAAAAAAATTCCAAGGATATATTCCAGATAGAAACGTTACGATTGATGAAAGCCTTATGTTGTATAAAGGGCGTTTAGGCTGGATTCAGTTTATGCCCCTCAAAAGATCCAGATTCTGAATCAAAACATTTATGCTGTGCGAATCTTCAACGGGCTACATATACGTACTGGCAATAACACTTTATTCGATCAAGAATACAGAAACTTGCCAGTTTCCTCTCAGGTTGTAATGTCCTTGATGAAACCCCTTCTCGATAAAGGCCATTGCCTTACAACGGACAACTTCTACACCTCCCCTGAGTTGGTAGAGCTACTCATTCGAAATAGAACGGATACATATGGGACCCTAAGGTGTAGACGTAATGGGGTTCTAAGAAATATAGCCATCCCCAAAAAGGTGAATCGGGGATACACCAAAGCCTATAGGGAAGGCAAAGTAATGGTGATGAGATGGAGAGATAAGAAGGATGTTTTTTTTATCCACGATTCATAGTTGCACTATGATTGAGCGGAATCGGGAAAACGACTACAATTTTTCGAAGGGAGGGGTTGATCGTGTAGACTGTAGACCAACACTTGGCCATTAGGCCGGGGACAAGGAAGCAGGGAATTTTTTTTATAAGAAAATGTTTTTTCATTTATTAGAACACTAGACAAACCCTCAATATTAAAATAAATACATCCATTAAACGGTATAAAACATGGTATAAATTAAGATTTTATAACGAAACACGAGGAACAGCCAAGAAAACGTATAGCAGAAACCAATGTCTTGCCAACCAGCTAACAAAAAAGTGCCGCGCAAATCGACACACTTTCCACGGCTACTATGCTGTCTAGGTATATAGTATAAAAGTCTATGACATAATAAATATGAAGTTTATGGTGGTGGTGTGCAACCATCAACAAAGATATATTCAATAGATGAAAAAATTTTGTTTAAATGTTGATATTTCGAATAGGTTATTAAATTATTGAAATAATCCGAAAGATCATTAAAAAATGAGGTTTGAATATTTGCATTTCATTATGCACACTAAATATAAAAATAGTATTTAAAAAACACAATCATTACGTTTTGGTTTTTTTTTTTGCATCGCACAGAAGATGGCTATGGTCTCAACTTAGCGTTCTATTGTCTGTGGTTGTCAACAATGTCAACGCGAAGCTTTTTATAAACGTCAAAATTATATAAAAACAGTATTATTCCTTATTCAAAATTTAATAATGTTTTGTGTTTCATTTTATTTTTATTAGGTAGGTAGGTACTTAACTAAATGCATGACTTTATTTTTGCTTAAATGTACCTATATTTGTGTTTATGTTTATTAAAGATTTATTTTATAACAATATACTTATTGCAAACATTATACAGTATACCTTCAGGAAAATATGTTTAATATGAGGTTTAAATTATAATAATTCATTTCACTTAGACACATATCAACTGTGGTGTTTAATGAAATGATAAATTTCCATTAAAGTTAATAATATTCCCCTCATAATAATAATCCTCCCCAATGTTGAATTATGAAGACCACACAATCCTGTAAATGCCACCTAAAAGAATATTCTCTAAGCCCAGAAAGATATTATTACCGTCCAAACTTTGAAGTTTTCATTCTGGTTTCAACGGAGCCCACAGAGATCATTCGACCATTAAAGCGTTGATCTTCTAAGTATTGTATTTCTCAACAGAAAGCTATACCTGCTTAGGAAGAATTGATTTATTACTTATATCTTCTAATTATTATTAATATGAAACATTCTGATTTATATTCAAACGTTATCTCATCACGCTGAAACTACTCATATACTTTGTAGTTACCTACTTCATGCATTTCAATATTAATACCTACCTACATATTAATGCAGACCTCTATTATTATATTCCACAAGTTTTTTTTTACAACGGCAACTCTAAATCTCCCTAAATATTTCACAATATGGAGGAATATGATGACATTTCATATGTAAAATAAGCTAAATTGTTTTACTTTGTTGCAAGTCTCTTAACTTCCTGTCGAAGGAGTACGATGATATGAAGCTGAAGCTAAAGACACTGGATATAACTGTTAATAAGCAGAATGCCTTGGAGTCCGAAGTTATATATCTCAGGAGGAGAGTGGATGCCTTGGAACGGGGAGAAAATAATCGCAGACAAGATGCTTTGAGGAACAATATTGAAATATTTGGAGTACCAAAGGTAAATGGTGAAAACTTGAAGCAATTCATTAAGGCAAAGGCAGCCGAGGTGAAGTTTGATCTGAAAGAGGACGAGGTCGAGGACATCTACCGTTCCTCCAATAAACAAACAGATAAACCACCAAACGTCATCTTGAAAATGACCACCAACCCACGAAGGAACAACTTCCTAAGACTGCTAAGGACGAATCAGGGGAACAAGGGCGGTGGGATATACTACAACGAACATTTGACACCAGGGAACAAATACATCTTCAGTATGACCAGGGTTAGGGCTAGAGAACTTAACTACCGATACGTATGGGTAAGAAATGGATGCATATATGTTCGAGAGAAACCGGAGAGTAAAGTCACAAGAATACAGAGCGAGAGAGATATTCAGGTGCTCGGATCTGTAAAAGGTGCTGAATCGGCACAGTAGATCAATCTCATGTGATTGTATGTATGTATGTATCTATTTGTATATTCTTGTTATTCTTTTTTATCATTGTAAGATTTGTCTTATTTTGAAATGGCTTACAATTATATAGACGGAGACGAAGAGGTTGAATTCAGCGTAACAAAGGATCTAAATGAATGGATGAATATGCATGACCCCAGCCACAAGTCGGGTCTCTGTGTAGTGCACCTGAACATAAGATCGATTTTTAAGAACTGGGATCAACTTCTTATTAGAATTAAAGATTGTTTGTCTGATATCGATGTACTGATTCTAACTGAGACAGCTTTGCGTAAAGACTTGGTTGGCTTATACGACATACCCGGGTATACTGTATATACTTATTGCAGGGAGAACAGAAGGGGAGGGGGAATTAATGTTTATGTAAAAAACTGCCTAACTTTTATGCCAAGGAATAATGAATTGAAGTGTTGTGAAAGTGTTTGTGGCAGAGTCACAACTCTGACAGGGCACAATATTGATATTATGGCTGTGTATAGGCCCCCCAACCTGAGTAAGGCAGCGTTTGTATGTGAGCTGAATGAATTTATCTCTAAGAATTTTACAATTGATGATGTTGTCATCTTGGCCGGTGATATCAATATCAACTTATTTTCTGATGAAAATATAGTAAATGAATACTTAAATATATTACTTGACAATTATTTCATGAAATGTATATGTGAGGCGACTCGTGAAGTGATTGTATCTAATGAAATTGTTAGAAGTTGTATCGATCATATATTTGCCAGAGTTGGTGGTTTGAGTAAAAATTCTACTGTGTCTATGTATAGTTGTGTGTGGAATATAGATGTAGCTGACCACCACGCAGTGGCGCTACGTATATTGTACAGTGATACAATTGGGTGTAATAATAATAATAATGCAGCGGGCACTGCGCGGCCGGCGACGGTCACCAGCAGCGGTACTGCTGCACTGTCAAAAGTAAAAATTAATAATTTATGTAAATCAATTAGGTGGGAAAACTTTTTAGAGATGAATGATTGTAATATACTGTATGATAAAATAAGAAAAACTTTTTGTAACATTTACGAACGTAGTGTGGTGGATAGAACAACTCATACTGGTGCGAGGAGATCGTCACCAATGTGTGCGTGGATGAATCCCGGTCTACTAGTTATAATAACAAAAAAAGATACCTTATACAGAAAATGGAAAAGTAATCCCAAAAATTTGGTATATGAAAGAGAATATAAACAATATAGGAATTTTGTGAATAAACAAATTAAAAAAGCTAAATTTTTATTTTATAATAATAAATTCAAAGAAAATTTTGGGGATGTCAAGAATACCTGGGATAATATTAATGTCATACTGGGTCGCAAAAGTAGAAGTAATTGTGACGAAATGATATTGAAGTATTTTTGCAGGGATTGTAGCGTGGATGTGGCGGCCACACACTTCTTGAATTATTTCACGGACAGTGTTTCTCAGATGACGCATGTTTGCGATTATACAGCGATCAATGTTCGAGTGCCTAGTGCGGCGCAAAGTATGTACCTACCTAGTGCAACTATATCTGATATCACTAATATTGTGACAAAACTAAAAAATACTTCTGCAGGGTTCGATAACATTCGGATCTCTGACATAAAAAATAACATTGTCCTTTTAGCGCCAGTTTTGACTCATTTGATAAATTTAATAATCAAACAAATGATTGTACCGAACGATTTGAAATATAGTATTGTAAGACCAGTGTACAAGGGTGATAAACATAATGATGTTAAAAATTATAGACCAATTAGTATACTTCCGGCTATTGAAAAAATAATGGAAAAGTATTTATCCCTTAAATTAAATGAATATCTAAAAAAGCATAATTTAATGGACCCGTCCCAACATGGGTTCCAAGAAAATAAAAGTACTGAGACTCTTCTTTCTCAGTTTTCAAGTCATATTAATTCAGAACTTAATAATAAGAAACATGTCCTTGTGCTTTATGTTGACAATTCTAAGGCGTTTGACACAATAAATCATGACAAAATGTTAAAAATGCTGGAGTGTGTGGGAGTGCGGGGTGATGTGTTGAAGCTGTTTCAGAACTATCTGCATGATAGAAAAATGACAGTTAAGGTATGTAAGCATACAACCCACAGTAAAAATGTTTTTGACAGGTGTGCCACAGGGCTCTATCCTAGGCCCAACAATGTATATTATTTTTGTTTCATGTATGAAGGTTTTATTCAGATACTGTAAGTATTTTGTGTACGCTGATGATACTGCACTTGTAGTTTCGCATCATGATGAGATGGAGGCTCGTAGGTTATTGCAATATGATTATAATAAATTGATAAGATGGTCGCATGATTATGGGCTAATAATAAATGCAAAAAAGACTAAATTAATGTATATAAGATCTCCAAATTTAGCAGTGATTAATCCTACGCCGAAAATAGTATCTCATGGTCACCAGTGTATACACAGAAATGTTGAGCTCCCCATCACCTGCGACTGTCCGTATGTTGATGTGGTAAATAATTATGTATACCTAGGTTTAACTATAGATAATAAGTTTAAATGGGACCTTCATGTAAATAAAATATGTACGCGTTTGCGATCTATAGCTGGTAAGTTGTATAGAATTAAGTACTTCGTGCCTAAAACCACACTCAAAATAATATACAAGTCTTTGGCAGAATCTTTGATTAGATATGGTATTGGTAGCTGGGGTAACTGTACTAATACAAATTTAAAAAGGGTAATGCTCGCACAAAAATCGATTTTAAGATTAATTGTCAATAAAAATATATGTACCGCGGCGCGTAATAATATTTCTTTATACTTTAAAAAGCTAAATATTTTGTCTGCTAAAGGCTTGTTTTGGCAAAGGATTGTCCTTGACCAGTTTTTGAAAGATGAATATAAGACGAGACCGCGACACGCTCATAATACTAGATTTAAACTAAATGAAGGATATATAGTACCAAAATATAATAATAAATACGGTAAGAGAACTTTGGAATATAATGTGCCTAAATTGCTTAATATGATGCCGACATCTATTAAGAAATGTGGTAGTAAAAGTGCAACAAAAAGACTTGTCAAGGAGTGGCTCTTGAAATGTGGATTTATTTATAATTAAACATTTGTAAATAATTAAGTTGCTGCTATTGGTTAGATACTGAGTTGCTAGTTTTTATTTTTATTTTTATTATTGTTTTTATTTTTGTATATAGAAGAACGCGCCGACAAATCCATTTGTATGGGTTTGGCGCGACTTTTATATTGTACTTATACTGTATTTTGTTAAACTGTATTTTTATTTTCTTTTCTTTCACTTTTCTAATAAAAAAAAAAAAAAAAAAAAAATGTTTTTACTTCTAAGGAGTAAAATGTTTTGAAATAAAAAGAACGTTCATACTCTGTAGATTAAAACAAAACCGTACATGAGTAGCAACGGTGCAACTAAATGAGATTTAAATACAGTTTCAAGATACCTGATTCTGACAAAATGGCAGGATGAAAATCTTAATTTGTATGGGAGATTTATGAAAAAATCTAATATTTTTCTCGATAAATAACATTTTCCAAATATTTTTAGCCTTAAACGTCCACTGGAAATATGACTCGCTATAGAGGGTATTACTTTACTTCTGGTATCCCTAGTTTAGCCGTCTATAAAGGACGTTACATACATACATACATATATACGAACGGACTCCTTTATTTATATTGATTATTCGCATTATCTAAATTACACCCGGGGCAAATGCAAACGATGTCAACTGAAAATCTCAAAGAAACTTGGGAAACTATCACCCAATTTTATGATTTGCGGAACAAAAATAATAAAATCGAACTTTGGCAGCAATTGTAGCACGATACGCCTAACCCAACAATTCTAACAGTTGTTGATGTCCTAAAAGAAGCAAAAACCCTCTTTCCCGACACGGGAAAAGCGTTGAAACTTTTTATTGCTCTACCTTGCACAAAGATTCCCCAAAGATTATGTTTTAATTAACTTCAATTGCAATTGTGCCGTAAATAATTTTTGTTCGGGTTTTTAATAATATAATAACTATATTTCAATTGTTATTATATTATTAAAAACCCGAATTTATCGTGCTATCAAGAGATCAATACATTTTTGCCACAGATGGATCTGGTCGTGAAATTTTCAGGTGCGTACTATCACGATACAGATTTCTAACCCCCTTGATGTATATTCATTTTGAGTAGATCACAGCAACATGAGACTGATCTGTTAGCTGATATTTCTGAAATATTTGGGTTATTTATTGCAACTTGTAAGATTGCATACACGCCTGGTGTTTATTTGTGTGTAGACGAGATGTTGGTACCTTTTAGAGGTTGATGCAAGTACATTAGCTAGCGCATAATCAAGAGCATAAAGCAAAACTTTTGTCAGTAGAGGTAAAAAAATTAAATGAGTCATCATCAATAGGTAATGACGAGATAAAATCTATGAATAATTTTACAACAAGGTCAATTCAAGAGAGCTGAAGAATTTTATGATAGAAAAAGAGTAAAAAATATGTTGAAGATTTTGTTTGAATAAATCGAGTACCTGTTTTTCCTTTAATGACCTGGAAGATTCACAGGATGCGTTTACCGGTGATGGAGAGCAGTTGGTGAAAAGACTGAGCTGAGGCGTTTGAAGAAATTGCGTCACTGGCCAATTGCTGATATTGATATGTTGATTTACATCCAGAAGCTAGTTCGAGGTATTGCACAACTGTATTTGAAGTCGGAATGGGCACCAAAAACATGGAAAAATTGGAAGGAAAAGCTCCTGAATGAGTTCACACCGGAGACAAACAGCGCAACCATACACAAAATCATGTCCTGACATGACGAAGTCAAAGTCCTGTTATGACGAAGGAGATCTTTCAAAATTTATTAGGAGGAACAAAAATAGAAGAATTATGTCTAAAGACGAATCCATATTGGAAAACACAAAAATATAAAAAAACTTGTACACATTTAAAAAAATCCGTAATCGGGAAAGTTCATCAGATGTAATTGATATTCAGTTGTAGAATACATTAAAAAAATTTCAGAAATAATGAAAAGTTAATAAATAGGTGTTTGTTTTGAATACCTTGCTAAGTCAAAATTGGGAGGCTTAATTAGATTAATAAAAAATGTATAATTGTACTTATGACAATTTAAATGTGTGAATATACCTATATTGTAAAAAAAATTTGAATTGGGAAATAAAATTTAAAAAAAAATTAGAAAATGCATCAAATTTGAAAAAGATTAAATATTTTAATTCCGTTCCGTACAAAGGCCATTAGAAATTGGAAAAAGAGGAAATATTGAGAAAAACAATGTACTACATTTTCAAAATTATATTAGAAAAGATTGTACCTATGTATAAAAGTAGTGCTCAAATTACACAGGTTTCCAAAAAGTTATTGCAAATTTTCATTGAGCAGACAACCCTAAATTAGATAAGTTTAAGCACACTTAAGCAATACCCTTCATGACTTAAATTAATTATGTAATACACAGGGTAACTTTGAAAAAGGCCTTATATACTTAGCGGTGAAAGAAACAAAATGGCACGAGGTAGTTGTCAAGATGACTTATTGGAATATTTTGCTTTTAAGATAGTTGTCAAGATGACTTATTGGAATATTTTGCTTTTAAGATGGTTGTACGCAAATGCAGATTATGAGAAATGTAAGAAGTAAGCTCCATTGGCATTAAAATAATAATCAATTACAATAATTCACTTCAAATTTTCCGCAAGTCCCAAAAGACGAACGCGTTCAATTGAATTTACATTTGGAAAAGTCCATTTCGGGATGTTGCTCCATGAACCTAAAAAAAAAGAATTAGTTGGCAATTAACAGAACTCTCCTAACATATGTGAATCAATTGGTTATAAAATGCTACAAACTTTTTGAGGACATCTTGTTTTTTCTGCTCGTCGCTTGTTGGTAAGCCCATTTCTTTTTGTCTCTGATCGTACATCATTTTTTCGACTAAGCCTCTGGTTTCCCCATCCAAATCAGACAGCTTTGACGGCTCTAAAATAGTACCACATACATTGTTACAGCATTGTATCTTATGAACAAACCTCTAGTGTTGAGTGAATCCATCAATAGATGGCTCTAGCAAAGTAAATGTTTAAAAAATGTGTAAAATATCTGAGATTTAAAAACCGATAGGATGAGTAATTACAATTAATTTTTATAATTGAGATGTAAATCTTCAATTCGTTTTTTTTTTTTGAACTATTGTCAAATTTTTCTTCATTTCTTAAGAGTCACATTTTAAAATAGCAGTGAAAACAACGTTGCCACCTTTGGAAAATTTATGACACGGACACAAACTGAAATAAAAGTCATTCTGATAATTTTGTATGCATAGAGGTATAAATTCCCTAAAAACAAAGTTCATTGAGTAAAAATACAACCCTGTCATTTAAGATGCAAAACCATTGTGGCATTCCTGAATTAAAATAATAAATATACCTACTGGCATGTTGTAAATTAAAAAAGGAGGACATTTATGGAAAAACCCTGGTTTATTTCTTAAATGTTTTAGAACTTGGAAAGGAGTAAACAAAAACACAAGGTGGATGACATTGTTTCAGTTATAAACAGGGTTGCCAGGTGTTCCGTATTTTAGCACCGTGTTCGGTGTTTGGTGTGACAAAAATACCAACTGTAGGCTGTTCGGTATTTTTATTTTAGATTATATTTCATCCCTAAAATAAACCAGTACCTACCAAATTTTCGACTGACTTTTTTCATTTTTTAGCGAATTTACAACATTCGGGATACCAAATTTTGAGAATGATTTTTTTTGTGAACTTTCAGCTTTTCGGACACCAAGTGGGAACAGTGGTACGGTATTTTTTTGGAAAAAAAACCTGGCAACCCTAGTTATAAAGCACCATTCATAAAATAACACTATGAAAGACCTTGTAATTAATTTTGATGAGGATTTTTATCGACCACCATTAGGTTAAATTTGGAAAAAACTCACCTGGATTAATTTTGCGAGTAGAGATTTCCGGATCTGTCGTCACCAGTTGACTCCACCAATTCATTTTATTGACCTGCTCACATAAAAAACAGCGTTATTATTACAGAATAGAACATAGCTTATTAAAAAAAAATGTTCAGTTAACAGAGTTATAATTCAACATGAAAAAAATAATTGTTATTGCCACCATCGGATTTACAAAACTTAACTTTACACAACTAATCAGTGTTAAGCAATAAGTAATTAAGATTCCTGATCACTTCAAATGGATGACATCCACTGGATGAAACACTGAAAAATCCTAACCCGACCAGGAATCGAACCTGAGATCCCTTGATCCGAAATCAGCGCCTAAGTTTGAAAAAAAAACTGACATAATAAATAATGCAGCTAGGAAAAATTGGACTTAAGCACAAGTTTCATTTTTCTGAAACCTAAAATTTTGTGGAAGAGGACGATATGTTATGTTGTTTATAATTTGTCCAGTTCTCACCTTTTCCAAAGTAACCAGCAAATTCTGCCCATCCTGTATGACCCAGGTGGAATCGTCTATTTTGACATCGGCGCACAGGGTGCCGTCAATGATGGGGTCGTGGCCGCGGATGCCCGCCTTCAGGTGGCGTTTGGAGATGATGACGACTAGATCTCGAGGGCGCACCGTCACTTTCAGGGGAACGCGAATCTGTAAGCAAACAAAACGCGCACATCAGCTTCCATAAGATTTCAACAACAAGAATCTCCATTATCTGGATTTCAAATTTTACGAATTTCTCAAAATATTCGTATTTCTCTGTCTAATGATTTGGACATGGTGTGAGAGATGGCCCTCGCAACTGCGCAAGATCGCGCGCAGTGAAGAGCTCTTGTTGCCTCCCTATGCCTTAGGTGGGGTCTTGAAGGGTCTATTTATTGCATGTGTGTCTACTGTCTACTAATTTACGTCTGATAATGATTAAAATATGAAATGTCATTTGAACGTCTTTCATTTTTTAAATATTGTATTTTTTTTAAATTTAAAACTTAGTTAGGCATCGTATGGCAATATTTCGCCACTAACGCCAATTTACATAGCTATAATTTAACGCATAGGGATGATTGCCTCACTAGACGAGTCTATGCCGAGGCAATACTTAAGTGTTTACAAAATCATGAATAACATGGGTAAGTACATGTATTTGTGCTCTATTTCTGATGATTTTTTTCTAACAACCAGGACTTGTATCAATCCAAGCTCCTCCATCCCCAATCAGTCCGGATACTCGGAATTTCACTGTAGGTACATCACGTCGCTGGTTATCCATACAATAATAAACGAAAACGCTTTTTATTCGCCACCCAAACGATGCGGCTTCCTGGTCAGTGACCCGCCGAGCCGAGCAAATTCCCCCTTCTGGGATGCGGGATAGGTACCGTCTTGTACTCGATCTGCACGTCCGGTTGGTACCCGAGGAGTGACATCACCCGTCCATCTCGGATGCTGCGGCCGTAGGTACTTTGGAGTAATTGTTGTGAATTATAACGATTCGATCTTATAAAAAACATCGAGATAACATCTTTAGTAATATTTACGGTACCCGTTGACTCGCCATATGAGGGAGGACGCGGCATCGAGCATCCAATTATAACGATTTATTGGTTACTCCGGTCCCGAACGGATCTGCCTCTATACATAGAGGATTACATCATAATAGATTATTTATCCGTCTATAAGCGGCCGGCTAATTAGCGCGGTATGTATTTCACACATCCTTTAAGCTTTAAATGAAAATAATATATAATATCCTTACTCGACAATGATAGGGAATGATGGCCAGCATTACCTGGAACAGCTGTTCCGGACGGTCGAGAACAGGATCACGCCAGCCAAATGTTAAGGGGAATCAAAAAGGCTCGGCCAAAGTCAAAGAGAGACGGCCAAGGAGGCGTCCATTGAATGACATCTTAATACGATTTTAGGATACCAGGACGGATACACATTAACGTTGACTGAAATTCACGGAAGAAAGACAATTTTTAGAACTGGTGCGTTGAATTTAATACGAAGAGGTCCACTTATAGCCTACATAAATTATGATCATTTTTAGATCAGGCAAATTCTATGCACATAAAAATAAGTGTGATGTATACGACAACTTGCGGCTTATATTCAAAGGATGAAGACATACAACAACGTCCAATCTCCACATATAAGATGTAGCACAGTAATGTTCTACATTCGAGCGTTGCACTGCGCTTCGACTTCGTCATAATATGTACCTACTGGAATACTTCATTGGAGAATAGGTACTACTTTGACTAACGATTATAACATTTGCATTGTACATTCTGTGAATGAAGTTCATGCAATAAATCCGTCAAACGATAAATTATTCTCACGTCACATACAGAATCGTCGGACGCTAGTTAGGTATATGTACATATTATGTATGTACAAGGGGATTTCCGAATCTACTTACACTCGACAAAGTCGTGGGTAATTAGAATATGAACCTGCATCGTATTGTCTAGTCACTAATACTGTAGTGAGGCTGGTGTCACGACGGTGGCCTGACCATCGTCTCACACCGACTACAATCACCGACTTTTTCACACACACAACATAGGTACCTACCTACTGGTAAAGCAATTTGAGATGTTATCTTTTTTCAGATTTCACTAATCTAGAGGCCAATAACAATAACGGCTCTATACGCTGTCAAAGGTGGAATTCCTAAGCGACTCCAGCTGCACGGCTCGTGCCATAGGGATGGGTTTCGCATACCTACATATTTACACATACGAAGTAGTTTGAGACCAGAGTCGCGCCGTGCGGCTGGAGTCGCAACAGTCGTCGCTTAGCAATTCCACATTGATGCGGCAGCATTGAAGGGGTTGGTAGACCAGCGGCAGGTTTAGCGTGAGCCCAGATTAATTAAAAAAAAAAGTTCTTTTAACATAAAAAACTTATAGGTAGATACATTCTTAGTTTATATGTTGAAATCAATTATTTTGAAGCTCTTCGGTCAGATCTGATGTCCTATAGTTTACAATTATTTTTATCTTTTTTTTTACTGCTAGTGCAGCACACAATCCGGGACCCTCCTATGGTGGGTAATTATCTCAACTACTCTGTGTTGCTATATGTACCTACTACTTGTCCATCCAATAAAGCTGCTCGCCATTAAATAGATATTTACGTTAAGTACCTACCTACTTAGTATGTAGGAGAGTAGGTACGGAGTTGAATAGAAGATCCCCGGTGACCTCACTCATCCGTATGCACGCAGCCACATTGCGGTGGGCCATAAAGTATATACACGGCCGCGTCCAATACAGCACAGCAAGAGAACATCTAATATCTAATTATAGAATAACAATAAAAGCGAATAAGATTCCTTCGGAGCATTATGGTACACGCATAATGAACCATTCAACAATTCGTACCCATATATAAATCTGAAAGAATGGGTGCACGTAGACGAGGCCGACCTCGAATGACATGGTCCGAGCATATTCGGTGCAGTCTTAGAGGAGGGTCAAGTCAGGAGCAAATGGAATAGAAGAGCATGTATGGGGAATGTTATGCGTCTGAAGGAAGCGAAAGAGGTTTGTTTGGATAGGAAAGAATGGAAGTCCGTACTCTCTGCCTACCCCTTTCGGGAAACGGCGTGATGGGTAAAAAAACTATTCGTATACGGTATCCCCTCAGTAGTAGTAATAACACTACTGTTATTTGATACTCACACACATTTCGATGTATTTGACATTGACACAGACACATATATTTTTTGTTTATCTGTGGTCAAATGATTGAGAATAGATTAATATTGTTTGTCTTTAATAATAATAGGAAAAAAATGTACATATCAACATTTCATTTTTTTTGAAAGAAAATTTTGAAAAAGCGCTCGGTCAGTCTTTGACAATGGAACCTTAATAATGTTCAAATTAATAATTTAAATAAGTTATGGTCGAAGTTCGAGCACTGATACCACTAGTATTTTGAAAACTGTGTTCCGAATACCCTATCTAGTAGGTAGGGCTTAAAACTCAATGATAGGAACACGCACCTTTCTGAAAAAACGGCCCACGTCCTACAGCTAATGGTGTGGAAGCGCACGGCGCGAGTACGAGCCAGACCTCACGTAAAGGGCGGTCACCGAAGGCTGTCTCTGTCGACCTCCGTAGCGGGCAGTCTCTTCTGTACGTGAAGCAACTAGCGGCGCGACGCCTTCGATGGAATACCAATGGCGAGCAGCGTCCGAGGATTGAGCAACACCGGAGACATCAGCCAATGTTATTGAAAAAAAAAACGATTGTTAAATTTATTGGCGATGAGTCGACACTCGACATCGATGATGAAATACTCTTAGCCATTGTCCAAATTTATCCAAAGTCTCGATAACCCATACTAGGACAAAAATAACGATGATATAACGTCACAAGATGTTCAGAATTCTGATCGACGACACGGTTTGCAGCCTTCTAAATTTCCAGTTGCCACTAAACAAGTGGATATAAATTATCCATATATGTACACTAAAACTGCCTTCTTCTTCGCCCTCTCCTTTGTCCCATTATTTGGGGTCGGTTCTCAGTGAAATACACGTATGAAATACAGCTATGTACACTAAAACTGTCAGTGAAAAAAAATATAAATGAAACTAGCTTGGCAGTGTTACGATAACAAAGAAAATGAATGACTACAGAAAATGTTGATCAACATTTTTCACTTTTCTCGCCGCACCTAGACAAAATGAATTTCCACTTAAACTTTTCCAGGGGTTTCGGCCCTATCTGTTAGAAAAAAAGAGAGGAGAGAAATGAGAAGAGTTATTGGCCTAGCGGTAAACTCTATATATTAAGCAATTCAAAGATTTGGCAAATTTGTTACAAAAAAAAACATATATTGAGGGTGGCATACTTTTTTTTTAAAACCCCTTTGCACTCGTCGTCGAGTGATTTGCGGGTAGGGCGACATACTTCTTAACATAAGACAATATTTTTAAAGAGCAAACAGCCTGTTCCCACTTGTCATGTGTCGGATACGACTTTTAATCGGGTGCTCTGGTGGCAATACATTTTATACGAGCTTGTACTGAACATAAAATATTAAGAAAAATAAACAAAAAATGACCGCAAGGACGCGATGATACTAAACTAATTGAACTCATCTTACACAGGCTATAAGGAAGATTTTTGTTCCAATAATACAACAAAAATTAAGGATTTCCTGTCGATAAATTGCCTTTTTTTAAATGATCTATATTCAATGTAATAATATGCACATGCGCGAGAGTACGACCGCTTCACTCGAATGTGAATATTTTTTTATCGAGCTAATTCAGTTCACGGTTAAGTAGTAAAAATAAAATAAAAACATACTACGGGTAATTGTTGTCGACATAAAAACGCGGCTAATTCGGTTATCCACTTACATCGTACTTACAATAAAGATTATTTTTTCGTTATCTTATACATTTAATGATATTTCCTACATTTTAACGGGTTTAAAATCGATCGCAGTGTCAGTGGGTAGAGAGAATGTTTGCGTAAAAATTATTAACACGGCGAGAAACAGTAGTTGCAGATCGTACTTAATAAAATTAATAATATTATTATGATTATAAAACTGGGCATCGAAATCGATTAATTCATTATCGCATTCGCTTCCTGGGATCATTTGAATACGTAAGAGGGTAATTAACGGAAAGCCTCAGTAAAACACGCTCGAAGGCGAACAGTCACATTCATAGAAAGGTTATAGAGGAAACATCATAAAATTCAATTGTATACGCATAATATACCTACAAATCTATCTTTGAATCCTATAGATCTAAAACTTCGTTAACAATAATAATTATGCAAGACCGATGTACCTATAAACTATAGAGAGCATTTTACTATATGGACGTGAAACTTGCTGCATCGGCAAAACAGAACGGAGAATACTGGAGGTCTTCAAAATGTGGACGTACCTATGTTCGCGCTTGTTGCAAACCAATCTACAGAATTGAAATTAAAAAAAAAAGAATATTTTACAAGTAGGCGAGCACTCGAACTGTAGAGTCGACATCTTTTTTTACCTTTCGACTTTTTATTTTTCAGTGATTTTCCACAATAGTATATTCCTATCAATCAATCAATGCCCATTTCCCGTAGTACGGACGTTAGGTAAACAAAACAGGAATCCAGCAGTTGTGTCTTCGGTGCCATCCGATATGGCTGTGGAGTCCAATCCAGGACAAACATATCCTACCACACTCTAGACACGGGTATTCACCTCCGACCAAATTTTTCCCAAATTTTGTCACATATCCGGAAATATTGCCCAGTCAAGTTCAATAAATAATTCTGTGGGTTAATTTTGTTTCCATGTCATATTTGCTTTCGTTATATCTTGTAGTTTTTGCACAGGAAGCAGTGGCGAAGCGTCCATAAAAGAAGATTCCTTTAATTATTTCCATATTTTCAGAAAGTGTTTTTAAGTATCAAGGTTAGAAGTGATAAAAATACTTCGGATTTTTATATAAAACTAGCTTTAACCTTCCTTCATAGCTTTCAACCATAGCTTTTCATTTATAAAACCACCGAGAAATAATAATATCATGTGTTATTTTTGGGACCAAGACATAATGTTGATCGATTTGAGGATCTCGATTTTAGAACAAATATTCAATTGTTTGGGCCGAAACTCTGCTTGGTGGTATGTCTTCATTATATTAATTTATTTATTTTTAATATTTTTTTTTATTTATTACAAATCACAACACGTCCCTTATAATAGATTATTTTGCGTCAATCGAGACATTTTTAATACACTCAAGTAATAGATTTCAATACTAAAGATAGACGCGAAACCCTAAATAAAAAAAAAAAAACATGTAAAAATTATAACTTAATAAGGTAAGTACTTAAGTTTTCTAAGTGATCAGCACGTAGTATGCTAATTCTATGGTGACCATTCCGTTCATCATTGACATTATACTTACTATAAGTAATAATGGTGGTCATATGACCACGGTGCGCATCGATTATAATTGGAAGACATTGGAATAGTGAGTTACTAATCGACTAGAAACATTTTATACCTACTATTTAAAAGACTTCGTAATTACTGATGTAGAATAACAGCAGCAACGGCCAACAATTGAATCTACTCTTTATGCGTCAGCTTTTGACAAGATCGTCTATTGAAATCCTGGTCGGAAGGACCATTTAATTTGATGGATTTTACGCGGTCCAGGATCTCGAACATTACGTACAGTGTGAAGTATCTGCATTCAAATGGCAAATATCGACTGTTGGTAGGTACCTATTATTATTGTTATTACGCCTAAACAGGTCGATATTAAAATAAAAATGATGGATGGATTATGTGTTGAATATTAATAACAACAAAATGAAGGCAATACTAACTATCAATCGGTCAAGTCAATGACGTAATGACATTCGAGGGGAACCAAAAGTAACCAGTTTTTATTACAACAAAAATATATTTATCGACTTTTTAACAAAATCCCCCCAGTCACATTCAATTAATATATTAATTATTAATATGAGCTAGATTTCCGCGACAGACGTTGTCCTGTAATCCTTACTATGAATATTGATTTTTAAATTGTAATTTATACAAAAATAAGTTTAAAATATGTTAGAATGTTAAAAAATTAACTCTGAAAGCTCGAAAAAAATCCATAAAATATCTGCTTACCAATATTTTTGATGTCAATTGTTGAAAGATAGGTAAACAATAATTGTGTTGTTATAGATTTTTTTCAAAGATGGCGTTGGCGTCGCAGGAAATCCGTTCCATGCTAACTTTAATATTATATTTTATATTATTTGCTATCCATTTTTTGAATTCTGTTATCCGGAGCGGAGAATAATCCAATAAACCAAGCATCATAAAAATCTGTTCAGCCGATCTTGAAGTGTTGGCACTAACCCGACTTTTTTATATTATAGAATTACCACTTGAATTTCAGTATTTGGTTAGAGCCAACTTTGTGCGACCTTTTCCTGTTTCCGTGAATGAAGACAAATTCAAAAGAGAAGCGTTTTATGATTCGAGACGGTAAAAGCAAAGAAAATGATTCACTTTGATTTGATTGGTTGGGTTGGAGGGCATAAGTTCGCGACCTTCGGCGATGAGCAAAACAACCAAGAATAAGAAACGGAATATGTACGTCAAAACAAATCAATTCTACTCATACACCCATATAGATCACCGTCAAAAGTTTGCTGAACCAAGTTAAATTTCTTGTCTACATTTCAATGGTTTTGAGTGAAAAAAATCTGTTGATCTTTGGTGCAGCGTGGCCGCTGCGGAACGGTGTCAATGTCACGACGATCAATGCGAAGATACAGCGGCAGCGGTGCTGTGGGTAGGCGCGCCTCGTACACAATGCCTACAGATAAAACTTTTAATAACAAAAACAATGGTTTTGACACAAACAATATGTGAATTTCATTACATAAGGTTGCGCGCGCTGAGCTTCGTTCTCAAGATGTCGAGATTATAATAATTTAATTATTTCAAAATACAACATATGTAGATATAGATACAAATAAAACTAACTCAATAAAAAAAAATGTTGTAGAAATACTGAAACTGGATGCAGTAAAATCATCAAATGCAAACAATATCAATGTAGGTAGGTACCTACATGAAAATGTACGAAAATCATATAGGTAGGTATATTAAAGTTTATTGTCGTTGACTACATACCTATGTATATTATTGTAGCCTAAGAGTTACAAAAACCTACATTTTATGGATAATTTTTTACTAAAACTGTTTTTCGAGAAGTTGCAACACGGAAGACATTTTTCGCTAGGGCTGAGGGATGATAAGAATTTAGCTAGTAGTAGGTATACGAAATTCCAATATAGATTTAATTTAGTGATTTTATTCTACCAACAGAACAGGATGTGTCCGAAATTATAAAAACACTGAAATCACTGGATGTGAAGATTCTGAAACAATTTCAACATTTCTGATTAAGCCTTTGATGCACATAGTATCGAGGAGCTTGGTGACCGGATTGTTCCCTCGGATTTATAAGAAAACTATTATTGTTCCAATACACAAAACTAATGACCCCGAATTAGTTACAAATTATCAACCGATTTCTCTTATTTCAAATATACCAAAAATTATCGAGAAGGTTGTTAAAAAGCAAACATTAAATTATTTAGAAAATTATAACTTACTCAACTCAAATCAGATAGATATAATTTATAAAAAAAAACTGCCGTTTTGAAAATTATTAATACAAGACACAAAATTTAACCGGCTCCAGGCATATGAAAACACTTCGAATTCCGAAGTGCAACTCCGCTGCGACTCAGCGCTACTTCCAATATGTTGGTATAAAAGTGTAGGTACAATAAACTGCCAATTGATATTAGGAAAATCAGGAGTGGGACCCTGTTGAGGAATAAATTAAACAATTTTTCTCCCCGCGTTCTGGCGTTGGTAGATTGTGTACCACACGACTCGCGCGCGGTACAAGGGACTGCAGGTGCAGGCTCTAAAGAATTAGCCAGCTACCAGGGGAATGCACTATGTCGCTCGTCGCTTGCGCAGAAGACGGGAACTCTCTAATAATACTGCGGGCCCTACTCAGTTCAGGCCCCGTATGTTCGAGAAATGCTTCCCGCCTCAGATCGGTCTCCTAATAACACGCAAGACCCTACTAGCTTCGGGTCCGCAATGCGTTCGAGAGCTCTCTCTGTTCGCCCGGCCGCGTCCTTGGATGGAGGAACTCCTAGTAACAACGCAAGCCGTACTTAGTTCGGGCCTGCGATGCGTTCGTGAGATCCGACGTCTTCTTCTGCGCCCTGCGCCCTCGACGAGAAATCTCCTAATAGACACGTAAGACCGTACTCAATTCGGGTCTTAGCGCGCGTTCGAGAGAAGTCTCGGTCCAGTGGTATCAGCCAGAGTCCAGGTCCTATTGCAAGGGTCGAGTCCACGGTCCAATGTGCCAGCCAGAGAGGGGTCCAAACAGTCCAGAGAGAAGTCCAAGGTAGAAGTCAGCCAGTTGAGTAGTCCAGAGAGAGAGCAGGTAGGTAGGTGTAGTCAAAGCCAAGAGTAAACGAAGAATGATATATTTCATACAAAAATGTCTGCTTATATTCACGACATAACGGTATCTGGGGAAAACCCAGTGTCCCCCGTCCGCGGCGAACGGAGCGGACGCCGGGAACGGGCTCAGAGCCTCGCCCCGAATCGGCCTGGACGTGCGACGGACCAGCGGCCGTCGCGGCCGAAATTCAATTATTCTAATTATCGACCTTTCGCGGATTATCTCCGCGGATCTGGGGCATATCCCGATGTGTTTGGTCTCGTTGGAATCGCCGCGCGATTTCCAATCGGGACATGCTCACCAGATCGCGCTAACCTTGATATATCGGTTTTCGGTATTTTCCGATCAATCCGCGAAAGGTCGATTAAAATCTTAATTAATTGGCCTACCCCGATGTATTTGGTATCATTGTGATCGCCACATGATTTTACATCGGAGTAGACCATTATTGGGAGGCTGCACCCTACCTCCGCGTGTCCTGGCTCGCAGGCCTCTTGGCCCTCCCTCAAACAGTAGGGGAGGGGATACCACGTTTAAGGGGTTTTTAAGCGCGCGTCGCGCGCAGCCGCCGTCATTCTATTGTTGGACACGGGGAGATAGGGTTGTCAGGAGCTCCCGCAGCCAGGGCTGCCTCAATATGCCAATGCATTTTTATTATCTATTACATAATTATTTCGCGGGCCTCGCGCCTCGGTCCGTTCGGTGGGAACTAAGAACCCTTTATTTCTGTGGCCGAGGCGCTTAGCTTACATGATCGAGTCATAATCATATCCATATTATCAATAAATCAATCATTTTATGCAATATTATCTATACAATTCAATCAATGTCCTTTACAATCGAATTTATACAAATCAATCTTATTTCAATATTATTTGGTTTTTACTTCGCTGATCCGATTTAATGACGCCGTCCGGTACACTCCCCCCGTGAGAGCTTCGCTTCACCACCTTCAGCTTCCGGCGGCGTATCTCCCAGGGGGATGCTGATCAGCTTGCAGGCCGGTCTGGTGTAGGTCCCTGTGGTGGTCCGGATCTCGGCCGACCGCACCTGTCCATCAGCAGCGGTGTTGACTTTTGTGATCACCCCCTTTGGCCACACGTTTCTGGGTTGCGTGGGGTCCATAATCCAAACCATGTCACCGGTCTGGAGGGGGGTGGCTGTGGTACGCCAGCGGCTGCGCTCCTGCATCGTCGGCACGTACTCCCTCAGCCAGCGGCGCCAGAATTTGTCCGCTAGCTGTTGGGCCAGTCTCCATTGTTTGCGGAGACAGACCTCGTCCTCTTCGGGACCGTAGAAGGCCAAGCATGGCCTGCCGCTGGGCGAACCGATGAGGAAGTGGTTCGGCGTCAGCGGCTCTTCTTCTTCTGGGTCAGCCGACACGTGAGTGAGCGGTCGGCTGTTCAGGGTGTGTTCTGCCTCAGCTAGGGCAGTCAGCAAGGTTTCTTGCTTCAGTGCTTGGCTCCCCAATGTCAGCCGGAGAGCCTCTTTCACGGAGCGCACAAGGCGCTCCCATGCTCCCCCCATGTGGGGGGATGACGGGGGAATGAATCGCCATTCAATGCGATCCCCCGCCAGTTTGTTCTTCCATCTTTCGTCGGCCAGGACTTCTTCCACGGCGCCCTTTATTTCTTTGTAGGCACCGTGGAAATTGGTACCGTTGTCGGAGTACATTATGCTTGGACTCCCTCGCCTGGCCGACATCCGGCGGAGCGCCATGATCATGGCGTCCGCCTCTAGGCTGTGCACCAGTTCTAGGTGCACAGCCCTCGTTGTCATGCATGTGAATAGGGCGCCGTATCTTTTTTCATGTCGACGCCCTATCACTACCGTCATCGGCCCGAAGAAGTCCACCCCACAGTGGGTGAACGGCCGCTGACGGTAGGCCAGCCGCCCTTCTGGCAGTGGCCCCATTAGTGGTTGGTTGGGTGCCGCCTTTTTCTGGCGGCACTGTAGGCATTCTGCCACTATCTTCCTGGCCGCCGTTCGTAGTCTGAGGACGGCCAGGTCTCTCCTCACTTCCGCCACCGTCTTCTCGCTGCTCACATGTCCGGCGCTCTCGTGACGGTGGCGGATCAGCAGTCTGGTGAAGGGCCCGTCACCATCCAGGATGACGGGCGTCTTCAGGCCCTCATCTAGATCGAGGGCCTGCACGCGGCTCCCCATTCTGAGGAGGCCGTTCTCGTCGAGGAAGGGAGTCAACCCGGCTAGTCTGCTGGCCGGGTCTATCTCCTTCGAACGGGCAAGCGCCGCAATTTCTTGGGCGAACGCTCGCCCTTGCTCGCCCCGCATCCACCGGAACTCCGCCTCCCTCAGCTCCTGGGTCGTCAATGGCCCCTGGCCGGCTTGGCCGCGGCACCTGCTGCAGAACCTCAGCACCCACGCAGTAGTTCGGATGAGTCGCGTCCAGCTGGAGAACTTGGCCGCGTCCAGGATGGCTGGGGGGGATCTCCGGGTCCTCCCGACGAACTGCTTGGCCGCATCCTCTTCAGGTGCCGCCGCCTTGTCTGCCGGCCAGGAACTCTGCTCCCCTCTGATGAACTCTGGCCCCCGGAACCACAGGCTCTCTTGGCTGGTGTCCGGCAGCTCTCCATCTCGGGTGCCCACGTCTGCAGGATTCTCCTTTGTGGGCACCCACCTCCAGTCCCGGAGGCAGGTCAGCTCGTCAATCTCCCCCAGACGGTTGGCCACAAAGGCCGTGTGGGTCCGGGGGTCCGTCCTGATCCACTGCAGGACGGTTGTGGAGTCTGACCAGTACCATGTCTTCTGCACGGCCAGACTCAGCTCTTGGCGGATGGACACCGCGAACCTAGCCGCCATCAAGGCGGCTTGCAGCTCCATCCTCGGTACCGACACGGGCCTCAAGGGAGCGACTTTTGTCTTCGCTCCCAAGAAGGAGACCCGCACCGGCCCACCTTCTGTGGGCTTCTCGGCGAGGTAGGCCACCGTGCAACACGCCTTTTCTGACGCGTCGGCAAACAGGTGGAGGGTGACCTCGGCTTTTGGGTGGAGTCGGCAGCACCGGGGAATTCTGGTCCGGGCTGCCTCTACGGCGGTCAGCCAGTCTTGCCAACGCGCCGCGTGTTCTTCGGTGACCTGCTCGTCCCAGTCCACCTTGCTCCTCCATACATCCTGGAGGAGGATCTTTGCTCTGATTGTTAGACAGGCTATGAAGCCCAGCGGGTCGAAGACCCGCATTACTGACGCCAGCAGGCTTCTCTTGGTGGGCCAGGCCGTGTTTCTTGGCTGGCTCCACTCACATACTAGCATATCGTCGGTGGGGTCCCATTTCACGCCCAGGATCCGTTCCTGGGCTTGGTCGGGACCGCCTATATCTATGAGGGACTTCGCCCTCTCCTCTCTAGGTACGGCCTGAAGCACGGCCGGGTGGTTCGAGGCCCAATTTACAAGGCGGAACCCCCCGGCGGCTAATGCTTGCCGTACCTCTATTACCCGACGCGACGCCTCTTGACTCGAGTGCGCCGCGTCTAAGTAGTCGTCCATGTAGAAGCGGCTTTGGATGACGTCGGCTGCTGCGGGGTGCTCCCCCCGTTGACTCTCCGCCACCTCGTTCCGAATGTACTGCGCGCTGGCAGGGGAGCACCTCGCTCCAAACAAGACACTTGTGAACACACACGTCCGTGGAGGCTCTTCTGGATTGTCCCTCCACAGGAATAGCTGCGCCATCTGGTCCTCTTCTTTCATTCTGATGCGCAGGAACATCTCCTCGATGTCTGCTGCGATCCCGATTTTCCCCTCCCTGAATCTCAGAATATTGCCGACCAGGGAGGAGAGTAGATCGGGACCTGTCAGGAGCCTCTTGTTCAGCGAGGCTCCTCGGCACTCTGCTGCGGCGTCGAATACGACTCGGATCTTGCCGGGCTTGCTGGTCACGGCGAAGTGTGGCAGGAACCATCTGCGTCCCGCCGCCCTCTCGTACTCGCCTTCTCTGATGGGCCTAGCGTAGCCCTTGGCGAAGTAGTCTTGCATCTTCGCCTTGTAGGCGGCGGCCAGCTGCGGGTCGCCCCTCAACTTCTTTTCGAGGGACGTCAGCCTCTTCATGGCGGCCTCCCGGTTCTCGGGAAGCCAGCTGTCGTCCCTCTCCCAGAGGAGTCCTGTCTCCCAGCGCCCATCTTCGGTGCGCCGGGACGTCGTCCTCATCAATCTGACGGCCCGCTCTTCGGCGGCCGTGGTGCGGTGGGCCGCTGTTACCCCCAGCGAGTCCACCGCGAAGTGGCCCCTCACTAGTGCGTCGAGATCGGCGTCCCGACGCACACACAAGGCCACGGCTAGGCCGGGCGCTTCACAGGCCCCGCCGTGTGCTGTCCATCCCAGCGCCGTCCTGGACAGGATGGTGGGGTCGCCAGCGGTCTCCCGTAGCTCGCGGGAGACGATCAGGTGGGCATTGTCCTGCCCTATCAGCATCAGGGGAACCACCGGGTTCCCCGGGCTCCTCAATTCTTCTCGGGTCGCGGCGACGATCTGTGCTGGGAGGCCCAGCCCGTGCACTGTGTTAGCGTGCACGGTGTATGTAGCGCCGTCGCCGCGCACCCTTGCCTTGATGCGCATGGAGCCCGCCTCTGGTGTTGTCATCGACTGCACCCCGCTGAGTCTGAGCGGGGAGCTGCGGCCCTTGGCTCCGATTTCTCGGGCCACAGCTTCTTCCAGCAGCGTCACTGTGGACCCCTCGTCCAGGAGCGCGTAGATATCGCGCTCCCCGCGGGGCCCCATCACCTTTACAGGCAGCACTTTCAGGAGGACCGGTAGTTCGGCCCTCCAGGTATTTGTAACAACCGCTTCGGCACTCACGTGCAGGGTCGGGTGGTGTGACTTAATGCACCCTTCCACTGCGCACTTCGATTTACACTTTGTACTGTTATGATCTGTGCCTAAACAGGCGAAGCACAATTTCTTCAGTCTCACCATGTTCCACCGATCACTTGTGTTCTTAGCTAAGTACTCGCGGCACTTCGGGGTTCTGTGATTCGGTAACCCGCACAAATTACACTTCACTGTCACTGGTCGCTTAGTCTCGGCGCGGGTCGTCGGTATTGCAGGGCGGAGAGGCTGTTGCCCCCCCTCATCGACGCCCTCACCGGACTCGGCATAGGCGGCCAGCACTGGGCGGGCTCGTGTTTTCGGGAGCTTCAGCTCCCGCACAAAGCCCGCGTTTTTCAACATCTCTCTCCAGCCGTGGTAAAATTCACTAAGCTCCAACAAGGAGCGATCACCGCGGCTGTTTCGATGGGTCTTCGCCCAGTCCACACATTCCCACGACGGCATCTTGGCGAGGAACTGCCCCAGCAGCCTCTGGTCCGTCAGCAAGGCACCGTTCTTTACTGGCGCTAATGTAGACACTGCGTTGTCCACGAGCAAACAAAACTCGTGGACCTCGTCCAGACACACTGTGTCCGTGGACCGCGGCTTGAATTTGGACAACAAGTCCTTCACGACGGCCTCGGCGTTGTTCGTACCGCCGTAGTGCTCGTCAAGGGCCGCCATTACACGGGCGGCGGCCCCAGAGCCCGACCAGTACAAGGTCGGGCCCACGACGCGTCGGGCTTCTCCACGCAGCGCGTGGTTGAGACGGGCGCGGTTCTCCGCGTCCGTCCACCCGAACGTTTTCGTCGTTTCTTCAAATATTAATTTGAAGCCTTGCCAGTCAGCGGCATTCCCGTCAAAGGGAGGCAAGTCCTTGACTCCCGTCTGGCGGGCCAGGACGTTATCTCGCCACTCGCGGTCCCTGTCGCCGTATGTGAGGCGCGGGACATCCTCGTACTGGGGGCGACGTCCCCCAGCCTCCATCCAATCTTGGATGGCACTCACCCTCGCGGGGTGCGCGGTTCGGTGGTCAGACGGCCACGATGGATCACTCGCGGGCGCCGTGACGCGGTACGCGTCATTGTTCAGTACAGCCGAGCTCCCCGGCAGGGGGGCCCGACCAAGTTCATGATGCACTGCACTATTGGCGGGGGCGCTCGCGGGCACCCTTACGCCATCACTGTTCACGGCAGCACTCGCGGGTGCTGTTACGCGATTCACTTCTGCAGCGCTCGCGGGCGCTGGTTCGGTGCTTGCGGGGGCACTCGCCGGTGCCTGGCCGCGATCGGTGGAGCGGAAGGCTGCTAGCTCGGCTTGACTGGCAGCCAGCGCCTTCCGCAGCTCGTTCATCTGCCGCAGCATCTGCTGGACAGTGTCATCCGTTCTCGTTCTCGTGGTTGATGCCGTCGAAGAAGCGTCAGAGTCGTGGTGGCTCTCGGCGTCCTGCTCCGCACTTCTCCCGGCGCCGGCATCGGAACGCAACGACATAGGCATCCTGGTAGCAGCTGATCCCGGCTCTGAAGGACCAATTTGTACCACACGACTCGCGCGCGGTACAAGGGACTGCAGGTGCAG
Organism: Mystacides longicornis; assembly: GCA_963576905.1. NCBI lineage: Eukaryota > Metazoa > Arthropoda > Insecta > Trichoptera > Leptoceridae > Mystacides > Mystacides longicornis. The sequence continues at coordinate 10,789,020 of OY756423.1, forward strand.
GCTCTAAAGAATTAGCCAGCTACCAGGGGAATGCACTATGTCGCTCGTCGCTTGCGCAGAAGACGGGAACTCTCTAATAATACTGCGGGCCCTACTCAGTTCAGGCCCCGTATGTTCGAGAAATGCTTCCCGCCTCAGATCGGTCTCCTAATAACACGCAAGACCCTACTAGCTTCGGGTCCGCAATGCGTTCGAGAGCTCTCTCTGTTCGCCCGGCCGCGTCCTTGGATGGAGGAACTCCTAGTAACAACGCAAGCCGTACTTAGTTCGGGCCTGCGATGCGTTCGTGAGATCCGACGTCTTCTTCTGCGCCCTGCGCCCTCGACGAGAAATCTCCTAATAGACACGTAAGACCGTACTCAATTCGGGTCTTAGCGCGCGTTCGAGAGAAGTCTCGGTCCAGTGGTATCAGCCAGAGTCCAGGTCCTATTGCAAGGGTCGAGTCCACGGTCCAATGTGCCAGCCAGAGAGGGGTCCAAACAGTCCAGAGAGAAGTCCAAGGTAGAAGTCAGCCAGTTGAGTAGTCCAGAGAGAGAGCAGGTAGGTAGGTGTAGTCAAAGCCAAGAGTAAACGAAGAATGATATATTTCATACAAAAATGTCTGCTTATATTCACGACATAACGGTATCTGGGGAAAACCCAGTGTCCCCCGTCCGCGGCGAACGGAGCGGACGCCGGGAACGGGCTCAGAGCCTCGCCCCGAATCGGCCTGGACGTGCGACGGACCAGCGGCCGTCGCGGCCGAAATTCAATTATTCTAATTATCGACCTTTCGCGGATTATCTCCGCGGATCTGGGGCATATCCCGATGTGTTTGGTCTCGTTGGAATCGCCGCGCGATTTCCAATCGGGACATGCTCACCAGATCGCGCTAACCTTGATATATCGGTTTTCGGTATTTTCCGATCAATCCGCGAAAGGTCGATTAAAATCTTAATTAATTGGCCTACCCCGATGTATTTGGTATCATTGTGATCGCCACATGATTTTACATCGGAGTAGACCATTATTGGGAGGCTGCACCCTACCTCCGCGTGTCCTGGCTCGCAGGCCTCTTGGCCCTCCCTCAAACAGTAGGGGAGGGGATACCACGTTTAAGGGGTTTTTAAGCGCGCGTCGCGCGCAGCCGCCGTCATTCTATTGTTGGACACGGGGAGATAGGGTTGTCAGGAGCTCCCGCAGCCAGGGCTGCCTCAATATGCCAATGCATTTTTATTATCTATTACATAATTATTTCGCGGGCCTCGCGCCTCGGTCCGTTCGGTGGGAACTAAGAACCCTTTATTTCTGTGGCCGAGGCGCTTAGCTTACATGATCGAGTCATAATCATATCCATATTATCAATAAATCAATCATTTTATGCAATATTATCTATACAATTCAATCAATGTCCTTTACAATCGAATTTATACAAATCAATCTTATTTCAATATTATTTGGTTTTTACTTCGCTGATCCGATTTAATGACGCCGTCCGGTACAGATTGTTTGGAGAAATAAAACTTTATGTAACTAGATAATATAATATGTGTGATGTCAAAATGCATTGTAGGTAGGTACCTTAATGTAGTATGATTGTTATATCCCCGTTTCACACAAGCGTCTTTTCGCTTTAGAAACGGGGTCTATATTGAATTAATAAATAAAAAAAATATATTACCATTTTGGGTAAATACGCGAAAGCAGTGAAGGTATAGCAAAAATATTTCAAAAGAAATGCCAGAGATTCCAGGGGATATAAAAAACTATAAATCCAGCAGATCCCGAATTAAGAAGTTAGGAGAAGAAACTTTTATTTTGGTTGTCTTCTTTTTTCATCGTTAGATTTGGTTGAAATTTCTCCACATACCAGGCTTTTGGTGCGGGAAATTTTTCATTCGGTTGTTTTACTTCTCTTATTCTGGTAATAAGATAAACTTCTTATCAAAAAAGTAAGCTAAAAACGCACAAAAATTTAAAGAGTTGTTCCCAAGAAGTTTGCCGCGACCTATACCTTCTCTGGAAGGGTAACACTTATTTGTAAAGATACCGTAAAGAGTCCATCAGGGGGACTCGTGCTTCATAATAGTCGTAGCCGTGACCAACTGATCACGAGTGAGTACCAGCTACTCGCAGATGTCCTCACTAACGAGCAATAACACTAAACAATGTGATTTCTTACGTGTAAACAATTCAAATGATAGGAACAATGGCGCTGTTCGGCGGTGGGGGAGATTGCAGTTGCGACATCAAACACCGATATTCCGATCAGCTTTTCTTCGGCGGCTCCACGAATAGTGAATGATCGCGGCGTGGTGCCATCGGGTCACCCATTGTTGATAACGAGTGTCACCGCGGCACTTGTCAAGCACCTTTCATACCGACTCCGAGCGTCAACACCAAAAGTCAAAGTTTGGTGCCGAGTGTAAGTAGTAGTGTCCAGTCGGTCGGTCAGTGAAAATAATTTTCGGTGGAAGTGACAGTTCAATGTGTTTAGTGTTGATTGTAACAAAGAAGTTCGTACGCTGGTTTTTATTCAATCCAGACAAAAAATAATGTAAGTACCTACCTATAACAATAAACAGAATTTTTAATGTGATGATATAGGTATGTTAACATTCAAATATTTCTGATATGTGTCCAGACATTTTCATATTCAAAATTATTCAAACAGTTGGAAGCTGCAGCACTTCTTAAGCAAATTGCATCAAATATCAGAATTGCTACGACTAACAGGCAAAATCTATGCACTTACTTATTCTATATTTTGACAAATAAGACTCAAAATTGGATATTTTCGTAGATTTTATTTTTGATCTTGTTATACAGATACGCGCATTTAGCACGAGTAGGTACAAATAATTCATCCCAAGTCACTTGCAAATTGATTAATCTTGTTGAATATAACAAGAAAGTAATTAATTGTCATCCATTGTTTATAATGTTTATAATAGGAATGGTGTGAAGACATAAAACGAAATAACAGCGCAAATAATTCCGTTAAGTCAGAAGAAAAACATCGGGTTTCGCGTCTCCGTTAGAAAAACATCGGGTTTCGCGTCTCCGTTAGTTAAAACTTGAAATATCCAATCACTACTAAAATTAGTCGTTTATCTAAAATGTTGTGCTTCGCCAGGGGTTATCATCAAGAAGGGAACTCTATTCCGTTCTATTCAAACATACCATTTCTCATATTTCGATCCAGATACCTTGAGAGAACTTGGTTTCAGTTAAATGATAACATAAGCTTGATATACAGTTTTAAGGTGGCTAAACATATTTTAAAAAGAGTAATCTGTCATCGTGTTCAGAGCTATTCTAAATGTTTAAATTGTCTGGCTAGTCGCTAAGATAAAAAGCGAGCGTATAATAATTGTACTGAACAACTAAAAAAAAAAACAAAATATACGAGGGTGGTCCGATAAGTAGTTAGCCTACAAAAGAAAAACGAAAATTATGGAAAATTTATGATTTATTTTTCAACATAGTCTCCTTTTAGCTCTATACACTTGATCTAGTGATGCTCCAACTTCTTGAACCTGTCTGAAAAATGAGTTTTCTTTTTCTGCAAAGTATGCCTCCGTGGCGGCGATGACCTCCTCGTTTGACTAAAATTTCTGCCCGGCGATAGACTTTTGCAAGTTTGGAAACAAAAAGAAGTCTCATGGGCCCAAATCTGGAGAATACGGTGGATTGGGCAGCAGTTCATAGCCCAATTCGACCAATTCAGCCGTGGCGACAGCGGAAGTGTGAGCCGGTGCGTTGTCATGGTGGAGGATAACTTTTTCTTCGCCAAATGGGGCCGTTTTTTCTGCAATTCGGCGTCAAATCGACCCAATAATTCAGTATAGTACAGCCCTGTAACCCTTTTGCCCTTCTCCAGGTAGTCAATGTGGATCACACCATGTGAATCCTAGAAAAAGGCGGCCGTCAACTTTTCGTTTGATAGAACAGTCTTCGCCTTTTTCGGAGCACATTCGCCGGGTAAAGTCCACTATTTCCACTATTCTTGGTCTCTGGTGTGTACCAGTAGATCACTGTTTCGTTGACGGTCACAAAACAGTGCAAAAACTCTTTAGGATTGCGCTTAAACAGCGTCAAACATTGCTCTGAAGTGATCTCACGGTTGCACTTGTTATCCAGAGAGAGCAAATGCGGCACCCATCGCGCCGACTGCCTTCTCATGCCCAAAATTTCAAGTAAGATATGATCCACGCGGTCTTTGGAGATGCGTACTATCTCAGCTATCTAGCGCACCTTCAATCGGCGGTCTGCCTATACCAGATCGTGGACTTTTGTCATGTTTTCCTCCGTGGTAGCCATTTTCGGGGCACCTGGGCGTGGCTCGTCAAAAACTGACGTGCAACAACGTTAAAACTCGTAAAACCATTTTTTTACAGTCGTTATCGAAGGAGAAGACTTGCCGTATGCAGCATCCAAGCACTCATTGATTTCGCTGCATGATTTCCCTTTCAAAAACAAGAACCGAATCACCGAACGACATTGCTCTTTTTCCATTTTTCAAAACACTGCGGACACACCGGCTTCCACAAGCGGTAAAAACAAAACTACTTGTTCAAATCGGCTGAAATTTTGACAGTAGTCGTCTAAAAGAACGTAATATACGATAGGAATTATTTGTTGCGATAATGGCGCTTTAAAGCGGTGAGGCTAAGTACTTATCGGACCACCCTCGTATAAGGTGTTGAAAGTGAAAAAAGTGAGTTACGTACGTTTGGTTAGTTAACAAGGGGTCACTGATACAAATAACAGTAACGCGACGAGACGAAACGAAAGAGCGGCGGTAACCTGTGACCGCGGGCAGCGAGCAGGCGACCTCACATTCCACGCAAGGACGAATGCCATCCGCGTCACACTATAATTTATGTCAGCCACCGGCTTCACCAAACACCCATTATGTTCGTTGGCGATAAAAGTCTCCGATTAAAATATTAATACTATAGTATCGGACAAACAAGATCGGCCGAGCGAAATAAAAACACGGCTAAGGCTGTCGCGGCAGAAAAACTTCCAATACATTCTAATTTTATTTCCAAAATCTAACGTTGTTTTACAGGTCTTCATTTTTACATCTTGCGGTGCGTTTACACCAAAAGAACGTAGAGCCAGAATTAGAAATACCTAGAGCATTCTTTGTTTTTTTTTTCTCCTTTTTGACATTTCATCCACAAGGGGGATGGTTTGGTCATGCATTCTTTATTGACCGTTGATATTGACACCAAGCAAATAACAACGAGCCTAAGCCGATAAATAAATAACGAGTCTTCACTCTTCTTCAAAGAGTCTTTGTCCATCTGAGGAAGAGAGCAGTCGCTCCCGAAAACATGTTTATGGTAATAAAATAATTTGTAGTGGCACAAAGGGAAGACTCGTTATTTTATTTTTACATCAATGAAAATGGACCAAGTACCTAAGTACCCTCGGCCGAAAGTATCAACAACGAGCTTAAGGGCGCTTTAACTGCAAATAATCTCGTATTTAATATACCTACGTGGAATCTTTGTAATATAGTGTATGCAGTTCCAACTATATCATTGGAATGGAAAAAATGGGAGACCAAATTCAAGTTTCACCATTAGAACGATAAAAAAAACTTTATATCGCGAGAACGTATTAGTCAGTCAAGTAAAACTGAGCACTGTTGTAATTCCTATCAGGGGGTGAAGTGGTGGCAGACTTTTCACAAATCACAGTGGGTAATAATAGGTAGGAGTATAATGCGGGAGAAGGTTTTCTCATGATGAGATTAATAAAATCACATATGATGCGACAGACGTTTGGGTATCCCTGTCAGATGGTAAACAAATAATTCGCATGGCAACAAAATAATCTAACGTCTAGGCATATCGATGAGGAGGTAATCGGTAAACTGGTCGTCCGTAAACAAAAGGCTAACAATAGATAAGTATGGAAATTCCAAACAAACATATAACCCGTATCTCTCTATCCAAAGTAAATTGGCCAATGAAAAGTTGTAAAATTTATTGTGGCGGACGTCTAGATTTGGGACGCGTAAATTTCAGTCAAGTTTTTGACGCCAAATTTTATTATCTATCCAATAAACTTGGCGTCAAAAAGATAATATGCATAATATCCAATAATAGAAATTAAAACCAATTAAATAAATCACTAGTGAAATAAAGTTTGGATTGGGTGCTGAGTTCTGATCAACACTAAATCAAAGGCAATGGAGGAAACAAGGTACAACAACGTAATAATAAAATGAATGACATGCACGAGAAGTTAGACACAATAGCAAAGTCGAGATTGCCCGAGTGATTGTTGTGCGCGCAGGAACTAAACCTTGGCCCAATGGCCCAAAGGACCTCGCCGTGTATCATAAAACTCCAACGACTAAAGAACGGTCTGAGCCGTAACGATAGATTATTATTCTCCTCATGAATCGTCGCGGTAATTAATGAAGAATCATCATTGACGAAGCACCGCTATGGCTGGACATCAGTGCACTGGATTTAAAACAAATTACAACCCAAAGCGTACATACTAAAAAATTTGCTTTCGGTGCATAGATGGCTAAAACGATTACCGATTTTGAGATCTGATGCTAGAAATGTATGGAGCGGCCAGACTGATCACAACAAATCAGCAACTCCTAGATACTTAGCGGGTTGAAGAGACAAGGCAACTTCTCAAAATAGTAGCACATTGATAAAAATCGAATAGGATACCAAATTCGGAAGCAAGGGCTGCATAAAGGAATGGTTGAGGGCGGCAACTGTAAAGGTCACCTCAGAAGCAAATACATAAATGATCGGTGACATGCGCTACGGCTCGTTCGATGTAATGAATAGGCAACCAGGCGACTTAAAGGAATAGAGATCAACGCTTGGGACAAACCAATAGATCGAAACCCAGCATGAAGAATTTTGATAGGTCGTAGATCCGAGTAGAATGGTAGGCAGTATGAAGTATTTCCAATAATGAATTACACTGCCAGACACATAAACTAGCGAACAACAGAAGATTTACTGCACTGGCGGTATTAATGCAGTAGCAATCCTTATCATCAATTAATTTTAATATTTCTTGTATGGCTAGTAGTAAAGTTATTGTACTTAGATTTATGTGACAATCCGAGAAGTAAGTAAGTTAATTAAATAATTCAAGGGTTCCTTTTATTCCTATAGGTCTGCTGACCTGCCGCAATAGATGCGCCTTCTCGACCTGTCCCAGCTGGCGATGTTTTCAGTGTAACAGAAGCATTATTATCATCGTGAGAGTAACCAGCAATTACTTATTCTACCTACGGACTATAAATAAACCAATAAAAGTGAACATCCACGATCCACGCACTAATGTACCTGGGCACATAAAATAGCTAGACGTGTGAGAAGACCGTGGACTAGAGATGGATGCTCTTGGCGCCTCGTGACACGCCACTTTTTGCCCAATTCGAGGTCATTAAGCTTATATAATACCATCGTAATAGGCATACCGTACAACTACTGATGTGTGGAATTTTGTTGATAAGTCAACACATCAAGCATTTTTATGACAGATAAATATAGATACAAAAAACATAATTTTCGCTAGCCCCGTAATCAAATTACAACAAACCGTGTTCGATTGGATTTAAATGTGCTTTCTTCAATACTGTTAGGTACCGTTTTTTTTTTATTTGACATTGGCAAAAACGAAGTTATTCATAAAAAATACTTTTGATTGCGGGTTAAGATCCGATACGTGATCCTTAGCCTCTCCACTGCATTTTATCGCTCTCATGTCCAGCAATATCCTACACTTGGTTTAATCCTTCGCAAATGCGTAGTACTGTGCATAATTCAAGAAACATATCATTATGAGCCATCGAATATCGTTACGGCCAATGTCAAATTTAATAAAAATATACATTTTGAACGGATGATACATCTCTGAGACAAACACGTAGGTATTTTAATGAATTCAAATCTTGGAAAACAAACTTGGTCATTATCCTGAAATGCGTATCTTTATGCAAACGAAACAGCTTAAGCTTTCCATTTATCGTTTATTTGTGAACGATGTCATCAATTTGAATTTCTTGGATATTCTACGAATATTTAACTTCATAAAAAGATAAAAGAATCATAAGTGCTACAGCTTGTAAATGGCACAACTAAGGATATTGCGATAAGGAAATGCAATATCAGACAAAGATATTGCGATAAGGAAATGCAATATCAGACAAAGATATTGCGATAAGGAAATGCAATATCAGACAAAGGGTGTGCCGGGGAACACTAGTGGTATGCCGCGAAAAAGGTTAGTTTTGGGAAGAAAATATCGACATTCTAATTAATATCTCTCTAAACTTTAGAGATATTATAGAGAAACATTAGAGTCTAAAGTTTCTTAGCATAGCTGGTGTACCTACCTTGAAAACCATAGAATTTGACAAAATAGATGAGAAAGATTGAAGACTATTTTCGAAAATAAACTTTATATATTAGTAATGAATTGTTAGTCATTAGTTGTTATTTTTTCTTTAAAAACTTTATATATTACTATTACGCCAGCGCAGGCCCACCACCATTATGTAGAGGAGATGGACATGGCTGGGACGTGTGTTAAGGATGCCGAATGAGAGTTGGCCGAGGAGAGCGCTGTTTTTCATCCGATCAGGGTCGACGTGGATCCTCTCATACCGTGTTTCGTTCATTTGAGGTAGAGCTGAGGGAGTTGCAGTGTGGGAGGAGGTCATAAAAATTGCGTTCTCGTTGCCTCCCTACATGCCTCTGAGTGGGGTTCAAATGGAGTTTGGATATTGATACTACCATTAACGTTGAGAAAGTTGATCTATTACTCATTCAAACATTGACTTAATGGTAAAAATTTATTACAACTAAAGAAAATGATTACATATATATTACGTACAACCAATAAAAAAAAACTAGGCAAATAACCGATGTGTCCACCTAGAACAAGTCATGTTCGGGCTATAACAGAAAGAAGATGTCAGATAACATGACCTTTCGCTTTCGGCAGGGTTAGAGGCCACGAGATTAAAGGTCACACTTATATCATTAACGAATTCGAACGAATTTCCTCTATGAGTGGTATTGTCTCAGAGATCTACATATTGCCTGATGTCATTTCCTCTCTAAATAAACACAACCAACTTATAAAAGAACACTATATAGAAAACAGTTACTTAACAATAATTATTATATAGCCATTGCCGACCACGACCGAATAGACGAAGCTAAGACCAACGATTTCGCCTTCAATCGCCGATTTTTTGTCCATTTGTAGAGTTCACTAATAACAATGTTTTTAATTTGTGTCAAGGACAGCGGCACAACCTATGGAAACCAGGTCAATAAAATAGACCCATCACAGTCGCGGATCGCCAAAAGTTACGGAGATTTGCGGACGATTGAGTCTTTGTCCCCATCGCCCGAAATTGTAATAATTATAATAAATAATAATTTTAATTAAATAAATTATCTAATAGCCCATTGCCACCCACCATGTGCATCGTGTGGATACTGGACAACACGTGCCTTTTGCAGATTATCCTTTCATTATTAATTTATTTTTATTATCAGTTATAGGTACCTATATTAACATTTTTTACATGTTAAAATATGTACAGTCAAAATTGTAACATACTTAGGACAGAACGGAAAACAAAAGAAGGGTAAAAAATGTTAAAGAAGGTACTGCCATATTGTTCTTGAGGTAGGATTGGGAATCTGCTCCTGATTTTTTGAAAACGTGCACAGACGGTCCAAATCACGAATAAATACTTATAGAAAATGAATAACATTCCTCTAAAATAGTTGTTTTAGATGAATAACCTATACGAATCAAATATTGAAGCGATAATATTTCCCAGAAACAATATTTGTTATGTGGCGGCTTACGCGCAGGGATTCCGGATACCGGGCAATATTGACGGTGCTCGCATAGAGGTTTATGTTTCAGGCGTTAATGCTTTATAAAGCAGACTAGTTGTCCCGTCTCAGAATCAATAAAAAGTATTGTGTCAAATTTTGAATTGAATACATTTCCGTTTTATAAGTCAGAATAACTGGAAACAGCATACACCGAAATTTATGAGATATCTTATAATATAAATGAAAGTCGGGTATAGTGCGAACACTACTTATATATAACTCGAGATCGCCTGGACAGATTCTTCGAATGTTTGATTTATTGGATTCTTCTCCGCTCCAACAGAATAACTAAAAAAAGTTGAAAAAAAATGGATAAGAAATAATATAAAATGTAATATCAAAGTTAGTATGGATCGGATTTCCTGCGACGCTACCGCCATCTATGAAAACAAAATTATTGTTTACTGTACCTGATAGCAGTTCCCTCGCATACGTAATTGCAGGATCTTATAGTAGCCTATCCCACTTACTCCACCGTTTTGAGCTTTCTAGAAAATTGTCATACAGTCGACAAAATTATTGGGAACTTTCAAAATGTGCACACGCAGCAATGGTACCTACATCATAGGTGAGGTAGAATGTCTGCGCGCGCATAATATAATATTTTCGCATTATTCACGACTGAGCTTTGAATACGAATGAAATATGGATAGGTATACCGCAAAGGACAGAAAATAAATAAATATTATTGGATATTAAAAATATTTGAATGTTACCTATTATTTTATTAGTTTAACTCAATCGAATTAATTATGTATTTTTGCACTGGTTAGGACCACAGGACAACGTCTGAAGGGAAAGCTAGTTTATAATATTTTCAATAGATGACCCTCATATTAAAAAATATATAAATACAGTGTCTAGAATAGAAGATGAAACTGTGATTCTAAACCATCATTGAATAACCCTTAATACACCCATTTTTTTTAAGTATTGTCCGTCCAAATTTTCAGCGATGAACCTCCACAAGAGTATTACAATGGTACTCCATCATTTCCATCCGTCGTGATTTGGCTCGTGAATATGACAAAATTATACTTTCAGAAGGCTATAAATGAGACTCAATTTCCGCATTTTAACTTATAGGCGCACTATAACGCAATCTAATGAGTTGCTCTATTTTGCGATTCAAATATCAAAATTAATCTAATCAAGCCGATTGACGTCACTTCGTATCTTGTGAACACCAAATGATTTGTAAAAAGTGGAGGATGTATGGATGGAGAAGTGATTAGTCTATCGAACAAATAATGAAATTTGATTGCAATTCCGGTGTTGGTATTTAAAGTACGCGCGTCATACGCGAGCACAAATTGGTAAAATAATTAAGGTTCCTATGGTGAATTGTACAAGCCGATTTAATTGTTTGCGGTTAGAGTGTGAAACTCGTTAATTTTCAACTAGCAAAATAACGTAAAATAAAATACGGTACTTTCAATTACTTGAGTGTTTTTTTGCCAATCTACTTCATGAACATCCAAGGCGTTTTTTTGGAGTATGTGTAGGTACCTAATTATGCGGATCTCATTATTTGAAGACTAAGCTCGTTGTTGCATTGCTACGTCTTGCAGCTGAGATTGTTGGCATTAAACTATATACTGGAATATCTAGAATCTAGATGATATGATAGTGCTTTCTTTGATTTGGTGAATGGTACATTATGTTTTGTTGATACCTTCGTAATACTTGGATATAAGCAACATAAGTAGTACTGATATCTTACCATAATAATTCGGTAACATTTGCTTTGAATGGGGTCTATTCTTTCAACAATATATATAATAAGTTAACAGGTTTCACATGTGATTAATTTTCTACTACACCGCCATCTCTTGGATTTTTAAAAAAAGTAAAGCAATTATAGAGGAATTGTTTTGATTTCAAACTTATGACCCATCGAACTTCATCCCGCATCAGAATCAACGATAACTACTACATAATGCAACAAATTATTAGCTAAATTTAATTAAGTTTTAACGTCGTAAATCACATTTTATTCATGTAATAAGTCAAAATTATTTTTTTATTCTGGGTTACGTAGAAAGTCGACGGGCGGATCAGCTAGTTATTTAATAATTCAATGCAGAGACATCTGCTGTGAAGTGGTGAGGAGAACATTAACCCATATCAGCCCAACCTACTATATATAGTAGGTCACATTGAAAACGCGTGTAAGTACAAATTGTCAAGACTTTTTGGTTTTATTTTGTATTTAAATAAACAATAGAACATTTACCACCATTTTTAGTAGCAATTGGAGAATTAAAACTTAAAATAATAACAGTTTTTCCTCAATTTGTCGATTACTGTCGCAAAGTCAGGAATTCGTCTGTTACAAAGTAGGTATTTTTGAAAATTTCAAACAAGTTTTTACTTTTTATTTTTATTTAATTTTAAAGAATATGAATGTATCTACTATTTAAAAATGATTTGAAATGCTTAAATCATTTATTTATTTTTCTGCACACATTTATTTATCAACATACTATATTTAGTAGGTTGGGCAGATGGGAGTACAAAAAGGAACATATTATTTGTTTAGTGTTTGTTTATTTTCTAGGAACATATGGTCATTTTTTGAAATAAATGTTACAATATTGTCATATATATGGTATGGGATGGAATTCTTGATAAATAAACCGCATTTATTTTTTTAGCAGGCTTGAGAGGGCCTAGAATTGCTCTCTTTGAATGGATACTTCCAAACTTATTTTTTTAACGATGTGATTAAAAATGTCAATATGTTAAAATCAAATGTCTGGTATAACTTAATATATCAAGCATAGTGTCCCAACAATAGCACATTGCTCTGTTCCTCACAGTACAGCTGTTGTAATATTTATTTCAAGCTCAATTAGCTCATTTTAGGTGGTTTAGGTAGATGAATAACCCGAAATAAGCCAACTGAGCTTGAAAAAACATATTACACCAGTCCTATTGTGTGGAGTAGAGCAACATGCTTTTTGGGAACTATGCTTTATATATTATAAAGTTTTACCAGACACTTGATTTGAACATGTTGGACATTTTATTCACAACATTTAAAAAATAAGTGTGGATGTGTGCATTCAAAGAGAGCAAATCTAGGCCCTCTTAAGTCTGCTTAAAAAGTAATGGCGGTTAATTTATCAAGTGTTCCGTTCCACACTGTAAAAAATAATAATATCGTAATATTTATTTAAAAAAAACGTCCATATGTGCCTAGAAATAAACCAATACTTAACAAAACAATATGTTTTAATTTGTACTCGTATCTGCCCAACCTACTATATATAGTATGTGTGAAATCTAGCTTATTTTCAAAAAATATTTTTTCATTATTTTTTCCATGTTATTTAGACGTCACTTAAGCAGAAAAAAACGAAAAATCACAAAAAAGAAATTTGGGCAGATATGGGTTAAGGTACCAAATTTATGTTATAAATTTTATTAGCAACGAGTAGATGGTGCAAGACTATTAAAAAATATGCCCACTTTAAGTTGTTTCTGTTTAGTGCTTATTATTGACCATGTCGAAAACAACGTTCCAAATAGTTAGGGATTCTTGCGCTGTTTTCCACGACTAATGGTGACTTTCACAAACGTTTAGCTCTTTGCGTAGCATTTTAAGTGGTGGTTGAACACTAAGAGCAACCTAAAAGTCAGGAACCGTTGGTCAAAGTCATGCACCATAGTACTTATATATTGTTGGTTCTATCGACATCGATATCAAATAGTTGGTTCTATAGGCAAGATCTAGTCCTGGAAGACGGGACAACATCCATAAATATTAACGATATATCAACAACTACTGATGACTGACTAAAACAAACTGTAAAACCACTACGGGCTTACTACCGTCTTCTACTGTTATTACGAAGGCTGGCTGGCTTAGTGTGATCACTTTATTTATTTATTTAATAATTTATTTATTGCTACAAATCATTTGAAATAAATCACAACAATGTTGCCCAAATAGGCTAAGCCTGTGTTAGGGCAAACTTAAAGAGCTTATAAAAATATAGTCTTAGTAATATATAAGTAAAAATAGAAGAAAAAAACAAATCGAACTCTCCTGCCTCACACACACAAACACCTTCAAACTCTCATTCACTCACATTCACACAGAACATATAAGTGAGACAACTACTATAACATAAAAAAACAACCACTTTACGCTAACAACGTTCGCCATTAGATGGTAATGTTAAAATTCACGAATATTACGAGAAATTTCAACATGTTCAACATGTGGAAAAATCCCTTGCCTCGGGCAGGATTCGAACCTGCGTCCCTCGTCATACCGTGCCGAGACGCTAACCATTGGGCTAATTGCCCCGACGCTAATTCCCTCATAATTCCCGTACACAACAAGTAGCAAGATAATAATGAATATGTAACAACTAATCTAGATAATAATTCAGTAATGTATATTTGCTTGTTTGTTTTGTTTCACTCCAATTGTATGTAGGAACATCACGCTAAACCGTAGGTTCTGCGTTGAATTCGCAGATTGAACTTCTAAAATTATAAAATTTATAAATAAATTTCTAAAATTATAAAATCTTCATAGTAAAATGTCAGGTGGCCATCTTTTGAAAACAAAATTACTCATGTAAATATTACACAGAATCGGAGTAATGCGGTATGAAAATGTATTAAAAAGAGTGAAGATTGATTTGAAATACAAAAAATGTATATACAAGTCTTATAATTCTTATTTACTAAAGATTTTCATAGAACAATATAAAATATAAGATGCTCCATTACAGGAGGGTAAAACAGGAAGTAGTATTGTTGTCTATGGCTCGCTTGGAGAGAACCAGAGAGAATGTAGCATATTACCTATCGCGAACTCCAGCTAAGTAGGTCCAACAACATAAATATAAGTAGGTACCCATATTTTACATTCATACAGTTTTAGGAATACATAGAGGTAACAAAATCGCATTTTTTTAGTCTTTGAGTTTTGATGCAATGTGACTGGCAGACCATTTTTTCTTCTTTTTTTAATAAAAATATTGAAAGCGTCATTTTTCTTTTTCACGTAGGTATTTAGCAGTGACTTAATTTTTCCTTTTTCTCTTTTTTTATTGAAAGCGATAGCATCCTTCGATTATTTTTCTGTATGAAACAAAGATAAGACTCCTGAGCAGGGGAAATCTAGATAAAAACCTACTCAATAACCTACTGCTCAAGTCTCACTATCAACAATCAACAAGACGGGTATCAGCTAGTGACTCATAATTCATTACAGCAATGTGCTATTGTTGGGACACTATGCTTGATATATTAAGTTATACCAGACATTTGATTTTAACATATTGACATTTTTAATCACATCGTTAAAAAAATAAGTTTGGAAGTATCCATTCAAAGAGAGCAAATCTAGGCCCTCTTAAGTCTGCTTAAAAAGTAATGGCGGTTAATTTATCAAGTGTTCCGTTCCACACTGTAAAAAATAATAATATCGTAATATTTATTTAAAAAAAACGTCCATATGTGCCTAGAAATAAACCAATACTTAACAAAACAATATGTTTTAATTTGTACTCGTATCTGCCCAACCTACTATATATAGTATGTGTGAAATCTAGCTTATTTTCAAAAAATATTTTTTCATTATTTTTTCCATGTTATTTAGACGTCACTTAAGCAGAAAAAAACGAAAAATCACAAAAAAGAAATTTGGGCAGATATGGGTTAAGGTACCAAATTTATGTTATAAATTTTATTAGCAACGAGTAGATGGTGCAAGACTATTAAAAAATATGCCCACTTTAAGCTGTTTCTGTTTAGTGCTTATTATTGACCATGTCGAAAACAACGTTCCAAATAGTTAGGGATTCTTGCGCTGTTTTCCACGACTAATGGTGACTTTCACAAACGTTTAGCTCTTTGCGTAGCATTTTAAGTGGTGGTTGAACACTAAGAGCAACCTAAAAGTCAGGAACCGTTGGTCAAAGTCATGCACCATAGTACTTATATATTGTTGGTTCTATCGACATCGATATCAAATAGTTGGTTCTATAGGCAAGATCTAGTCCTGGAAGACGGGACAACATCCAAAAATATTAACGATATATCAACAACTACTGATGACTGACTAAAACAAACTGTAAAACCACTACGGGCTTACTACCGTCTTCTACTGTTATTACGAAGGCTGGCTGGCTTAGTGTGATCACTTTATTTATTTATTTAATAATTTATTTATTGCTACAAATCATTTGAAATAAATCACAACAATGTTGCCCAAATAGGCTAAGCCTGTGTTAGGGCAAACTTAAAGAGCTTATAAAAATATAGTCTTAGTAATATATAAGTAAAAATAGAAGAAAAAAACAAATCGAACTCTCCTGCCTCACACACACAAACACCTTCAAACTCTCATTCACTCACATTCACACAGAACATATAAGTGAGACAACTACTATAACATAAAAAAACAACCACTTTACGCTAACAACGTTCGCCATTAGATGGTAATGTTAAAATTCACGAATATTACGAGAAATTTCAACATGTTCAACATGTGGAAAAATCCCTTGCCTCGGGCAGGATTCGAACCTGCGTCCCTCGTCATACCGTGCCGAGACGCTAACCATTGGGCTAATTGCCCCGACGCTAATTCCCTCATAATTCCCGTACACAACAAGTAGCAAGATAATAATGAATATGTAACAACTAATCTAGATAATAATTCAGTAATGTATATTTGCTTGTTTGTTTTGTTTCACTCCAATTGTATGTAGGAACATCACGCTAAACCGTAGGTTCTGCGTTGAATTCGCAGATTGAACTTCTAAAATTATAAAATTTATAAATAAATTTCTAAAATTATAAAATCTTCATAGTAAAATGTCAGGTGGCCATCTTTTGAAAACAAAATTACTCATGTAAATATTACACAGAATCGGAGTAATGCGGTATGAAAATGTATTAAAAAGAGTGAAGATTGATTTGAAATACAAAAAATGTATATACAAGTCTTATAATTCTTATTTACTAAAGATTTTCATAGAACAATATAAAATATAAGATGCTCCATTACAGGAGGGTAAAACAGGAAGTAGTATTGTTGTCTATGGCTCGCTTGGAGAGAACCAGAGAGAATGTAGCATATTACCTATCGCGAACTCCAGCTAAGTAGGTCCAACAACATAAATATAAGTAGGTACCCATATTTTACATTCATACAGTTTTAGGAATACATAGAGGTAACAAAATCGCATTTTTTTAGTCTTTGAGTTTTGATGCAATGTGACTGGCAGACCATTTTTTCTTCTTTTTTTAATAAAAATATTGAAAGCGTCATTTTTCTTTTTCACGTAGGTATTTAGCAGTGACTTAATTTTTCCTTTTTCTCTTTTTTTATTGAAAGCGATAGCATCCTTCGATTATTTTTCTGTATGAAACAAAGATAAGACTCCTGAGCAGGGGAAATCTAGATAAAAACCTACTCAATAACCTACTGCTCAAGTCTCACTATCAACAATCAACAAGACGGGTATCAGCTAGTGACTCATAATTCATTACAACAATGTGCTATTGTTGGGACACTATGCTTGATATATTAAGTTATACCAGACATTTGATTTTAACATATTGACATTTTTAATCACATCGTTAAAAAAATAAGTTTGGAAGTATCCATTCAAAGAGAGCAAATCTAGGCCCTCTTAAGTCTGCTTAAAAAGTAATGGCGGTTAATTTATCAAGTGTTCCGTTCCACACTGTAAAAAATAATAATATCGTAATATTTATTTAAAAAAAACGTCCATATGTGCCTAGAAATAAACCAATACTTAACAAAACAATATGTTTTAATTTGTACTCGTATCTGCCCAACCTACTATATATAGTATGTGTGAAATCTAGCTTATTTTCAAAAAATATTTTTTCATTATTTTTTCCATGTTATTTAGACGTCACTTAAGCAGAAAAAAACGAAAAATCACAAAAAAGAAATTTGGGCAGATATGGGTTAAGGTACCAAATTTATGTTATAAATTTTATTAGCAACGAGTAGATGGTGCAAGACTATTAAAAAATATGCCCACTTTAAGCTGTTTCTGTTTAGTGCTTATTATTGACCATGTCGAAAACAACGTTCCAAATAGTTAGGGATTCTTGCGCTGTTTTCCACGACTAATGGTGACTTCACAAACGTTTAGCTCTTTGCGTAGCATTTTAAGTGGTGGTTGAACACTAAGAGCAACCTAAAAGTCAGGAACCGTTGGTCAAAGTCATGCACCATAGTACTTATATATTGTTGGTTCTATCGACATCGATATCAAATAGTTGGTTCTATAGGCAAGATCTAGTCCTGGAAGACGGGACAACATCCAAAAATATTAACGATATATCAACAACTACTGATGACTGACTAAAACAAACTGTAAAACCACTACGGGCTTACTACCGTCTTCTACTGTTATTACGAAGGCTGGCTGGCTTAGTGTGATCACTTTATTTATTTATTTAATAATTTATTTATTGCTACAAATCATTTGAAATAAATCACAACAATGTTGCCCAAATAGGCTAAGCCTGTGTTAGGGCAAACTTAAAGAGCTTATAAAAATATAGTCTTAGTAATATATAAGTAAAAATAGAAGAAAAAAACAAATCGAACTCTCCTGCCTCACACACACAAACACCTTCAAACTCTCATTCACTCACATTCACACAGAACATATAAGTGAGACAACTACTATAACATAAAAAAACAACCACTTTACGCTAACAACGTTCGCCATTAGATGGTAATGTTAAAATTCACGAATATTACGAGAAATTTCAACATGTTCAACATGTGGAAAAATCCCTTGCCTCGGGCAGGATTCGAACCTGCGTCCCTCGTCATACCGTGCCGAGACGCTAACCATTGGGCTAATTGCCCCGACGCTAATTCCCTCATAATTCCCGTACACAACAAGTAGCAAGATAATAATGAATATGTAACAACTAATCTAGATAATAATTCAGTAATGTATATTTGCTTGTTTGTTTTGTTTCACTCCAATTGTATGTAGGAACATCACGCTAAACCGTAGGTTCTGCGTTGAATTCGCAGATTGAACTTCTAAAATTATAAAATTTATAAATAAATTTCTAAAATTATAAAATCTTCATAGTAAAATGTCAGGTGGCCATCTTTTGAAAACAAAATTACTCATGTAAATATTACACAGAATCGGAGTAATGCGGTATGAAAATGTATTAAAAAGAGTGAAGATTGATTTGAAATACAAAAAATGTATAATAATATACAAGTCTTATAATTCTTATTTACTAAAGATTTTCATAGAACAATATAAAATATAAGATGCTCCATTACAGGAGGGTAAAACAGGAAGTAGTATTGTTGTCTATGGCTCGCTTGGAGAGAACCAGAGAGAATGTAGCATATTACCTATCGCGAACTCCAGCTAAGTAGGTCCAACAACATAAATATAAGTAGGTACCCATATTTTACATTCATACAGTTTTAGGAATACATAGAGGTAACAAAATCGCATTTTTTTAGTCTTTGAGTTTTGATGCAATGTGACTGGCAGACCATTTTTTCTTCTTTTTTTAATAAAAATATTGAAAGCGTCATTTTTCTTTTTCACGTAGGTATTTAGCAGTGACTTAATTTTTCCTTTTTCTCTTTTTTTATTGAAAGCGATAGCATCCTTCGATTATTTTTCTGTATGAAACAAAGATAAGACTCCTGAGCAGGGGAAATCTAGATAAAAACCTACTCAATAACCTACTGCTCAAGTCTCACTATCAACAATCAACAAGACGGGTATCAGCTAGTGACTCATAATTCATTACTGATGTTCGATTTTTAAATGGAACACACTACTACGGTTTTACGACCGTCTTCTACTGTTATTTATCTCCCCGTAGTGGTTTGTTTAACCTCCTCTCCAAGACAGGCATTGCCTAGTGGAGGGAGTCACCAAATTGTATTGTTTAATCATTGTATTGTTTTTATTGAATAAAATTATTATTATTATACCATTTGAAAAATCGAACAGTATTAGTCAGTCGTTGTTGTTGATATATCGTTAAGATCTAGTCCTGAAAAAATGGACACAAGAATCTAGAGAAACATAGAACGTTGTGTACTAACCATAAATATGTTGTTATTGTTTCCAGACACTTCAGAGTGTGTACCTATACTTTTCCACAAAGTTTTCTTACATATTAAATTTATACGCCATCGAAAAAAAAGTTGTTTTTCCTTATTTCTTATTTTTACCGGGTAATCAAATTGTTCATCGCAGAAGATCTTACCAACTTGTATTGTAATAAAAATAAAGACAGGCGACAGTAGATAACTATTGACTAGTCACACAGGCTTTTTCGAAATGGAAATATTGTTGAAAAATAAACTTTCCATAGCCGGCATTTTTTTTAGACAACCGAGTACGAATTTCAAATTGAAAAAAAAAACAAATATCTAAGGCGAACGGAAATCAAACTCTTGAAATCCTCCTTCAGATACGGTATCAAGCTCCAACGGCTAAATACAGAGCTTTTTATAGGATACTGTAGTATGCAAACCAATAGACAAAGTATATTATAGGAAGGTAGGTACCTAATTAGCACGATGAATCAGATGTGCGAACGAATAAAAAAAAAACTCTAATAGCGTAAAGTTACAGTCACGTTGTTATTCACAAAATAATATTAATGTGTTTACACGAATAAAACTGACTTTGAACTCGAGATGACCAAAATAAAAAAAACAAACGATATCAAAACGACGATAAAAACAAAATTCTTTCGCGAGGAATTCTCAACGCAGCAGCGGTCACCAGACATTCCGATCACTGTCGCCAGTCGCACGGGAATACCCCGCGACAATTACTCGGCGCAAACATCCTAAAACTTATTATCATCATCTGCCGCACGACAATAACATTCAAACTAGTTTCTCGGCACGTTTCCATATTATTAAAAAGCAGCGCGCCTAGGAAGATGGTCGACTTTGTCAATAGGATGACACAAGTAGTTATTTAAAGCTCATTGTAAACAAGAAATCTCTCCAAGCCAAGTATCGATGAACTGAAAACTTCATGAAAATGCCGCTGATATGAAAGGAATGTCAATTAGACTTTCCTTATCACGGAAGTCGACGAACTATAATATATACCCTTAAAAAAACGCAGTTTCCAAATTGCCCGTGAATATTATGCAAAAGGTAATCCTATAAATAAACCAAGACATACTGAAATACTACAGGCCGCTAACTTCTGGCCGGGTTCGATTCTCAGTCGGGATTATTTTTAGTATTTTTCACTTTAAATTTCTACCCCGTAGGCTGTAGAAATGTAATTTTTTGTACAACGAAAAATGCCAGGTCGGTCAAATGGAAGACGGTTTCCTGGTTTCGGTTACTAAAGGGTAACTTGAGAGTCCTTGTAAGTGGCTAACTTCACTTCAAATAAATATAGACCTTCTGTACGTCACAGGTGAGGTGTGTTAAGTCCAAAATTCTATACGAAAATTTTGGACTCACCTCTAACGTACACAGTTGTATAAAGAAGAAAATGAAATGAAAATAATATGAACATTGCAATTTCAATTTGGAAATCGTTCCAAGAATTTGAGGACGTCCAAACAATTCCTGGGTGGTGCAGAGGCGTGACCGGACGCGAAGATTGGGATTGGAAGAGGTGGTGCAGCAGAGACGGACTTATAGCCCTAGAACGAGGAGGGCTGAACCCAACAGTCTACTTAGACGCTAAGTTGGGAGCAAGCTAGGGAGAAGAAGATACCCATTTAGGAATAAAATAATACAGTATATTAAGTGTGAAACGTTGATTTATGTCCTAAATATTGACAGTAAAAAGGGTCTGGAAGCCTGGTGGTTCAGAAGATATCGTGAGTTCGAATGACGATGCCGAAAACCACACTCATTCAATCGCAGACTTGATCATTTGCTTGATATGAAATATACCTATACAAAGTTCCATTTTAGCATCCCCGATGCATTTGATAATATTCTTATCCAAATCAAACCTAAAAAATCAGAATCGAATGAGTTAAGCATACGTAATATTCTTTCAGAAATACAACAACGCACATAGACACGCTAATAATGCAACAGTTCTTAAAAGAAAATTCTAAAAAGGTGAATAACGCATTGGGATCATATCGGAAACACAACGCATCTTCAGGAGGCTGACGAGAGTACCGGTGGAGCCTATCAGGTGTTGTATGCAGTGATAAGGCTAGGCTAATCTATATAACGTTTGGTCCGCTTCGCAACCTACTCAGTACAACTCTAGTCGCCTTGCCGAGAGGTACGTACACCGCTCCGTCGTTCAGTCGCGGATAGGGTGAGAGAGATTTGTTGCTGCCGGTCTGAGTTCGTTGTTGATTACGCGGGATAAGTACTTAAATATTTAGTACTATAAGATAACAGACAGGATAAATTGGAGAGTTTATGGTTTACAGGAAGTGAAGTGTGTTTAGGTTAAAAATTCAAAAGTGCCAACACTAGACAATATATAAAATTCAGCCCAACGAGTAGGAACATAGCAGAGAGAATGACACATGAGAAGAGTCATTACAGAGACCACAAAGTGGAAGATCGTGTAAGTCAATATTATTACTTCCTTATAATTTAGTACGAAAGCTGAAAAGTCTTTTGATTTCAAATAAAACTGCCATGTCAAATGTCCACATACTTCAGTGCAGGTATTCTTCTTATGAGGTTTTCTCAGAGGAAAATGCAATTAAAACGCTTTCTTGCTTTTACATTGTAGTTTTTTTATATATCATAGAAGAAAACAATTAAAATATTGTTGAAAAAAAAGGGGAAAAATAATCATCTAGGGCCCAGGAAAATCCTGAAAAAAAAATGTATTAGGCGTAGGCAGATACATAAGTTATTGGTTGTGTATTAAATTGCTTCTTATACAAATTAGGAGCTCGGTAAGCTAGTAGCTTAGACATGGACTTCAGATCACGAGGTCCCGGGTTCGATTCCCGGTCGGGTCAGAGTTATTCAAAGTGTATTTTCACATTGAAAACCTTTGACCCGGGGTGAGCCTGTCTCAGATTGGATGGGAACGACTTTGCCGCAGGCAATAAGTTCTGCCGGCTGTACTGACACCTCTGTATAGAAAATAGTATTTTTTTTATATGAAAACTTGAGTCTTCATGCCGTTATTAAAACAAATGCAAGTGATATTATTTGTCGAAAGGAGATAAAAAAAAGAAAATAAAGGAAAATGGATGAAGAAAGAAATAACATCAACGCCGATATCTTCATCGGACACGAAACCCATTGGCTATTCCAAGAACCAAAGGATGCCTGTTACAATACGAACAATGCAGTTTGCTGCATACGCCATCGCAATGTAATTAACATAAAATTTTAAGGTAACAATTTACCGCTTGACATGTCTCGTTTGTGATGTTGACATTGCGGGTCTGTGACCCACCGACGTAACATAAAACTACTTTGTTATGAAGACACCCAACATGAAACAACACAACCGACACACGGAGAAACACCTACTTTACGAAACCGTGGATTTGGCTAATGGAATCATTTTGACATTCCGTTAGGTTAGAGGTAACGTTACATAAGACATCGGCACGTCACGAAGTAGGCACCAAGAACATCTTATTGGACAATAATAATTTTTTTTTGCTTGTGACAATAGTTACGCTAATTGACACTCTCCAATCGTCATGCATAAGACTGAAAGACTAGCGACCCCTGAAATGGGGAACCCATCCACCTTGGATGCCTCTCACCTACCTATCTACCCACAGCGCGACAACTAGAGACATAAAACACCGACTTGACAATATTAATGCGTTTTCCAAGACTATAATATCCACAGTTTACAAGTGGAATCATCTCGATTGGATGCATTTCACAAGGACACCAGCCGATGACCCACGGTACGTACATATTATGAACATACGTGGGTACTGGTAAAAAAAGCCGGACCTGCGGTGGTCCGAGATGACATTATAAATGTTACAATTACATAGGTAATAACCGTTCTATAATATCCTATCCTATATGTGTACATATCCCACCCTGTATGACCAGCAAACAATGAAGCGAGTCTTTAAAGTTCATCGAGTTGTTTAATTGGACCGATACTCGTATTAAACCAGATATTCTCGTAGATGTAGGTATTATGTATTATGGGTACCTACACCTACCTACCATTCTTCAATAATTTACAACACACTCCATGCTCTTTCAATCAGAAAAGAGATCCTTCGAGTTGAGTGACTGTATCACGTGATGTGACCATTACAAAATTTGAAAACTTCAAAATACGTACGTTTCGTTTCTTGATCGTAGTTACATTAATACGTTTGCTGTGTGCCGTTTACCTGTTGATGAGTCAAATAGAAGATGGGTACCTATCTATTAATAGAACTAGAGAATGGATACGTGGGTGAGTCGAGGCATCAGGAACAAGTCGACCTGCACAGTGCCCAGTCATGGAGGAAAATCTGCTCTAGCTAACTGGAGGTTGCATACAGCATTCGAACAGGATTCGCGGTTAGTCAACTGCCAGGTATACAAACCAACAGGATGCGGATAGCCTTGAATCCGTAATATCACAATATAATCCTAAGGAATAGGTCCAACATTGGAACATCGCATCATTACGCATCCCGGATTTAATATGGAATAAGTATAACTTATCCATTAATGGTGTTATGGCTAGGGTTTGGATAATGATCTAATCTAACCATAAATGCATCCGAGGGGTTTTTATGGGGGTACAAAAGTATAGGTCTATAGGAATTGATTTCTCATAATTGCTAATTAATATTCTTTGTGTAATTGTAAAGGCATAAAATGTATCAATTTAAATTGTCATATTGCCACTGAAAGGCTGTGAAATATAATATAGATAAGTTGGTTAATACAGAAATACACAAAACTAAAGTGCGTAATCCCCAATAGGCACACAATTGAATATCAAATATTACGCAGACTACGCGTGTAACTAATATAGATGTACATAAGCGTTGTGAGCGGGATGACATAAGCAGTAATCAGTACACCGAAACAAAACTGGCTCATCACCGACAGCTGAAAGACGAACAAAAGAACACAAACTACTGAGTAGAACGCTCGTTATGTGGACAAGCAAGAGATGTATGCGGGTAATAATTGATCGTTATTATAAGAATCCACGCGAGCATCTATTCGCGTGAACACGGAAACATTGTCCACTCCGCAATAAATCGATTATTGAATTCCAAAGATGAACAAGACTTTTAATTACGAGAAATAATAACCTAGTCGTTACGAGGATGTGTATACACCTATGTGTATTTTATTTAAGACTACAGTGTGTAATGAAAATCCATTCGAAGGCTCATTATTCCCTTATAGAGCGACACGGTCAATGCGCGAACGTAATAATTATTAATTTTAATGATAACCAAGGTGTTAATCGCTGACGTAAAACAACGAATGGTTATACAACATAATAAGTTACCCCCGTAAGAAGTGTGCACTTTATTGATACTTACTCTGGTACAGACATACTAAAATAAGCATTCAGATGCGCTACATCCAATTACGCCTAATAATTAATACGACATACCTACTTTATTTCGCACCTTTGGACAATGACAATAAAGGACAAGAGGGAACCTTGTAAAGATTTCTTACATAATACTCGTGACAGGTGGAATCGCACACGAGTTAGTTGGAGTGTCATCAATCACAATTCTAGGCTAATTCACAATCCGAGTGATGTAACTATATTGTTTGTTATAAGGAAATCAAATCGCGATGACAAAATAGACACAACGGCGTGGCCCAGCACAAGGTTGTTTGTCAAGCAGTGACTAATGAGTCTTCAAGAGAGCTTAACCCATTATCCATCAGCTCGAGTGGCCACATTGTCTAATTGACGCAGTATACTTTGCGAACAAATGCCCCTCATTACGATCGAGTAGTACGCAAATGGGCCCCATGACAAAGCATCTTTACATGTTCTGTCAGCGAGTCCGTGTGGTCAAACACGAGTAAACTAGGAGACCGAAATTGGATCTATCATCCGTTAGTGTCATCCCACGTACGCGTGCTGGTGAGTCCATCCATCCCTATCTATGTAGATTTGAGGCGGTGCAGCCTGTAGGCATCTTATCACATCTTACCTGTCGAAGCCTAAACAGGCTGACCTTCGGGTTACTCGTGTCAACAGGTGCATGGCGAGTCCATATAACAGAGCAGGCACGTAATATTTCTTAAATAGCTATAGACCATGTTTCATAGAGACTGAAAGTTAAAGCAACATAACATACAGAGTAAGTCACTATGGCAGTAAGGGCCTATTAAAATGAGATCACGTCGCCGTGGTAGTCTTTGATATAGTGAGGATGGCAATTACCATCATCAGCGAAGACACGAACCGCGGTGATGAAAGTAAGAGGATGTTGAACCATCCAGATCCTGCTGCAGACAAAGCACGAGACATAAATCATCTCTTGCACGATGTGTTTAGCTTACGAGTACAAGTGAATAACATAATACTGTTGAGACAAACCTATGCACATGCAACTAGCTTCAATGGGGTATACTTGTTATTATGTACTCCATCACATATAGGAACATACCTACATAGATATTACATATGATGAACTTACTTAATTTTATATTTTTAATGAAAGTCAATATAGCGCGTATAGATACCTATATACTTACACGTTACTACATATTATTATTAAATTGCATAAATCAAGAAAATAATTAAAATGTAATAGGTAGGTAGGTACATACTAAAATAGTTTGCGAATAACACTGTGTATACGTACATATTAATAAATAGAGAGATACCTATCTGCACACCGCAGGAAGAAATTAATTATATTATGAAGTTTATAATAAACTTCGGGTTAATTAGGGGTGTAGATACATACATAACGTCCTATAAATTATTATGTACATGCCTAAACTATAACTTTTATTTGTTAAAACATAAAAATACGCGTTTCGTTAACAAGGATCAAAATTATGAAGTCTGTGGGAGATTTCTAAGAAAAATTTGTGAAAATACCCAATATTTTTATAATGTAGGTACTGAAGATTGTGGGCTAGTTCCCAGGTGCAGACCGTCTTCCTCTTTCACATCACAAGCTTATTTGCTTGCTCTGAAAGACGTCAAGGCGTGTATTCGTGTTCACTTTGAGTGATCACAGATTCATTTTTATATTTAAAAAAATATCTTACAAATCAATCAATATAGATCAAAATCCGTGAGCAGATAAGACTGTATGGTTGAAAAACGCGAATGGACATAGGTAACTTCAGGGTCGTCAACATAAAGAAGGAACAAGAAATGAAAACAACAAAGTCAATTCAATGCAAAATCCACTCACGATTTATGGAACCTGAAACAGATAACAATCTGAAAAGAGCATGGGAGTGTTTCTGCAAAAAAGAATTCAATTGTAGGTAGGTACTTATTATTATGTATGGAAGGATGTTAGCAACGATTCGACGTCGCGTCCTCTTTATCAGATAGACGCGGACGTCAGCAGGTGCCCACGCGCGGATATAATAAGCTCGAAAAGCCCTCACCGAATAGTGGTTTAACTCCGCATCGCGATTCCGCAATCGAATCGCAAACTTGTAAACCTTGATCGAGTTAAAGTTAACATGTTGATAGCGAGTAATAAGACGAGGAATTAAGGAAACGATAAACATTTAATTGGCACAAAGGTGCGGGTCTGTTAATGGCACACAATAAAACAATGAAAGCTCAACAAGATGTTTAATTTGTATCCAGATCAGTCGTAGTAAAATGATTACAGAAATTCAGAGACAATTGGAAGAGATATGGATTAAATGAAAGTTTGAAGCGAATTCGTGCACAAAAAACACTAGCACATAATATTGCATTTGGATGTTGCAAGATAGAATGCGAAAAACTCGATGCTACGAAAAAATTAAAAAAAAAATTACGACATTTTGAGACACATCAAAGCCCATTAAAATACATGAAAGTAGGGAGAATCAACAAATCAATCTGAGTAACTACTCAAACAACAGGCGTTGTGGAAGGACAGGTGGAAAATAAATATCTAAATGTGATTGCAACAGACAGATCACGATCCTCGGCTATAAGAAAAAAGAATGACGATTATGAGAAATAAGACAAAAGAAAAACGTATAAAAGCATTTTCTTTCACATTTACGAAAAGCCCTGCTAGGTCATTATACCTTCGTATTATGAGTAAGTTATAATGTTTAGTTTGTTTCATGGAGATAATGTGCGTGTGTCGAAACCTAAGCACCACGCCACCTATTTATTATATTTGAAACAGTTTCATCACAGCATATCGACGTATCTGCCTTAGAAATATATTGTATGAAATGTTGAAAGGAAGACATCAACGCGCTGGAAACTGAGATGCAAACCCATTTTGTATCACACTGACAAATCCCTCATATCTGACACCCTGAACAAGCAGTTGATTGTATGTATGATGAAGCATTACATATTTCATCTAAATTATTAACTTAATAAAATGCGATACACATAATAACTGTAACGGGTCTTACCGCGCTTATGGAGGCTTCGGTCGGCCGAACAAAAAGCGTGGCGCAACGTCCAATAATTACGGTCATATTTATCCGGCCGCTGCCGTACTGATAATTTCGGTACAGAAAATAATACAATGTTCAATGTCGCCTTGCATCAGGTATACTGACTGACTGGTATGTGCTTATTATTCTTCATTCATCCGCTAAAAGACGGCGCAAACAATGAGCCACATTCATGGAGAGTAAAATTCATTATTAAATCATATTATTGTTATTATTTTTTTTTATTTTTCACAGACAAGTTGTGTTGTCTAATTTTTATCAACAAAGAAGTCAAATCTGGCGTATCAATTTTCATCTGGCAACACAAGGCTAAGAGAATCACGCTGGACTGTTGTTGTTACGGACGTCCATGCCGACGGTATTATGTATGTATTTTTATCGAGACATAAATAATTATCAAATCAAACAAAACAATACGGAGGAGCTACTCGCATTAGATATCCCTTATAATAAACTGACTGAAATACTGCAAAAAAATGATGAAAAGAGTGCAACGAACAAGAAGTAACACTCCCTTTGAGGACACTCTTAACTTTGTGCCGGCTCAACAATAATTTGTATCAAAAAAACAACTATCTAAACCTAAACACTCACTTAAAATCTATAGTTTGGTCACAGTTGTGTATTTAAGATTGAAATCCGAAATTTATTCAAATCTCATAAAAACGTAAATAACTTTTGAACCACCCAATATAGCTCACTTGGGGGTTAATTCAATAAGTATTGAAGTAGGTACTCTACCTCCCTGCTTATGTTGATCCGCTACTTAAGTTACACTGTACATAAATGAGCAGCGGATTGTCTGTTGAATTTTATTCACAATCGTAATGTACAATACGATATGAACTACTTAACTATAATATACATGTGTTTGTTTAATTCTTCAACGAGATACTTAATACGTACGTGCATTAATCCCGAGCTAATAAGGAGAGATCAAATCTAATTAAGAAATAAATCTCGTTTAAATGGCGATAAATCATAAGCAGTTTGAATTCATAATCGTCGGAATTGATTGTATCCGTTATGTTAATCGACATTATTCAATAGACACACACATCCACGTGATGGATTTAAATAAAATTGTCGCGTTGGGATCGACATTGTCAAGGTTATTTAAGGGCTAATAAATTATAACGATTATATTATAATGGAAATAATTACATTCTTACTAGTGTTTAATCAATGACTTCAAGGTAGGTACTAGATACGGTAATCGTAAAAAAAAAATTAAAATATTAATGGAAGAGGGGAAGCAAAATTAGTGAAAACATCAAACGTCGCAGATAATCTTATTTAGATATTATGACTAGAGACAAGGGCCTTCTTTATCATTGTGAATCCGAGTATATTATTTACTAGCTGTCCCGCCCGTCGAACTACGACCTAACGCAATTAAAAAATAATTTTGGCTTATTACATGAATAAAATGCAATTTACGATGTAAAAACTTGATCAATTTTAGCTAATAATTCATTGCATTATGTAATAGTTATCGTTGATTCGGATGCAGGATGAAGTTCGAAGGGTCATTAGTTTGAAATCAAAACAATTCCTCTATAATTGCTTTGCTTTTTAAAAAATCCAAAAGATGGCGGTGTAGTAGGAAGTAAATCACATGTGATGTATGTTTACCTATTGTATATTATACGTCGACAGAATTGACCCTATTTAAACAAACAAATTTTTTGAATTATTATGTTATAAGATTCGGGGCGGAGCCAAATTTATTTGAACTCTTTATCTTTCGTCTGTTTCTTTAGCAATAAAAACAATCGTTTAATCTAAAGACTTGAAAAAGGTACCTTTCTTTATCTATAGATATAAAAGAAAGTCAGGTTAGTGTGAACACTTATAACTGGAGATTGACTGAACAGATTTTTATGATGCTTGGTTTATTGGATTATCCTCCGCTCCTGATAACAGAATAACTAATAAAATATCGAAAAAGGGATAGAAAATGATAATATCCCCGTTTCACACAAGCGTCTTTTCGCTTTAGAAACGGGGTATATATTGTATTAATAAAATTGAGTTTCAAAGCATTGGTACGCTGATTTATGATAGAATTTCTTTCAAGCTTGCAGAAATAATTGTTTTAAATACATAGTAAATTTAATAATCATTATTCCTATTCAAATTCACTATTCGTAATAAACACAGGACAACGTTTGTTGGGAAGGCTAGTTAAATATACAAGAAAGAGGAGCGAAGGTAATTTTGAAAATTTCTCGAACCTTTATAGAACGAAGACCATTGCAAGGGTGACGGCTAGTTAACTTTGTTTGTTCCATTTTATAAGAAGATGCGTGGGTAGTACATGATAGTGAAATGTATTTAACTAATCTTTCTTATCTAAGTACCTAATGTATATATTATTATTATACAAGAAGTCCCAAATGACGTAACGGTGAAATAGTCAAATCAAGAATCGAATGAGGCTGTCATCCAACAGCCGGCACCGTTATGCATGTAAACCTGTTTATTGAGCCCATTCGTCATCGCATGCACTCGATGTAAGTAAATCGAGACAATGAGGTACCAATGGAGGTACGTGGGCTCCAGCCCAGACACGTCATAATATCACTTTTGATGCGTACTAATTCCACTTATTACCAAATAAACCAAGTACCTACCTGACTACTGGCGGTTATGTAACTACACACATCATATTTGTATTGTCACGTTACGCTTATAAATAAATAAAACTCGTTCGGTTAAAACAAGACATCGTAACAGATAAATCTGTAATCAAGTTAATGATTATTATTCTCAGATTAACTTTGAAAACTAATGCCAAAAAACTTCCGAGTGTTAAATATGCAATATTGAGGCTAATAATATGGTGGTAAATATGACTTTTCTAAAAGAGTTTGTAGTATGAAGACAAAGGATTCATCTCTACTCATTAATCAATCAAAACAAGAGCAACTGTTTCACATTTGACAAGAAGGTGACAACTCACAAGGCAAAAATAATATTAGACACAGGTTCACAAACTAACAAAAGAATTACATGTTTCTTCAAGATTGCAATGATTCCCAACGAATGTGTTTGTCAATCACCAAATGGTAAATCAGAAGTCACTATTTCAAGTGTTCTTGGAAGACGGTTGCATATTATTTCAATTTTGACCTTTAAAATTATGTAACATCGTGGGTGCAACTATTAGTGGGGATGAAACAGATAAAGCTTTTTCCACACAACAGTGGCGAAAAGTGAAAAATTTTAATGGAAGAGCCGATGACAAATCAATTTTATATGATTTCAGAGTAATTTTATTACCACCCTTGGTAATTAAAAGCATTGTTTCTGGAAATATGGATAAATCTTTAAGGAGTCTGATTATATGGATTCTTTGCCGTTGCTACACAATAACCGACTTCCAAACGCATAATTCTTCAGGCCAGTTAATGTTGATTCTGTTGTTGTATCATCTGAGTTGCCAGCAAACAGCCCAAATAAAAGACGCTGATTGTTTAAAAACCGATTAGCGTTACAGTATTCATGAAACTAATAATCATAGCTCAATAGTTTGTTCAGTTTCTATATGAAGTTCGAACGAATCGTTATGATTGAAGAGATAAATAATTATCATAGCGAATATGTATTCTGTTATACGTATAAGCAGCAGACTTAACGTTCAATTTGAATCATCGCTGAACCTTGCAATTATAATTGTAGTATGTTATGTGTTATTTTTTTCCACTTTCTCGATTTTTTTTATTAATAACATCATAGGAAGATCATAGTAAATTTTCAGTACTAGACTATAGCCGTCTTTTGCAACTAAATGTAAAGACGGGTGTCAACTTAGTAGCAAAAAGGTAATTGTCAATTGAGAAGTAATGTTGGGTGTATAAGTATACAAGCAAGTTCATGGTGTAATATCTCTGTGGGTGTTTATTATTATTATTATCATCATCATCGTTTCTAGGTACGAGCAATTTTACACGTCACTTCCCTGGATGTTACTCAAGGCATTCCGACGAGTTCACCAAACTGAAGGTCGCCTCACTTGCGTAGCGTAATCGCGTTATGTAATTTGGGAGCGGACAGCGCAAAGCAACATGATTTATTTACATTGCGTACATGCTGGAGGTCCACCACTCGTTACGATACCTAATTAAAACGTCTGCAAGACGGGCTAGCTCATAATGGTTATGCCCGAAACAAGAGCATCGGCCGCCTTCACCGACAATGGTAACATCCGACGAATTTTTGGTTGCGTCACCATTTCGAAACGAGAAAAAAACCTGAACTAAAAAATTAACAAATTCAGAACTAAAATATAAAAATGGAAAACGTACGGGAGATCTTGTTGCGGTGATAAGGCGAAGTGGGTCGCGGGGGACGTGACCAAAATTTACTTGGATGTCGTAAATTCATGAAAATATGAGTCACTGTGCCAGAGTGGACGTGGAGAGAAATTTTCAACATACGCGTTGACCTCAAAAGATACGACAAAAAGTTTTGTAAGAATGTAATAATTATGTCAGGTATGTTAACCTTTGATGTCATTTCATATCCCATGCGTATTAAAATGCAAATTACATCAAATTCACGTGCATATGAGAAGTATAACTAAGTTGTAAAGTATTCTCAAGGATCAGATAAGTAACCGTCAGTCAGCGTTAACTACTGGCCTATGTATACAGAAAACATAAGTACCTACTGGTGTTTTAATCTGTATGTTAAAAAAAACACAATCTTTTGAGATCTTTATTTACTGATTAGGTATATAACACAACGTGAATCCCACAAGACGGGAGATACCATTAAAATAGACACGGAAAGAAATCACTGCATGAAAAGGACAATATAATTATATACAGAGCGATAAAGAAATATCACGATTCTCTCGCGTAAAACTCGCTTACGCTTTTATGGGAATATTTTTATACAAAACACACAACAGTTTAAAAACGTTTATAGAACATAGTCACAATTAGGTACACATTACGTGCAGACATTGTTTGCGCCTTTATGATCTCAATAATGAAAGTTGGCAACTCGCCGTGAGCAGAAATTGATCTGCGGTCTTGCTCTCATGGCCAAATCGGTTGATTGGTGCGGACCCAATAATTATATCGTTCAAATCATTTTGTAAAATGAAAAGATCGATAGTCCTCCAGCATTGTAAGGATCAATCAATCATTTTGATCAGTTCGAGCTCAGGAACATCTTTTCAAATGAAAGCAAGAACAACAAGCTCATTGATAAAATCTCATTAAATGCTTCACACAAACTGCATGAGATGCTTCACAAAAATTATTTGAATCCTTCAAATGGCAAATCAAAATTTCCGACTTCAGCTTTGACAAATTTCCCCGGCCTGTGTTATCTCCAAGAGTTCATCTACTCTAAAGTATTCCGGAACATTCCTCAGCCAGGAAATCAGCCATCTTCCTTCATCGCAAATTTCATCAATTTTACCCTTCATTGGGGAACAAACATTGCGAAGAACGTGTTCTAATTAAACACCTCTTTTGTTATCTAAAATTTGTACAATAATATCTCAATATATTTCAGTTCTTTACTACCCCCCTTTGAAAGTAACCAGCTCGTCGGGCCAACATTCTCGAGAGCATAGTTCAACATTAGCCCATACCTACATTATGAAATTCGCATGCACGCCTATAATTTTGATAATCTCCTTAAGTACACTACTAACGTATCATTGACATTTCGAGCAAGAGAAATTCATGATGTGTACACATTGTTAAACGTTATGTAAAGTGTTACGAAGATAGGAATAAATAATGGCTATAGGCTCTTCTCATTGAAGACTTTTCTATTACAACAGAAAGAATTGAGCCGTTGTTTTAACGATTGGTGTATGGTGTTGACATTTACACAGATACACAACTGACTGAGCCATCGCTTTCTTGATACAACTTAGATAAAATGAATTGTCTTAAATCTGAAAGATATTAGTGTCTTGCACTTATGTCGAGGTTTGGGACATATATTAAACAATTAAAAAGTTAACATATTATGTAATAAACACGACTTCTTTGACCTGACTTGTAAGTTAGTATAACAATTAGTTCACTTGTTTGAGACAGAAACACGGGCAATGTGCCGTCATGATCTACAGAGTTGATGGAATAATGGAACGAATTCAGACGAAAATAAAAATATAATGCATTCACAAAGTAGACAATGGCCAACGATGAGAAAATTAAAAGTACTCTGCAAAGCAACCGCGACCCGATTGTAAATTAACAAAGACCCTTGTAATGTCTCCTTTGTTAGTGTTATTTAATTATCTGCAATTATTTATCTACACCCTATTCTACATATTGTATAAGACTCCCAAAGGTATACTTTACTTCAAATTACCCCGTATAATTCAGGCGATTATTTATAAGAAACAGTATTATGGTCCAATGTGATCAGTACGACACAATCAATCATACATTTTTCATTTCCACAGAAAGCTTCGCCCACTAGATATGGCGGTAAACAGCACATCGTTTTTTATCAACCTCAAAGGGCCATTACTTGTTTAATATTGTTATTTAAACAAAATTGACAGATAAATCAGTTGTATCGTCCCTTAAAGGATCCCATTTTTACTTCATCGCGTTATGAACTGCTGACGATTTTTAACATTGGAACCTCTGATAAAATAGGTGTCACAAATCCTGGGAACAAATTCGTTCCAGTAAATTTCCATGCCTTGTTAAATGTCACAGCCATCTCGCGCATCTCTCCGATATGCTGTTTAACATTCGCCTTTCCTCTCGAATTTTTACAAGAACGTCTTCATTCGTGGTATTTTCATCATTCGCCTCTACGTCCACATTTTGAAGGCCTATAGTCCTGATACACCAAGTTTCACATACAATAAAATGCTCTAGGCATAGGTCTTACATAATTATTAGTACGAAAAGTATATCCCGTAGTCGGATTGGTTTTGTCGCGTGGGAATTGTTTCAACGAATTTTTACAGTCGAAATTAACCAATTATTATACTAGACGGAACCGAAAAAGGCTTCACACTGATGCTATCCCCAAAACGGAAGGTGGGCAGGCCAATCTGCAACCGTTTGCCTACGGAGTTCAACGGCCGCATGATGTATGCAGTACCTCCACGTCTATGTGCTACCAGCAGAGTGGAGTTTAAACAGGATTTAACAACGAGCCATTATTATTTACTGTCCGTACTAGGAGGGTACTCGCCTCCGAAGTACTTAACACTCCTCCAGCTTCGCCTCAAACGAAATAACCACGGGTTATAAATAATATTAAATTAACAATAATTAAATTTTTGCAAAACATATTTTTATTCACGCTATACCCATTACAAAAATAGATTGTGTTGCTTACACAACGTATGTATAGTAAGAATCAACAGAGGAGTATAGAATGTTCCGGCGAGATAGCGCAAGGCCATTAGGATAATAGAATTTTTGTGACTAATTTGTCATCCGGTTATCTCAATGATCTATCCGATTCATAATCATCAACATAATAATACGGTTGAATTTCAATACGTCGTATAATATCGTCGAATTAACCTTTCTGCATAATATGAAAATCAATAAATAAATAAATTACACTCTTCTATACGCATCAGGTATCAGTATAGCAGCGAATCTTATGCCTATGAGTAGAGATGGGACTAACGGCTTAAATTCAAAAACGTTATAGCCATTTCGTTAATTGAAAATAACGTTAATATTAAAAGCTGAAAGCTATTTTAAAATATTTGGTATCTGGGATCTTAACTTCTTCCTAAAAAAAAAAAAAAAAAAAAAAAAAAAAAAAAAAGTCGTTCCATACGCTCAGTTCCATAATATTACCTGACATATACATAATAGGGGTAGGCTATTATTTTCATTCAACTATTATTTATAAATAACGTTAGATACGTTATTTTTATTTAGCTATTATTATTATCAGCTGTCGTTATAATGCCCATCTCTACCTATGAGGCGTTCCCTAACAGTCACCCGTTCTCGTCCAATCTGAGACATGTATGATTCCAACCCAACCGACAAAAAGCACATCGAAAATTTATGACACAACCGGAAATCAAACCAGGACCTCTTGATCTGAAGTCGGCGCCTATGCCACTACGCTACTGAAGTCGGTATGTAAATATACAAACAAAACAAAATGTGCCAAATTTTTTTTTTACAATTTTACAAAATGTGCAAGGTTTTTTCCACAATTTTATTTCGCTAACCAATTTTTGATAACTCAAAGCAGGTGACATAACATTTTGTATAATTTGAAAGCAATTCTTTACACAGGTACGTCGTGAAGATACATCTATACAGAAAATTGATAATAATTACAATTGTAGTCGTCATCATAATATTGTGATGCGATGATGAAGGTCAAGAGTTTCGGAAACATCGCGTGATTGATGAGCGGCGCTGTAGCAAGATAGGTACTCGGGTCCTAGCCTAGGGTCCCGCGCCGCAAGACAAGAGTCAGTGCCAGTCGATGTTTTAAGATGACCTTACCCACGAAACGATTCCCATACACCCGCGAGAACTATGCACGTTCGCCGGGCCGAGTTTATTGATAGTATCGCAAAAATACACCATTCTAAAGAACAATAATTATTATTTGAATTTAGAACCGAATATTTAATGCAATTATTAAATCAAAGGTGTTCGATTTTTGACGGAAGGTAGGTAGGTACATTTATACAAACTCGAACCCTGGTGTTTAGAAGCCTTCGAAACATAGTAAAATACGGTCGTAAACCTTTTGTTTAAGATCTGCACATGGAAAACGGCGCAAGAAACCATAAATATTTTTGAAAATAAATATTTACTTGAAATTGCTTATGACAGAGATAAAATTTTGCCCCCATTCGCACCAAACATAATATAAAACTACTACATTTAGTTTAAAAAAATGTAGGTACTTGCAGAGGATGAAAAGTATAATGTATGCGTATTTCCTTCTATTGTTTTGAGAGCTATATGTGTGTGATAAATGTGACACGGCCCAAAATAGAAACGCAGACAGAAACAGGATACCAGAATAGAAGTGTGACCAGACGTTTGGTAGATAGAAGGACGATTAGTCAACCTTTAAACAGGTTATATCGGACTACCTATACCTACCGAGTCCGATTTACTAAGGTACAAAATACGCAACCTAATCCGTTAAAATGTCCGCTTACGGACTTATAGTTTAAACTTTAAACGTATTACGAAATTTCATAAATATGATACACATACCTTTAGGTACCGTAGGTATCTCGTTTGAAGCAAAGTAGACTAAAGATTTTCAAACTAACGTTGCGGTGGATTTGGATATCGTTCACGAAAGATACTTTAATATCGGAACAAAATTTTGACGTGTACAGAAGACAGACGATAGTTACATGAACATAAATTACGATGACATTTCGCATAAAAATATAGAAACCAGATCGAGGAGTATTATGGGTATAATTTTTTTTTATACGCGATCACGTTGGAACTTGGAACAAGTGATGCAAGGTCGAAACCAGCGTCGGCCGTTTCCTACGTCACCAAATTAAAAGTTGCATCTCGAAAAGAATGATAGCAACGAGTCGGCTGCAAGATTCAGGTTATTTTAATATGTAGGTTCTTGTCTACTACTTACCTATACAAAGTTAAATGATTATTTCTGCACAAAACGCTCGAAGGATAACAATTATTTACGAGATCTGACCGTTTCCGTATTTTCTTTAAAAAACTATAACATGCCAAATAAAATAATATAATACACGGTTTTATTAAATGTAGGAATATATAAAGTAGTTGTCGAGGTTATGCCTATTACACATTTCGAGAAAATTATAATAATACAATAATTTAATATACCTAATAATAATATGATGATGATTCACAATAGGAGAGGCGGTATTCGTAACGTTCTCAATATGGACGAGAAAATTTCTGTTCCAATAATGATTGTTTCCTGGTCTCCACTTATCCGTCTGACAGAGATGCGATCATATTGTGTTGAGGAAGCCAATTTTACTACAGACATTATTGAATTTTCTCCTGTGAGTATTGATCCGGTACGTGACAGAAAACTTTTCAAAGCAAATAGAACCCTCGATTGTTCCAAATTAGATGATATAAAACTCACTACTTGATAATCAACAATCATTAGAATTCCCCCAGTAGAAAATCCATGGGCATTTTTGCTATCTCAAACAGCTTTCGGCAAATCGCGATTGAAGACTGATTTGTCCCATCAAAATATTATATAATCATGCTTTTTGTGCCTTATAAAAATACGCATAATTTCTCTCATATTACTATATAACAGGCGCGATGATACGTAAAAATGAGTATATACAGGGTTACAGGAAAAGTCGTACGGAATATTAGAGGACGTTATTAGTTAGGTCATTTCGGATGGATTTGATTTAATAATATGGTGTCCGAAACTTAACCGTTATGGAGATATTGAACTTTAAAGATTTTGAAAAAAAAAATCCTTTCTTTTTTGCCTTTTTATCGATTTTTTCGGATTAGAGGTCCTTGGGTCCAGTTTTTTTATGTATCTAATGAGAGGACATGTCAATTAATAAAAATGATTAACAAAAACTGAACCTACTACTAAGAGCTTAAAAATACAGCTCGACAAAGGTTAGAATTAAAGAATTTTCACTAAGTGTTTTTAAATTTAAAGCATTTTTTTTTAATTATGGACCTTGTTCTGCAGATAATTTTAAAAACCTACGTCTCATTCGCTATTCAAAAAGGTATAACACTTGCTATTAAATAGGCAAAACATTGACCAAATAACAGTTAAGGACCTAAATAATAACGTCCTTTAATATTCCGTACGACTTTTCCTGTAACCCTGTATATAGGTATGTTTTTCCATCGAAAATCAATTGATAACATTGATGCATTTCATAAAGAAGTTACAGCTAGTCATTTAGGAAAAAGTTATCGTAAAAAAGATTTAGGTGCATAACAGAAGAGTAACTATATTACGTAACAAACAAATATCAGCCTACAATTTTTCGGTCATTCCACTGAGGATCGAGTGATTTGGGGCAACGAAAAAGCTTTGCCAAAAACTCGAAATAATTATTAATTACTTACCTATAAGATCGGTTCAATCCGGCATCCAAATAATTATACACGTAGAGGTACATATTATAATTTTGAGACACATACGTCGACGCGAGAGACGGATCTAAAATATATGGTTGAATCGTGCATTGTCCGTTTATCTGTATACTTACTAATAATACAGATCTATTAAAATAGTCTCAATATATTAACATACCGCGAGGCTTGGACATTGTTAGGAACGAGGAAATGGAGCGCAGCTGTACAAATTATTTGACGTAATGCGATATGTTTCAACACGTACCTGCATACCTACATCCTAAATAATTATAGTATAGGTTAAGGATGTGGACAGGCCGACCCGGATATCGGAATTCCCATTCCAAAAAAAACTGTGCTTAGAGTAGAGATATATCGTGATGTACGGAACAAAAGAAAATTGTTATAAGAGGATCGGTATTGTTTTGGATAAATAATATCAATCGCCACACTTAGAATTAATATAGGTAGGTAGGTACATACCTATAATAATTATTATTTATTGATAGACCTTGCAGGACAAAAGAGGTTAGCTTTGCGATTCAATGTTATTGACTCATTTTATTGTTGTAGTTAATTATCAATAACAGTATCCTATCATGATACCGTGAACGGCGGGAAAGCCGGTAAATAAGAAAAATTTTCTGAACAACCGTGAGTTTATGACCGTCTTTTACCTACTGCTGTTTCGAAAAGCAATAGTTCTGAAGTGTTCCTCAGATCAAAAAATGGGAAAAACTATTGTTTCAAATGAAGAGAGAACGTTTATGAGAACTATCCGGTTACTGGGAGGAGGTCATCGAAGTTTCGCGAGATCGAGCGCAGTGGAGAGCTCTTATTGCCTCCCTATCCCCCTAGGTGGGGTCAAAAATGAAAGGTGTGTATTTCTTGGTCAAATCAAAGTGCATTTAATACTAGACAACAATTTGTTGCATGCACAATAATTCTAAAGCACATTAGTTGATTTTTTTAAATGTGTTGAAAACTGCTCTGATGGGTTTGGGATTAAAAATTTGATAACCTAATGGCGAACCTTCCAAGACTAAAGTGATCACACTTGGGATAATTTATCCTTTCGACCGTGGCTACTTGGTGGAGGTGAAACATACTTCGAACTTATTTTAAAGAAACAAAATAGGTTTTTTCCACAATTTTATTTAGCTAACCGGTTTTCAAAGACCGAGCGTCTTCTTCGTCAGGCTAGTAGATGTACAGGCTAGGCGAGTAGCTTCTATTTCGTTTCTTTAAAATATTTAGCCAGCTTTCGACACAACAGGTAGAAGACGGCGGTAAACCATTTGAACGCAATCTGTCTAACATTCGCGTTAATAAGTTGTCATACGTGGAAATAAAATACGCACTAAACGCCAAAAACTTCATTTTGAGATAATCTAATAAAACTGATTTTTCCCCCATACAGACATAGTACTATGATGGTTTTTGGATCTGCTTTTTTACGCCTTTAGATCATCGATATGGACTTAGTGCAATATTTAGGCTGTTGAAAATGGTTTATAGAACATTTCCTCATACTCAACTCATTTTTTTTCATTTTTGGCGTTTAGTGCGTATTTTATTTCCACTATACTTGTCTACAATTGTCTACAAAAGGATTAAAAAACTATAAATATCTAGAACATTTCTTCCAAGATAAAATATTGCACGATTGTCATATTTTTACAATTCAAGATTTACATAATGTTAAGAAAAAATCTCAGAAGATAGCATGAATACAAACGACGCTTCAGTTTTATTTTTAGAACTTGTGGCTGAATGTATGTGCAGGCAGCAGCAGCAGCAGCGTGCATGAAGTCACCTAGTGCTAGTAACCTCAATAGAAACAGGTGACCAAGGACCGCACCGCCGTGTTCGCTGCATCTCGTCTCGTAGTAGCTCTATGTCAGTTATAAAACCATCGAGTTGTGTACCCGCACTCTTACATAATGGATAATATGTAAATGGTTGTATTATTCAATAGACGCAAAGCCAAGGTTGCACGTTAGATGTTTATTATGTAATTGCAAATTTTCAATTACCTACCTACTTTTACATTCTGTTTCTGATTATTATTATGTATCCACGCGGTTAAAACTATTAACTTATTATCTGACATAATTAAAAAAAAACATTCGGCCTTGGGAGGGCAAATGGAACTAATGCGAACGATATAATGCTTCCTAGTTGGTGCAACACCTCGCCTATCGAGCACGTTCGATAATATACTCTATTCGAGTCGGGTCAGTGTCGAGCGCAACCGTGCAAAATAAAAGCTATGTGTGAATCGAAGAATCACGGGCAACAGTTTTGGTAAGAGCTAGAGATACCGAGATGAGATCACGACCAAGGAACCACAGTATTGGAATTCCACAAGATGATCTAATCGTAAATATTTTGAGCGAATACCGATCAGTACCTACCTACTACAATAATAATAAATTATAATCAATCATTTTTATGGAAATCAAACAGCTCACGACCGACATATTAATATTATTATAATTATTATTATTTTATCTCTTCGCAATGTCAAATTTGATAGGTCAG
Organism: Mystacides longicornis; assembly: GCA_963576905.1. NCBI lineage: Eukaryota > Metazoa > Arthropoda > Insecta > Trichoptera > Leptoceridae > Mystacides > Mystacides longicornis. The sequence continues at coordinate 10,831,127 of OY756423.1, forward strand.
GTTGTAATCGCGTGAACTAATTGAACTAATTAAAAACCCATACGATGGTATAATTAATCAGGTGAACACTCATGAGAGTTTTACGAGATTTAATTACAAGTATTTTATTTGAACAAGTCTAAAGAAATACACACCTAATTATTCACATCATGATTAAACATATTATTATAATATTGGACTGTATGAACGATCATTTTACAACTCTAGCTTTATTATACAACCTCAAAAATAAGAAAGAAAATATTTGCGAGGAATTATCTAAAAAGTTTTAAGGACTAATGACACGTTTGTTGTATTCTGATTTTGGAATTTGACGAGGCGCTGACAACAAAGCGCCGTGGTCAATCAGTTGTGATGTAAGAAATCGATGAATCCGACGACGACGTGTGAATGGCGTGACCCTACCAAAAGAATAACTCATTATGCAGCTTGTGTTGGGCAAGAAGAGGCGGGACAAAATGAACGGTAAAACGGTGACACCGAACCACGCAACACGTCGAAACTAATTTTTGTTAATCCACTTAACATGTGAGTGTAGTTAGGTTCTTAAATACTTGGATGATGCATTAAAAAGGAGTCTGTTTTCGAAAATAAAAAAGGTCATATTCACAAAAATGGTAAAAAAAATACATCACGCCGTGTCCCGGGGCCGTGCGTATCCCGTAGGCAGAGATAACGGACCTCCACTCTTTTCTATCCAAACACATTTCTTTCGCGTAAAAAAAACTTTACACTATAAATAAAAAGACCTTTTCAAGTAGGTAATAACACTTTTGTATGTATGAAACTAGATTAACACTTTCGATACCGAAATTCGAACCCACGACCTTCGGCGTATGGCCAAACCATCCTCCTTGTGGATGAAAAAAAAAAACCTTCGGCAACCAAACCATCAAGCTGTATACTAGTAATACTAAATTATTCAAAAAAATAGTAAATAAATTGAGAGGCATACTGCCTATAATGAGGTGTCGAGTATGCAAAATCGTCATCAAATATCACCTCGAAGAATTTAATCTAACTTGGTTAAAGCGAGCCAGTACATATTATCATTGCATTAAGAGCGAGGTTCGATGAGACGACACATCGCAGTCAATCAATACAATGTAGGTAATATGGTAGCCTCTGAATTATGTAATAGGTACGTGCAGCATACTACTGGAGCACTGCACAACCTCTTATCACAAAGCATGAACGAACGATGTTTGTCAATACTAATGTGTAGAGGTCGGATTATACTATGTGCATTCGAATATGCAAATGCATGTTTTGTTTACTTTGTCATTGAATTGCAATTGAGACAAAAATCTATGGATTGTATATATTTGGGCACAATCTCGAGTATTTACAACAAAATATTACAATTCAGCATTGATATGCATCCACTTTTTGACATTCTCGAGTGCATTAAGAAACTAGAAAGCGAATAAAACAATGCGATGCATAAAAGGAAGAAGTGGTTGGTAGCCTAGAGGTTCAATCACCGACTTTCGGTATAAAGGTCGAAGGTTCGATTTCCGGTGCCTTCCTCTTTCACAACAACAAGCGTTCCCTTGTGTTCACAAAGATGGGGCCAGAAACATTAAAAAAATGCGGTCTCAAACAGGATCCAGACAAAACTATAAAAAATCTTCATGCCAATTAATAATTTATTGTTGAGTGGACTTCGAATTTGCCTAATTTTACCTTGCACATTTCTACCTTTAGTGATTTTCTGCATATTTGCATATCTTTATATTTCAAGTTGCACATCTCATATATTTTGGTCTCTAGTTATGTAGGTATTTCAGCTGGCTGTCACAAAATAAGTGTATACGTGACAATACGGGCATTAACACTCTCATTACAATGAACAAATACCTCGTACAGAACATTAGATTGTTGGAGAACTCGGAGAAAATCAATCAAATTTTGTAGTGTGTGAACTGATTGATCCAGCCAGCGAGTTAGCCCGCATTTAAACAATCGTTTGGTTGACCTTCAAATTTCGCAATAACTTAAAGTGATATGGTTCGCTACATTTAGGCACAACGAGCTGTATAAAATAAAACATAATTATTATATAAATAGTTGTGGTCTCGTTTAAATCGCCCCGATTTTTTAAGACCTTTCAATTAGTGAATTTGAATATTTTGAAAGGTGTAGGTAAGCGGTCGGTCTTTTGACGATAGAACGATAAACTTTTTAGAGCCCACACCAACGAGCTGGTGCTAAGTACCTATCTCGAATCAGTTCCATTTAAAAACTCACCTAAGGCTCTCTATACATATGTAGATAGATACGAAATCAATTAAGTACTAGTAACAAGAACACCTGTTGAGTAATCCAGTACGTTATAAGAAGTACAGCAAAAAGTGTTCATAAAAAACACCCATCGCATAACTTTGGTGAAGAGCTTACATGGCAACCCAAAGATTATGACCTGTTCAAGGTTAACTTTTTATACCGCCGACTCGATGATACAAAGTGATATTTCGATTGATACAAATTACAGAGAGATAACTAAAGGTAAAACTTGTTTGTTTCAGATGGAAGTCGCTGAAACAATATCCCGATGGTCCATACCACGGCCCAGTCTGTCCTCCTGCAGTGGGACAAGCATCAGCTCCAAAGGTGGCTGCGGGAGCTACAGAGGGGGCTGCAGGATAAAGGGATGCACCTCCAAAGACGGGGGCAAACACAGTCGAACTAGCACCTCTAGTCAGGGGTCACTCAGCAATCACAGCACACAGGTAGCGATATGTAGAAACACAAGTTAACAACCCTTCGAGACCCTTTACCAACCATTACAGTTAAAGACACAGATGTCTGCGAGTGTTGTTTAGAGACAAGAAAAATGTTTCATGTTAACAACGTCATGGTTATTACCCATTATGCCTTTGCTGTATAGCAAAGGCAAAAATAATTGAATTTATTAAATTTTCGTTCCATACATCGTCAAATTACTGAAACCATTCATCCTTTTGATGTCTCCACTTTTAGCATATTTTATTATTTTTATTAAGTTACGATTATATCACAAAAAGTAAGTAGTAAGTAAAAGGGGTTAACTTCACTGTCAAATTGGGCTAACTTTACTGTCAATGGGCTATCTTCACTGTAAAAGGGGTTAACTTCAATATTATTAAAAGTATCTTTTTTTACAGAGTGCATCGTCTGGATCTCTTCTCTTGAATGCAGCGAATTTGGCTCAATTTGGAATACACAACACGTTATCGAAAGCACCTCAAAGTTCCTCAAGCAACTACCACAATAACCTATCAAACTACGTAATAAACATGGGGAACGAAGCACGACTTCATCCACCAAGTGAAATATCCACCAAAACAAACGAGAACCATGAACATAGCACATCTGATCCGTTTTGGAATCATGTAAAATTAGCTTCAGTAAAAAACCAAAGAAGAGACGCAGAAGACACACAGTCGATAGCAAGCTCAACTCATTTCACCGTAGTTAACGGTTTCACGAGACATACGAGAAACACAAAGAAGGACAAGGAAATGTGGTGCTGCAAGAGTTCCCATCAGATAACTGTGCTGGTTGTTACAATGACCTTCATTTTCACCGCAGGAATATTGGCTGCAATATGCTACATTGAGAGTAAGTACCTACATCATAATCCGATAGTTCAATGATCAAAATTATTGTGAAATGTAAAATAAGCAGTATCTCCACTGTCAAAGGGGCTAACCTCACCAGGTATTTCATGTTTAACATTAGCGTCAAAGCTGTTAAATTCATTTTTAAAGCTGTTATTTCACTGTCAAATAGGTTAACTTATCTGTCAAAGAGGTTAACTTCACTGTCAAAGAAGTTAACTTTACTATTAAGGGGTTAACTGCACAGCTAGAGGTTAACTTTATAGTAGAAGGGGTTAACTTTACTTTCACTAAAGAAAAACATACCTACATACATGTCTCTAATCCAATTGCTTTTTGATTTCAGTGCGCCAGAGAAGAGATATTGGATCACGATTTTCCTAACAAAGACCAGTGAACAGCAAAGAATCAAGAAGGATGTGTCATGCTTTATTAGTTAAGGATCATCATCGTATTACTAAAAAATGTGTTCATCGCATATCTTTATAAGCCTTCGTCTTTAGTTCATCGCAGGATCATCTCGTCAATACATCATTAATACCACTGCAGTATATTTTCGGGGTAAATGAGTGAAAATAACATGCATTTGTAGGTAGACACCGATCGACCTAGTGGTAAAATCTCGAAAGAAAAGGCTTTTATAAATCTATTATACTTAAACTAACCTATTTATATTACGACATATTTAAATTTGCATTATGCTCAAACTATAAAATAAGGTCGACAAAACAATTAGATTTATGAATTAAGAGTAAATAATTTCCTACGATATGTAATACCTATTTAAATTATTTAACTGTGATATATATACACAAATAATAAAAAAATTCTTGAGAAAACATTAATTAGTTCATTTTTTTATACCCCATTTAAGTATGTAGCTGTTCATATTCTGAGCTTTTTTTTGTAAAGATGAACAATTTCAACAGTGGAAGCAAATTGACATTTTAGCAAAAATCATAGAAGGCTTGTACACCACATCAGGGTAGATGAAAACTTCAGAAGAGCATAAGTGTTTGTCAAAAATTAGTACATTTCAAATGATTAAAAAGAAAAAGCAATATTCAGAGACTGTTCTTCATCCCACCAGGGTCCTGAAGATGAGGATGACTCTCATAGTAAGTCCTGCACTCAATATCCCTAAAAGTCGAAATACTAAAATGTTTAAGAACAGAGATTTGTCCATAGAAGAACACAATATTCTATGTTAGGACTTCCCTTGCTGAATCAGTAATTTTCTAAACTACTTTTAAAAGAATGAGCGTTAATAGAATAGAAAAGAGAATATAAAGGTGAATAGAAATATATGAGAAAGCATGGCCGACTGAGAATATGTTGATTGAAAACATCAACTCTATCCTCAAGGAAAGCCATTTCAGAAGTAAAAAGAAATAAGAGGCAGAATGGAAAATGGTGTGTTAAATTCTACTAAAAAACTGTGTGGTTCTTGTTCAAAACCATTCACGGTTTCCCGTATTAATGGAGACACTTAGCGCCATCTGTAGAAATGTGACAAAAACAAGACAATACTGATTCAAAACATTGCCATATTATTCCAAATTTTCAACAGATGTCCTCGGCTGTACTATAAATCAGACTGCCTACTTTTATTAAGTTTTTTTAAACTATAGGTCAAAGAGACACTTCTTCAATACTGTCCTTTGCAAACTAGATCAATCTCAAGATGATCTTCTCAGAAGAATTTTCCTCTTGGTCGACTTCTCTTAATAACAGTAACGTGTATCAATCATAAGAAAAAATGGAAAACATTGAAATATTTTACAATTCAAAAATTATGTTAGAGCAGCGATGCACAAACTGCGGCCTGCCAACGAATTTAAATATTGGAAAATCAAAAGAATATTTAAAATACACTTGAGTAGATAATTTTGTATGTTTACCTACGCCGCACCGGGAAGACGCCAGAGTCTGTCATGTGTTTTTTGGATTTTTTGTGATGTTAATTATTGATGTTATGTGCGAAATTTGAAATTATTTAATTATCCATTATAAGTGTTTTGTATGTAAAAATGATTCCACAAGATTTCTGTGTTTAGTGTTGTGACAATAATATTTTCTATTTTCCTAAACAATGTTGTTTTATGTTTTTGTTCAATCATCATGTACAAAATTCATAGTTAATTGCTGATATGAGGAGTTGCGAAGCTCCCACGAGGGTGCACAAGACAGAGCTAAGTGGCAGCGTAAAATACAAAAGGCAGACCCCACCATCATGTGGGAATAATAATTGCCCGGGAGAAGAAGAAGTGTTCATTTTCCATGTAGCGGCCCGTCCTTGGCTCATAATCTTCCCCAGTGGCCCCTGTTCCCTATAAGTCTGTGCATCCCTGTGTTAGAGAGTAAAAAATGTTGTTATCACAATCCTTCATCATTTTGACAAGTCACCGTTTTAGAAAAGAGCACTTGCACATAAAACACAACCGGCCGTAGTAAGCCCTAAGGGATGTCTGAGATTAGCTTGAAACAGGAGCACATAAATAAATATGCATGCACACATAAGAAAATGGCAATGGTTGTCTATTTGACGAAGGTTTGTGTTCTTGAGATAAATAATGCTGATTTATATCTAGGTTCACTGGATAATATTAAAAAAATCCTACCTCTACTTCTTCTAAAGTTTGAGTCCATCTATAATTTGGTAAATCACAACCGTTTCCAGAGTTAGGTTTCAGTTTTCCTTTTTCTTTTGGATCATCTTCTTCATCCTCCTCCGCAGGTGCTACTTTATTATTCTCTTCTTCGGAATCTTTGGATGTTGACGGACGTTCATCTATAAAAAAAAATATAGTTTCTGTTAGTAATCTTAAAAATATCCCCTTTCTGACTGTTGGCATATCCAGCATAAATAACAAGATAGGTAATAAGACAGGTTCTAAAATGATATCCTTTCTGACAACATACTATCTTCCAGTTTTAATGTAATGATGCTTCTGCATCAATCACAAACCCACTCATTTTCATCACCCAATCAGAAGTTATCCTACTACCGCTGTGTGAATTTGATTAACTCACCTAGTTCATGTTTTTTATGATCTTCTTCGATCTCATGCTGAAGAATGTCAGCTTCGGCATCAGTAAGTTCTGTTATTTCTGCATGGGGAGTTTCAGGAGTAGTGGCTTCAGCTTTTTTCTTATCTTCAGCCTCTTTTTTCAATCTAGCAGCTTCTTCTTTTTCTTGTTTCTTAGTTTCTAATTCAGCCTTACATTTTAACTCTTGCTTTCGGAATGCATCCATCACCATCTAAAAAATTTGTGAAAGAATTGACTTTAAAAAAGTCTTCATAGGATGTAAAGGATATACTTTTTATCAAACTTATTTAGTACCATTTCCCAGGCTCCAGTCTCCCCGCCAGTGAAGAAGTCTGTTTTGCGTCCGAGGAAACTTACAATTGTATCCAGAAGCTACAAAGTAATAAAAATCATTAATTAGTGATCAGAATTATGAGAAGAAGCATTGGTAGGTTATAGCTGAAATGAATGGATGGAGAACTTAAGGTATAACTAATTCCTAGTACAAGAAAATTGGTGAAGGGCAAAACCCACATTATGTTTTGCCATTTACTAAAATTTTGCACATAGCACATATCTAGAGTTCACTAACAAAATTATAGCTCTTTGACTATGAAGACTTTTAGAATGTTTGAAATTTGATCTTCTGGATATAAGGTTACTAGACTTAAAAGCAGGACAATCCCAATTTAAGCAATTTTTTCTGCGGCATTTTAAAAAGTTCATCTTTCGGTGATCGTAGTAGCAAGGAAGTAAATTAGTTTTATATTATTTTGGGTAAAGATCAGTTAAAAAATAAGAGCAAAAATATATAATATCTACTCAGATTCATGTATCAAAAAAGTAAATGAAATGATGTTCATGTTAGCTCCATGTATATGGCAGAGCTAATTTTCATAATGTGTAGTGTCTGAACAATGAGATTTATACTAGAGATGCAATCGAGTCTAAAAAATGGCATGTAAAAAAGTGTGCCACCACCGAAAATGTGCCACGCTCGTGTTTTAGTCGTTGACAACAGCTCGAGATTGACAGTTGTGTCCGCGGTAATACGGTGTTCTTGAAAATGGTGGATTTTGTGGTGAAAAAAAGTCGTTCCTCAACAGAAATCAATATAGGAAAATCCTTTTATCAAAAAGGACGTATTTTATATGTTTTAAGTGCATATTATTGTGATAAAATGTTTAAAATATAAAAATATATTTGACAATTATTTTTGTTTTATTAGTAAGGCCCACATCACACTACGGGTGCATACCGAGGGGGGGTTAAAAAAACCGCGTCTGTATTAAACGCGTATATACATTTTTATTTGAATTTGTAACCCAGCGGTTCAGTCGACGGCTTTCTTACTACAGCAAACGTCATGGGCTCGAATCCCTGTGCCGACTATTTCCACTTTCACAACACAACTCTTCCATAGTGTGTGCAAGTTTCCAAATGTATTTGTGTTCACTTTTAATTAGCCTAAATTCATTTAAAAGGATACACCCGTACGCGGCGTATGCAACAGTGTATATATGTACAAATATGTATATATTTCTAGATTTTTTTTTTTATTCTATCAAGGTTTTTTTTTTATCAATTTATTTAGAAAAAAGAATACAACTTATATTTAAACAGAGTGCTCCCTAATTAAAATTATATATGGAATTTAAGGATGTTCTGCAAACAGAGGTTTTCCACTTTCAATGAAATTTTTTACGAAATCCATCATACAACTGAGAAATCGCCAGCGGTTTTTCCCACAGTGCCGTATTTCTGACGGTTCTCGTTTAAGCTGTGTGTATGAGCCCTTACCTAGCCGGACGAAATTTAGAAGCAAGTACACTATAACTAGTGTTTTTATAAAAAGGGTCTTTTTTGATTCGAATAAATAAATCATTTTTGCCATTTTCGAAAAATATTTTTATGAATGTGCTTTTAAACTGTTCGTTGTCTGCCTCGCATTAATAAAGACGAGAGATCTTTTTCAAAAGGTTCTTAGACAATTCTGACAAATTCATTCAAATCTCACGCACAAAAAGAAATTTCTATTAATGTGTACCGGTAGAAGGTGACAGCACTTAGCCGTTTGGCGTATTATGTGTGACAAAGACAAAAATATTCGTCAGTAATGCTTGGTTGCATATTTTTATTTAAGTTCAACTTCAAATTTACTCGTGATGCTACTTTCAAACTAAAAATTGTATGGAATTGCATCTCCAGTATAATATCTCATTGTGTCTGAACTTGTAATTTTGACACATTGCACGATGTGGAAAGATGCTAACGCCATCCATTTCTTGCATATTATGTCAAACAAGAAAGCAAGCAATGTTCAAAGATGAAGAAATTTTGGCGCAATTTCGATGAATGGTCAAAAGATTCGTGGACACAAAGAAATAAAGGTTGATCTGCTACTTTAAATCAAAACATCGGAAATATGAAAATAGGGGAACAGTGACATTACTCAAAAGATCGTTTCAATCTTCGCAGCATTAGTGCTTTGCCTGATCTCGCATATTTTTTAGGTTAACCCTACAGGAGAATCATGCGAATAAAATATTGGAACCAAATTGATATTCAAACGTTCAACAAACATCTAGATGTTTCTTTGCCTTATTGTCATGGTGATATAACAAAAACAAGTAAAAATAAGGTTATGTTGATGATGCGTTTTTTTTTTAAATATCATTATCTTACCTCTTTCACACCTCCTGGATGCTGTTGGGCTAAAGCCAATAATATTCCATCGAATCTCTCAGGATCTTCAGCCATTTTACTACACTCAAACAGAATGCTACGACTTAAAAAACAATATGAATGAACCAAACACCGCCGGCGTAGCAGTTGACAGCAATCGAATCGCTATTTATAGTAGCCATACATCAGTTATAAAATCACTGTGAAAAATATGTTTGTTGAATCGCTGTGAAATTCGATAGTAAACCTTCAGAAAAAAATATATCTTTTTGATTGGTAACCTATCACCTTATTGCCTTAGGCAATATTTTCCGGTCAATAGGTCCCATTCAATCTGAGACAGGTCAACCCCTGGTAGAAATTCCAAGTGAAATACACTTTGAAAAACTTGACCCAACGGGGAATCGAACCCGGGACCTCTTGATCTGAAGTCCACTAGTTTAGCGAGAATCTAATCTGAGCTTATTTAAACACAAATTTAAGCGATGTACATTTAATATCTGATTTATTAACTTTTTTAATGAATCTGTACACACTCAAAATGAACACAAATCCACTTTTGACATCTTTGATATCAAGCAAACGCTTGTCTCGTGAAAATGGAAATGCTCGTCACCGGGGTTCGAATTCACGACCTTCAGTACGTTGAACTCATCAAAGCCGCCGACTGATGCCATTCTGTTACATAAACTTGTCTGGGAGATGGACGTTTGTTAAGGATGCCGAATGGCAAATGGTCGAAGAGAGCGCTGTTCTTCTTCCTATTAAAGCCCCGAAGACGAGGAAGACCCTTTCACAACGAGTTACACAATACGAGGGATTTGGACATACTTTCGGAGGTCATTGAAGCCACGCAGGATCAAGCACTGTGGAAGCCTAATGTAAGCTTCCTATGGCCCTAGACCCGATGCTACAATTGTTTTGTACTACTGTTAAGGTGAATGTATACCAAACGAACAAAGACCAAGAGCTTGAAAATATAGAATATTTTCCTTATCGTTGATTTGGTCACCAAGAAAATAATAACCAGAAAGAACTGTCATCGCCTACTAATAAATTGTTGTTTGCATAATGTCCAATATCAACGATTAAGTAAATATACTTTAATTTCAAGCCCTGGATCTTTGTTCGTTTGGTATAAATGCACTTTTAGATATATCATTTTTTGTTACTTTTAACTGCTCCTAAAAGCTTGCACATCTCTAACAACAACGTGAAGTTCGCATAGAATGTTCTAGCAATTTCCAATGTGCTCGTAGTGTGGTCGTATGAAAAAAAATAAATTGTTTATTGATCAACTACTAAAGGAAAACTAAGAAAAAAATGTTTTTTTATAGAAGTCCATTTTGAAGAAAATATTAGTTGTGAATGGTTACCTACATAGGTATGTTTAACAAATTTCGTTAATTATTGTACCTAATTATGAATAATAATTATTATTCTACTTAGTTAATGTAGGTACCTACCTACATCAAAATCAACACCACCTATATAAGAAGGCTTTAGTGCTGCGTCACATCGTGAGGCCCACCGTTCGCTTGCCTATCTGTATGTACTTACCTGCAGTGGCGTTCCGTGGGTTATTGGCGCCCGGGGCGGGAACCACACCCTTTGGCGCCCCCACATAACTTTTCCTAAAAAAAAGGTCATTTCTAAAATTTGGTATCTGGAAACAAGACATTTATTTATTTATTTATTTGAAATCTACGCAACCAATGGTTGCTTTTACATACAATTTACAAAACAGAAGAAGAAAAAATACAATAGTTATGCATCACAGTAAAAAAAAAAATAAGTATCTCTAAGAATTCAATGAGCCAAGCGGTACCTATCCCTTAGCATTTTTTTGAAACCATACAAAGGTGCAGAAAATATATCAATTTCGCCAAGATCATTGCCCCCCCCCCCCCCCCTAAGTAACCTTTGCATGGGCGCATTGAAAGAATAGTTTGTGACACTGTTTGCCAATCTAAAGGTCTGTGTACTTCGCGTGCTCCTGGAAGGGACATGAAGCTCCACCATAGACAACAACCGAGAGGAATCAATCTGGCCACCGATCAATCTATGCAAGAAAGTCAAATCCGCTATTGTGCGCCTTTCGGATAGCAGTGTGAGACCATATTCCATTATACTCTCGTTAGAGAGTATATTGTGTTCTGTGCCATATTCATTGCGAAGATGATCATAGTTAATATCCGCAGCTGGTATACCCAGTTTGAAGTTAATAAACTTCAGGAGTCTATTTTGAACCCTTTCAATTCTTTTAATGTGAACCTGGTAATATGGTGACCACAGAACCGAATTATACTCTAACTGTGGTCTAACGAGACATGCGTACAAATGAACAAATGTTGAGACTTTGGAAAAACCGCGGCACAAGCGTAAGACAAACCCGAGTGTTTGGAGTGCCCTGTCCACCATTGAATTAATGTGCAGGACAATAATGTCAGTCCAGTATCAAGCTGCACTCCCAGATCCCGGACCTGGGATACCGCTTCCAGCTCTTCACCAGCCATTGTAGGTATATGGATTTCCTAAAAAAAAAAAGTCATTTCTAAAATTTGGTATCTGGAAACAAGACATTTTTTTAAAAAAAGGTCATTTCTATAATTGCTTACCTGTACACTATGATATCTGTCTACACGCCGGCGGCCTGGTGACAGAATATCTCGTACAAAAAGAAGGACATTGATAGAGCATTACAGGATATGAAAGAAAATGGTTTGTCTTATATATATATATATATAGATAAACGCGAAAAAATACAATATCAATTCTTTCTTATACAGACACGAACATAAAATTATGTATTAAAAACAGTGATATTATGTTAAAAACAATTAAAAAGCAAGGTGGGCAAACCGTATGAAGAGGAGTTGATTGTGGAAAACATTAATATTTACACTGAGGGGGGGGGGATCCTTTAGACCAGTTTGACCTCAGAATGATCATTAAAATATATTTAGATTTAAAAGGTGTGACAAATCTACCGGCACAGATTTTGCAACAGGTTTTTTGCAGAGACACAAAAATAAAATTTCCGAAAGATACGCACAGAATATAAAATGGGCTCGTGCAAATATTTCAGCAGAGATCATTAAAAAATCTTATTTGGAACTGATATTGAAAGGCGTTCCACCAGAAAACATAATAAACTATGACGAGACCAACCTGACAGATGATCCTGGAAGGAAAAAAGTAATCACAAAAGGGGAGTGAAATATCCAGAAAACATAGTCAATCATAAAAAATTCTCCGTGTCTTTAATGATAACAGCTACATCCACGGGTTATTTATTTCCACCATACGTGATTTATAAATCGCAATAGTTTTCGATCTGGCAGTCTTGAGGGGCCAAGGGATTCAAGGGAATAATTATAATAGAACAATTTCAGGCTGGATGGATGTTTAGGATCGATAGGTGTTTTGAAGACTGGGTTTCAACGATACTTATTATCCCGTACAAGAAAAATATAACAGGAAAACTGTTCGTCATCGGGGACAATCTCAGCTGCCACCTTTCAGTAGATACGATAAAGATTTGCAAAAATAACGAAATTAGCTCATTTTTTTGCCACCTAACTCATCACATCTAACACAGCCATTGGATGTTGCATTTTTCCATCCACTGAAGATGGCATGGAGAAAAGTTCTGAATGAATAGAAAAACCAAGAGGGGCGGAAAGATAAATCTTTGCCTAAATCTGTCTTCTTCTTCTTTGTTAACTAAGCCTTAGATGGAAACAGAAAAAAAACACATATTGTCAGGATTCAGAAAACCTGGAATATTTCCTTTAAACCAGGAGGAAGTTTTAAACCGTCTCCCGAAAGAGAGAAGTTCCGAAGAAGATAAATCGAATTTAATAAATCATTATGTTATAGATCTGCTTATAAATTTAAGATATTCGGAACTATAGGTTCCAAAAAAGAAGAAGATACTGGATGTAGAATCGTGTTAAAGTATTGAAGAGGTAGTAGGGGCAAGTTGTGTTCCTCTGGACATTTCCCAATTTTTAATGAACTTTATTTTTTTTAATAAAATTTATACATTATTTCATCAAAAATTTTAGGTAACATTAAGCTCAATTAAACATTTTATTGGATTATAATATTTTTTTTGGCAAAATAGCTTTTATTTATATGGAATTATAACATTTTTAGTCCCGTTGATCGGATGTTAGTTTTCCCAAATGCCTTATGGATTTTGGCTCAAAAACTTTCCTTGGTATAGGAACGGTAGAATTTCCAATATCATCAAGGTTGTAGATGTTTTCTGGAGAGAAACGATACTTTCTCATCACTAGATTTTTAAAGAAAAAGTCAACATTGTCTTTGTAAAAACTTGTTGCTCTGCTAATACCTGTAGTCTCTAGCTTTCGAAGAGATATTTTTGGAAACCGTTTTCGAAATTCAATCAGCCACTGCTTCCCAATTTATTTTCGGTCCAGTTTTATGAAAGCTCCTTTTCTTTCGCTTTTGTGTATTCTTAGGCCAGATTACGACGACCTTTGGTCAAGCCTATATGAATAAATGCTGCTTTTTTTCAAATATTCATACAGCTGAATTTCTTCATCATTAGAAAAAAAAAACTTAGGGCACTCATTAAAATCTCCACATCATCAATATTTTCCCTATTTTTAAATTTTGCATAATATGATAATAATTTCAGGGTTCAGGCAGATGGTGTCCCCCCTGTGAAGGCGGATGATGCAGCACAACGGAGGGATCTTGTGCCTCCCTATGCTCTTTAGTGGGGTTTAGGCCCCCCGTATTGCGGGTTGGTTTGGGTGGGAGGTCCCCGGCGGGCTTGATTTGTGTGGGGCCGACTTTTTGGTTTGGTTGCTTCGATCAAGCTAGAGGGTTGGTTTCGTGCGGGTCGGATTTGCTGCGGATTGGTCTCCTTCGGGCTGGCTTGCCGTGTGCGGGGGACCTCAAGAGAGAATGTATGTATGTATGTATGATAATAATTTAGAGATTACGTATTTTTCCGCCACTTTCCTTATACTCATAGCTGAAATAAATTATTTTTCAACCAATATTTTCAATAAAAATATTATGTAAGTAGGTACCTATATTACCGCGGGGTTGCCGGCTAAGATAGCACCTCTGCTCTTTTTGCTGGTTTTTCGAGCATCCTGTAAGAGGCAGGAAATCGAAAAATCCGATCGGGACCGTGAGGTTGACCACCTCGCGTCCTTAAATCTCAACTGGTTTGGAAAGGCACAATGAACCTCAGACGCCTTCGAGCGCAATGGAGAGCTCTTGATGCCTCCCTATGCTCCCGAGTGGGGCGTAGGCCCCCCGCATTGCTATCGCAATAGGTACTATGAAGTGTAAAAATTTTGAATTAATAAAAAAGTTATGTGTGTTTGAAAAAAAAGTGTTTCTATTCACCACATTTTACGGTACCTATACCTACTTCTTTGCAAAAAAAAACCTTTCTATAAATGTTTAGAAAAATAACAGAAATATAAGTTTGGGATGCACAAGGGGCTTTTATGAATGGGAGGGGGTGTGCCGATCAGATCTTCGCTCTCGGATGATAACGGAGAAGCTTTTGAGTAAACATCAGAAGCTTTTCTGTGCATTCGTAGATTTGGAAAAGGCATATATGATAGGGTAGATAGGGGTAAACTATGGGAGGTTCTATCAATTTATGGAGTGAACAACCGGTTGATTCGTGGCATTGCTTCGCTTTATTCGAAAAGTACTGCGTGTGTGAAGGTGAACAGTCACCTTTCACCGGAGTTTTGTCTTACGAAGGGCGTGAAGCAAGGGTGCGTCATGTCACCCTGGTTGTTCAATGTTTTTTTTTATTTTTGCGTCAGTGGGTTAAAAGATATAAATATAGGGGTTGAATTGAATGGTATAAAGGTGTGTGCGCTTATGTATGCAGATGATTTAGTACTTATGGCTGAGTGTGAAAATGATTTGCAAGAACTTGTGTCAAGTGTGTTTGAAAATTGTGCAAAAAACGGTCTAAAAATGAATGTCCTATAATGAAAAACAACAACGTCTCACTACAAGCAAAGAAACTAGTGCATAACGCGATCCTGTTACCATCGATGATGTATGGATGTGTAACATGGACATGGACGAAAAAAGAAGAATGTAGTATAAATGCAGTAGATGAAATCTCTACGAAGAATATGTGGAAAAATTTTATGGGATATGGAAAGGAATGAAAATATGAGGAAGGAATGTGGTATGGAAGTAAGTGTTGTGACAAAGATGAAAGTTAATAAGTTGAGATGGTTTGGGCATGTGGAAAGAATGGATGCAAACAGAATGACAAAGAGAATTTACATATAAGGCTGAAAGGAAAGGTGCAAAAAAGCGTGGCCGACCGAGAATGACGTGGATCGAACACATCGATTCCGTCCTCAAGGAAGGCCAGGTAAGAAGTAAGAGAAATAGGAGAGATTGTATGAGAAATGTTATGTCGGTGGAAGGAGCGAAAGAAGTATGCTTGGATAGAAAAGAGTGGAGGTCCTTTCTCTCTGCCTACCCCTTACGGTACCTACTTCTCTGCAAAAAAAAACCTTTCAATAAATGTTGGACTTATTGAGATGAAAGTGTAAATAAGAATAAGACAAACGTGAATCGGGACCAGAAAAAATGTTTGATTTATCTTTGCGATGTTCCACTTATCGACAGTCCACTAATATTTTAAGAGTAGGTAGGTAATAAATAAAAAAAAATAAAAATAATATAATAATTTAATATTATGTACAAAAACATATAATACAAGCATCGATAAATTCCTACCTATACAGAAATTTATTTTTATTGTAACAAAAAAAGTTTTCATGGATTTATTTTACAATCAATTTTAAGAATATTATTTATTTATTTATTTATTAATTCAGTTAAATTTATATTCTCTCAGAATTTGGTTTTCGTTTAAAATTTTAGATGAAACCATGTATAAAGCACCTATAGAATATTTTTGTAAGCTCTACCTACAGTCCATTGATGTAAAATTCGTAATAGGGATGTTATAGTTTATTGTATTGATTGTAAGTACAGCAATCCCTCGTCAATATGCGGTTCATTTTTCGTGGTATCATTATATATCATTTTTTTAACAATTCATCGATTTTCCATTGCATTCGTGTTGACGGGGTTTTGACCTTAATTTGGAGCAATATCATCACCATATTTTTATCTTCAAGGGATCACGGTTCATAAGCTTCTATCTAGGAAATCTACACTATGTACTATAATATACCTAGCTGTACCATTTTTCCTCCCATCAGGGTCTCGAAGACGTGGAAGACCCTCTCACACCGTGTTCCGTTCCTTGGAGACAGAGCTGAGGGAAATGGGCTTGGTGTGGGAGGAGATCATAGGCAAACGAAATTTATTATTTTCAATAAACAATAATTATAGCAATGAGATTCCTTTTTTCCTACCTAATAGATACCTAATTATTGCCGTTCGAAAATCTATATTGCAGTTTTTTATAAGGTTGGTTTATTCCAGTATTGACAAACTATTAAATACCTAGATGCCTATAAATACTATACTTCCTAACTATACCTAAAGTGTTGCCAATTTAAAATAATTATGTACATAGGTACCTTCTACAGCATATTGCTACAGTTAGTAGGTATCCCATGTAACTACCTAACCATTCTGCAAGACTATCAGACGAAGGTTTACCTACACATTACCTAAATACCTAGGTACCTACTTACAATCAGCGATATAATGCAGCAGCATCAGCATATCATGTGATCTCTGAAAGTCAATGAAATGTAATTATGATATTATTTGACCGGGTCCTAACTGGAAAATGATCGCGCGATGATGTGAAGAGCAAGGTTTTTCTATCGCGCGATGAATATTCGAACTGAGAACATATTTTGAACATGTCCTATTTGTGCGAAATGTTTAATAGGTACTGTTCATATACTTACATCCATTTTGGACGTGGCTTTGATTTGACCATGAATGTATAAAATAAGTTTCATTTTGGGGTGTAAATTTCATCATGTTTTAGGATATCTACAGTCAAAGGTTTTATTTCACTGGTCGGGTGTCGTTCTTCTTTTAAGCGAAGATAGGTAGAAAAAAATGGCAAATATGATTTAGTTTATCATTATTTTTATTTTTGCGCCAATATTTTACTGCGCAAACATATTAATAATCTCTATATTACTCCATGAAGGGTTATTTCTGGACATTATAAGTTATCTTATCTATATTTTACATAACAAATAATATTATTTACATATACCTAAACTGGTCACTAAAAATGTCCTAGTTATACGAAATGCTAAAAAAAGATCCAATTGGTTAATTATTATCTTAGTAATTATTGTGAAGTGAATCGTATATTGTAGAGGTATCGCTATATGAGAATGTCTTGCACATTAGTATGTACCTATCCTATTGATTAATGATTCTCTCTCTTTCTAATGTTTAATGATTATGTTATAGAACATACATAATCAAAGCTTGCTATTGCATTTATAGCTGTCACTTCATTTATTAATTCTCTCTATATTAAAAGATTTCCAACTTTCCATTGACCTCAGTTTCTTTACTGTCAACACGTATTAATTGTATACATAAATTGATTTGGAACATACTATATGTTAAGATTAAATGCATCTATTGATTATAATTTTGATTTTCCCTCTACTTATTAAGGGAAAAAGAATTTTTCTATTATCCTTGAGTCTATTTTTATAAATCCCGTTTATTCGTTTATCGATTTTCTAATAATGGGGTGCTAGTGTATTCGTAATTACCCTATGCCTATAGGTACTTAGTGATTGAGAAAAAGCAAACCCAAATCTACTTGAACTGAGATAGATATTAAAATAAATAAATACTCTAACAGTCTTCTCCTGATTAAATTATGTTGCTCTTCATTAAAAAGTTCCTACCTCTTATTGTGAACTATTGGAACGAGGTGATTTCTTACTATAATCTTCATTGTCATTACTGGCGGGGTACTTATCTTCGCGAGTGTTCAGTTCAGAGGCCTGTCCATGGCCACTCGGCGATCCTAATGTATTTCTGTCTACTTGAGAACATCCCTTATGTCCCACTTCCGCTACCGAACATTCACTTTGGGAGTGTTCCACGGAATGTGGATACATGACTGGGTCTATTTGGTTGTAGGTCATACCGTCTGATGGTATCACGTATTCTGACTGATAGCTGTTGTACGTGTTGGGATAGTAACCGACATCGCTGTGATGCCAGTTAGAAGAATAAGATAAATTTGGGTAGTTCGGATTCACTGTTGCGGACGGTTGGTGGTAAATATGACTAGGAGAGTGAATTCCTGACGAAGAATGATACAGTTGAGGCGTTGTTGGCTCTAAAGAAGTAACGAAATGCGTCGAGTACGGAGTTACAGAAACGGGGCTCGAAGGTGAAGGATTAGTCTGATAGTTCGTTGATAATTCAGGAGAATTTGTTGTGGGTGCGATTTGATACTTCGGTGATTCTTGGCGTTGATACTGATGTACGGGGCTGCTGTTGGATGGTGTCGGAGAGGCCTGGTGGGTTTGTCTTGAAGGTGAATTGGAAGCTGCCGTCTGGGATGACCAACAGTATGATGAACTGACAGGCACAGGTTGAACTGAAGGAGCAGGCAGAGGACTGCTCCATGCTGGATAGTTGCTGCCGCCGGGAGGACTGTACATGGAAGCAGTTGGTATTTGTTCAGGAGGGTTATAGACTGAAAAAAAAAACCAAATATTTTACTTTATGTCCAATCCATTAATCAATTTTCATTTGATAAGTCACCAAGGCCCATAAGAAGGCCATTAAATATTGTATGTATTAAAAGTAGTAAAATAAAAACCTGGAGGTGTTGTGGCGTGTGGATGTGAAGGCGGTCTGGGTGATGGGTATGGAGATCTTCTGTTGCTACTCCTCAATGGAGAGTAAACCCCTTGGTGAGGGACAAACCAACCTGCAACTAAATAAAGTTCTTATAAGGTTACCTTTACAAAAATTAAACATTAAATGACTATTTTGGTAAGTCAAGGGAACCTAAGGTAAACCTAAGTTTTTTTTCTAAAGTTCAAGGGACCATAATATTATGCTTCTCGTGTCACTATACGAGCAAATTGGGCCAATGTGACATCCTTCAATTCGTTCATGGAGCACTGCCTTTAGTTGAGCCTCGTCTCCAGAGTTCATGTTTTTGCTGCAGGACCCAGCAAAATTCCCTTCTTGTTCCTTAATATGTGACCTAATGTCGCTTTTGACCACTGATATGGTTGTTGGAGGTAGATACTGGATATATTATATTCCACATGAGGTTGTCTCTGTGGAGGTATTAGGAGTACCCTACAGATCAATTATTCTAGAGGTGCCAGGTGCATCTTCCATAGTCAGAATTAGGAAAATACGAGTCCGCCCCTACAGAACACCGTATCTTGAAGTAAGGTAATAAAGTCATCCTGACGCTGCTATCTGGGGGTTTCTGTTAGTTACTAACCTACCAATTAGTCCCGCATCATTTGGAACGGATCGTACGACTCCATAGATTGGGGATTTCAGAGCACAAAGGTTTTTTCAGATATAATATAAGCAGGTGAGTATGAATGGGAGGGCTTCTAAAGGAAGGAGAATGGGATAAGGGTGTAGGAATTGCTCTGCTTGTTGGTTATCCATGCAAGTAAATCCTTACTTTCGTCTGCTGGTCGGCTCTAGAAACCCTGGGGCCACAGTTTCTGCCGGGTCAACAAGATCCACCTCGAGTAAAGAAAAATTGTAGCGCATATCATTTCCATGGACCCCTTATTGTTAACTTGGATTTCAAATAAGAATACACTTACATTGAGGATAATGGTGTGGAGAAGAACTCTGCTGATTGTAATGTGAATTGACGAAATCCCTTTGATAGTAGCTCTCAGGTCGCTCTTTGGCATCCAGGAAGGCCTTGGCGAATGGATTGTATTTGATTTTCAAGGAAGTCACCTCCTCGTTTTGGTAGGCCGTTACAGCTATGAACCTCGTTTCAGGAAAGGGATATGTCACTATTCTCCTGAGGTCTGTCCCAACTTTGACCAAGTGAACTCTTGGCTCGTATTTGTGCAACGAATTGAGCATAATCTAGAATGCGAAAAAATAATGTCAGAAGAAAAAAAAAGAAATATAAAATTTCAAGAATCTCACTTCTTCAGTTATAAAATTAAAATTGATCATTTAATTTTTACTATCGACATATTGTACCTGTTTGACAACAGTCGTTTCGTTTTAACCCGTTGATATATTTTTCGTGTATAAAAATTCACAATCCAATAATATTAACTTTTTTAAGAGAAAGTATTCACAATTCTTAGATCGTATTTATACACTTTATTAATATAGTCACCCTTTTGATGAGTCCAGTTAGGTATATACCACAATTTGGAGAAAAATATTCTTTTTTTTGTAGATCAAGCGAGACGTTGCGCTGAATTTAACCCGCGATACTTTTCAATGTTTTCGGTGCAAATTTAAAAATCGATTGAATCATTAATCAAAATAGAAATAGGGCGTCCATAAATCTGATTTTGCTTCAAACCCATCCTCGGATAACCATTGAGACACCCAAAGGCAAAAAGTTTATTTTATTAAGGAGTTCGATCTCAAAGAATCTTCACACAAGAAATGTATAGATAAGATGATCTGAATTCTCTTAAAGTTAACACAAACAATAAACCATTGACCAATGCCTTTTGCGATTGGGCTCAAAAATACGCAATCTAAAACATGCGTTAAACTCAAAGTTGTGTTCAAAAGGACAATATTGAAATTCTGGCAATAATTTATTATATTGTACGCAATGTGACCTACCTGCCCATTTCCGTTTGTTTTGTTGGTCAGCTTGACCTTAGCGAAGGAGATGGGCTCTTTCATCCAATGGGCTCCGAAGTTGGGACTTTCTGGGTGGATGTATATTGCATTAGACGGAGGCACCTCTGCTTTACCACCAGGAACCTACAATTTTGAAAGAATTTTGATTATTTCAGAGAAAAGGAACTGCATGTTTATGCAGGAGTTTAGACCTAGTTAAATATTTGAGACTCAAGGCCCCATTCTCTCAAAGTAGCCAATATGGCACTTTTATATAATGATTCCGTGATTCTCTGCAGATTCCTGCAGATTTTTGAAAAAAAGTTGGTATAATATTTATTCACAATTGAAATATGCCTACCTCAGAAACATGTAGGATTAAAAAACAAAAAACATCGACACATAAGTAGGGACCTGAATATCGCGTTATTTTTATGGAAAAATGGTGTTATTTTTTCCATAAAACGGGGGTTATTTTTCGCGTTATTTTTATTGAAGTGGTGTTATTATTCAGTAAAACGGTCTTTTTTGGTGTTATTTTTATGGAAAAAACGGGTTATTTATCAAAGATTGGGTTTAATCTTTTACAAATTTCGGTATACCTACCTGATTTTAAAAGATATGAATGTATTAAAAAGAACCTTTTCAATAAGATTCCAGTGGATATTTAAGAAAAAAAAATACAATGCTAGGAAAATAGAATTATTCATTTTCCAAAGTCCCATTGTTTTTTTTTTAAATTAGGGTTATGTTTTTGTTTTTAATGTGTCCTAAGTTTAGATAAACAAAGTTTAGAAAACGAGTACAGTGCTAAGAAAGTTTAGATAATAGCGTGATGTACGATGATAATTATCTTTCCGAATGGATATTAGTAGAAGACATCCATACTCTGATGCTAACATCTTCGGCAAATTCTTTCCCTGGTAACTTCACAACATTTCATGCCTCGGCTATATGTCACCTTCAGCCGCAGATAATTGGCATCTAATTTTATTGATGTACATTTTTTTAAACTTTAATGCTTTTAATTTTGTCACTATCTGCAGATTTTGTTATGTTTCTTTCTTAATATAATCATATTTCGACTTTATTTTGCCAAAACACAAAAATTCGCGTTATTCGCGAATAAATAGCAAATTTCGCGAATAAAGTAGGGTTTATCGCAAATGTGAAAAATTCAGGTCCCTACACATAAGTCGTATATCTTTACATAGGTGTAAGAATAGGTAAATTTAATTTATGTGATTTTTTTAATTATTATATCAGACTCTTCGAAAAACGGTAATTAAAAATGAAAAACTGACTTGTGATAAGAACGTTTTATTTCAGAGGTTTTCGAACTTTTCTTCTTCATTTTTTTAAATTAAAACATTCCTTCATTCATTAGCTATTAGAAAATGTATTTTTAATTCCCAAAGTGAAGTTTTTCAGAATTTTCAGTCAATATATATTGTTTACGATAGAAGTGGAACGTGTGCGCTGTTAGAATTATTAGTACAAAAGGGTTTGCAAGTAGGTACCTACTCTGCCCTATAAAATGCTAGACCATTCTTACACCACGCAGCGTATAAATCTCATTGCACGTAGCTAGTCAATAATACATTTAGGTCTGTTTGAAAATAAAAGAAAAAACTCACCCATTCTCCGTTGACATATTTCCACCTATGCAAATCAATTTGGACGAACTCCAATAGGACTGTGTACATGGCTGTTGGGTCAAGACCACTTGCTGTTACCTTCACTACTGGGAACATTCTTCTGTAAACCAAAAAAAATATTGTCATCATACTTTACAAATTTAATCTACTTGTTGCTTGCTTATTTTTAATTCTACTTGAGATAAAACCAGAGCCAGGAGTAAACCTTTGGATAAAAAACATTTTGGAGGGAATTGGCGAGTTTCCTAGTTTATAAACTAGCGGACCTGACAAACTTGCGCTGTCCTAGCTATGAATATTGAATAAAATATTCTAAAAACATACTGATTAATTTTCTAATGCTTTATGATACAATTTACGTTAGAAAAGTTAATATTATAGTCGTTAAGTTTTATTGAATTTTTTTACGCTCTGCACAATTTTTTTTGATTCCTAAGAACCTTTTTCTGATAATTTAGATAAAGTACAACAAAAGTAGAATGAGCAAAATCTCTTTTTAGCTGTTCACTTGTGATAGGTAAAATAGGAATTCATTTCTAGAGTATAGAGGTATTTTTAATGTAGAGGAATTGCAAGATTGAATCTAACTAAATATACCTATATATACAGGTAAAGATGAGGAAATTTTTCACTAACTGTCAAACCTCTGAAAATTAGGGAAAGGTGAGTCGTAGGTACGATAAAAGTCAGAAGTGACAAAGAAAAAAAATATCGTTTGGCCAAATAAGTTATAGTCTTGTGTTTAAAATGTTATAAAAAGGTAGGTAGGTTGTATAGGTAAGCTATTCTAAATTCACAAATTGGCAAACTACTTTTGCCTGATCTTATTTTGTATTTTGGTAAATATTTTAGCACATTCAACAGAGTGCGAAACTTCTTCTGCGATGATGATTTGAATTTAAAACAGAGAATGGTAAAATGTTACGTGTGGTCGGTACGGCTCAGAAACCTGGACGCTCAAAGTCCACAATGACATGATGAATCGGTTGGAGGCTTTCGAAATGTGCATGGTTACACAGACTGATGCTTCGAAAACCGTGGTCAGACTTATGCCCCTACCACACGCTCCGTCTTACCTGTGGTCTTGCCTGCGCAAGCCTGGCTTGTCAGGTAAGACGGAGCGTGTGGTTGGTAAAACTGTACACCGCACAAACTCGGTGGCGCGGCTTGACGGCTTTTCGTCTTGTTTGAAATTTTACCTGCGCAAGCCTGGCATGTCAGGTAAGACGGAGCGTGTGGTTGGGAGTTCCGTCTTACCTGACATGCCACGCCAGCCGCAGTACTGCCGCAATTGATCAGTCGACGTTGAACATTCGGAAATGGCAGACCTGCGTTATTATAATCGCGAATATGCTATCGAATTATTTAATTTAAAAAATATCTACCTGATCTATAGATAATCAAATCTAAGTACTATTGACAGAATACTTCATATGAGAAATTGAGAAAGGAGTTGAAAGGGAAAGATATATTATAGAAAATATTTTATTATTTTTGTTTTATATATTTTAATCGCATATCTTGTCATTGAATTAGAGATAAAAATACCCTATGGATATCAATAGGAAAAAAATATATCTATCGATATTTTCACAAATTATCGATGCATGTAGACTAAAAAATATGATTATATTTATACCCAAAAGTGCAATTACCTATTAAGATATTCAGAAATAAATATAGAATATCGATATTTCCATAATAAAAAATATCCACGATTTATATCAATTATTTAAAAAAAATATGTTGATATTTTTACATCGATATTTACATTTATCATTTGGAAATATGTACTATAAAACAACCATTTTTTTCCACATTGTTCGTTTACGCCTTGTTCTACATAATATATAGATATAAAAACACAGCAGAAAAAAAATAGTTTGGAAACATTATTTCGACGGCAACGGTTTGCAAAAGAAGGTGTTGTCCTCGCTGCACGGTTGCGAGAAGGAAATGAGGCTTGCGTCCGTCTTACCTGTGTCGTGTGGTAGCAGTGTCCGTGTTCCGTCTTACCTGTCGTCTTGCCTGCGCAGGCAAGACCACAGGTAAGACGGAGCGTGTGGTAGGGGCATTAGTCACCAACACTGAGGTCCTGTCCTGAGAAGAGCCAACAGCAACAGAGAGCTTTTACCAACTATTAAGATGCGAAAAATATCCTATCTGAGATACATTGTGCGTGTGGTAAAACATGAAATCCTCCAACTCTTACTAAAGGAATAGTCGAAAAGGTCCTGGCCAAAGGCAAATTTGCATGCGCAACGTGGGAGAATGGACAGGAATAGGAACGGTGAAACAGAGAAAGAGAAACTTTCGCAAAAGTGGTTACCAACGTCGTCGGGGAGACCTGACACAAGAAGAAGAAGAAATGCTTTTTATCCTACACTCGACGAGTTTTTTCACTAATTAAAAACAATACAATAATGTTGCTTACCTTCCATTTTTCGTGACGATCATTTCGTTAGTCAGAGTTTGAAATCGAACCCAAAGATCTCTATCATCCAGCGTTATAGATACCTCTCTTTCACATCTGCTATTTCTCCCTGTTGCGTTTCCTCCGGAATTCGAACCAGTGCTGACTACCCCCACTCCAGAAGGATCCACTGCGCTTAAGATATGAGAAGTTGCCATGTCCCAACTGCTGTCACCACCTATGAACATTTATATAAACCATGAGAAAGTGAAACAATGATCGATCCAAAAATAAAGTTCCCAAAAAGCTCCAGCCGCACGGGAAATCGCTAGGCTTTAGCCTTACGGATTTCGTGCTGTGCGGCTATTCCTGCACTCATAGGGTGAAAACAAAAAGAACGTCGATTCCGATCGACGCAAAGAATGTTTTCTAGGGTTTCACTGCATTTTAATGGGCATGCCGGAAAGCGGGTTCCTACTTTTGCTGTACGTATGCCCATTCAAATGCAATGAAACATTCTTTGCGTCGTGTTTGTGTTTTTGCTTAGCCGCACTTCGCTGCGTTGCGACGTTCATTCTTGGTTCAGGTCAAGAATCCATAAATATATCGAACTTTGTTTTCAACATTGTCAATAGGCAATAAGAGACAGCTTAAAATGGATAGGTATATGATATATCTGGCGCCTGGCCTGACGCCATCTACTGATTACTGCTACGTTGAATAGGATATTTCAGAAACCCAATATGTCAGGAATCCATGCTTTCTCAGGTTTTTGGCTGAAATTGAAGACTATCTTAGAAGAACATAAAAACGTAAATAAACCATTTTGGATAAAAGTGTGACTTATGGGCTTTCTGAAATACCCTTTTCGTATTGATAATAAAAATTAGTAGCTAAAATATATTCTCACCACTTTCCACCAGATATCTATGCAGTTAATTAATGAAGACTATAATTACCTACAATCTTTTTTTTTTTGACATTTGGCAATTCATCCATTAGGATGCTTTGTGCCAAAAACACTATTAATTTAATTTTTTTGAAATTCAATATAATAATGCTTACAAAATAACAAAATTCTTGTATATTAACCAATTATTATTTTTTTTTTTTTATTAACGTATATGTGTATTATGAAAAATACCAACAATACATACAAGTACTCGCCTCAGAAACAGGGAAAGGGAACAAGAGGAGAGGGTAAAGGTTTAGAGGGAGAGGAAGAAGGATAGTATTTACATATTTTACAAAGAACCAATATGTTTGTAAGACTTGTTGCATCTCTTGAATTTCTGCTGTGATGAGTCATATAAGTTAATGTCTCTTAAAAAAGAATCAAAATTTGCGCATGCTCTTTGAAGAAATGAGTTTTGAGCATAGTTTGTAGTACGTCTAGGCATACGGAACGTGGAAGTCTTATTATTAATTGACGATGTTTTTAAAGATAACAGATATTGAACATTAATTGGGTACTCAACGTCCTCGAATGAGAAATACTCCTAGCAAACCTACAACCTACAATGCTTATAATATTTTTTAAAATGAATCTGTGCTCACTCAAAGTGAACACAAATACACTTTTTGACTCTTTCACACTAAAATACTAAAAGCTTAAGTCGTGAGTGTGTACGTATCCCCATTCAAATGCATTGTAACATTCTTTGCGCCGGTCGAAATCGGCGTTCTACGTGTTTTCACCCTAAGCCGTTTGTTGATAGTCAAAATGCGTATAGGATTTTTTTTTCAAGAACCTTTTAAATATCTATGTACTACATAGAAAAATAAATTGTTCGTGTACTAAAATGTCTAATTGAGTTGAAATATGCAATGAACTGAAAAAAAAAACTCAAATTATGATTTGCATAATATGTGTTTCAGTTTTTCGATTGCAGTTGCTCTCTAAAATTTATTACTCTTGTACATATTTATGGCGATATATTTTTTTATTATTTGTTATTCATGTCTAAAGTAGATATCTATGTTGAACTAGATCAAACTCGATAGCATATATTTATTTAGAAATTATAAATGTTGATCTGCATTATTTATCGAGTCTGTTTACGGTACATTTCTTGTTTGCACATCTCCCAAGATCTTCGCCTCACACTAGATTCAGAAGACGCAACATTGCACGTCTCGTGTTATATTTCACATATTTGTGTTATTTGAATTTCTCTACAAAACGTACAATATTAGTGTTTTACTACCCGCGAATAACCGATCTGCAAAACTATCGTTTAATGTTGGTATCATTAATTCATTAGGTATAGGTTTTGGTATAGTAAAAATTTAAGGGTTGAACTACATAAAACTAAAATAAAAACACCATTGAATTGTATAAGTTGATACTTAAGGAAAGGTTTTTCTTTTTTTAATTATTTCATGGATGATCCACGGGTTATGAATTTGCATTGTATAAACATTAGTAAAGAACCCCCGATATTTAAAATACTAGCTGCCTTGACAGAGGGTCTCCTTCAAAATATTTTTAATTTTTTTTTGGGTATTAAATTTTTTGTAGAAACAATTAACAATATCATACTAGCTGTGCCACCCGTGTAGGTGCCTTGAGTATTACAACTTGAATTTTTTTTTTGAATAGATGTACGGGCGGGCTCAACGCCTTTCTTTTTTTTGTTTCTTTTTTTTCTTTTCTATTAATAAGCTATGGTCGGGTGTAAGGAGTTAAAATTTGGGAGGGGTTTTCAATTGTATTAAAATAATAAATTCATATAATCTTTATCAGAGTATTGGTAGGTAGGTGCATTGCCGGGTAGTTACCAAGTTCAGATCACGCGTGACCTCATTATGAGAGTACCATTTGATCCACATGTTGGTTCATATTTATATTGCAACGTTTGCATCTAATTACATTGTAATAATTGATAAAATTAGCATCTTTAGTTTCTTTATAATCCAAATCCAATCCAAACTCCCTTTAGACCCCACTTAGGGGCATAGGGAGGCAACACGAGCTCTCCATTGCGCTCGATCTTGCGCAACGTTAATGACCTCCTCCAACACCATGTCCGGATTCCTCAGCTCTGCCTCGAAGGAGCGGAACACAGTATGAGAGGGTCTTCCTCGTCTCCGGGACCCTGATGGGAGGAAGAACAGCGCTCTCCTCGGCCAACTGTCATTCGGCATCCTTAACACATGTCCCAGCCAAGTCCATCTCCTCCACATTAGAGGTGATGGGCTCACGCTGGGTGCGCAGGCGTATAGCGTCGTTCGTGATGCGGTGGTACCATCTTATACCCAAAATTCTCCTGAGGCACTTCGTTTCGAATGCAGATACTTTTTGTGCCTGGGCCAGAGTCAGGTGCCAGGACCCACACCCATACAGGAGAATTGGCAACACACACGCATCAAACAGTTTACATTTCGTCTCGACACTAAACGCCGACGCCTTCCATATCTTGGTCATGTTGTTGAAGGCGCCACTTGCCATACCGATACGTATCGGGAGCTCAGCCCCGAGGTCACCAGTGGTGGTAATGGTTGCTCCCAGGTACTTAAATTTATCCATTCGGGAGACCTGGTGACCATCGACGGTTATCGGTAGCTGTTTATCGGGGCAGGCATTATTTGCCATGAGCTCCGTTTTACTGGCATTGACTCGAAGGCCGAGGCGTGCTGTTTCGTCGCAGAGTCTTGAAACACTGCGCTGTAATTCCTCCACTGTCGTACTGAACAACGCTAGGTCGTCCGCGTACTCCAGATCGCACAGTTCTTTATAATAGAAGGTAAAATATACTCGGCTTCAAAAAAGAATCAATCATCATTTTCTATTTCTTTTTTTCCTTGTTTTTTCTCTTTTTTTAATTACAGCAGCAATCTATATAATATTTGGCATAATACCAATGTGATCGTCTACAACTTTCCAAAGGAAACTAACCATACGCCGATACCCTACTGGGGGCCAAAGAGTCAAGGAAGTTAAAAAAAAGCATAGCGAGGTGATTGTATAGTGGTCTTCCAGATTCAATCATTTGTCAGAGCGTATAATATATGTAGCTTAAGAGTAGTAGAATTAATCAAATCACGAGAGGTCGAAAGAGGGGAGGGGAGGGTGTCGTGAAATATCCACGTTTATTTATTTTATTGTATTTTTTCCATTTTTAACAGATTTTGTACCAGAAATTAACCTACACGTGATTTTCAGAGGGGCTTCCTATATTAGTCCCACTACGTATGAGGCAACCATATAGTCCCCATTTCTTATTAATTACTTAGGTACGTACAAATCCTAATACTGGGACTTTCTCGTCATCAAAAATAATAGGAGGATTATAGAATATATTTCGACATGCTGTCTTTGTAGATCAATAATGTTTTATTCTTTCAGAACTAATTTAGTCATTTTTTTTTTATTTTCTGCAGTTCAAATTCAATTCAATTCTTGACTTGTCAGTAGTATTAGTCAGAATAGAAGGTGTTCAAAATTTCAGTGTAATAGTGTGACAATAACTCAGGCAGCGACATAAATCAGCCCAGAGGGGTTGGATTGCCAATATTGAAGAAAAAAAAAAACTCAGGCAGCTATATCAATTAAGTTCAACACAATTTCGACATATTGTGCAATATAAAGCTAAGCTTGTGTAGTGAAAGTGGAAATAGTCGGCACCGGCGTGAATCACCTTCAGTACCTACGAACCAAGAACCTTCTTTGTACGAGCGAGATGAAGATTCTCAGAAATTTCTCCGGAAAAACCCTTTGTGATAGAGTTAACAAACACGGACTGATTGTCTGACGTCGAAAACACGTCTGCGAAGTCGAGGACGTTGTAAGGTGGGGAAGACAGAGAAGACGGTTTTGGAACGACCATATTTTAAGAATGGAAGACACAAGAGCGGCAAAAATCGCCAGAGACAACATACCACAAGGAAGAAGACCTCCAGGATGACCAACACGCTGAAGGGATAGTTGGTGTATAGTCAGCTTCCTAAGAGGACAACGCAGCAGAAACAACAGGCCACTAGGCCTTATCAAAGAGGAAGAAGAAAAAGGCGAAAACCTTCAGTACGCTGCTGTATGGAAGCCGTCGACTGATAACCATCACATTTTTAGACTCGAATGTAATTCCATACAATCCTACTATGTGTATGTATGTTATAAAAAATTGTGTCATTATATAGAGCAAGGTCGTCTGTAAGAATCCTATAGTATAGTCTATTTATATATATAAAATAATATGGGTGGCAGATAAACACGACCTCGTGGACAAAATGCTTCAGATTATCGCATCCTTCCTAAAATTAACACTACCTTATTTTTAACACTTTGGTGTAAATAACGGGAGAACACAGTTATTGTTGTCATTATCTAACATATTATGACGTGAAGAGATTGTATTGAAAGATGCTTCATTCAAGTACTGAAAACGTTTCGGTATGAAATATTGTTTCACACTTTCACTACCATTTAAATAACCAATTTTATTGATAAACCAGGTAGCTTTCCCAACCGACGTTGTCCTGTAGTCCTAACTATTATTTGTGTATTCGAATTTGTGCAAACCGATGCATTCCTTTTAATTAAACCATCTGCTTTCTGTCAATCGCACCAACTATCAAACAACTAACAGTTTCTGTCAAACGCCAATTTAATTTCAAAATTAGAATCAAATTATATTGGACAAGCGGTCTGTCCCAGCTTCGCACGGGTAGATAGGTATTAAAAAAAATAGTTTTCTTATGATCTTTATAGATCCCTAACTTTATCCAAATATTCTATAGGATTGGATTGGATTGGATGTTAATCTGAAATAATGTAGCATTCTAATGGTCCCCTCCCTTCCGGCTCGTACCCCAGTGACACCGTCCTATATCTCTGCCGCATTTCAATTATATATATTTTTTTTAATAAAAGAACACTTATTGTGGCATAACTATAATAGTTAGACATCTTGCTCTCGCGACACTTTTTATAAATAATGATGTCTCCTACAAAGTCGTAGTAGGTACATTATTTTGTTCAATCATGAATAGTTTTCGCAGCGCACGCGAAGAATATTTTAAAGAATATTTTAGGTAATTTTTTAAATTTTTGGGTTACATTATTGGAGTTTTAGTAAGAATCGCATTTTTTTGTGAAAATTCAATATAGCCGATGTTCACCGGAGATAGTGTAGCTTCCCAAAAGTGAAAGAATTTTTCAAATCGGTTCAGTAGTTTAGGAACCTATTCAATGCAAACAAACAAACAATCAAATCTTTCCTCTTTATTTATTAGTATATGGATATAGATAAAGCGCTTAGAAGGTTTTTTAAATGTTCCAAAATGTTTCGCGCAAATTTTATATTTTTTTCTTTCATAGAACCTTCTCCTGGCAAAAGCAAACACGACAAAAAAAGGATTAGCGAAATCGGTCCAGCCGTTCACGCGTGATGCAATGACGACAGAAAATAAGGCTCTATTTTTAAGTATTTCGAACAAAATATTTTTAATCAAGGAAAATCTATAATAATTATTGATGTATTGCATAGTTGCAAGCCAACAAAAACTGGAATCGATAATTAGCAGTATTATTTCGTTCGGACTTAGATATGACTGCAAGAATTCTAATTATAACTACATTAAAGTTAGTTTTCGATGACAGATTCTGTGAGAATTGAGGTATTATAATAACTCTTTGATTTATCACCGCAGACCGATTCAGTTGTAGGTGAAAAGCTAATAGAATAAAAAAGTCATAAGAATAATATGGATGTAGTGGTAGATATAATAATATGCTAGAAGGTATAGACCGTTAAGTGGTTGTTCGGGAGTCTGATATGGCAGCAATCAAAAAGATTTTATTGAAATATTTTTGATTTAATGACTTCGGACAATATAACGTGATAAATGGATGAACACTGACCGCAACAACAGAAGACCGATGTCGACCGAAATCCTTTTAATGGTCGTACGATACATCGGCAAGATTAAAATTCAACATACAAAACTGACTAAAATAGTTTTTGCCTATTAAACTTTCCATTATCAATTTCTTTGTAGATAAAAATTTACTTACTGAATTGATTTTTATGTTTTATTTGTTTGTATTCAAAATATACCTACTATGCGTTTTATGTAATAAAATTTGATATGTACCTATATAAACTGCAATCTAGTATGTCTACATACCTATTTCTTATTGTGTCATTGCTGTTGTAGTGGTGGAGCGAATTCTTTATTATAATTGTCAAGTTCATCTATAACTATGTATACCTATAGGTATTTTCGATGAAACTTTCGCCCCATGCGAAATATTATTCATTATTATAGTCTGTACCTTAGTCGATATTCATTGCTACAACGGTGACAATATTAAATATGAATTATCTGGACAGCATTTGTCCCGTCTTTACTATAATTATAAATAATGCATCTGATTTAAACGATGTTTACAGGTCACATTCTGAAAACCGCATCAACTATCCAACGACTGTCAGATGTCAAACGCTAATTAAATTTCAAAAATAGTAAAGATTATATCGTCGAAAGCACAAATTAAATATGTTATGTAAGCAAAAGTTGAATTTTCTTATAATTTTCAACTTTTTCTTTCTCCAGTCAGTAACAAACACGCCAAAAAAAGGATTGCACGAGTGACCCTAAGAACAATAATCGAAAAAGCACTCCATTTTTTATATTTATAGCTCATGGAAAAATCCTATAACATTTATTTTTTTTTAATTGGATAAGGTCACAACTACTTTCATAATTGTAAAGTAATTGTTTTAAGCAATTGCCTATAAGTATGTTGTAATCAAGTGTTTTTCTCAATAATTGCGATAAAATTCAAATGATTTTCGATACAATTTTTTAAGTAATTTTCTTACTTTTACCTAGTACCTACTTAACTCTGAGTCTAATATTGGGTTAGTTGATTTGTTTTAAGCATGTGAGCGAATTGTGATTTTTTAAATTAAACTTATATACCTACCTAGTGGAATACTTATTACTTATTACAACACCAGAGCGGGAGAACTGATACGCCCTCCTGAGCACAGGTTAGCAAAGGTGTCCAAAAGCTTTATTTGAACTAGTATTAGATTATATAATCACCTTCCACCAAGTCTCAAGTCCCTTAATACTCTGTGCTTCAAGAGAGAGGTGAAAAAGTATCTAGTTGGCAATGCTTTTTATTCTGTTGACGAAATATTGGCCGACTACTCAACTACCTAACTCATAACTGACCTCTATTTTTATTAACTTACAAAATATTAAAACATAACTAAGTATAATTCTAGCTGTTCGTGTAGTTCTGTTAGTCTTGACGCGTTCTTGTTACTATCTGCCTCTTACTCTTGACATGGTACTAGAAAGACCTTTTACATCTTTCTAGTATTGAAAAACAAAAATATATCTTTAGGTGCTTTGATATAATTTTCTTGTTTTCGATTTTTCTTGTTTGTTATTTATATTGTATGTATATGATGATATTTTGATGTAACATGTATGATGATCCCAAGTGTCCTGCAAAGGACCTACGGGTTGATACAAGATAAATAAAATAAATAAATATACCTACTTATTTAAGTTTCATTACAAAGATGAAGACAACAAGGGTATTAACCTTTTTTGGCCCTGAAGGGTTGTTCACAAAAACAAAAGTTTAGACTAAAGAACTAGTCAAATATTTGAGACTTAAAAGGGTAATTTGCGCCAAAACACTCCTTTTTGGACTTTTGCTTATCTAATCGATTTTATTTAATGATTCTGCGAATCCTTAACATACGAAACTGAAATTTATGTTTCTTTTTGAGTAGTCCTAATTTTTATGTTTCTGGATCATTTTTTTAATTTTTATCAATCCATAAATAAAAAAAAAATAATACCTAGATATTTTTATAGAAACGTAAGGTGCTGAAAAATCTGAAAATTAATCCTAATGACAATTTGAATTTGTCTCATTTACCCAAACGTGATTTTTTTCAGTGTTATAATATAATGCCTCTTAAGAAAATAATTAAGTTGAGGTCGAACTAAACTTTCTCGTTAATTCCCCCGTGAACAACCCCACCCAGGAAGACCCTTAAACGAATTCAGCGTCACAAAAACGTACGAAAAAGGGAAAAAAGTCAATATTTAAGGTTCTAATGGAAATATCAAGTGTTAATATAATTTTGATTTGCTTGATATACCTACGTAGGTACAAGATTATAGGTATGAGTAAGTATTTCTAAACCATGTATGGATAGCAATGTTTATTGGGTTGTTGGTAGGTAGGTACTATAGCCTTCTAGGCTTGTAGATAAATCATATAAAGATATTCGGAAATATATAAGAGAAGCGTGCCATAAAAGTAATCTTTATATCATTTTAGTTCGGTCACTCAGGTTCTATACATCATCTCCAATAAAAGCCTAAAAGCTACTATATTACCTGTTTATTACCTATACCTACCATGCACTGTATTGTTATACCTATATTATATCTATGTGCCGACACTCCTTCTTACTGTGAACCATAAACGTATCAAAAATGTAACAACGAAACAGACGATCAGAATCAGAAAGTGAGCATTTGTTGGTTACCAGCATTCCCGACAGACGATGTTCCGTGGTCCTTAGGAACTATTAAAATTGAATTCGAACTTCTGTAATGTTTAATCAATTAGGTAGGTATGTATCTTTTAACCAGCGTAAATTCGACGGATGCGCATCTGTTTTAAACCATATATTTTTCATCTGCAATCTATCAATCGCACCATCTGTCAAACAACTGATAGGATAGGTAGTACCTATCTGTCAAACGCCAATTTGATTTCAAAATTAGAATTAAATTATATTGTAAAAAGCACCAAGGTTACTCACTAGTTTTCTTAAATTTTCTAATGTTATGCGTGGTTCTGCGAAATTTTTAAACTGTTCATAAAAACTTTATCCAGGGTTCTATAGAGATTTTTGTTTCTATATCCCAGAAATAACCATGATAACAGACAAACACGATCAAGCGTCAAGCCTGAAGTAGAATAGAATAAGTAGGATTGACATGCCAACTGCTAGCCATAGACCCTCAAGTTTAACCATAGTTTAACACATTACGCAGCTTGATCTAGGCTTGATTACCAGAGGTATCAAAGATTCTGTTTCTCATAGTGAGCAAACATACGAATCGACAGCACACAATGATTCACGGTAGAAAGACAATCTTTAGCGTTTAAAAATAATCTGACTCTTACCATACCATCTAATCGCTTCGTTTCGATGTAAAAAAACGGAGCTGGTTAACAGGTAAATAATGTTTCAAGCGAGTAAAGAAGAGTGTTTTTTATAGGTAGAGTGTCTCAAATAACTAAGTATCTAAATAATGGAAAATGTAGCTAACAGCACAAACAAAACATAGACAAAGTGAACCTGTATAGGTATATATCCCAACGCGATAATAATTTCTTTCCTTAATGTGAAAGTTATTTCGGTTAACTGAAACAAACCTGTTTCGGGTTTTCCCCGCATTCCCCTAACTGATATTGTAAATGGACCTTGCTGTATTGTCACGGGTGTCCAACAACGGCCGCCGAGGTGAGATTAAAAAATCTTTTTAGGGTCTGGGACGGCACCCACTCTTAAAAGGATTACGGAATCACATATCTACCTGCGCCTAAAGATGTGTTATTTATTGTTTTATTTGTGTTTTATCTACGAGATTACGTTTTACAATTCAATTTGCCTGCTCTGCCCCTGGCCGCTTGCCTTTATACCTACATACCGGTTGCTCGTAAAAATTAAACTTCGTGATTTCTAAATATTTCGTTTGCTTGCTATATTCTTTGATTAAGATCTGTCAGAAATTAGCTTCGGATAGCGAAAGATATAGAAACTATGGAGGGGACCAAGGTAATAGGACTCCAAAAAAGGAAGATACCTAATAATGTAGTCTGTAGACATGAAAGAGTTGTCATCTATTTGATGTACTTATATCTACCAGTGATATGTTATAGGTAAATCTACTTACATTAAACAAATTACTGATTTTTATGAGGTAATTTTTTTTACAAATTTTAACCACAATATAGACTTACGACCGTCATCTACTGCTGTTTCGACGGCTGACTTAGTGTGATCACTTTACGTTAACAACATAATATGCCGCATTTAGGTGGTCAAATTCGTCGAAATCGCCGAAATTCCGAAATCATGGGAATCATCAAAATGTTAAACATCCCATACCCCCCTGCATGAATCGAACCAGAATCCCTAGCCGTCCCAAACCAACGCTTGGACCAACCGACCCGACAAAACACCTTCGTAATACATGGATGTAAGAACTGTAGTAAAAGAACTTTGTAGTAAAGAACTAACTCAATAGAGAGACGACTGGACAGTGGACATGGAATATACAGTAAGGTATAATATGTAATGAAAATATTATAAAAGATGCAAGTAAAAGCTGAGCCAGTTTGTTCATTCCGATAGAATAAGTGTGCTAATAAAACATGAAGTATGAAAAGGGGTGGTGAAACAGTTAGATTGATTTCACCCTTCAGGGAGGTCATTTTAAGTCAAATAAACGAGAAGTTTTACATGAAAAGTGGAAGGTTTGTTGCTGGAAAACGTTCGTAGCGCGTACTGAATGTTTAGATCAAACTGCTGCCTCTTATACAAAATAACCCAAAGCCTAAGGCCGTTTCATGAATGCTGTTCATGAAACGGCCCAGCGACTACTAAGATGTTAAAATGTTCAGATTAGATTAAAGAGGGTTTTCTCAGCAATGTTTCAGTAAGTAATTATAATATTCTTGCAAAATTGGCTTTTTCAATTCAGTTACGAAGTTTTTTAATAGTAGGTAATTTACATGAATTTTGGAAGATAAGAAAAGCCACAATCAAAATCTCAATTTAATTTGGGAAATTACAATTATTCGTCTTGGCACTCTCTTCATCCACCTCATCTAGCTTTTGTTGAATTGTATTTTTGAGTGGCTCCACTTGAGGTCCCCAGCTATAGGAGGTCTTCGGAAGTAGGTGTATATAATAGTGTGTGATATAACGGAATCAAACTGTTCACTCTTCCACTCTTGCACTCTTTCTAATCTGCTCTAGATTGTGCACAAAAAACCTGAGTGGTGTAAAAATCTTCGAGGTAGGTATCTATAAATTTACTTGCAGATTTGTAGGAAAAAACTTCAGGTTGGTTTGTCAAATTGATCCAAGCACATCAATTTATGAAGGTCTCTTCCTCTTTCACGACATAAGCCTTTGCTTTCTGTGAAAGATGTCAAAAGTGTATTTGTGTTTACTTTGGATGAGCCCAGATTTATTAAAAACATAAAAATCTAATCTATTGTGACTATAATTGTTTTTCTGAACGTCAATAGGTAAACGCTATTGAAGTTGCCGAGTAGATACCTACATTAGTTTTTTTTTTTAAATTATAACAACAATATAAATTATAGTCCTACATTGTCATATCATTAAGGTAAATTTTAGCCGTTCTGTATACTGGGCCATGTTCAAAAATCGAGCGAACCGTCCCTCCTAAAAGAAATTTTCTATGGGAGACCCGCTGGAAGGG
The DNA here is from genome assembly GCA_963576905.1 of Mystacides longicornis. NCBI lineage: Eukaryota > Metazoa > Arthropoda > Insecta > Trichoptera > Leptoceridae > Mystacides > Mystacides longicornis. The sequence goes on from OY756423.1 coordinate 10,868,830, forward strand.
AGCATTGGAAGACCCAGACTGGGGTGGCTGGACGGAGTGGAGAGAGACCATAGACTGCTGGGGGTGGACGATTGGCGGAGCATGGCGGAAGACATGGAGGTGGCATGGAGAAATTTTCTGGAGGAGGCCAAGACCCACAAAAAAATTGTAGCGCCACGGATGTATGAAAGGAAAATTTTAGATACCTACTGTGTTATCCTAAAAGGTTATATAAGTGCCAATAATGTCTGGCAAAAGTTGATCCAGAACAATAATACACCTTGTATGTATATACTTAAAACATTCATAAGTAATTTTGAATCGAGTGTTAAAATTGTAATAACCGAATCTTTAACACTTACGTGTTGTTGGTATAAAGATTTAGTCGTATCGTAATGATGGACAGTGTAATATTAAGTATTGAATAAATAAAAAGTGAGAAGGCGCTAATGAGTCCCCGCAGGTATGTGAACTCCGATACTATCACTAAAAATTCCTGCAAACAATCCCAATAGTAATTAATTAATTAATTACTAGCTTCGCACATCTTTTTAACGTAATTTTCATACAACTGTCGATTATACAAATGAAGTGAATCAATATTGGCATGTTGTGATTATGATATTTTGCGAAATATTATTAGGTATAGGAGGAGTGAGGATGCATTCACAGCACTGTTATTATATTGAGTATTTTCACACACTCATGTTAAATAATACGCAAAGATAAAACAATACACGACGTACCTTTCTTAAACATGTGAATCTGTCAAATAACACGAACAGAATTTATACACAGAGTGTCAACGATTGGCTCCATTCACTGCATTATCACTTAATTAGTCACTCCTTTATCCTATCACTTTACAACTATCACTGCTGCATTCACTACACACACACGTCTTATTTTGCGCTTTAATTTTTTTTCAAACTCCGAAACACTGGTTCATTTAGCACCGCGCCCGCTCGTTGTTGGCAATTAGTGTTGCGGTTATGTAGCGACTGACCGATAGACAATTCGTGTCTTATTCGTTCAGAGATGATGGTTGGTCGGTCGCCTTAATAAATTCTTCATGACAGGTATCGAAGAGGCTTTAGAAAGCTACCTTTCAGTAAGGTTGAAAATCGCGTTGATTTTTTATCTGTATATAATACGTTTTAACAACGGGAAGAGAGAACCAAACCGTTACGAGACCAATTCAACACTTTACGTCAAGTGTTAATAAGGTTTACAATCGTGTGTGGGTGTTGTGTGTTGATTCGATTACCTGTCGCCATTGATAGTGTAAGCTCCGCCTTCGTTTAATTCTATTGGTGGGAAAAAATTGTGTTTTCCGGAGAATTAATCCGTTTTATTTAATATACCATCAGCTAAGTACGAAGGATTCTGAAAAGGAAATTTGTGCTATTAACTGTAAGTAGTTGATTTTTATTGTGGCTGCTTTATGCTGTTGATTTTATAATCAGATACCTAAGTGAATGTTTGATAGCTAAGTTTGCACCTACTAATTCCAGAACTATGAAATAAATCGTTATTTTTTGCTTTCACCTCTTTGACAAGTTTAACTAATTGTTTCGTGGGTGTCAAGAACAACATAAAAATATAAACCGTAGGTACATATTCCTGAGTTTAAAAAGATTACCATGGTATCATCCATGTTTTTGGCAATGCAATACTTGTTTTGTCTCTGCTGGAATTCCATTGTGGACGGTTAAATCCATCATCTCTCTCAATACGGTAGGTACCTACCGCCCTTATTGCTCCATCATCGACTATTTCTTCAGCATCAGTAACCCTGATAGCTTGTCGATTCCTAGATCCTAAAGGATGCTTTCCCCCTGTCTCTAAATCACTCAATACAATTAGGTAATAAAATTTCCCGTTAAGTCCTCATCTAATTTTGCGGTGAATATCAAGGCAGGAAAATAAGACTAAAATTGTGAAAATCGACCCTGCTCTACACCTTTATTTCATTTGTATTAAATTTTTGTAACTAATTTTTAAATATTGACCTTAACCTTTGACAATCTGTGCTATTATTACTGTTTTATGTCTAGATTTTAAGATGTGTTGTAAAAAAAAACCATACGATAAATAAATAAATTTGTATTAATCCTTGTCCAGTGATTTTTTTAATATGACAGGCAAAAGCTGGATACATGAATCATGTAGGTAAATTCAATATGTATTTTTTGTAAATTTATAATCTAAATAAATAAAACATACAAGATGTCGACCTCGACGCCCTTATCTAAAAGTTACAGACCAAAAAAATACTGCAAAAATTACAAATTTCTATAAAAAATAAATTTGCGATTTTTATATTATTTTATAAACCTACTAAGTTTCAGTTTGATATCGCTACTTAATTTTCTTTTCGTGGATAGACTTTTGAATTTCTGAAAATATAAACTTTTTTGAAATGAAACCAAATAAAAGCATACCTACCTATCCTACGAATATTTTTGATGATAGAAGAATAATTCGCATTTTTATCGATATGTTTTTTTCCCACTTTTCGTTTGATCGAGTTTCAAGATATTGTTACTTACCTTTATTTTTGGGATCAGTTCTCATTTATCGTAGGTTGTAGGTTCTCTTATCAGCTATATTATGACACCCCTCAGCATTCATTTTACAAAAATCCTAAGTATTTAGGCTAAGTACTAAGCCAGTCTTTGAAATAGCAGTAGAAGACGGTCGTAAGCCAGTGTAGGTGTAAATTTGTATAAAATTTACCTCTTAAAATCGGAAACTAATTGATTTAATGATTGACATCAAATGATTGGTTCAATATCTATAAATTTGTACTTGTTTCTTCTGCTTTTCAATTTTTTATTGCTGCAGACGTCTATAGGTATGAATTGAAAAGAAATCATTTTATGTCTTAATAAACTTCGGAAAAATCGTATTTACAAGATTAATAGGAAATTAATCTATCCAGAATTTCATTGAAATATACCGAATGATACCAGAGGTTTTTTTTGTCTCATGTATGAGGGTATTGTTTCGCCACTGTAAGTATTTTGTTTATGCCGATGACACGGCCCTTGTGGTATCGCATCGGGATGAGATGGAGGCTCGCAAATTGTTGCAGTACGACTATGATAGATTGGTTCGGTGGTCACATGATTACGGCTTGATTATCAATGCAAAGAAAACCAAGCTGATGCATGTCAGATCTCCAAGTATTGCGGCGGTTGGTGGGACTCCGAAGCTGGTGTCACACAATTATGGAGTGCATACATAAAAATGTTGAGCTGCCCTTATTATGTGATTGTCCATGTATAGATATTGTAAATAAGTTTTTGTATCTGGGATTAAATATAGACAATAGATTTAAGTGGGACATACATGTAAATATAATTTGTAAAAGGTTAAGATCAATTGCTGCTATGCTTTATAGAATAAGATATTTTGTGCCTAGGTCCACACTTATTACTGTATACAAGTCTTTGGCTGAATCTTTGATTAGATATGGTATTGGTAGCTGGGGTAATTGCACTAATACTAATTTGAAAAGGGTAATGTTCGCACAGAAATCGATTTTAAGACTAGTAGTGGGGGAGCAGGTTTGCAACGCGGCGCGGAATGATATTTCATTATATTTTAAAAAATTGAATGTACTATCAGCTAAAGGCTTGTTCTGGCAGAGAATGGTCCTTGACCAATTTTCAAAAACCGAATTTAAAGATAATCCGTGACATAAGCATCACACTAGATTTAAGTTTAATGATGGGTATGTGGTCCCCAAATTTAATAATAAGTACGGTAAAAGAACATTAGAATACAACGTGCCAAAGATATTTAATATGATGCCGGCATCTATTAAGGAATGCAAAAGTAAAAATATTGCAAAAAAATTAGTCAAGGAATGGTTAATAAAGTGTGGATTTGTATATAATTAACTATTTAAATTAATGTTTAAATTTAATTATGGTTTAAGTATGTTTTTAATGTAGTAGAAGATTAAGTAAACTTTCTTTGTATCATGTACTTACAATTAAAGAGAACACGCCGACAAATCTTTAGATTTGGCGTGACTCAATCATAGTATTATACTTGTTTTTGTAAATAATTATGTTCTATATTTGTATCAATAAAAAAAAAAAAAAAAAAAAGGTCTAACTATATAACTAACAAACTCTCCCTTTACACCCCACTCAGGGGCATAGGGAGGCAACAAGAGCTCTCCATTGCGGTCGATCTTGCGCAATGTTTATGACCTTCTCCCATACCATGTCCAAATCCTATTAATATCATCTGGAAAATGTGTTGGTCTCTGGGGCTTATTAAGTTTTTCACAATGTAACTACCAGACCTACATACCTATAGGTAAATTTGTTTCAAGATCTCTCCGAGATCTATCTTTGTCTTCGAGAAATGAGTAGGTATTTTTGAAGTAGAGGCATGGTAGGTGGATGCGCCTTTATGTGGCTTGGTGTGAACCTTCCTTAAGTTCCATCAAGTCATAACTTCCTACCTGATTATTGTTCCAATCCTTAATTACCCTTGTGACAATATTGGAGCAATATTCAGTTCCATTGAATAACTCACCGCATACGCATCATCATTGAATCATATTATCAACCGCATCAAACAAATAATCTTAAATAATAATCATAAAAAATAAACACGAGCTCGTGCCGGATTAATCCATAAAATTAAATTATTTAAAATAAAAAGTGTAGTTCAAACTAGTGTGAGGAGAGCAAGAAAAACAAGGGTAAGTCCATATATCTTTCCTCCTCCTTTGTGATCTCACACCGAAGCCATTAAGGCGTATCATACTCTTTTCATATTGAGAGAAGAACACGCAAATTCTATTCACCAATCGATCGCAATCTACCAGAGCAATCCTAAATCCTATCTACAGTCCACGAAAGCAACGAACCAGCGCCAACATAAAATCTGTTCACTTCGGCCGGATCATAAAAATTTGGTAATAAACTTAGAAAATCTTATCATTTTAGCTCGATTGTATAATTTCATATTCAATCGAATAAACCGCATCAAAAAAGGATCTCTGTGGATTGTGACGGGTTGGTGAGCAGGTCACATCAATATCATTAGTACTTTTGTTAACAATAATACTGTTAACAATTTATCATCATAGATAGAATATAAAAATAATTTATTCTATAATTGTGTTTCCGCTAGGAAAAAAGAATTGTATCGCATGCCATAGAAGTGTTAATTTGTAGCATTCATTATTATCGTCTATGGATCACATTGTAGAAGATTAAAAATACTTATGTTCTATGGTTGTGAAAGTGACATTTCATGTAAACAAACTTGACGTTGACAGCCAATGTCAACAATATTACTAAAATTATTCGAACTTTGGTTAATAACAAATACCGCACTCATATCATTTAAATACATTACTTGTTATTAATTTATAGATATTAAACTACATTCTATATTAATATTGCAACATTTGTAATATTATTTATAGTTCTACAATATATTTTCACAACATCGCATACCATCTAAAGGTATATTACTTCTTATTAACATTATATCAAACTACGTTCAATCTTAATATTGCAACATTTTGTAATATTGATATTTCATTCATATATAACAAATAACTTGAACAAGTTTTCTAAATACGTTCAAAATGTCTCAAAGACGCATTACAAATTTAGAAGCTAAAGTGTCAGCAAACCTTTTAAATATTCAAAAAATAGTAGACACTATAGAAAATATTGGGGAAAACCCTAGATTAAGAAAATTGTTCCTGTCAAAGGCTTCAATTTTAAATACAGTAAGAACGGAATTCATAAGAGATTTAGAAACATTAAATGAATTAAAACTGTCTTTAGAACCGCCTGGTGAAGTTGATTACTGTTTGCTTGGGCAATTCGACGAATTGTATGCTCTGATTAAATTAGCGGAGCAAGACTTCACTCAGGAGTTACAGCCTAAATCATTGAAAGAAGTTAAAGATATTAAGGAGGTTAAAGAACTAAAGTTAGTTAGTAGGGTTAGATTACCTAAATTAGAACTTCCGTCCTTTGATGGAAGTATTGAAGAATGGCCTAGGTTCTATGAAACATTTAAAAATGCAATTCATGAAAATATTGAGTTAAACGATACAGAGAGGGTACAATACCTTACAGGCAGATTATCTGGGAAGGCATTAAAATTATGTCAAGGGATCAATCCCATTGGTGAAAATTATCAGACACTATGGAAAACTTTGTGTGATAAATATAATGATAATCGGGCTCTTGCCATATCATATTTAGATCAATTATGTAAATTAAATAAAATTTCTTCTTCTTCCTCATTGGAAACATTTGTAGATAAATATTCAACATTAATATGTGCCATTAAGCAATTAAAAATTGAAAACTTGTTAGAGTATATATTAGTGCATTTAGGTCTTAAATGTCTTGATGCTTCTACAGTGTCGGCGTTCGAAGCCACACTGAAGGAAAAAGATAAATTTCCCGATACTGAAAAATTTGTTAGTTTTTTGAGGGATCAACAAAGAATACAGAATAGAACGGACATTTATACAATGACGTCGAATCGTCCAATTAATAATTCAAAAAATAAATCACAATATACAGTACCAAAAACATTTGTCAATACATTTGCTAATAAATGCCCAATATGTGGGAATAATCATGGGATATATGAATGCGAGAAATTTAAATCCCAAACCGCTGAAAAAAGATATGCCAGTATTAAAAACTCTAAAATCACATTGTGCATAAATTGCTTAAGTGACCGACATAAGATAAAGGATTGTTTGTCAAAAAGCAGATGCAAAGTTTGCAATAAAGCTCATCATTCATTGCTGCATTTCAATGCAGACTCACGTCCAAAAGAAACTGTCGATATTGCCTCACCCACTCAGGAACAATCTGATAGCCATAGATCAAATATTAGTCCAGTCTCCCTGTATTCAACTAGTAATCATGTACCGACGAATACCGTTCTACTCGGTACGGCTACGATCCTAGCAAAGGACGTTAATGGTCATTTTCAAACAATTAATATTTTATTAGACTGCGGCTCACAGAGTGAAATTATTACTAAAAATTGCTGTGCTCGTCTTGGATTTAACTCATTTTCGTCCACACGCACACAAATTTCTGGATTAGGAAATTCTAAAAATAACATTAATGGATTTATTAATTTAAGTATCTCTTCTCGTATTGACAAAAATGCTGTTTATGAAATACAACCCCTAATAGTAAATCGCATCACAGATAAATTACCTACAACATTAATTCCAATAGACAATCTTAGATATATTACAGAGCTTGAGCATCGGTTGGCTGACCCCACGTTTAACATACCTAAGGAGGTGGACGTGATTCTGGGAAGCGACATCTTTGCACAGGTCGTGTTGGATGGAAGGATTCGCCGCTCTCTCAATGAGCCTGTAGCCTTTGAAACCACTTTCGGTTATGTTGTAATGGGTAAAATACCTACTTCTTGTAACTCATCACAAGTCGCACAAACTTTTTGCACATTTGCAGAGAATGATGAGGTGTGCTTATCTCGATTCTTTCAAATAGAAGACATATCTGTCAAACTACCATTAACATTGGAAGAAAAAGACTGCGAAGACAAATATGTTCATACAGTTACGCGCGATACAACGGGGCGGTATCAAGTCGCTTTGCCCTTCAAAAACAATACGGATGTGTTAGGAGAATCATATAAGTTTGCCAAACAAAGATATTTGTCATTAGAGCGTCGTTTATTAAAACAACCAAAATTAAAGCTTGAATATGACGCTATTTTCAAAGAATATTTAGAAAAGAAATACATCTCCATAGTAGAATCAAATAATGAAATAAATAATGCTTATGTTATTCCGCATCATATGGTAATACGTGACGACAAACAGACAACAAAATGTCGAATGGTTTTAAATGCAAGTATGAAAACATCCTCAGGTGTATCTTTGAATGATATTTTACATCGAGGTGAAAACTTACAATCTGATTTGTTCAAAATAATACTCAACTTTCGTTTATTTAGATTAGCCGTCTGCGCTGATATCAAACAAATGTACTTGCAAATTATTGTACAGGAAGAGTTTCGTAAATTCCAACGCGTCCTCTATAGATTTGGAGAAGATGAGGAAATTAAACTTTTTGAATTTAATAGAGTAACTTTTGGCATGACTTGTAGTCCATATTTAGCAATGAGAATAATCAAACAACTAGCCATTGATGAGAGAGATCGATTTCCTTTAGCTTCTTCAATAATAGAACAGGAATCATTTTATATGGACGACCTTGCTGTGAGTTTTTCAACAGTAGATGATGCAATAGTGCAATCAAAACAATTAATTGATTTGTTCAAATCTGGAGGATTTGACTTGGTTAAGTTTTCGAGCAATTCTCGAGAATTCATGAGGTCGATACCTATAACAAATACATCTCAAGACTTTGTGGATTTTAATGAAGCAGATGGTTTGAAGGTATTAGGTCTTAGGTGGATGCCAGCATCCGACTGTTTTACCTTCGTAGTTTCAGAAGACGTACGTCAATGTACAAAAAGAAACATTCTTTCCGTAATAGCTCGTCTCTGGGATGTCATGGGACTGGTAGCTCCAGTCACTCTTTTAGCAAAATTAATTGTAAAGTCCTTATGGGAAGCCGGTATTGGATGGGATGAAATACCACCTCCAGCCATTGTAACATTATGGGAAAAATTCAGAAATGAGCTTCCCTCATTACAACAAATATCAGTGCCTAGACATATAGGAGTGCATAACGAATGTATTATCTCTTTATTGGGATGCTCTGACGCAAGTGAGAGAGCATACGGAGCTGTCATATATGTGCACATCTCCTTTCCTAACACGGGACAAACAGCAATAAAACTATTATGTGCGCGTTCTCGGGTCAGTCCTGTTAGAACAGAGTCCATAGCTCGACTGGAGTTATGCTCAGCATTATTACTTTCAACTTTAATGCGCACCGTTCTGGATGCTTATCAATCACGATGCATCATACAGAATATTTACGCTTTCTGTGATAGCACAATTGCTCTGTCATGGATAAATGCACCACCATCACGATGGCAAACCTTCGTTGCCAATCGTGTCGCTAAAATACAAAATAATATATCATCAGATAGATTCTTTCATATTAGAAGTGCTGATAACCCCGCAGATTGCCTCTCGAGAGGACTACTGCCATCGCAACTATTATCACACCCTTTGTGGTTTCACGGTCCACCCTTCGCAAAGTTGCCAGTGGATCAATGGCCTCTACAGAGAGTGGATACAGTCGCATCCGCCATTGCACCTGAAGCAAAGGTCAATGTCTTAGTAAATATTGTTGATAAGGTTGAATCCTTTTTACCCGCATTAGTTCATAAAGTATCGTCGTGGAGAAAATTACTCCATATTGTCATTTACATTTGTAGATTTGGAAAGTTATTGCCAGGCAATCTTTCTCCTGATCATTATGTTTTCGCAGAAAACAAAATAATCGCAATTATACAACAAACCCATTTTCAAAAAGAAATAGAACTCTTGAGGAAAAATAAACCTCTGCCACCAACAATGGCAAAATTACAGCCATTCATTCATGAGGGTTTGTTACGAGTAGGTGGTAGACTGTCGAATTCTGTGCTTGATTTCGACAAAAGACATCCAGTTTTACTACCACACAATGAGCGTACTGTTGAATTAATTATTAATCATTATCATTTAATTCATCTCCATACAGGACCAAACTTATTAATGTCATTATTGCGACAAAAGTATTGGATTCTGTCAGCGCGTAATTTGATAAGAAAATGTGTTCACAAATGTAATGTTTGTTTCAAGGCAAATCCTAAACCACACTTTCCATTAATGGGAGAATTACCCTCTCACCGCGTTCTAGAAGCAAAGGCGTTCGCTCATACAGGCGTAGATTACGCCGGTCCTCTGTCTATAATTCCATACAGGAAAAGAGGAGTACATAGTCAAAAGGCTTACTTGTGCCTATTTGTTTGTTTGGTAACAAAGGCAGTTCATTTAGAGCTAGCCTCTGATCTGTCCACTGAAGTATTTTTGAATGCTCTTAAGAGATTCATATCTCGACGTGGACCCGTAAGCTGCATTTATTCCGATCGAGGAACTAATTTCATTGGAGCCAAGTCAAATTTGGATGCACTTTATGGTTTAATCCACTCTTCAGATTACAATGAAGAATTTAAAGCATACCTCCTCGAGAGTAGAATAAAATGCAAGTTCAACCCCGCTTATTCTCCGCACTTCGGCGGAATTTGGGAAAGTAACGTCAAATGCGTCAAATCTTATTTGAGTAAAATTGTAGGAAATCAACTTCTAACTTACGAAGAGATGCAGACAGTTTTGGTACAGATTGAGGCATTGCTCAATTCTCGTCCCCTTTCTGTGCTTGACTCATCTGACACTTCTGCCCCATTGCCTTTAACACCAGCTCATTTTATTAATTTGACGCCCGTGTCAAATCTACCAATAACTCCAATTAGTGATCGCTCTTTGAATAACCGAAAATTGTTATTAGATCAAATAATTCATTCGTTCTGGAATCGGTGGAGGACTGAATACCTACACACTTTACAAATGAGACAAAAATGGACATCTCAAAGTGAGAATGTCCGCGAGGGTGTAGTGGTTCTCCTCAAAGGGAACACTCCTCCTTTCCATTGGCCATTGGGTGTCATTCATAATCTCTATCCCGGAAAAGATGGAGTTGTGAGGGTCGTTGATGTGAGAACTTCTAGAGGACTCTATCGCCGATCGGTGGCCAATTTATGTCCGCTTCCCACACAATGACCCCCTTTTTTTTCGTTACAATTTAGTTTAAGGAACATAGATTAAGTGATTTTGTTATAGTAATATTATCTCTATGGCATGCGCAGTTCTTTATTATTTAATCCTTCATTAAGGAAACCCAGGTATAATACCTTTTCTTTTTCTTTGTTTTGTTCATTTGTTTATAGAAGAAGTGTCTTTACTTCATTACATTTAGATATTGATTGTGACCTTTTGGGGTTTTGATTTTCTCTTAATTTGTTTAGAAAGGCATGGCCTTCCAACCCCGGGGGCATGGATGCGCCTTTATGTGGCTTGGTGTGAACCTTCCTTAAGTTCCATCAAGTCATAACTTCCTACCTGATTATTGTTCCAATCCTTAATTACCCTTGTGACAATATTGGAGCAATATTCAGTTCCATTGAATAACTCACCGCATACGCATCATCATTGAATCATATTATCAACCGCATCAAACAAATAATCTTAAATAATAATCATAAAAAATAAACACGAGCTCGTGCCGGATTAATCCATAAAATTAAATTATTTAAAATAAAAAGTGTAGTTCAAACTAGTGTGAGGAGAGCAAGAAAAACAAGGGTAAGTCCATATATCTTTCCTCCTCCTTTGTGATCTCACACCGAAGCCATTAAGGCGTATCATACTCTTTTCATATTGAGAGAAGAACACGCAAATTCTATTCACCAATCGATCGCAATCTACCAGAGCAATCCTAAATCCTATCTACAGTCCACGAAAGCAACGAACCAGCGCCAACAGTAGGTATCACAGCGGTTTAGTCGATGGCTTTAGTGGGTACGTAGAGCGTACTGGAGGACGTGGGTTCTAATCCCAGTGTTGAGCATGCATTTCCACTTCCTTTGCTATTAGTGTGAAAGATATCACCAGTGTATCTGTGTTCAGCTTCTTTGGTGAGCCTAGAATCATTTAAAAAAAATTGTTAACGTAAAGTGATCACACTAAGATAGCCTTCGAAATAACAGTAGAAGACGGTCGTAAGCCCGTAGTGGTTTGTTCCATTTATAAATCGAACGTTAGTAATGAATTGTTACAGTCATTAGTTGTTATTTTTCCTTTAAAAAAATCTTTTTCAGATCTTCAATACTTAATTGAAATAGGTAAGAGTGAAAAAGTATCAGATACCTTCCTATGTAGGTAGGTATTATGTATGTCTATTGTCTTGCTCGTCGATCATACAACGACAAAAAATATCCTTCCTTTGCCACACACAAATAACATAGGCCCTTTGTTTTAAAAGTTTTATGTAAGTTCTTACCTATTGTATCTATATAAAAACGGCTATGCAAGTCCTCGTAAATTTTCTGTTAGCGATTTTTCTGCAGCTAGTTGGAGATTGTGGTTTAGAACCTTCTTTCATCCGTATTCTTTGCTTAACCCGTAGGTATTAACTAATAATGTGAAAGTTGTAGGCAGAAAGTAATAACTTTTTTGTGCGGCATTCAGTTTGACTTGATTTTTCCACCCCCGGGCGTTCAGGTTTTGTCGCCTACAAGCACCTATACAAAAGCACCTATAGAATCTCGGCTCCAGCGCTCCAAGCCACCGCCTATATACGGTTTCCCCTAGTGCGATGGATGTCCTGGATGTTCTCAGTGAATTTTTTCTGGTTTGGTACTCCTCAACCACAGGCAAAAAGTGTTTTTGGGTTTGTGAAACATGAATGAAATCATATCCATTGAAATTATTCTTTTGAAGATAAGAACACTACTTCTGAAAACATGGCTTCTCAGGTAAGGATGTTGATGGTCCAGATGAGAGGTCCGTTTCAGACCGCATGACCGTGATTTTTATCATACTGTGATAGGTTTGTCCGTCTTCAATTAAAAAGTGGTGCTGTGTGCTTTAAATATCATTTTTTTTAAATGAATGAACATCTTTCGTTCTGATTTTGAATGTCGAGATAATGGTACCTATATGGTTATATGGCCGCTGCAATAATTACGTAGGTACCTATAATAACCAAAGAGGCTGATTTTAGACATTTTACATCACTACCTATTGCCTGAAATTTCGTCGACATTTTTTGACTGAAATTTCTTGATGGATTATAATATTTCAAAAGTCTTGTTGACATAAACTTTTGACTAAATTAAAAAAGCCAGAAAATACTAGAGTAACTAAATTATTAGGTACTTACTTTTGTCCTTTGAACAATGTCTATTTAGACAGCTACTTACTGCTGTCATGTAGTTGGCGCCAGGATATGACTATATCCATTTTTGTACATGTCTCATCTTTATTGCCTATTGGCTTGATTGGTACACAACGTTTTATTAAAAATTATTATACTTAATATAGAATATTGTGCCCACTTTTTCAGGACTAAAGAGATCTTATTGAACAAACATGATTCGGAGTTTCCGGGAAATTGAACATTATTACTTTGAACGTTGTTAACGTAAAAGTAACCACACTACGCCAGAAGACTGTTAAGAAATAACAGCAAAAGACTTTTTTAAACCTGTGCAGCAGCCCTATTCACGGAAAAGTTCGACTTCAAACTAAACTAGATTTGTTACTAAACTTCCGGCATGACTAGAAAATCTCGGTACATAATCTTTGCAGAATACCCACATTTTCTAGTCATGCCGGAAGTTTAGTAACAAATCTAGTTTAGTTTGAAGTCGAACTTTTCCGTGAATAGGGCTGCTGGTATCTGAACTAGATTTAGCAGACGCGAAACCTACGAAAATTTGAGTTTTATAAACCATGTTTATTGCAGGTAGGCGATCCGTCATTTTTTGGTTAAGTTTACTTTACCTAGTACGAAATTAATAAATATGACCTTATCTACAACAATAATATCAACATACGTAATGGATTACATATCTACTATGCAGGTAGGCGTAGGTAGGTACATATTATACCTATGGTATAGGTACATATAGGTATGTATAACGTATGTTGCTTGTATCGTTTGAACAATATCTATTTTCATCGAGCCGTTGGAAAATATGGTACCAAATGATGGCGGGTAAAGACATACCCATTGTGGAGTCATGGCTGCGAGGAGTTGAGCTGGCAGTCGTGTTCTACAAGTGGCGAGGTGCTAATTGGTAACGGAAACACTCAACACGTACGGCCACTACCACAGCCATATCGTCATGACAACCAGTGCCTCATGTCTCATGGGATTGGAGTGGATATAAAACTATTTCATGTTACCTCTATTATACATATTATGTGTTCAAGGTGTGTGCTTTTTCAACCGACCTACCTACTGTTCTATACAGAGATATGTATCTGAATGTCCCTCTGTGAGCGCCAACTTACTGGATAGGTCACAGCATACGCACATATCAGTGACAATCTTTATTAAAATATAGATATTTTATAATAAAGGTTTCTGAAATTTTCTAAAATATTTCCGGAAATTGAATAAGAAATCAAAAAAAGAATTGAAGTTGACAGCAGGTCGAACGGTGCACTAAGGCCCCCCATTCCCGATCACTCAAGATGGATGGATTCACCAGCATGCGCATATGAGATGACAAAAAAATCGAACATCTGATTAACGAGTGCCCCATGTATGCATTCAAAGAGGGACTACAGGACTTGCACGCACTGATGGATGATGCGATCCAATGGCTTCGGTCTCTGGAGGTCAAATTGTGAGCGACCATACGAAGAAGAAGATGGATGTCATCGATTTTGACAGATGTGAAAAATTATTTCAATCATTTATAAACAAATTTCACTACGTTTATAGACGTATTTTGCCATTATTATTGATGACAAAATGAAATATTTAGTTAAAGTTTTTAGCACTGACGATCAAGTGACGTGAAGTCATGGACCACATCGCGTTTCCTCATTGACTATCCGTTTGGCGTGACGCAATATAATTTTGGACTGATGGATATATCCGACTCACCCTATCACTCCACACCATTCATTTGGTTTTCCCTAGTCAAAGACATTTTTTGAGTGGAAACGCTCCATTTAGACGGTTGGAGTGAACGTGAATAGGGGGAGGCTAAGTCCTATTATGAGAAACAACAAGCTAATAGAAACTAGTACATAAAATACGTAACCTTGTTCCCATCAATGATGTATGGCTGTGAAACGTGGAAATGGACAAAAAAAGAAGAACAGCAGGTATATATGTAGTGAAGAGGAAGCTTTCCGAAGAAGCTGAGGTCCATATACCTATTCCTCTTTTTCTGCTACCCGGGAGGCGATGCCCTGTTGGCATATTATGTCTTTTGCTGCAGTTAATTAGTCCATCCTGTTAACGTTATTGTGTCTTCAGATCATATTATATTCTTTTTCTACCCCATTGTACGATTTCTCCGTTTTCATAAGTCTGTCTGATATCGTCGATACGTGAATGTTTTGATCATTGCTAAATTAAAATTATCATATTTGGGTCGTGAGCGCTTATTTGCAAGATTTAAATTAAACGTGTGGGTGCAACCTCGTTTTATTTTCTTAAAACTACTTAACAAGGTGATATTTTGTTTCATACCTATTTTGTTCTTTCATCCAGTGAGTTTTCCTAAATAATAAATATTACATACTTACACATAAGGAATACCACCATCATCCGCAGCATGTGCAACACGGAGGGCATCGTCAAATGGGGAAGGCAACGAAGGCGAGACTGGAACGACTACGTGAATAGAATGTCAGACGACAGAACCCCTCGTGTCGTCCTTCAAGGCAACCCTGAAGGAAGAAGACCCCCAGGAAGACCACCAAAGCGATGGAGAGATAGTTGGCAGTCGACTTCTCAAGAGGCTGAAACGGCGGCATAAACAGATCCGCAGGATCTATGAAGAGAGGAAGAAGAAGACATACTTACACATACCTCAATTATTCTTCTTATTCCGATCCGATGGTGCTTCGTCTAACTCGAGACTTGGTTTCCAGACAATCAGGTCCTCCGCCTCGACCTCACAATGTTACAACTCGTTAAGTTGGGCAAAATCTTCTTGATTTCGTCTTCCCATCGTATCCTAGGTCACAACACAACCCATTTTCTAGCTCATGACGTCCCCGTCAATCCTCTTTGGTGAAGTCAAATGAATAAATAAACATATCGACTTCTTCCTAAGCCCTAAGCAATACCGCCCGTACCCACGAAGACCCGTAGGTACCCATGAAGTTTTCTCAAACATTTCTCAATAGAGCGTGACATAATAAGAGGGGTGCGTAGCTGGCGTTTGACAATAAGGAAATCACTATGCTTTATGCATCTGCGGCGAAGTTCAGAATAACAGCCACTTGCTCAGCTCCCAATACCTTCTGGGAAAGTAAGAACCTAAGTATTATTGATGTTGTCCATTGTTTCTATCTTTGCTTGACTGTATATAACTTCTTTGTGAACCTATGTTATAATTGTATCGTTTTATAGGGGCTGATAGTGGGTAAAATGTGCCTCTTTCTTTCGTTTTACAGTATTGAATCGTTTAAGAAGATAGCTTGATAGGTACATGTGAATTTTTAATGACAGTTGAATCCCTTTTTATTTCAATTGAACCTTTGTTTGAACCACTTTCTGTCCAAAACATCGAAGTTCCTGAACAAAAAAAAAGACAAATAGGTATCTTTTTTTGTTGTTGTTAAAATTAGAAGATTCCTTTTGCCGCGTGGCTGTTCCAAGTTTAAATTAGGCATTGATGCTCCGTGTATTCTGTTTGCTCTGCGGCCTTATTTGCTCAGTGTGTTTCTTGCAGTGTAAACATTAGAGACGAGCCAGCGAGTGGAGTTTGTCCGGACTTTGCCGTTGGACGGTCATAAAAGCGGTTGACTTTGTGGCTTGTTTGCACAAAAATGAGATTTTGTTTGGCATGAAATAAAACTATCCACAACATTTTCTAAGCCATACTGCATTATAAATCGTCGAAACATACAAAATATGAGCCATGCGTAAATTTTACAAAATCGTACACACCCATAAATAAACTTATGTGCAGGACGTACCTACTTGCCTTGGGACATATAGGTACTTGTCTTGCGCTGAGAATCCCAAAGGAAGGGTATTTATTTTAGAATTGATTAAAAAAATGTTAGTACCTATAGGTGTTTAATACTCCTAAGTTATGTAAATAATTGAATTGAATGAAAAACTTAGGTCCCTTTTTTGGAAACTGATTAATCAAATCATCTAGAACTGAAGATGATTTCAGAGGCACTTCATTTCGAATGCATATACTGTGTTCCGCTCCTTCGAAGCATAGCTGAGGAATCTGGACATGGTGTGGGAGGAGGTCATTAACGTTGCGCAAGATCGAGCGCAATGGAGAGCTCTTGTTGCCTCCCTATGCCCCTAAGTGGGGTCTTAAGGGAGTTTGGATTGGATTTGGATACTTTTTGTGCCTGGGCTTTAGTCAGGTGCCAGGACTCACACCCATAGAGAATGGGCAACACACACGCATCAAACAGTTTACATTTCGTCTCGACACTAAACGCCGACGCCTTCCATATCTTGGTCATGTTGTTGAAGGCACCACTTGCCATACCGATACGCATCGGGAGCTCGACCCCGAGGTCACCAGTGGTGGTAATGTTTGCTCCCAGGTACTTAAATTTATCCACCCGGGAGACCTGGTGACCGTCGATGGTTATCGGTAGCTGTTTATCTGGGCAGGCATTACTCGCCATGAGCTCCGTCTTACTGGCATTGACTCGAAGACCAAGGCGTGCTGTTTCGTCGCAGAGTCTGGCATAATCTACACATGACTCATATTAGGTGTGTGACGACGTTAATATTAAGTGCACCATAAACATAATATTTTCCTCGATGATGGGAAGACTCGCTTATATCGGCTATTTTATTTTATTTGCTCATCATAGACCCAATATCAGGACTCGGAGATGTCAATTATTTCCATAAACAAATATCAGACAATAAAGAAACTCAATTCACCATAATTATTTTCAAAAATATATAGGTAAACTATTTTTTTCTTGTAAAAAATCATTTACTTAAATATCCACTCCAAAGTACCCACTTTAACCAAGATAGGTTTTTTTTTATTAGCCTTCCACCCAAGATAGGTTATGCAAATAATTAACACATTTATAGAATAGTTTTACTTTTTTATTAACTATCAATGTATGCATCAATGTATCAGTATTTTTTATTAAAACAGCCTACACTACTTGATGTCTGATATTTATATGTGCTCATCAGTTTATTTCTACAAGCCAAATCCAAGTCAAGTTTTACCTATAAGGTTATATTATAACGTTTAATGTAAAACGTTTTATAGCCGTAGAAATGATAAATGAATAAATAAATTGTCTACTTATGCATAATAATAAGGTAATGTGGTGTAATTAGAGGTGGTTGGTAGTCCAGTGGTATCAATCGGCGGCTTTCGTTCGTAAAGCGTATTGGAGGTCGTGGGTCTGAATCCCGGAGGTGCCGAACATTTCCGCTTTCACGACACAAGCCTTTGCTTAGTGTGAAAGATGTCAAAAGTGTATTTATGTTCACTTCGAGTGAGCACAGATTCATTAAAAAAAATGGAGGTAAACTATGCTAGACATGTGAAAATGATGCATATTTAATTATTATAGAAAAAGGCGCACCGTCGAAGAAATAAATGGGTAAATCGAATAGTATACAATCGGTGTTCCATTCTAAAATAAATA